>NC_024132.1:4229373-4308878 GCF_000346735.1 Prunus mume
GTCGTCTATTGTATGTAAAGATGACGCTTTTTATAAAAAAAAGGTCGTCTATTGTATGTAAAGATGACGTCTTTATAAACAATCCACGACGGTTTTCATAAAAAAATCGTCATCTTTACACACAATACACGACGGTTTTATTAAAAACAGTCGTCTTTCCTCCTATAATTAACGATCTTTACCTCTAAACAACGACGATTTTCTTTAAAAACCGTCATCTTTACTGATAAACAACGACGGTGAAAAGTCGTCGTAGTTTGAAACTCAAATAGACGGCAGTCGATTTCACGACCGGGCGAAAACCTTTTACACGACGGTGGTTTCTCATCGTCTATTTCAATTTTTGTAGTAGTGAAAATTCCCAAACTCACGGACTGTTCTCTGCTTCCTTTACCCATGATTCCGTCAGCGAACTTACATATAGCCAAGCAGTTTTTGAATTTGCCTCCCTCCTTGTGCTTTTACACCATGGCCTTGAAACTCAGCTGCTTCCCTGAGATCTCCATCTTCCACATAGTGTATGATCTGATGGGGAAGCAAAGCATCCGGCTTTATTATATTTATGTCGCCGGCACTTAAATTCCCTGCAGCTGCTGCTGACTCCTCCAAATACCTCTTAACCGCACACCCCCTTCGTGCGTTAAACATGCCTTGATGATTGTAGTACTTTTTTAGCAGCAGGAGCTGCCTTCTCATGAGGAGGAAGTAGAAGGCCATTCAGAATGTTGACAAGTAAATACAAGCCGCCAAAGGAGTGGGCAGTAGAGACGGCGTTGCATGCGAGAGTCTTGGGGTGGTTGTGGTAGAGTCAAGAGGCGGCAGTTTCGAAGGCTTCCAAATAGTACCCTTTTCCAGCATAGAGGTTGCAGATGAGCTTGAGGGTGGTTAGGGGATTGTGGGACCAGGGCACCGGGAGCTGTTGCTTCAGGTAGTTAAGGGAACGGGAATTATTGGAAGACCGCTTGGCATCGTCCTCGTCCTCATCGACCATAGTACTTTCCAACTAATCATGTGAGATAGAATAAACATTCAGTAATATTATGTTATATCATTTGGGTAATGATCCATCAACCTACTATTTCCTTTTGTGAGGTCAGGTACCTCTGATCCTTGAAGGTTCACTACTCACCTACGTAAATCTTCCCCTGCTTGAAAAATAATAACTTGAAAGATAGTAAGACTTCTTGTGTATGAATGATGGGACCTAAGCTTCTAAAAACGTGCCTTGAATTCTTAACGGCGTAACAACCCCCAGGCCAGCACAAACGGGAGAATTTATCTTAAAGGTGGAAGAATTACTAAAGTTGCCATGGATTTGTTGATCTTGTACTGACACAAATTCGTCATTTGAGATACTAGATTTAATATTTTAAAGGGGAAAGGTATGATGATCGGAACGAAAACAAAGAGTTTAAACTTTACAGTTCTATTCCATGAATATGATAATGAAGTTAAGTGCAATTGTTGCAAGTTTGTGTTTAGGGCAATGTTATGCGTACATGCAATTTATGCATTGATTAAGAATGTGACAAACGAATGTTTAAAAAAAAAAATTGAAATCTAAAAGTGACCGAAAAAAATAAATCTATTGCTTTCACTTCAAAAGAAAGGAAGCAATGTAAAACAATCTCGAACCCTTATATTTAGAGATTGTGCACAAATTCAATTGGTAGATGTACTGATTTCTTTTTTAGGTCCAAATGAATGCCGTAATAAACATATATTGGGCTGGAGCCTCCCTCTTTCGTGGGCTCAAGATTGTTTTAACCCGAATTAAAACTAAAAGCCCAATCTATTTTGTTTCGATATCTTCTTCCATTATTCTCTTTTCCAGTTTTCACTGACTCACAGTTGGCCACAGCCTTCTCCAGTTGAAGAGCGCTCCAAACCATCAATGGAGGTCGCCACCACGGCTTCAAGCTTCGCGCTTCACACGCGCATGTTAGCATCGCCAACCACTCGCCGAGCCCTAAGCCATAGCCGCACGCAAACGACGTCGTCCCCTACCCTTCCCAGAGCATCCCTCTCAACCAATTTCCTCTCTCCCTTCGCCGGCACCAGCATCTCCTCCGAATTTTCAGGCCACAAGCTCCGCCCCTCGAGCCTCAACCCAGCGTCGTTCCGTGGCTCCAAGCCCAAACGCGGTGTCGTCACCATGGTACTCCCCCAATTACCTTCCCACATTTAACTCTCAATTTTGTTTTTGTTTTTTCTTTTCATTTTAAATATAATAAATTTAGGCTCAATTTTAATTACCCTCCAATAAATTTGAGATTTTGGGTAATGGGTAGTGTTGTTATTGATTATTGTATAATGAAGTTTGAAATTTGTGTGTTTAGGTTATTCCGTTTCAAAGAGGAAGTGCATGGGAGCAACCGCCTCCAGACCTGGCATCATATCTGTATAAAAATCGAATTGTGTACTTGGGCATGTCACTTGTTCCTTCAGTGACGGAGTTGATACTGGCGGAGTTTCTCTACCTTCAGTATGAAGATGAAACGAAGCCCATTTACTTGTACGTAAATTCCACTGGAACAACCAAGGTTAACATTCAGGACCCTTCATTTATTTTTCGCTAGTACAACCAAGTTGATACTGGCGGAGTTTCTCTGCTTGTTTAACAGATTGGCATGATTGAAGGACGACCAAACTTAATAGTCAGCACCCTTTTATTATTAAGTCATGATAGTACTATATAACTAGAATATGACTGGACCAATGTTTGGTCATAGATGAAAGGTCGATGCCGGGGAGGCAATAATGGGTTCGCCTTTGTTGTCAATTTTGTATGCATATCTATGGTTTTACATTTTGATGGTATCGGTCAATTCATACGTGGTAGTAGCTACAGAGTGCATGCTTATTGCGTGATTGTGCATATATGGTGAGATATGAGAAAAGAAATTGTGTTTGGTAATGTGCTGAAAGCTCATTCCAGCAGTTGCTTCGATGTTGGTGTTAGAGCCAGAGGTAGTTATAGTAGTGCTAATGGGTTGGTACCAATCTTTTAAAATGGCGGTTCTGATACAATCATAGGTGATTCCAACTTGTGGTGGTTGCAAAGGAGAAGGTTTGTGATTGATTCTCATGGTGGGATAGTGGTGGTTGTAAGGATTTCGTAGTAATATCTACATTTGTTGCAGCAGTAATATCTACGTGGTTCTTTAGAAAAAACTTGTTAAAGAATGTATGATTTGTAACTACACTTTTAGTTTTCTCTTGTGTGGTAGTTTTTGGGCTTCTTCCACAGTCGTAATTCAAATTCTTTTGCGACAAGTGTTACATTTTTAATCAATTTGCTCGCAGGTGTGTTAGGACTTAGGAGAAACAGAAATTCTTGTCTTCTTTAGCTGTTAGCCCTTTTTTCTGCACATCCTTTTCTCTTTGACCAACAAACAGTGTAGTTGCTTTATAACTATATAAGTAAAGATTAGTAATTCTCATATTATGTCCCTTCTGCATCTACTGTTAATACAACAATGAAGATTGTTAAAAAATTGTGCCTTGTTTGTTTTTCTTCTTTTATTTCCATACAATAGTTGTTCATTTTATATGACTCTTCTCTTGTATTCTTCAGGGTGGTGAGAAGTTGGGTTACGAAACAGAAGCTTTTGCAATATATGATGTCATGAGGTCATCCATCTCTATTCTTCTGTTAGGTCATGCATTCATGTTGATCAATACTAGTTTCCATCACTTTAGAGATGATCTGAATTTTTCCCCGAAAGATTAAAACTAATTTCTAACCCCTGCAGGTATGTAAAACCACCTATATTTACTCTTTGTGTTGGTAACGCTTGGGGAGAAGCTGCCTTACTTTTGGCTGCTGGTTCGAAGGGAAACCGTTCTGCTTTACCCTCATCAACAATCATGATGAAGCAGGTTCTATATTTATCACAAATTTCTTTAGCTCTAAAATTGTGTACTATCTGGCATGTTTCTTAATTTTTATTGCAAGGCTGGAATTAGTACTTTATATCTCGTTAAATGGAACTTATACATGGATTAAATTTTACATTAACCTTTTGTCTTCTTTCTTTATCTACATGTAGCCAATTGCAAGGTTTCAAGGTCAAGCAACAGATATTGAACTTGCAAGAAGGGAAGTGAGGAATGTTAAAGACGAGTTGGTAAGATTGATGGTCACCAGCATGTCTCCCTTTTTTCACTCTGTTCTCATTGACTAGTTTGAATGCTGGTTAGATTGCTTATGAGTTTTTAAAATTTTCGAAGAATAGCAGACTTCTTCATTGCTTGAGCTCATTTCTGTTCTATTCTTCCATTTTTCTCTTTTCTGTAGCATGTTTATTAATTTTGCAGAATTTACTCTCTTGAATGTTGGTTGAGTTTGGGAGTATTTATATTTTACCATGAAACAATTTGCTCTCTGTATAAGATTACAGAATTTAGCTCAGGTGTAATAATTAATGGGAAAGTAAACGAAAAGAAGGAAAAAGGAAAGACTGGTTTCATTATTTCTTCAGCTTCTACTTCAGTCCTCATTGATGAATAGACAAATAGATGAAACAAATCCGTTGATTAAAACAAGCAATAACAAAAAGAATCTTCTTCACGGAGACCATCCCCCTCGTTCCTTTTCAAATAAATATATTATTAAATGTTCTTTGAACATACGGTGGTATGTTAAACATCTGTGTGTTGAGTCCATAAGTGAATAATTCTATGAACTTTTCATTTGAATGTGCATTTTGACATTCATGCAAACCATAAAATGCATTTAAACATGAGGTGACTTATCAACTCAATGTTTATTGTTTAATTTGTGTTCTAGGTTAAGCTCTTTTCAAAGCATCTTGGAAAGTCAACTGAGCAAATTGAAGCAGACATTAGACGTCCGAAATATTTTAGTCCTAGTGAAGCAGTTGAATATGGCATCATAGACAAGGTACTTCCAATAGAAAGAGTTATTACATTTTTAGTCTAATTCATACCAAACCTATATTTACCCATTTTCAATTGTTTTTTCCAGGTACTGTACAATGAAAGGACTACCGAGGACAGAGGAGTTGTCTCAGACCTGAAAAAAGCACAACTTATTCCGTAGGAAGACTGAATGATCCTCAGAAGGAATATTCAGGTACAGGGAAATAATGAGTTATTGTCAGATTGTAAGTTAGTGATGTTCATTTTTTTTTTTTTTAATTCATTACATGAAATTTATAATGGCTAATATTTGAGTATGAAAATTAAGCGGAATTTTGTCAGAAATTGTCCTAAACTTTCTGAACTTCTATGCAGTGCATGTTGTCTGTTGTTCAATAATTCTGACGGCTTCAGGAGAGTCCAATTAGTTGGGTTGTCATTCAGAACTACTGGATTTGACTTTGTTGTGTGTTAAGTTCTGGTTATTTGAGAAAGGGTGTAAAGTTCTGGATTCATAAAAAGTTCTGGTAGTTGAGGAAGAGTGGAAAGTCCCCTTCACTCAGCCACACGAACCCCTTGATGAGGTTGGAAACCCATGTTCTTGGATAGTGTACCACAGCACATCATTCCACAACATTGACATTATAGTTCTTTTTAGCATATTTAGTGTAATGTTGGAACCGCCACATATGCTGTGCTATGATGGCCTTTAATAAACTCAACAGGCTAGCAAGGAAGAGGAACTGGGTTGTTTGGATATGTACTTTCTGTTGAGTGAGAAATTTGCTCTCTCTAGTGTCGTTTTTATGCTTTTCAAAAAATTTAGTGCTCACAAGCACTCCCAGTTTCAATTATTAACCATTACATTGCTTTAGTATGAGTATAGATTATTCTGGAATTGGGATGTAAATATGTGTTCTTTTCGTGGCCATACCACCTTTACCACTATTTTTCCTTATGATTCTGTAAAGCGACACCTGGAATAGGTGCCGTCTAAAGTTGTTGGGTTGACCATATGGTTAGCTTGCTTTACAGCTTACATTTGCCTTTTATTTTTTGTCGATTGCCAAAATTGGGAGTAAAAATGACTAATGAGGCAATTTTGGTTAATGGTATGCTTCGTGGCTTGTAGTTTTGGTTTCATTAACCGACAACATTACCTTTTGCTCTTTTCCTGTCATCCCAAGTTACAAGTGTAAGAGAGGGATGTGTCAAAGTAGCACATCTGAAGATATGAACCTTACACATATTTCAGTGCATTCTCTACAGTTTCTCGTCCATTATTTGCTCTAAGTGGTTGTCCCATTGGATGTGATGTCATTTTTGAGCCCCATCTATTGTGAAAGTCACGTCACATTCCTGGAATTATGACAGTATGAATTAGTTATTATGATAGATAGTCTTCGTCGTTTGTAGTTGATACAAATATGTTATTATGGCGTAGATGAATTTAATCTTGGTAATAGTTATGTAATTTTATTTTGAAATGTGGATCAATAAGCTTAAGTTAGAAAAATTCTTTGTCTACGGTTGCTAATTAAAAAAATGCTTTCGCTGAGGTCATAACAAAACAAATTGTGTCTATGCACTAAATGCTAATTACTTTTATTGAAGACTAGTGAATCTCAAAGTGCAATGTTGATATAAATATAAATAGGATTTCTACATGTTTGTAAATTGGTGCTTAAAGGATAATATTGTAGTTATGCTCCAAATGTCTCATTTTTCATTGCCAGTTGTGCATTTTAACTTGTGATTTCAAACCAACTTTTTCAGATGGAAGTTTATGTGGCGATTAGCTTTCGAGAGTTCTGGAACAAGAGTTGCACTAATATTTCCAGTCAAGAGCTGCAGTTGGTAACACAAATTTTTCCAGTACAGCAAAGGAATGCATAATACATAGCCTAAATTTGTATCAAGTACAAATAACTGTCACTGTATTCTTCTTTGGTCAAAGGTACATCTAGTTCTAGCATGATTAAGTGTAAAACCAGTTGAAAAAACAAAAGTGACATGTTCTTTTCATTTATTTTCTTTTAATTTACACTTGTTAAAGATGTTTGTTGATTTGTTATTAAATGAAAACCATATTTTCGACGGAGGACTCGCCCGTGGCTGTACAATTCTGGTATTTCTATTGTTTATGCCTATTCAATCTTGAAGAAAATACTTGAAGGCAGAATGTTCGTGATAGTGGTTAAGATAATGAAGGCAATAATCCCTAATTGAGCTCATATTCCTAGTGCCTGGTTTGCTTGGAAGCAACTAAATGGAGGGCAGGGATCAAGATTCACCTACCCCCAATATCAACCTCTTTGGCCAGGACACACAAAACGTGTGATTTAAACGTGACTGCACCTGTTTGTTTTAGACATATCAGAGTCCACCCCATTACGTTAACTTTTCCAGAAAAGGTTCTTTCATTTGGTTGGTTACAAGTTTCTTTTGCGCTTGTTTTAATCTAGACTTTGACACGAAGAAGACCTATATGCTTTTAGTTTTATCTCTGTCTGATAGGCCTCCTCAGTGCGTTACAACCAAACCTGGTGATGGCTTTGGTGGGTTTCAGTTGTTCATATCCCATAGCCCTTGGTATTTGACTTGAGAGCCCAATTAAATTTCACCAGGATATATAGTAATACGCGTCTTTTAGATAAACTAGAGAAGGCTAGTGACTTAGTGGATGGATTGAAGTAGCTCGGAGCTAGTAGTTTCCAAATTGAAACCTACCATTTGAGTCATTACAACGCCAGAGAGAGTTGTTTTCGGAAAATACTTGCCTTCTCTATTGGAACTACGGATGTCTAGTTTTTGCCAATCACAGTTTAATATGTGTGCAAAAAAATTTCTCTGTGTTTTGCACGGATGAAGAATATTTTCTTCCAAAAAAGACAAATGGTGTCCAGCCACTCTTGATTAATTTCATATCACAAGAAAATGCAGAAATTACATTGATTATCAAAACAATCTCTCCTTTCTTATCAAAACAATCTCTTCTTTCTCTTGCTAAATGTGTCCGCACGTGGTGTTGTAATTAGAGAGAGTTATTACTATCACTGGTTTCATACAATAATGTATCTATTTTTTTTGTCATGTTATTAGTTATGTAATGAGATAACTTATCGTATGCACCTAAGATTTCTCATTGTTTATTGACAATAATTTGTACACAAAATACGAAATGGCTTTCGTCCAACCTATGGAATAATAAAGAGAGAATGGTCCCGATTGTAATGATAACCTAAGAACACCCTGATTTAATCAAACTTGTAGATTCAAAGAACGAGAGAAAAAGTTAGACTACACTTCTTGTGAGTATGTATTGAATTGTATTCTATTCTCTCCAACCTCCCATTAACAAAATATTTTTGTTTTATATAATAAGGGCAAAATAAAGGGGTCCCACATAAATGTACACGTAATCAACCTAATCCTAAGCAGCTCGGATCTCTTTTGTACCCTGTAGTTCCAAAGTGGAAGAAGAAGAAAATGTACTTACCACCTCAGCATGCACTAACCCCAGCCTCAACTATAAATATTGGACTCAGATATCTTTGCTCTCACAACTCTCCTCCTAAACCCTTTGGCTTAATCTACTTGATCAGCTTCCTTTTTCTATACTTAACCTCCTCTCATTGCTTAGGAAACTTTGTCATCACTGAGACATGGAATTTTCCCTTAAGCACAAAATTTGTTTTCTTTGTATCATGGTGCTCTTGCCTGCACTGTGTACCTCTCAAGACACATTTACATGCTCTAGAGCAACCTATTATGGTAGCCCAGATTGCTATGGGACCCCAAGTATGTATAGCCTTTCCTACTAATGTAAACATTCATTTATGTTTATCTCATGTTGCTAAACTGTTAATCATGAGCATTGTTAAGTAGAATATTGTCTGAGCACGTGATCTTGATTGATCCAACGTGGCAACTTGTCTTGCAAAAGCGAATTTTCTCTAGTCATACTTATCTTTCGAGTCAAATACTTTTGTTACTAGACTGTGGACTTGGTCACGTAGTCTGAATACAACTAACCTCATTAATTATTTAGATTCACAGTTTGACAAGATAAGCTTACTATGATGTCAAATAGTATGAAAAGAAAATATTATCATGCATGTACGAAGACTACACATTAAGTTACCTATTTGGTAGCAAAATGACAGTAGCCTCCACTAAAAGTTCCTAAATAGTATTTATCATCTTGAAAATGGGGTAATTACTAATTGCAATGGTATGCTCATGTAGCTGGAGCTTGTGGCTATGGAGAATATGGAAGGACAGTCAACGACGGCCAAGTGACCGCAGTTGCTAGGCTGTATCGGAATGGAACTGGCTGTGGTGCATGTTACCAGGTACTCTTGAATCTACTCAATCATTTTTCAAAGTTGATGAACACTAATTATGTTGGTTAGCACTAACAATATTAATCAATTAAACAAGTGGCTTCATTAATTTAATTGTAACCCTAATTAATTTGCTTTTGCTTGTGATTCAGGTCAGGTGCAGAGAACCTCAACATTGCAGTAGTGATGGGGTGAATGCGGTGGTGACAGATTATGGGGAAGGAGACAGAACAGACTTCATCTTCAGCCAGAGAGCCTATGCAAAGTTGGCAAGTAACCCAGCTGCAGCTGAACGGCTATTTGCTTATGGTGTGGTTGAAATTGAATACAGAAGGATCCCCTGCCGGTACTCTGGTCGTGCCAACCTTGTGTTAAAAGTCCATGAACATAGCAAATATCCTGAATACTTGGCTATAGTGATTCAATATGTAGCTGGCCAAAATGACATCATATCTGTTGAGTTGTGGCAGGTAAACTATACTTCACTTGGAATGCTGCATCAATTTAAACTTAGAACCTCTTCTAATAAAGTTTAAGCTGGCACGGTGTTAGAACCTCTTCTAATAAAGTGTAAGCTGGCACGGTGTTACTAGACCAAAAGGTCATTGACAACCGAACATACGTCTCTAACATAGACGAGACTTACTTATTATCTCTATACAATGTGATTTATTAATACGATTTATAATGTGGTACGTAAATGTGATACATATAGCATTACTTGTCTAATATAATATGTTTTTTTTGGGCAGGAGGATTACAAACAATGGAGGGCCATGCGCAGAGCAGATGGAGCAGTTTTTGACACTCCAAACCCACCTAGTGGCTCCCTTAACGTGAGGTTCCAAGTGAGTGGCAGTGCAGGGGTGAAATTCGTGCAGGCAAACCAAGCCATCCCTGGAGATTGGAAAGCTGGGGTTTCCTATGAGACAGACATTCAGCTCAATTAACTGCACATGTTTTGAGATCATCCCAAACTTTTATCCAAATATTAGGACAGAAATTTCATGTTGGCTAATATATTATAATTATTCCATGTAATGCTAGTTGCTTGCTTGTCGTGACTAGGAGATGTATTAACTGTTGTTATTGTATGCTGTGTAGGAGCAAGTGCACTTGGCTTGCCCCAAGATTTAGTGGGATGGTGTACTTTCAATTTGTGAGGATATAATATGAATAAAGTTCCAACTTTTTGGATCCTTCAATATGTGCTTTCACAACACATACAGTCACGAACCTATATGATGATTAGCTAGTGGGATGGTGTACTTTCAATATGTGCTTTCACAACACATACAGCCAGGGACAGATCCAGGAATTAAAAATCAGGTGGGCTAAATTTACCTTAAGTACAAATGTATTAAGGAAATTTGGTGAATTTGGTGGATTTTGGTTGGTTTTTGTAGATTTTTAGGCTTGGACAATAGATTTTATGAACTAAAAACTAGAGGTAACCCACAAGGGTGACTAAATTTTTTTTTTTTGGGTAAATCATAAGCCTAGTTTGTTATATTTTTATTTTATATAAGCATTTTTTAGTATATTTTCTCCATCGTATTTATAACTTTTTGTTATTATACGACATTTGAAATAGAGAAAATATTGGAATTATTGATAATAATGTTGAAATATTTAGAAGGGATTGAAGGGAAACAAAGAAAGAGAAAATACGAAGATATTTATAAGGAATTGAAGTTAAAAAAGAAAGTAATAATAAAATAAAAACATTCCATTTTGTGGGGCAGTGCACTTAACAAAATAAAAACACATCTCATTCCAACACATATCTCCCCCCTCTCTCTTTTTTATTATATTTTCTCGTCTCTCTCTTTTTTAATCTCTCCCTCTATTTTTTTATTATTTTTTCCTCTCTCTCTCTCTCCCTCTCTCCCTCTTTCTTTATTCTTTTTCCTTCTTCCTCTCTTCTTCTTTTCTTTTTTCTCTCTCCGTCTGCTCCCTCTCTCTGTTCTTTCTTCTTGCGGTTTTGGGATGGGCTATCTCCATTAAGTTTTTTTTTCACTTAAGAATACTATATGGTATTACAAATACAAAAAAAAAGATTTGTATGGGTTGTAGCCCAAATAGCCCACTATGTGGATCCGTCCCTGCATACAGCTCTCTAGAAGCATACCACTAGGTATGCAGAAGATCTCAATCAACTTTAGTAGCTAGTGCCACACCAGGGAGGGACCAAGCAAGAATGCAACATCTCCACAGGCATAGGAAGAGCGCCGCCCCCACCAAGAAGAATGGCTCTACCACTCAATTTCCCCCTCATTGCTTGGGATTTATTGTTGAAAAACTTAGCCCTAAATCCTAACTCTACGATGGCTGCGATTCTACCCAAAATAATCCACCATGAGATTTTTCTTAAACATCCATTCAACTTTTATACTATAATGATACTTCAGTTCCCAATGTTAAGTTCAAATTCCCCAATGTTTTTTTTCTAAGGACCTTTTCTATTAAGAGGGGCGATAACATACTTTACTCACACCCTATACGGATGTTAGGACTCGAATTCAGGGCCTTAATTGAGGGAGCAATTGCTCCAATTGTGGGTCCTTTGCGATGTTTTTTGGTTTGAAGTAGCTTTAAAGAATGCTAAATAAAACCTTTAAGACTTTTTATCACAAAACGTCCCTGACGTTTGCGAAACAATCAGATTGCATCCTTAAAGTTTTTTTGTATCACTCATGGTCCCTAACGTTAATATAGGTGTTCTTAAATAGCACCTCTATTAAAAAAACTGTTAAATTCAGGGATATAATCATCAAATCAATCCAAAATTATAAATAAATAAATAAAAATTATTTCCTTCCCTTCTCTCTTTCTTCTTCTTCTTTCTTTCTGCTTGTCTTCTTCTTCTTCTTTCGTCCGTACGTGTGGCTGAGAAGTTGTCCAGCAAGAAATCGGAGAGGTTCACTTATCTTGTTGCTGCGGTGATGTCCAGCTTTGGTATTACTTCCATGGCTGTCATGGCTGTTTATTACAGATTTTACTGGCAAATGGAGGTACAAAATTTCTCTCTGCTCCCTGAACCACAAAAGTTACGAACTTTATCTTCTCTGGTTGAGTTTTTGAATTGGGTGATTTTGTTTTCTGTGTAAGGTGGAAATGTGCCTTTGTCTGAAATATTGGGTACATTTCCTCTATCTGTTGGTGCTGCTGTAAGTTCACTGATTGCTTCTCAATTGGGGAAACTTAATTAAATTAAATTGATTTTGAAGTTTTTTTCTTTACATTGAAAACTACTAAATCGATTTGGATTTTATATATACAAATTTATAAATAAACCCAATCCTAGACATGTATTTATAAAAAAACTCAAGCACTATTTAAACATAGAAACACACCCAAAATCAACCCCAAAGTCAACTTTTTGGGTGTGTTTATAAATGGGTTTTGAGTGTGTGTAATGATGGGTTTTGGGTGTGTTTATAAAGTGTTTTGGGTGTTGGGTTTTTTTATAATTTCAACCTCCATTTTGGGTGTTTTAGTGAAACTCCCTTTTATATATGTATATTTTAGGTGGGAATGGAGTTTTGGGCAAGATGGGCTCATAAAGCTCTCTGGCACGCTTCTTTATGGCATATGCACGATGTTTGCTTCGAATTTTGCTACTTTTTGTTATCTCTTTGATGCCAACAAAATTTTGAGTTTGGAATTTTGTTTCTTTTCGTTCACTGGGAAACCAGCAATGAAAGAAACATGACAAGCTTGAGTTTTTATATTGTTTTTCCATTCAGTTTCTTAGTAACCAATCAGTGTTTGATATTTGATATGAACTTTAATTGCAGTCTCACAACCGACCCAGAGAAGGTCCATTCAAGCTTAACGATGGACTGAAACAGAGAGAGAAGAGATAAGGAATCTGGCAGAGAGAAAGAAGAAGAAGAAAGAGAGAAGGAAAGCAAATAAAATATATATTTTCTTTTTATAATTTTGGATTGATTTGACGATTATATTCCTGAATTTAACAGTTTTTTTAACACATAGATTATTTAAGAACACCTATATTAACGTTAAGGACCATGAGTGATACAAAAAAACTTTAAAGATGCAATCAGATAGTTTCGCAAAGACATTTTGTGATAAAAAGCCAACCTTTAAAACAAATTACAACCAGTTTTGCAATTTTTCCAGGGAGTGCAATGAATGACAAGGAGAAAAGCCTAAATCCTACAAGCGAATTGAGCTTCGACAATTTGACTTGGGTGTTTCGAATAGTTCCCGATTATCTTTCCTTTCTTTTTGGGGATAGCACATTCAATATTTCCATCTGTTCCGCCATAGCGCGTTCAATTTCCATGGCTGACAGATTTGAAGGAGACTTTAATATTTCCATCAGCAAGAGCTATAATTATTCTTTATCTGAATGGCCACGATTATAAATATAACAATTTTTTTTTTAATTATGCATATGAGGGAGGGAAAATACCAACACTGCCAGCATGAAGAAAAGAATAATTCACTAAATGACCTCTAAATGAAGATACAATCTACAAGGAGAGAAAACAGTCGAAACTGAGAACAATAATTGCTTAACCTAAAAGAGTAACATCTTGTAATATGGATTTAAAAAGAAATTGAAAAAAATAGGAACATATTTCATTCCAATGACTTAAGGAGCCTAAAGAGTGCCGCTGCTTCCCTAATCCGTGAAAACTCTATGCAAAAAGCTTGGACTTCGATGAAAAGATCCTTAACTGCAAAGACAACCATTGACCAAAAGTCAGCAACATAACGTTGAGATTAAAATTTGTTCAAATGGGAATTCAGGTCTTCATACAACTAAAAAAATCATTTCAACTTCGAATCCCATCAACCATCTCAACATTTAACATGCAAAGTAGGTAATCATGAATAACACACGTCAAGCACATATGCATATGCGGATGGACAAGATTGCGGCCGCTAACGTCCGCACGTTAAATCACAATCATATGGCCAAGATAACAGAACACACTGCAAATAAAGAGTGATGCTGACCATTGATAATGTTGTTTCGGATAAGGCTCTGCAGAAACACACAAACAAGCCTCACAAGTCTGTTCTGCATGTACTTGTCCTGGAAGGAAGAAATTTGAAATTTCAAGTCGTTAGTAAATACTAAAAAGAGTTTGATAATAAGAGCAAACAAAGAAAAACATTATCTTAATGGCTTCTACTTAAAAATTTTGTATAATTGAACCCTGGCATGCAATATTCATTACGTAGCTTCATAAATGTTATCATAAATAAACACTATAGCTCCTATACACATGGCAATGGAAATTGCTAATGAGGAAGGAGCAACTATGAGTTCGTATGAGCTCACACATCACTGCATGTTCGCAGCTTCCTATATTTTGGTTGAATCCAAAAGACAAGCAGAACATGTCTATCACTTATTTGACAAGGAATCTCCAGATAATGCTACTTCAGATTTTAAATCGAAGACAACAAACAAAAGAAAAATGCCACAAAAATCTTAAGACCTACATTATATTCAGGAACTGAAAATAGCATGGGTAGGGTACAAATCAGAATGCATTTGTGATTGCATAAATTCTTTAAAACTATTTAGTTAACTGAAAATTACAGAAGCTATATCACTTATGGTCATACTTTTATTTGACATTCAAAGTATCGCAAGCACTCCGGTAAAATTAAAAAAACGTATAGCTAGTACAAGTAGGCAAACACAAGTTGCATGAATTTCATCACTCAAATAGTCTCTTTTTCATTTTCGTCCTTAAACTTCAGTATGCACCAATCGATCCTTAAGCATCCTTGTCATGTTCATACTTCAATCCTTTCCATTGACAGACCTTTAGAAAATTAGATGGACTTTGCTGGCACATCATATTTCGCATTGAAACAAGAAGCCACATGATTTTCTTCCCAAACCCACACCACTTCAACTTCACTCAGCAACCGCCGCCACCAAGGCCACTGCACTGACTAACCTACAAAAGCCAATCACCCAGAGTGGGGAAAAAATCCCCAGTACCTACCACCATGCTCATCCCTACTGAATCTAGCGAATCTACTAACTATTTCTTCTCCTAACAAGCTCCTCCCACTTTTATTCATCTTAGTCTTGCATGCACGGAACCACCGAAGGAGACATTAAAAACCCATTATAACATGACTGTTTATATATACATTTGAATTGTGCCTTTGCATCTCAGAACGTAGTCAGGAATACTAGTGGTTACAGGCAATGTATTCAGAAATACTAATAACCGCAGGCAAGGTGAAGCAAGTACCTTGATATTCTCACACGATGATATACAATTTGTTATGTACATGTGTATGAACTCAGAAGGAAGTTCAACTGCTGTTGTAAGCCTGTTCACCACTTCCATAGAGTGTAGACTCATGTCCATATTGACAAGCACTGTAAAGTATCTGTGGCCAAAATAAAATGTCAATAAAGCATAAAAAACTATAATGAGGAGGCGAACAGGCTTAAAAGGTCATCTCTGATTCTCTGTAGATTAGACACAGAAAGTATATCATAGAAACCAAAGACATACTCTGCGATTTCAGGGGAATTTATCAACTTGGTGAGAACTTCAACTGCAATGAGGGGATTATTTTCCACCAATTCCTGAAAACAAGAATTGAGGAATCATTAAAAAAAATTTGGACAAAAAATTACTTGCATTGTTGACTAAGCCTTATATTACAATAACACATACCGGTAGCTTTCTTGGTGTCAACCCACAGTGATATACAAGTTTCGGGTCATTTGCCAACTCCAACAAGACTTGCTGGACAATGAAAGGGCAAGCATTGGGTCATCTCTTCCTTCAAAATGACTGATGTAACACGATATAAAATAAATAACATGAATTACTCAGTTTTTCTTTTGAAAGTAATGTAAAAATGAAGGCCTCAACAAACTCTAATTTTTATAAAATAATTTATTTTAACTATTACAATATTTTGTAGAGGGAAATTATAACTTAGGACCACCACTTAAGAGGACGTGTGAAATTACCAACTGGACTATACCTCAGCCACCTATTAATCGCTAGCAATCACTGAAGTTAAACACTACTAAATTCAAAGGTGCCTACACGGTGTCAGTTCTAATTGGACTCCAAAATTCCCAGGGCCTACCACTAGCTTCATCTCTAGTAGATCCATACTTCATATGAACCTTGGGGTCGGAAAGGGATGGACCTCCTTTCAGTTTTATCTGTGTTTTGTTCAAGGCCCAATATCACTACGATTTTAAGCCTGGCCCAAATCATTTTACCCCTACCCACAGAATAGATTGGGGGCTCCGAGGCCCAATATCAATATCTACAGACTCTTCAACCTTCCAATGAAAGTACCAAAAATCTATACCACCCCGATTATCAGAAAGCTTTGAAATTGCCCAAAATTTTCAAGTTAAAATCTCTTCCCATTACAATTGATCTCCAACTCCCATTGGGTGAATCCATTTTCTATACTCCCATATTTAATTATTGCTTCAAATAGATTTGGCACAACCTCTATCTTATATGTACCTCTAAAGGCCTCCACATCGCTCAGAGATCTCTCAAGACAAAAGGATAAATGAACAAATCCTACAATCCCAATCAACCTCCCAAAGAAGGCAAATTATTACTAACTGAAATGTACCAAAGCTCTGATAATGATACAGAAGTCCGTCATAAAAAATAATAAAAAACCGGCCATAATCTTTGAAACCCCTCTACCTCAAGTGGGTTTCTACACAAGAAAACAGCCTTGTCTGCATCCAGTGCGGTCCTAAATCGACTTTGAACTCTAACAACTTGGATAGGGCTGCTTATGTTTATCTCCATACAAAGCTATTCTATCTATCACCACAGACGATGACACAAAAATAAGGAAATAGCCTATAAGATGAATAACTTGCAACTACTGACCCATGAATAATGAGAATGGAAGATCTCTGAACTCATTAAATCCACAATGAAGACAAAAAAGGTACTCTCTCCCACAATGAAACCACTTCCTTCTGCGACATTATGTTACTTTAACGAACTACACACAAAAGAGCCAAAATACAAAAATTGCACAAAGCATTTGCCCTTTTTCCCCCAAAAGTGTTTCTCAACAAATAATGAAACACAAGAAGCCAGAGTGCCCAGTTCAGTCTTCCCTCAAAAAAGATTATTTCACAAAGAACTGACAATTGGGCAATGGAAGAAAAGATGATCAATATTCTCCACTCCTACTAAACACATAACACACCAAGAGAGTGAGATAAAATCATTGCGCCTTTTTGTTGAAACAATATCTTAAGTATTATCTTCCTGTGAGCAATCATGCAAACCAAATATGAACTTTGCAATGTACCTCTCAGCCTTCCGAATCAAATAGAAAAGGTTGAAAATGGGTCAAGATAGTTCATCAATATTACCGCAGTCAGTCATAATATATTATACTATTTCATTCATGTATGTACCAGAACCATATAAAGACCAACCAGACTGGTTCATACACTAAATCTTAAGACCCACATCAGCCAATTGCCTAGACACATGACATATGACAACTTGATATAGAAAAAAAAAAAATCATTCAACATTTTGGACTGATAGATAAAAATACACGTGTACGTATATTTAAACTGATTATAAAGCAATTAAATATATGTATCAGCACCTCTTGTTGTGCAGGTGCAAGTGGTCCCTTCAAAGCTTTCGCAATCAAGTCCCTGACAGCTGCCCCTCTGCTAGTATCAACACACATACCATCATCCCATAAAAGTTCATGATTGTCAACAGGGTTGAGCCACACTAGCTGAAACATGTTTTGCAAGAAAAATCGAGTAAACAAGTAAGCCCTACAAATTATCAATATATAAAACTTTAAGTCTTACTTCATCATCCTGTACTGGGAGCCTTGGTGGAATAGGCCTCTTCCAATGAGGACCTAACCCTTCAAGCGCTAAATTGGACAGCAAACCAAGCACTGTCTCGTCTCTATCTCCAGAACTAAGCTTAGGATTTGCTCCTGGTTGTAGATCAAACCTAGAACATGATCCTCGATGTCATATAGAGAAGAACAAGCAAATAAGAATGAAATTGTCTATTGTCAAGGTCATACTCAGATGAGTTAACATCAAAACCGCGAGGAACATCAGGATCTGCGACCACATTTCCAACTGAACTATCCTTTAGTGGAGAATTATATCGTTCAGGATGGACTTTATCAGCATACTGCTGCTGCAACTGTTCATGTTGCGGGAAGGCCTGTCAAGACAATTGAAAAATATCTATCATGGGCATGGACTAAGAATTTTTCTCAATACATTGGTAAATAAAATCCCTGAATGAAGTGGGGATCCTTTGTAGGCTTGAACAAAATTACCAAATCATGAGCATATTTGATCTTAAAATACACATAGGGTATAACTTACATGCACTGAAGGATCAAAACTTTTGATGTAATCTGCAGCAGAGTGTTGAAGTAGCTGAAACAGAAGATTCTCCTTCAGATATTCATAATATTGAAGAGATGCATTCAAGATAAGATGATGAGGCAGTAACAAAATGAAGTCAAATAATTACAGCAGCTGGTTACAGTTCACACTGGTGTAGTAAATTGTTTCTGATAGAAAGGTTCTTTTTAATCTTTTTTTTTCTTATACTCTTATACCATGGGTATTTTTTTAGGCCTCCAAAGGGGGTATTACATAAAAAAGTACCAAATACTACAGGCTAATTTAAAAAAATCATAAGCCATAATTTGCAGCTAATTGCCCCCAAGAAGCGCACACATCCAATAGGTTAGGTCCAATTAATTGTACTGATCTTAATCCACAAACATTCCTTGTGGAAAAGACCAAAATTAGAAAATTGACGTTTGTTTGCAGTTGTATTCGCAGCAAAAGGATAAGGAAATTTTGGTAAAACTAAATCAACAACATAAATCCACTTCACGGATCAAAAGGTTAATCAAGAATGAGAACCTCTTTGCCACCACTAGAACCATCAGAGCCGAATAGCTGTAATAGCTGAAGAATAAGTGCCCTCTCATATTTTTCAGCTTCAGCATCACATGCAGCCTGTAACCCAAGAGTTAAAAGCACGCCTTAGCAAATATTGAAGTTCATTTTTATTTAAGAAAACAAATGATGAAGCTATTATACTTTGAATAAAGAAAAAGAACTAGCATCATATCCATTGCAGAAATATGAAAACAAGTCCAGATGACCACACAGTTTGGGAAAAAAGAGGATTTACCATATATTAGGCAAATAGAGTGCTCTAAAGATTGAGGAGGACGTTGATAACATGATAAATGATTCAAAAGAACTGTTTGGAAGATATTGATATTCCTTACAACTTTTCTTATTGATTGTGACAAGCATAGTAACGAGATATCAAGACGCCGATTTCAATCAGGTACGGATCATCCTTTGCGAACACTAAAGCAACCAACACTAATGAACTACCAATGCTAGAATAACAATGGCGCAATGCTTACATTTATTAGTAAACTAATGAACGGATTTGCAGAAGGTTTCTGGGAAGAATACGCCTGCTGAAGAATAGCGAACGCAATCAAACGTTGAGTGGAACTCAGCATCTTCTTATCCTGAGAAGCATAGCATTCAACTAGTTAGAATTGCCCGTCACAACACATATGTCGAAGAACCAATACTTTTAACACATTAGAATTATAAATACCAGAACAGTTAATGCCCAATTGAAGTCTTCACTCAATTATACATGTTTATTATATAAATTTCATACCCAATTGCACAAAAACCCTACCACAGCGGTGATGATACGGGATCTAGGGTTTTCCTCATTTTTGTAAAAAAAAAATGAAAATGGGCAACTCTCAATGTTTGTTCTAAAGCAGGCACAAGGAAGAAGATAGAGAGAGAGAGAGAGAGAAAGAATGGAGATAGAAAAGCAGGGAATGAATTGGCGGCCATGGGAGAAAAAGGAGTTGAAGTCTGAGACGATCTCTTCGAGTGGACGTTGCTCTGCTCTCAGCAGACCAAACACGGCCTTCGATTCTTCGAACCCCAGCGCCGCCCTCTTCTTCATCTTCGAGCTTTTACCAAACTCTTATCTCACACACACAGGACAGAGAAGAGACTCAGACACGAAAATAAGAAGAAACAAAAATTTCTCTGTGCTTTTTTTTATTTATTTTATTTGTGTAGTTCAAATCAAAGGAAGAAAGAAGTCTTATTGCTTGTGCACTGTGTAACCTAGCAGCTGGACTGGTTCACTTTTCAACGGGCTACCCATTTTCTATTTGGGTGAGGCTGTTTCGGCTCGGATCTCCAAAAAAAAAAAACCCAATGTACACTACTACTTCAACTTTTTGTTTGAAGAAAAAATTAAACAAAAAAAAGCACCATAATCCAGTCCTTAACAATTAAACAAAAAAAATTCTCCTCCCATATAATTTAGACTATCAATTGTACTAAAAAATAATAATTAATTATCGTCGACCTGGCCTAGCCTAATGAAAAATAGTATTGTATAGTGATTTTAGGTTCGAAATCCACATTACTGGTGTGTGTGAGAAAAACCCCCTCCCCTTCTTAACTTTACCCAAAAAATAAACTACTAAATTAGATTTAGTTTTTTTTTTTTTTCCGCAGAATTATTATTATTATTATTTCACTTTTCTTAATTTCAGTGAACAAAACCTTAATGTAGGAGGGTAAAATAGGAAAGAGAAAAAACAAAAAAGAATAAAATTGATTAAAAAGTATTAAAAAGCAAAAGAGTTTAAGGAAAAATTAAAGAAACATGTGTCATGGAAACTTATTTCCTTTCCTTTTTTCTTTGAATTATTCACATTTTAATATTTTTTATTTCCTAGCATAAAAGGTAGTACAATGAAATTACCACAATTTGTACTTATGAGTGAGTTAAAAGTAAAAATCTCGTTCAGACCAAAAAAAAAAAAAAAAAAAGTAAAAATCTCAATAGCTTTGACAGCAATAGTTAAAAGTGTATTCTAAGTGAGTTATGGAGTGCTTCCAATGGCATTTGCAGTAACCATGTGCAAATTTTTAATAGTAACTTCCATGTCTTTCTAGCAAAGCAAGCTCTCTATGAATCCGCCTTCAAATACCCGTCCTCCTCATTGTCCCCGTAAGCTCTCACTCTTCTATTTTTCAAGTCAAAATCATTGAAAATGTAAAAATCTTGCTACCAATATGTGTCACCGTGTTGAGATACCTTGAGCCTTCAAAAAATGCTCGTATACCAGATCTCAACAATCTGAAACAATATAATAAAAGCTGCTTTATTATGTAACAGATTTATAACTTTCACAATCAATCTATGTTTTGTTTCTTCACTGTATTTTTTATTTTATTTTATTTTATTTTTACGAAAAGGATGTTTCTTCAGTGTCAGTAACAAATATTTCACCAAATTTTTTCACTCAGATGATCAGAGATGATGAGGAATAATAATAATAGTAATCAGAAGAACCAAAGGAATAATAAGAATAAATATACGATACAAATGACTCTATAGAAAATAAGAAAAAGCCGGAAGGTTATAGTTGTCTTGTTACCTAGTTATGTAATTGTGTAGGGCACGCAAATCGCCTGTAATCCGGGCCTACGATGGAAAGCCCATATGGAATGAAAATCGGGCATCGGGCTTGTAGAAAGACGTCCAAAACGACGCCGTGGAGATGCGAAACCCTTTCATTTCGAGGTGGTGAGAATGCGAGAAGGGCTTTTTGTTTTGTACTAGAGAAATTCGAGACTCGCAGTTTGCAGTTTTACAGTAAACACCGTCTACTTCGCTCTCATTCTCTTCCTACTTGGTCCAAAGATCCGATCTAGGGTTTATCTAGGGTTTCTCTTCTCTCTCTCTCTCTCTCTCTCTCTCTCTCTCTCTCTCAAGCCAAGCACAAATGACTATGTCCTCACAGACCCCCGATATCTTGGGCGACCGTCAGTACGGTCAGGACGTTCGCACCCAAAATGGTACTCTCTCTCTCTCTCTATCTCTCTGAATTTTCAGTTTTAGGTCTTGTACTGAAATGGTGCTAATTTGTTCGGCTTCGTTTTGGTGAACATAGTGATGGCCTGTCAAGCTGTTGCCAACATTGTCAAATCCTCACTTGGCCCCGTTGGCCTCGACAAGGTATTCCATCCCCTTCTCTCTCTATAAAATCACACATACATACCATAGATATTTGTATACGCATGAGATGTTATGTGTTTATGAGGTTTCAGTTTAGCTACTACCATTCTATCTACTATGAAAAGTGGCTCTTTACCTCTTTGCTCCCTTTCTCGTGGGTTTGTGTGTGCGAAATTATCTCTTTTTAAAAAATAAAAAAAAACTTTAAACTAAGTTGCTTGGTGTATTTCACTACTTAAAAGTTTCAACTTTGCAGTTACTATATGAAGTTTGTCTTTGATAATTATGCCTTATAGTGGAATGGAATTCACTGTTTTTTGTTTTCTTAAATGAAGTTTAAGATGGTGAATTAGTATGCTTTAACTTACTTGTGGAGTTTACCTTTGTCTAATGTAGCACTGAATCTAATAACCCTTTAACTGTACACTGTTGTAGATTATGTATGCAAGGGTTTCAGCTAATTTACTCTGTTTATTGATTGCTTATTTCAGATGCTTGTGGATGATATTGGTGATGTGACTATTACTAATGATGGAGCTACTATACTCAAGATGCTAGAAGTTGAGCACCCTGCTGCCAAGGTGGGTAAAATTTGGTTATTTCTTGCTAATATGATACTATAGATGCATTTATACGTGTCAGAATGCTTGTTCCTATCAAATATATCATATAGTTTCGTTTAAGCTGTACAGGTGCTTGTGGAGCTGGCTGAGCTTCAAGATCGGGAAGTTGGAGATGGGACGACATCAGTGGTCATTGTAGCTGCAGAGTTGCTTAAGGTAATCTTGTCTGCTTGTTCTTCTCACTTCATATGCTTTTCGAGAAGCTATCTGATGTTCTAAAGCATGGTGACTTGGAAATCTAACTTTTTGACTCTAATTCTACAGAGAGCAAATGATCTAGTAAGGAACAAAATTCACCCAACATCCATAATCAGTGGTTACAGAGTGAGCGCTTCTTCTTTTTCCATTTTTCTCTTGTTTTAATACTTAGTAACTGCATGCTTATTGCAAAATGTTTTGTGGCTTATAACATGTTATCTTTCTGTTGTAAACAACCCCTTATGTTTGACCCTTTCTTTGCATTGTGTACAGCTCGCTATGAGGGAAGCTTGCAAGTATGTTGAGGAAAAATTAGCTGTGAAGGTGAGGCTCTTCAAGTGAATTATGCTTTTGAAATTTGTTGAAAAGTAGAAGGGTCCCTTGTTATGGGAATAAGTGTCCTTTTGGTTGTACAGACTGTAGTGCTTCTGTTACATCATGTAATCTCTTAGAGGTTTGGAAGTATAGTAATGGTTTGGAAAGAAGTTGATAATTTTGGATGTTCAGTTGGCTCATACCAAGAAGACTTACTGGTCATACACTCATAGTCATGATAGTCACCAGGCCTTATGCTTTGACATAGATAGAAATTTTATGGTAAAGTTGTAAAATGCTTGATATATAAAATGTTCCTGTTTGATTAATTGATACTTTCTTGATTTTCCTAGGTTGACAAGCTTGGAAAAGATTCTCTAGTAAATTGTGCAAAGACAAGCATGTCCTCAAAGTTGATAGGTGGTGACAGTGACTTCTTTGCGAATATGGTATGCTTAAATGTTGGATATGCTGTTCGGAATTTGTATTTACTTAGGAATGAAATCTTATTTGTGAATCAAATATTTATTTTCTTAAGTGTCAATATTGCTGGGTTTGTCATTTATAGAATTATTTTTCTCATATAAAATTTGTAGGTATGTCAGGTCTTTATTTGTGATTTCTGGACCATTAGAAACCCTTAATTTTCTTTTTGTGCTTATGTGTTTTGATGATATTAGTATATAATTGGTTTTTGAAGGTTGTAGATGCAGTACAAGCAGTAAAGATGACCAATGCTCGAGGGGAAGTCAAGTACCCAATCAAGGTCGGTACTTCGTAGTTATATATTCACATGCGATTCATGAAGGTTCCATCATGAGCCATTATGTTTCTTTTTATATCATTCTATCTGTTTGTTATTGCCTATATACTATATCTTAATTGCTCTTTTAATTTTCAGGGGATTAATATTTTGAAAGCTCATGGGAAAAGTGCTAGAGATAGCTATCTCTTGACTGGTTATGCACTAAATACAGGCCGTGCTGCACAAGGAATGCCACTTAGAGTTGCCCCTGCGAGGATTGCCTGTCTTGACTTTAATCTTCAGAAGACTAAAATGCAAATGGGTGTCCAAGTTTTAGTTAGTGATCCCAGGGAGCTTGAAAAAATTCGCCAAAGGTGTGAAGATAATGGACCCTAATTTTCTTTTAACTTGTATATTATACCGTGAACTATTTTGCAGACCCTATCTTTAGCATGCCAATGGACACATGCAATTAGTCATATCTATTATATAAGGTTTTTACAGTGAGATATGTTGAGGGCATGAACACATTTTAGCATACTGTGGTGATATTATGTAATCTGTTCTCCATGCTGCTAAAAAAAAACTTGCTCAATTACACTTTCATCAGTGAAATTGATAGGCCAATATAGAATTATGGCACGTGCCTATGATTTCCATATTGCTATGATGCCTCAGACATAATGGTAACTGCCTCAAATGGATTGGTTTGGGAAATTGAGGATGTCACATATGTTTGGTAATGTACTAACAACACTCATGTCTCTACAGAGAAGCTGATATGACGAAAGAGCGTATTGAAAAACTCCTGAAAGCTGGAGCAAATGTTATTCTGACTACGAAAGGGATTGACGACATGGCACTCAAGGCAAGATTTTTAGTGATTTGTTTTATCAACTGCTTTAGCTAAGTCATGGCTGATATTCGATTTTGAAGTACCAGACTGGGTCAGAAAAACATTGTTATTGTAAATTATAGTTACTGTTAGCTTGTTCATACCTTTTGACGTGGCTGGAATTTGTATTCCTGAAGGCTCCTGGTTAAATGTTTTTCTAATTACCATTTGTAGGTTCTCTTATTGAAAATTCTGCAACACCTTCTTGAGGATATGTTACTTGTATCCACTTCAGCACCTCCGAGTTAATAAGATATGCTGTAGTTTAATACAAAAGCGTAAAAGTTTGAGGTTTCAACCTAATGATTTTAGGAAATGAACAAGTAGCTGTACTCTTTTTATTTTAACTCCCTTATGGTTATTTCGCAATACAAAGGGAGATATGCAATACAAATGTGTTTCCCTTTAAATATTGATGATGTGGATATATGCCGAGTCGGTCTTGTTGGTTCACTGTTATTACAGTGATCTAAGACGTGCAATCTGTTTACAATGAGTTTGTGTATGAATGTTTATCCCATGCACTATAGTTTGTTGGTTATATAAATTTAATGTAGGTGATTGTTATTTCAGTATTTTGTGGAGGCTGGTGCTATTGCTGTAAGACGTGTTCAGAAAGAAGATATGCGCCATGTTGCTAAAGCTACCGGTGCAACAATGGTAATTTCCTCTTATGCTTTAATAACATAATTATCTCGCATATTTATTTTCCTTTGGAAATTGACAACCAGATATTCAGATGACTAATGATGTTTAGATTTTAAAATAGTTAAAACTTATTTTCAATTTTGCATCTTTCTTCAATCAAGTAGATCCACGTGTATGTTTCCAATGATAAACAAGTACAACCTGTATAAGCATGTCATCTTGTTTCTTATTTTATCCCCCTTATTTTCTTTTGGATCTGCAGGTTTCAACTTTTGCTGATATGGAAGGGGAGGAAACATTTGATTCTTCACTGCTCGGATCCGCTGATGAAGTTGTGGAGGAGCGCGTTTCTGATGATGATGTAATTTTGATAAAAGGAACAAAAAATAATAGTGCGGTGAGTGATTTTAATTAAATTTAATACAATTTTCCTCCTTGACTTTGGGGTGAAATTTATGCATTTATCTATATGACATGACTTGGATAAGTGCATAACCCTGACCAACCTATGTCAAGAACTAATGAAGTTACACTAGTATTACATTTACTATATTCATATGGTATGGTCTGATTTTCTCAATATATTATTTTCAGGTTTCTTTGATCCTCAGAGGTGCAAATGATTATATGCTTGATGAGATGGAAAGAGCTCTTCATGATGCTTTGTCTATTGTCAAGAGAACCCTAGAGTCAAACTCGGTAAAATTTGGCACTTCCTGTTAATGTTCTGCATTGTTTGGCAATGGTTATAAATTAATGATATTTTTTCCTTTAATTAGTATCGTTGCAGGAAAATTATGGCATATAGTGGCACTTTGATAAGTTATGTTCTGTTTTCAAAACTGTCATCATATCATTGCAGTAAACTTCTAAAAGTTATATTTGAGTTTTGTGTTGTTTTGCTTAAACATGGTGGTAATTCTTTATCAGCAAATGGAAAGCAGAAGCTTTTGTCCCCTTTTTTACTTGGGCTTTTCCGTAAGAAAACACCTCGCATTTCTTTCATATATTAGTGATAGGAAAAGGATCAGAACCATTTTAAATTTACTATCTGCTAAACTAAATCATCTTTGCCACTATTTGCCATTAATCAGGTCTTTTATCATGCGAAACGGATTACTATGGCTGTTCACTTGATTTATATTAAATTAGAATCTTTTATCAATGTTTTTCCGTATATTATTCCAATCATGTGTGTGGTGTGAGGATGTGCAATGCATTTTTCGATGGAAGGAAGAAGAAAAAAATGGGAATGTTTCACTACCAAGTTTGTTGTCGTGGTTTGATTGTGATTTTTCGTGTTACTTATATACCTAACTCATTGATATATTGACCATGCAGGTGGTAGCAGGTGGAGGTGCAGTTGAGTCTGCGTTGTCTGTGTATTTGGAGTGTTTTGCTACAACATTAGGATCGCGTGAGCAGTTGGCAATTGCCGAGTTTGCTGAATCTTTGTTAATTATACCGAAGGTTCTAGATTTCTGTTGTATTCCTGTTGTCTTCTGCTTTTGTTATCTGTTCATGGTGTTTATAGTCACTTTTTATCTGGTTTAGGTGCTAGCTGTCAATGCTGCCAAGGATTCTACAGACTTAGTTGCAAAACTACGGGCCAATCACCACATTGCACAAACCAAGGCACCAACCAGGGCACAGACCAAGGCTGATCAGAAGGATTATTCTAGGTATTCTGATTTCTGACATGGCAAATTCCGCCAGATTTTCATTTTTTATTTTGGGGAGCTCTTACATGAGTGACAGTCTAAATTCGACATGTGGGTTTCCTTTTTGTTTCCATTGTCCTCTTTGTTTGTAGTGTGTCTGTATATTGAATTTAGTGGCATTGTGATTATACTTGCTCGTATCCAATATGTGACAAAGAGATGCCAATATGATAATAATGCAACTGAAATTATTCTGTCTTTGGATGCATAGAAATCCTTACAGATTATGTGACTGCTTGCTTATGGTGATTGCTCTAAATTATTGCAGCATGGGGTTAGACCTTTTAAAGGGAGAAGTCCGCGACAACTTAAAAGCCGGAGTCATTGAGCCTGCAATGAGTAAAGTGAAGATAATTCAGGTACAAAATCCTAGATACAAATTCAGTAATAATTTATAGGATAAATCTTGTTTAATAACAGTCTTGTGACGTTTGTTAACATGAAACTTTTTTGTTTGGCAGTTTGCAACTGAAGCAGCTATTACAATTCTCCGAATTGATGACATGATCAGGCTAGTCAAAGATGAAAGTCAAAATGAGGATTAAGGTGCGCGGATAGCATTTGACATTGTCCTTTTCTTTTTGTGTTCGAAGTAGTAGGAGTGGGAAGTGAATCCGTGCCAAACATGACTTTTAAGGTTTATATTCCTTCCCTGCACCAAAGAGGATTTGTTGATGTCGCTTGTTTGGGAATTTGTATCAAACTCTTGTTTTAGGTGAAATGGTTTTCTAAGGTTTGGGTGAGAGGTGGAGTTTATTAACCGATGGTGGTTTCCGGCTAGCACTCGAGCTGGAAATGTTTTGTATTGATTGGTAAGTAGATGTTTGTAATGGCCATTTTGGAAACATAAATGTGAAACCTTTTTTCGGTGGCGAAATGGCAGTGTCCTTGTTAGCTTTTTTTACTTTTTCTTATTGAATGATTTGGGTCGACAAAATATGTAGTGGGGAATAAGATGAAAATATGGGCAAGGGAAATTGATTGAATTTAGCCCATGAAAAAAAATTGGAAATATGCAGTGCTAAGACAGAAGCCGTACCCAGAATAGAAAGAAAAAGTTACAGATCGATAGACCGTGGCAGCTGAAACTGACCTTGGATTTGGAGAGCAGGTACGTGGAAAAAGATGAAAAAATTCGGTTTTCAAATTTCAAAGGCCTAGAGCGTGCAGTTGAATCTATAATTAATGGCAACAGAGTCATCATCTTCTCCAACATTCAATGTTCCAACCCAGTCATCATCTTCTCCAACATTCAATCTTCCAACTCACGTTGCAACACCGTTCCAGTCGCTTTGACTATGAGCTTCTTCTCCCTCACTAATTGTGTGATGCATTGAGTTCAAATCAGAAACTACCCTATTCCAGTCGCTTTGACTATGAGCTTCTTCTCCCTCACTAATTGTGTGAGGGGAGTTCAAATCAGAAACTACCCTATTCCAGTCGCTTTGACTATGAGCTTCTTCTCCCCACTAATTGTGTGATGCATTGAGTTCAAACCAAAAACTAACCCTTGAATATGGACGACGGCGAAAGAAGACTCAAAACACCCTTTGAAACGTTGAAGCCTTGCCAGCCAAGAAACATTTCCTGCAGAATTACAAGCCATGCAATATTGATTGGATTTTTATTTTTTTCATAAATAAAAAGAGAAAAAGAAGCAGAGCTTTTGAAATTTAAGACAAATGCATCAGCAGCTTCTGTTGATTGCAAGAATTATAAAATAAAATAAATTTTCGCCCACCGTGGGGCTCGAACCCACGACCACAAGGTTAAGAGCCTTGCGCTCTACCAACTGAGCTAGACGGGCTTGGTACTGAAATTGCTTTTAAATTCTATTTCAAATAAAATTAAAAAAATTCAAACACCCGCCTTATCAAAATAACCAAAAGGGAATGCGCGCCTAAATCAAATTTCATCACTCATCCTCCACCGTTGATCAGAAAATGAGCGGGAATCTCCCAAATCAAACCCTTCAAAACAAAACAAAAAATTGAAAAAATAAAAAAAAATATGCAAACCCTTTAAAAGGAGAAGACTGAAAGAAGAGCAAATGGACGAAGACGAAAACCCAAACAAACCCCATCTCATGGATGACGGCGACGACAGCTACGAGTACGAGAACGACTCGTCGTCTGAGTCCAGCTCCGGCTCGGTGGCCTGCACAGGCATCATTATGGTCTCGCCACCGGAGAGCTCAGAGGTCGACGAAGCTCACAACAACAGAGCCTCCCAAGACGTGTTCCAGACCCCACCCGAATACTCGTACCCGCCAACCTCCGAAGGGAAAACTCCGTTGCTGGAAGTTAATACGAGCGACGACGATCCTCCATACGAGGATGTTGGAGACGGGCGAGGCGTAATCGTGGCCTTCGGCGAAGGTACTGGTGCGGTGGATTTGGGAGGGGACACGGATCTAGGGTTTGCAGAGGCTGCAGCGGTGGAATTTAGGGTTTTGAGGAGGGAATTGTCCCCGGAAGGCGGTTTACTGGAACCCCCATTGAAGAAATTGAAGGATTCCGAGCACAATTTGGGAAAATTTGAGCCCTCCTGTAGTTCCACTGAAAGTCTCGAAATTGACGGTTGCGATGAGAGTTCGGGTGAGGAAGGCTCGGAGGAAAGGAAGCTGGACTCTTCTGACAATGAGAGCGAGAGTGCTGTCGAAGAAACTCTATTGAACAGTGATGAAAAAGACAGCGTTGTGGAGATGGAGGATGGCGGCGAGGAATGCCTGGATGATGTGATGAGGAGTACACCAAATGTGACTATTGAGGAATTGCGGCGAATAGACAGCCCGTGGCGAGGGCGGGCTCTGCCACGATCGATCGTGCAGGCTGGGTCTAGTGCTATGGATGGTGAGGATATGGTGCAGAATGAGGTTGCTATATTGGATGTGTTGAAACTTCTGAAAGACAAGTATGATGGTGATGGTGTGGTTGACAATCGTAGTTTTTGGGAGATAAGTAGGAGTCGAGGCATGACTTTTCCCCGGCCATCGTGGTGGCCGGAAGGCGGGTTCTGATTTGAAGAAGAAGAGTCAAGTTTGAAGAGCAGCAGCATTGCAACTGAGGTAGGACTTTTGGAAGTTGTAAATGGGGGGTTTATTACTAAAGTTAGGATGAAACAGTATAGAAAGTCTTGCTTGTGAATTGGGTTGCATCACCTTTCTTGTATTACATTTATGTCTAACCTTCTTGGACTTTTGCTTTTATTTAAAAAGAACATATTGCTCAGGCTTTCCTCTTTTGAAGTTTCACAATTTGGAAAAATATATCTTTTGAAAGGAATTGGCCTATGGTTTGATTATGTATTATTTCTTTGATATTGCTCTTTTATGTCAATAAATTTTTATTTTGGTTTGATATATAAACCTCCGCCCATCCCCATCTTTAGTTTCTCAGTTGATCCCCTCTCCAAACAGAAAAATGCCAAAAAGAGAAGTGGTATTTGATGGTCCTAAAAAATTTAGAATATCTCAGATTCTACCAATATCTTAAAAAGGGTGAACTTAGTTGAAGACATGTTGAACCTCAACCCCACGTGAAGGAAACCCATATCCTAATTCCTACATCTTAGACTTTTAAGAAAAGTAGCAAATCAACAAACCTCAGTATTCTTGAGTGGATAGTTGGATAAGGACCTTATCGTTAAGATATTAGTCAACAATTTGAACAATTCTAGCATCCTAGAAAAAACCATAAAGGAAGGCTAAATGTCCACTACAACCTTCACATGCATCACGCAAAGTTTTTTTTTTTTTTTTTTTCTCTCTTTAATAAGCAAACAAACAAATCCCCAAACGAGTATCTCGCTTATTATGAAAGACAGAAACTAAAATTCATACAAAATTATGGAACTTACCATTTGTGCAATATAAGCTTATATTACAACCTGTTTGTCAACCTATACAAAAAGCCCCACCCAAATTTCATCCCTTAAAAGAGTTCCAGGTTCAAAGAGGTAAAGGGAAAAAGAGAGCAACCATCAAACCTCATTCACATGTCTTTACCATTCAAAATACATGAACCCTGTCATCGCTTTAGGCAGAAGGCGTGGTACCTATATAATTCTAGTGATCAACATAGCGTTTGACATTTTCACATTTGTCACGGATGGAGTATGTGTGGATATATTGAGCTACTACTAGTGCTTGCCTGTTGGGCACCAAAACTCATGGCTGGGTGAAGAAGCTCTGCTTGTGCAAAAGATCCATTGGATGGCAAATCCAGTAGAAGATCCTGATCAGAACTTTCATCAACAAAATTCATAGATTCCATCAAGAGAGAGCTACCATCTGCAGGCAAAGCGAACAGGCTTCTTGGACTAAAGCAAGAACCATCATAGTCCATGAGATCCTTGTTTTCATTGCTACCCTTCACAATTATCCTTTTGGGGCTCTTCATCATCATCTTTACATCTGAAAGATGCAAGATAGTTAAGAACAGTTACAATGTACAATAAATTGAAGAAGGGGGAATTGTGAAAAGATGATAAACTATTTCTCAAATGTTGTTCCATAGGTTTTGAAGTTCGAGTAAATATTAGCAGCTGAAAGTGAAGATTCATTTTAGCCTCTTAAATTGTGTTACTAACATTTCACTATCATGATGCAAAGAATTAATCTTATCTTTTGCAAATGCTCTTACCAATATTGCATGTTACACAAGGGCGAAGAGAAGTAATGTTATGGTACTCAGATATGCACTCTCGTTTCATCTTTTGCGTAATGTTTCTGTTTCGAAAAGACGTATACTAGCAGAAACTTCACCATTCAACTAAATATAAGAGAGAACTTTCAGCTAACCTGGAAAACTTTGAGTTTCGCTGTCCCGCAGTCTCTTGACATGTCGGAAATTACTAGATGCCAGGGCGTTAGGCCCAGAAATAACAGACTTTCCAGGGCTAGTTTTACATTTCTGTAGCAAAAAATGGATAACGACTATTGTAAATTCACTTCGAATTTTTTTTTAATAATATTTAGATTTTTGAATAGCTCAAACCTTGAGAAGATGATAGCGTTCAACCCATTTAGATTTCGAAGAATTGGACAATACAAGCCTTTTCAAAGTCTTACAGTCTTCAGTTTTTGCCCCTAGAAAGGAGATATCAAAGACCCCTTCGGCTAGCAGTTGCTGAAAGGAAGTCAAATTCTCCCTGAATTGAGGATTATCGAACATGCTTTTGAGGCTGCACATACAAAACAAACAAACCACCATGAATGTCATATATAATGTCCAACTTCTTAAATTCTCTTATGTAAGGTTAGACTTGATAGCTAATCTATCCTTAAAACATTGTATTCTATGTTTTTAAGCACACATGGTGATAATTTAACAACATGGCTCCATGTTCATTATGGGCCTCTGGGCAATTTCACTATGTGCAAAATAGGATGGTTCATATCTGTAGGACTAGATAACATATCTATCTTGCAACTGTGCACCCAGTGACATATTGCTTAAGTAATACAAAATAATAGCATGAAGTATATGTTCACTGCCACAGTTGTAAACTTCTCTTGGAATTCAATATTTAGCGGTCAACGATAAAATATTCTATTAAAACACGAATGACAAGGCTTCTAACCTATAAGGAAATTTAACAACATCAACGGGAGGTAGATGTTTCAGTAATTGCTGTTGTTCCTCATTTGTCAACTGCCTCGTAAACTCTTCAAAATTTAAAATATCCTACACCAAACAAGAATTGAAACTATGTTAAGAGCTCAATATTGAAGGAACCACTTTTCAAGCAGTGACCAATATAACTGAATATACTTGAACTCCAGATCAGACTGTTGAAGTAGCATAGGATTAGGTAGAACTTAGAAGTAGCAGGAAATGACTAAGAAAAGAATAATAAACAAAAATTAAAGAAAATAATATCAGCTATTGAAAAGCATATACTGTTGCCCAAAGGAAAAGTAGTTGTAAGTTTTACATCCTAAAAATGTATGGTAAATTTGGATATTGGGTTGAGTGAAAAATTGGGCATACATGGAACAATTCACATTCTGCAATAACTAAGCGTTCACTAACTTGTTGAAATTAGGGTCTATATAGATAACAGAGAATCTTATCAGAGGGAATTGCCTTCTTTAGTAACATAAAGCCATGGAATTGAGGGAATTGCCTTCTTTTATAACATACAATTCAACTTACATTTAAATCTACATGACACAGTGGTGAATTATGGTTTCCCAAGATCTGGAAGTTGTCATACTGAGACTTATCCCTGCAAATACAAACAACAACACATATTAGTTACAGCAAGAGAAATCGATTTTACTTCACCTTTCTCCAATAGCATCTTCTATTTTAACCGCATGCAGATACTTCATTATAGCTTTGTATCACAGAAAAGGAAGTACTACCAGCTACTAAAAAATGATCCATGACTCACATAAAGGTTGGATATTTTGTATTTCTAAGATATGTGCATAACAAAATGGTCCTAAATTTCTATCTGAACCATGTTGGGCCCAGTACTCATTTTGAATACAAACAGTTATGTTATACAGCACATTAAATACTTTGTAGATCAATATGTGCATTGTACAAAAGCATCCTAACTGAGCAATAATACTCATGTTTGTCCTTTTGGCAATAATTGACAAGAGTGCATATCACCTTGTTACATAGTTCAGGAGAGTGTTACCTTTTCGGTGGCTCTTGTTGCATCCCTTGTCCTGCAAGGTTATTCATCTTTCCAGTTACAGTACTGGTCATAATGACACCCTTATTATTATGTACAAGAAGGGTTGCAGGATGGGAATAAGCCTCATTTATGTGGCACTGTTTGTTATCAACTGAAAGGGAGCTAGCTTCAGATTCCTCTTCTCGTGTTATTGAGCTGGGATGCCTCATGAGAACACTTCCATGTCCTATTTCAACAGAAACCATTGGTGTTTCACATTCAAAAAGCAGATCCTCTTCAGAAGACCCGGAAAAGTACGAAGACTGTTGCTCGTGTAAAATAGTATATAGATCCTTTGTAAGCTTTTCAACAGGAGATGGCTTAGGACGACCGATACAGGTCCTTTTCCTAGAAGGAACCATTGAGTCCCATACCATTGACTGAGCAGGACCTGAAAAAATAGTCAAAAGAGTGAGAACAGTAAGAATTATTTGGCTACTTTATGAGAAATAATTTCATGAAGATAGTGAAAATCAAATTATTTGGAAGGTGTCAATCTTCATAAATATAAAATGATTAGCCTGACATATTATAGATCACTGCATTATATGAAAGACTAAGATGTGCACAAAAGGCTTCGAAGCGAACTGCTTGAATAAGAGATTCTGAAACACCAATGGAACCAAGGAAACCACTCGACTAGCAAAATTTCTTTTTTTGGTCCAAAGGGCTAAGAGGAGGATAAGAGTCGACCTCTAATAGTGGGTGTCGGAAAGAAGTGCTCTACCATTAAAAACTACTTTGGGCATAAGTTCCCTCCTTTTTTTACACATAGAACTAACAATCATTTCCTGGTCCACTCTTCTTCAACCGCAAATGCATCTCCAAATTTCAATCAAAATGAGCAATTTATAAAGGAATTTGCAGCTCTTTGTTTAGTTAATTTATCAACAATTTTGTCACCTTAAAGTGTAACAACATAGAAGTAGACTCTCCTCTCATGGATCGAAAAAGCAGAGGAATATTTCAAACATCTATAATTGAATATTAATTGTCTGAAGTGTCCAACCTGTCAAATCACTTGCATCTGCACTGCCAAATTGTGCACAGCTCTCAGAGTTAGACACAGCAGACCCAGAACTGGACCTATTACTTGTATCTTCATCAGTTACCTTTCGGAAGCCATGGGCATAATCAGCAGCAACCCCTCCAACCATCACACTGTCAGGATTCTGCTTTCTTTTAACCAGTTTTATTTCTTTGTTTTTGTTTATAGATATGCTCTTCACCCTGGAAACCCTATGATCTTCATAATCATCAGGTTCGGCTCGAGCATGTAGAGGTGTATAATTTGCAAGTGTTCCCTTAGTCCTCCATCGAGATCCACATGCATTGCAAAGTACTGGCTTGTCAGGTGGCCCGTTGCGCCAAAGGGGAGTGCCTGTTGCAATGCTTGGTTGTCAGCATTTAATATGCATAAAATTACTTAAGCCAGAAGAAGATTTAAAGCAGATAAACATAATTGAACAAGCCTAATTGTTTCTATTAAAATGGAGAAACTAGTGGTTGTCACTTGCCACTACTCACAGCTTAAATAGGCCAAGGCTTAATTTCTGCACTTAAATAACTGTAATAAAGAAAAAACAAATACACAGCAAACGCTACTTTAAATAATTTCGTAACAAATGACAGATAGGGACTACTGATGAGTGATGACTATTCTGCTTGTAGTATACTGGCTGAAATTCAACTCTTAGGCAGGAGTCTAAACCAGGGCACAACAACTGAGTAACAATCAACAATCATTAGGAGTTGGCATAGATCTTGAGTTTCTAATCAACACCCTCATTCTGTGTTTGCAATGAGTGAAAAGCCCCAACATTCACTTGGCTACCCGCAAAAAAGAAAAATAAAAAATAAGCTAAAGCTACTGTACTTCCCCACACTACTGATTATACATGATTAGAATAAACACACATAGAAGGCGCTTTACAACTTAAACAATGATTTCAACCACAGAGAAAAGTTGGAATTTCAGAAACAAAATGGGTGAGGATTAAATTTCACAAGGCTGAGGCGAGTTGTTAATTTCAAGGGATGAATATTTTGGAAGCCAACAAATGCACTACATACTGAGTTCTGAAACAGGAACTAGAGTGTCCAGGAATGACAAGGAACGGTGTCACTTCAACATTTAAATTTGGTACAAGTTTCTATTACAATACAAATAACTTCAAGTGTTCAATTTATCAGTTTCAAGGTTTAAGCTTCAGAACAAGTAGCATTTGATTAGATTGACTTCACATCAACAGTGCATGGAAGAACATTTTAAAACAATACACAAGAAGAATGGGATAAAACTAGACCAGAGAATACTGAGCAAAAGCTAGAGAAACAGTCCAATTAACATAAGTTGGCAATATGGTTCACAAAGAATGTGGGAACGAAGACTGTCACTAACTTATGGAAGGGATGAAGGAACCGAAACACGGACATTATGAAAGGTAAATTTGTTGGAAACTGAATCATTTCCTTAGATTACAGACACAAATTATTGCTTCGACACGGTATTTTCAGGATGATAAAGACCTCAAAAGCAATGAGCAAGCATACAAAATCAAACATTACTCTAGGAGTTTTCCAGTACGCAACAGATACAAACTTAAATACGCATTCTGGGACATGTCAAACTTCGAGTGACAGTCAAACACCAATCAAGAGAACGTAAAGGGTTTAAAAAATGTCATGAAACGAAATCAAACTCAAACCACTACAGAAATCAAAAGAAAATAGGATGCTGCTAGTAGTGAATTCAGGCGAACTGAATAACACAAGGCCTCATACGTTTCAATTATTGTTTTTTACTTTTTCTCACTCTTGCTCTCTTCCATTTTGTGATTCAATTTTTTTCTTTCTGTGCATATAAAACCCAGTTACAGAATATTTATTCCGAACAAAAATTGAAATGAGGACCCAATTTTTGAAGTACTCAAAATTATAAAAGAAAAAAATGGAGAAACAAGAACTCACTTGTAACTCCACAGTGATAGCAAGGTCCTTGCTTGCCCATGTCTCTCTCTTTTCTTCAAGTGAAGAGAACTAAATTCAACGAAAATTTACAGAACCCAAAAAAGAGAGAAAATAATTTATTGGCTAAAAAGTGGGAAAAAAGAACGAAAATTTGTGCAAAATAAGATTTTTCTCTTCAACTTTTTTATGGCATATACTAGCGAGTATACAAGGCTTTTCTGCAGCAAACCCAGAGCGAGAGTTTGCAGAAGAAAGCAAAAGCCAAAAGACCCAGAAGAGTTTTATGTCTTATAGTCCCAAAAATTCACAAAAAACAGCCAAACATCACAGAGAAATTAAGGGATTGAGATGGGTTTTTAGCTGGGAATCTGTACAATACAATGGAAGAGAAAAGACCATTAGAGGAATCTCATAAATGGGTGTGAAAAGGGAAGATGAAATGTGAGAGAGAGAGAGAGAGAGAGAGAGAGAGAGAGGGATGTTGTGTTGTGAGTCTCTGTTGTTGTATTGTATATGAAGTAAATGTTCAGCTTTCTCTGCTTTATTTTTGATGTCATTGAAAGATTTCTTCAACCCCTTTTTATTATTAATGTTAATGTAAAAGAATTTAATTAGTTTTTTAACCTGTTAATTTTTGAATGAGGTAAAGGAATATTATTGCAAATATCCTGTTGACTACAGACTTTTCTGCTCTGTGCATCATAAATTTTCCAAACTCCATAAAAATGAAGCCATTAAAATCAAAGCACTGAACCTGAAATTTTGAGAGAAGAATTTGACTATAAATAAAACTAAGGCAAATTGGAAAAGATTAGCCATAGCCAATAACAACATAAATTTGAAGACAGAAACAAAGGGGGTTAGTTTTCCCTTTTATTTTTCTTCTTATTCCCTTTCATCCCTTTTCTGTTTTTACATTATTTTTTTTCCCTTTCTTTTTGGGTATTATTCTATGTGTATGTGTATGTGATGACATGATGTTGTTGATAATATTTGTTGGGGTTTTCAAAAAAAAAAAAAAAAAATCAGTAAATTCCAAAGTCACCTGTCACAGAACCATTGGTAATGACAACAGTAATCTCTACCTTAAATTTAGGGGAAAAAAATGTTAAGTGGGGTCCATTCAGATGTTTGCCACGTGGCATAATCTATGATCCTGTGGTGATCAAGAGTCTAGAGAGAGGGATGTCAGCTGTTTTACTGTATTGTGATGGTCACAAAATGCAATCTAGACAAGCAAAATGCAAAGCACTCCATGAAAGGGAAATTTCATTTTCTTTCTTCCTTCTCTCCAAATTTAATAATTTTAAAAAAATCATAATTTATTTTTTAATTTTTGATGAAAGAAAAATTTATATAGTTCCATGATGCATAGTGGGTATCTCATGAATTTGACTCATTTGGTGCCATGTGGCCTCTTTTATTTAATTATTTTTTTTTTGTTTGCCCACCTGGGGCCCACCCAGACCCTATGAAATTTAGACCTTCATGGTCAGCAGCAGCATAACTGCATACTTTGGCCATCAGATTGCCTGGTCCTTTCTTCAAAAGATTTTGACCTGTAACCAACTAATACACAACTCACATCCTGTTCAAATCTTGTTCTAATCCGACGGCTAAGGATCATCCATCTTCTAGGCTGCTTATAAGAGAATGAGGAATTCAACTCTTGAAATCTTAATGATCAATTCTACATTAAGTTTTCTCTCAAATCAAAAACATCAACCATTCAACCCCTTCATCTGTCTCAACCCTCCCAAAAAAATCACTTTCATAGACTAAAGTATTATAGAGACATAGAGAAAATGTTAACATATGTCCATTTTATATATTAAAAAAATTAATCGTAAGAGTTACTCACAATCATTAATAATGTATAGCGTCAGAAATTAATGGTGTGTAGGTGATTGTGTTAGTAAATTTTTACATATTAAAACTATCGGTCTTGTTGTCAACGTGATCTAGCTCAATGAAAATGAGTCTTTACTTGCATTGTTTGTTTGAGAAACTCCCCTCCATCTTATAGTTTAAACTATCGCTTATATATATATATATATATTTTTAAACTTACGATCATGTTAGCATATGAATGCTTTAGGGTTTATTTATTTTTCTTATAATCAAATGTCTTTTTTAGTCTAATACAAGGGGATGGTGGTTTCTCACATACACATCATGGATATTCAAACCTGAGATCATTAGTCATTTTCTACTAGGCTAGACCATGTTGGCTAATCATATGGCGTTTTAGTTTAGTATACACCAACTTTTTAATCAATTTACACTAACTCTTCATTTAGTGGTAGTTCTCTCTAAAGTTGGAACAAATTTCAAGTTCGAATCTCATCCTCGTTGGTAAAAACATAAAAAATTAAAATTATAAAAAAAAAAACTTTTTAATCACTTTAACCCATCCATCAAGGCCGTTCATTTGATCAATAGTATTAAACTGTGCTCAATCAGCAAAGCCTTTCCAGCCAAGTCCACAATCCCCACCCTCTGATTCTCAAACCTTCCCTCAACACAGACATCTTACCTACTCCACGTTTTCCCAAGTCCTCCCACAGTATAATTTTAAATAAATAAATAAATAAGTAAATGATAACATAAATAAATAGCAAGAATTGGCAAAATATATCTCACCATTGACGGTGGAGATTGATAATTTATTCCACAAACGCCACATCAACGCCCAACGCACCGTTGATAAAATCTCCCATATTACATTTATAAATAATATTAAAAATATATACGATTATAGAATAATAATATTGAAAAGGAGGAGAATATAGTAAATATAGTCCAAGTCATTGGTGGATCCCAAGCAGAACACTCGAAGCCCTTCTTTCTTCATCGACCAATTCTCCTTCTTTTCCTTTCCTTTGTTTTCTAGTTTCCTTTAAACGGGGCGTTGTAGGATGTGAGCACTCACACGGCTAGATAGACTTGCAAAAGGGCAGATGGTGGGGCCCACAGAAGGATCCAATCTAGTAGATGTGGGCCCACGAGCGTGACTTATTGTACATGCCAAGTGTAAAGATGAGAGGCAAGGTGCATGTTTGGACCCATGTGATGAGTCACAGGGAAGTCTTTATATGAATTAAAGAAAAACCAAAAAGCCGTCTTTAATAATAGGGGGAGCATCGAGGCCTACTCTGTAATCTCCCTCCGGTATTAACAATGAGAACTTTTTTTTAATTTTTTTTTCGAGAATTTTTGTAGTGGCTAAAAAAAAAAAAATTAACTCGAGGTTCTGTGTTAAAATCAATGTTGCTTATATTAAAAAAAAATTAAAACAAAAATTGACATTTTCAAATTCCGTCGGAATTTTATTATTCCCATATATAATGCTCATTTCATGTCCTTCTCCAAACAATCCGCGAATTTTTTTATTTTATTTTTTGAAATTTTTCTTATTGAGAGGGACGATAGTGGCTTAAATAAAAAAATATCCCGCTTGTGGTTCTGTGTTAAAATCACCTCTCTTCCAATATCGCTTATATTAAATATATATATATAAACCAAAAATTCACATTTTCAAATTATGCCGGAATTTTTATTATTCCCAATATATAATGCTCATTTCATGCCCTAAACCAAACAAGCCACGTTTAAATGTTCTGCATTGGGGTAAGTGCTGTCATTAAGGAGAGATTTTTGCATTAATTTTATGCACATTTGTACATCAAATCCTTTTTTTAAAGAGTTAACCAGATTGCATTTCAGTGCCCAAATTCCTAATGGGGTTTCCCCACGTGTTTTCTAATGGAACTTAACGAATGGCCAAAGTTGGGCTACATTAAAATATACAGAAGATAATAGCTTGCAAGATCAACTCCAAAACAATACACAACACACACTTTCTTAACTTATCAAGAACAATTTGGCATGCTCAAGCACTTACGCAAAAGTGTAACGGCAAATGCTCTTAACAACTTTACTTACAAATTTATTATAATTTAAACCTTAGAAAAAAGGTATAGCAAAATTTTGTTTCATTAAGTTTGGGTGAGAGTTGACAAAACTTGGATAATAACATTAATCAGATGTGCAAGAAGAGATCAGTTGGTGGGATCTCCTCAAATGTAGTGTTGTGAGCTAAATTATAGTGACAAAGGAAAGTCCATATACTATTAGCTGGTTAGATGTATCTTGCAGCCTTGTTTTTTGGCTTCACTGTAGTCATTTTTATTAATCTTGTGTCATTGTTTTATAATACCTACATTTAATATCTTACAGTTATTTTCATTAGAAATATATATATATATATATATATTTTAATTTTTTTTAGAGATAATTATATTCAATAATTGGGCACAAAGACCAAATATCCATACAAAGATAGGATGCACAGTAAGGGTTAATCCAGATATAGGAGGATCATACCCAGCTTGTATCTCCACTAATAGTCCTAAAAGACCAAATACATTTCAACGTAACTGTCACATTAGAAATATTTTTGAGTAATTAACTTACAATTCATTTTAGGGCATGTATATTGTCTTCAAAAGTTTAATTGTACTATCCTTTTTAAAGAACTCATATTTAAATGAGAAGCGATAGTTATTTGCACTGGTATATTTCTTACCATGTTGTGAGTTTTCCCAATCCCCTTTCTTAACTTTGGCAACAACAAAAAAATGTTTTCACATGACCTAATTCATATTTTATTTATAAAAAATCATAATAGTTAAATACATAAATATTTGCTAAATGAAATAGGTAATCTTTTTCTAAAGCATCACAGTTAATTAAATAAAAAATTTAGATATCGAAGATATTGCTAAATCAAATTTTCATATCTAAACATGTTGTTTGTGATTTAAAAGTGGGTTTTTTCAAATCCTTTATCACTTCTCTCACTTTCTCAACAACCAAACAATGACACAACCTTCAACCACATTTTACTCCCCATAAAAACACTTATGGTGCATTTGGATGGGGAAATAAACTTGGGATTTGGACAAAAGTGAAAATTTCTAAATTGACACACACCAATTCATGTTTCGATAAAAAAGACATAGAAATGTAGACATTTCACGTGGAAAAAAAACATGGAATTTTGAGGTCATGAATCCCAACTTTAAATTATATCTAAATAGTTGTCATTTCTAAAATTTAAAGAGGGTGGAAGTTTTAAAATATTAAATTTCATGTTTAAATCCATTAGCCAAACAAGAAACTTTACAAATTCTCACTCCTTTTAAAGATATTGCAAGTTTGATAGAAGTGGTTGGAGTTATTCAATTTCGTGATGTTTATCGTGAACAAAAATACTGTAGCTATAGCTAATGAATTAGCAAAGCGAGGGACATGATCATAGATCAAATCTTTGTATTTGGTATTCTAATTTTTTGTAATTAAAAAATATATAAATTATGCTAAAAAAAAGTTGGAATATTGATATATCAAACTACAAAAAGTGTTTTCATGCCTTAAATATAGAATTTATAAAATAAAATAAAAAATTAGCTTTCTGCTAGCTAGATAGTGGAAGCAAAGCCATTTGAGATAGATTTTCTTACCTCCAATTGTATTAAAAAGATGCACTATATAAAGGGTTGTTCGTCAAGGAAATGATAGTCGATATTCTTACCAAAATAAATATATAGTAATATATTAAAGTACAAAAGTTGAATCTCTCTTCCGTGGGTATATGCCTTACCTTTTTTTTTTATAACTTTATTTCAAATAAAGAAGTTCCATTTCTAGTTTTGATTTTGTCGTTTATATTTTAGTAATTTTTTAGGTTACATTGGAGGAAAGAAACTCCACTGAGTTCGATGTGTGTTCGTATCTTTTTATTTTCAATAGGGAATAATAATTTTTCTTTATTTATATAAAACCCATGTAACTGTATCTCTATAACTATAGAAAGTTTGTATAAAAAAAACTATATAATAATATAAAGTTAATATTTAGAGTGTGTGACTTTTTTTTTTGGGTCTAAGCATAGATTGGTCGGTTTGTGCAAAGTAAAATAGATATGATTCAAAATGTAAGTTTCAAAACATACACATTGACATGATCTTAAGTTAATCCATCAATGCAAAGGACCAATTAGTGTAGTAATTTGGAGCAATTGCTCTCCTCAAAAAAGGTATTGGATTGGAAGCTATTCTAACAAATGGAATTGGCTGCATTGTGTTAGTAAAGGAATCATTACATCGAAACTTCCAAAAGGATGAAGGATAAACTTATATGCATATGTATAGTACTGTGATGGGAGGAATGTGTATAGAGTTTTGGTGTGGAAAGTGAAGAATATTACTAGGTATTTATGAAGAAAAAAAAATTTGAAAAATCTTCTTTCTTTTTTTTCAAATTTGTTGTTATTTAAATTAGTTGCTGATGTCCAATGACTTCAACATTAAGTCATCTTGTCTTGGGCCTTGCCCAAACTGGTGGAGCCCATTACTTGCCCTGGCAAGCCTTTACCTAAGGGGCCACTTACCCGGACTAACCCCTCCCGCTGGAAATGCTCTAATATCTATATAATGTGTTTGAGTTTAGTCTATGGTACCTCTCAACAGGAAAGTTCCTTAAAAAACAAGTTTAACCTATCCATTAGTGATTTGAACCTCTACATTTTTCCCCCAATAGCAAAAGTTTCTGCATCCACCAGTGGTCCCAGGTAAATAAATAAATATCCGAAGTTTAAAAATTTCACTTTTGAATTTTGATTGAAATCTAATTTCCTCGTACGTTTTTTATTTATTATAATAAATGTAGGTATAAAACTATTAGGTAAAAGACCTGTGCGCACTAGAAGCCGACCTACTTTTTTTTATCTTTTCCTTTTCCCAGAACTAAAACCAGTAAGGAAGTATCTTTTTACTGTTTCAATCAAGTGGGCTCGTGACTCAAACTGATAGCTTTAGGGTTCAAAGTCCACACACACAGCGGTCGCTGGCTCACTCATGCATGAGTGCTTTTACGCAATCCACTGCTAATCCCGAAAGATATGGCACGTGGCGGGTGATAATTGGTTTAGGAGGACTAATTTTTCTGAGATATTGAGCCACTAGATGCCAACCCACCCCCTTCAGATGACTAAAGGCCCCATTGATAGCGCTTGGTTGCATCATGGTTCATGCCAGTCCACACCTACCCGTGGGCATGGGCAACCCCAAACTCCATAGTTTATTCAAAGTAATAATGTTTGTTTAAATTAATGCAACTATATAACAACTGGTGGTCAGGTATAGATAGATATAATTAATTAATAAGTTGCGTTTGGATCTGTCACTAACGCTAGAGTGATCGACTTCTAATCGTTGATGCATGTAAAGTTCTTATCATATCACATTAATGACCGGAAGTCCTCTACATGCTCATGAGAATTTGCTCTTAGCATTAACTACCCAAGCCTAGTGCATGTTTACTTATTATAAATAAGAGAAGTCATGAATCAGGAAATTTATAAAGAGGGGAATTTAAAGAATTGAAATCAGATCAACTACTCCCCTTAGCTAATACAATTCATGGTTTTGAAGGTATGAGTTACAAATTTTAATGTGGAACTCAAATAATTTTTTATTTATTATGTGTTAGTGAACACGGGAAACATGAATTGAACTAAATCAAATACTCATTCATAATAAATAAACATGTTATGAATAGAAAATTATGGTTTTGTTTAGCTATGGACCGAACACTAGAACGAGAAAGGTTCAATGAAACTTTAAGCACTTTATGGAAAAGAAAAAGAGGTTATATTTGGTCAATATTGTTTGTATATATTGAAGGGTTAGGAAAAATTATACGTCTAATAACTGTCAAGAGCAAAATGCAAATTCAAAATGTGCCGTCTTTATCAATAGTGTAGAGAAGCCTAAAGTAAATTTATGTATGCCTTTGATGACTTCATCATCCATTCTTGATTTTTTTTTTTTCCATATGGAGGGTCAAAGACTCAAAGCTAGCTTCTTTATTTTTTTAAAGCATCTCCAATTAATATGTTAAATTGCCACATAGACATGAAATGACAAAAATTGAAGGTTAAAGTTGCTCCAACCGAGTAGTTAAATTCTACATGAATTTAAAGGCTAGAAGAGATATGTCAAAAATAATATATCAAATTTTTTTTTTAATATTTTTTTAGTCATGAACCCCACTATCATTTACTTTCCTTTAAAACTTTATACATCATATGGGCTCCATTTGCTTTTAAAAATAAAAAAAATAAAAAAAAGACATTTGGCGTTTCGGGTGAAGTTAATTTTTTTCTTCAAAGTGTCAAATTGCCACATAAACCATCAAATTCAAATTTAACATCTCCTTTGAAGTTGCTCTTAAATGCAAAATTTTGACATAATGTTTTATGATTTTTATCTGAATTTGAACCCAACCTTCTACCAAAAATATGAGGCCTAGGATTCTAGAATTTGCAAAATCACTGAAAACCTGGCTTCAATTATTACACCAGGGGTTAGATTTCCTTGATCAGCTCTTTGCCTTTTCTATAGGTCTATTTGCATTTTCTTTCCTCCTCTCTACGTCTGGCCCTGGTTTCATGTTCTGCAATTTTACTACTTTGAGAAAAATTAAATCAATCATTTATTATTTATACTTTATATTTTATTATTATTTATTATTTCATACAAAGGACCTCACCAGTCATGAAAATCTCAAAATTGTACAAAATATAATTTATAACTCTATCATTGAATAGCACGTATATGTGGGGTTGAGTTTCACTTGTCTTTGACGCTGTCTTTGTTGTCAAACTTAAGAAAAATTCCAAGAAGAACAATCTTTGTTGGAAAATACTTACCTCCTTATAAGGTAAGTAGAAGTTCCTACATTCCTGTCAGTAACATTGTGACATGTGTGCAGAAGTTTTTGTTTTTGTATTTTTGATGAATTATTTTTGCATATGTGTCAAACTGTGATTCACAGAAAGGAGGAGTATCTCCTTATCGTTAAGTAGCATCCATCTTTGTTGGCCTTTTATGCAATGTGATCTTTGTGTTAATTAAGAAAAATTCTTAAAGATTTGGTCTAGCTTTTTAAGGAAATATTTTATTTTTCTTTTGAGGTAATGCGGGCGAGTACTCTATGTTTTTTTTTGTCCATGTTGTTGCTTAAATATGAAATTAGTTTCGCCAATAGGGTATAACTCAGTAGAAAAGAGTATTGACTTGCATATTAGTAGATTTGAAAAGGGATTAAACTTCTATTTTAATTTATACTATGAAAAAAGTTTTGAATTCTTTTTAGAAATTTGTTATGATTGTAGAAAGGTCAATATCAAAGAGACCCAATTTTAATTTTGTAAAAGCCCACTATTATTTTGTAAAGAGGCCCAAACAATTTTTATTTTGAAAAGACATGCTTTATTGTATTGTACCCATCATTTTCACAAGTCAAAGTAAATTGAGTGTTTCTAGTTCATTCAACCCAACATTTCTCTTTTTTACCTCAATATTTCTCTTATTATTCCTTGGAAAAGAAATTAAAGTGAAGTTTTAGTGGTGATGAGAGAGTGCGTGTTCCTTTAGAGATTGTGAAAAAATGACATGATTTGATTGGTCATTCTTACCACGCATTATGGTGAGGTGGCAGGAGATCTCCATTTCGTGGGAGTATATATAAAATAGAACATTATTATATAGAGGCTTCCAAGAAGGATGTGCGTATTATAATGAAATTAAGGCTTAATCGTAGTAATGGTCTCTGAATTATACCGTAGTTACATTTTCATACCTCAGTTCTAAAAATAATTGTAGAGGTCCAAGGGAGGAGAAGCAATCAAGTTGTCTTTTTTTTTTCCTTTTCTTTATTTAGTTTTAGTTTTATTTAATTATTTTTTGTTATTTCGTTTTTATAAATATTTGGAATGAATTTCCAAGTTTACCTATGGATTTAACGGAAAAATAGATAGACTTGATGAAAATGACCAGTAATGCAACACGATACATAATTGAGAGACCTCTGCAACTAATTTTGGAGTTGAGGGATGAAAATATAACTATGGATATAGTTTAGGGACCATTGCTACAATAAAGCCTTACATTAATGATATTTTATTTATGGGATATGATCTAATGATAATTTAGGTTTTTGTTTTTCAAATATTATTCATGCAAAAAATCAGATAAATCATAATTGCTTTAGCCATTTATTGTTCACATTTTTTATTTCAAATTTTATCTAACGAATTGGGTTTTTTTAACTAACCTTACAACTTCTGTTTTTTTTTTTTCAAAAATAACCTTAAAGAATGACCTAAAATATAAATGATTAAAATCGTTGAAATATATTGTGGAGGTAGCCTAGGAAGGATGTGTGCAATAAGAATATCCTTAACATAGAAAAACTACTTACATAGAACTAATAGATCTTTTTTATGACCCTTATTTTCCACAAAAAACTTCAGATAACAAAGTGAAACACGGACCGAAAGCATAATTTTTCAAAAAGTATCAAAACCATTCTATCCTTTCTATTCATAGGAGGATTAATTATGCTATGCTAATCTCCCATTGAATTTATAATTCATATAAAAGAAAAATAAAGAGGGAAAAGATTTATGAAATAATATATTTACACTTTTCCAAGAGAATACATACAGACAATATAGCAATTTATATAATAAGCGATGAAAATCAAACAGGTTCTAAATGTTTTTTTAATACAAGCGATAGTCTAAACTATAAGCCGAGGGGGATTTCTCACATATACCACGGTGCCATGATGATTTGAACTTAAGATCATTAATCTACAAGTTAATGCTCTTTTCATTGAATTAGACCCCATTGGCAATAGTTCCTAACCTTTTGAACAAGTTCAAACTGAATACATACAAGATCAAGCTAAACATCCATTAGCCCTAAATGCGTGGTGATTAAGTCAGATCACAATGGCCCTGCTTATTAAAAAAAATATATGAGTATGATCACTAGAATAATAAAATAAAATAAAAAGTAAAAAGGATGGTGGGCTCTTATCAGGACTTGCAGATTGATGAGACGCATGGTATATGGGGACAAAGCATATATTAGGATTGCAATCTTTCACAAAGAAATGGATCTTCCTGGCTTTAGAATCAATGCACAAATCTGGAAATTAGGAAGCCCCTTGTTTTGGACAGTCCTAATTCGAATACATTTTGGGAAAGAAAGAAAAGCCAAGCCAACAATTTCACATTTTTTGCTACTGTTTTTTTTTTTTTTCAGTTAGACAATTGTGCAAAGATCCCTAGCCCTCGATGAATATTTGAGTGCGTGAACTTATCAAATCTTTGTTCAGATCGAGGCATCAAACGACATACACACAAAACAAACGTATAGAGAAGCATAAGAATCTTTTTTTATCAAGTCATCGAAAGAAGCATAATCTACAAACCAAACCTATAGAGAAGTATAAGAACCTTTTATATCGTAAAATAAAACCCTTGTAGGATTGCGGACCAAAATAATATTTACTTAAATGTTGTATACATGTATGCAAAAATAGTTACCGGCCATATTTCAACAATCCCAACCTTTGAATGGTGATGAATACAAGGTATGAAAAGGATGAGTCGGATTGTTTTTGGAGTAAATACGATTTGGTATGACTTTAAACGAAAGTGACAATAAGAATGAAAGGGAGACATTGAAAAAAATCTTGAGGACTATAGAATTCAAAAAACTAACTTATTAGGTATACTACCGTGAAAATTGAGCAGTAATCTGGGGACTATTGCTACAATTTAGTTTTGAATTCTTTTTAAAAATTTGGAACTCACAATTTCACGAAAAAAAAAACTTCAATGTCACGGATTCATACCCCTTCTTTCTCTAGCTAAGTTTTCCTCCAATTTCATACAATACGTCGTTTCCATAAAGCTCCTAAGCATGACCTATTCTTTATTTTCAGTACTACGCAAAAATATAAACAATTACGAATGGATATATTTGTAATTTTCTTAATCCAAAAAAAAAGAAAAAAAAAAGGGTTGGTTGTAACTTGTAAACTATATGGTATGTGTGGCACTAATCACCAAGTAATATTAGTTAAACCCAAATGTTGTCAAAGGAAAAAACTTCAAATTAATATGAGGGACCCCATCTGCTTATTTGAATGGCATTTGGGATGGATCCAATCCAGCACCCAATAGGATAAAAACATGATGATGATGTACCCCTTCACTTACATGTTGGACAAAGTCCAGTGAAGAGACTCCATCAAATTCAATTGATAAGACTTCTCCTGGATACTTAGTGCAGGGGATGTAATTATTATTTTATCTTACTTTTGAAAGATGAAATACATATTGAATAATTAAATTGCTTCTGGAGTTGGCCTTTTGTGTTGAATGTGGATAATCTTTACATATATTAAATTGACTTTATCAATTATGATGATGGTGCACAGTAGCACCAAGGCCAACAATACCAAATAAAGTTTGGTAAATAGCCTTGGTCTTCGTTCTTTGAAAGAGTCTTGACTCAGTGAAAAAGCGTCTAACTTAACGGAGAACTTAGTGAAAAAGCGTCTTAACTTACAGATCAATTGTCTCAGTTTGAACTTTTATGAAATCTTTTGTAATGTGTAGGTGATAAACCCCCCTCCCACTTGTAATTTTAGACTATCACTTGTATTCAAAAAAGAAATATAGTACTTTGCCAGTAAGGGAAAAATAATAATCTTCGACATTATTAACTGGAGGTCTCTATTAACTGTGAGCTTAGCAGAAGGTGGTCGACAAAATATGTATAACAGAGCCTTGGAGCTTTCATAGTGGTGGACAAAATATGTATACGAATAATTTTTGGTTTGTTACGCCATCTCCAGTAATGGAGAGCTAAACATAGTCCACCCACAAAATATAACTCACTATTTATAGTTTTTTAAGAAATAGTAATGGGCAATATTTTTATCGTCTCCAACAGTAGAGGGCTAAATCGTAGCTCTCTTAATATTTTATTAATTTGTAATATATTCTTTAAATATATTGGTTAATTTAATTAACAAATAAACATCAACCCAAAAACAATAACTAAAACATTAATCTAAAAACAACAACTAAAACATTAATTTAAAAACAAGAACAATACATTAATTTATAATAAAAAAAACAAAAAAAAACAAAAAAAGGATGAAAAGGAAGCATGAAAAGAACGTAGAAAATTAAATTAAATTTAGGATTTTTTGGAAGAACAAAAAAGCTAGAGCTTGTTGGAGATAGCTTCTATGGTAAGGGCTTTATTTATGGCCCTTAGGTATGATCCTATCTTTTAACTGTTGAATCAGGCTAACTAATTTGATCCAACGATTAAGAGATAGGGCCTCATCTAAGGCCATATATAAGGCCCTCTCACTATAGAATTCTTGTACGTTGGGCATGAGCATATGTGTAGTGGGTCTTGGAAGAAAACACCAAGGCTCTGTTTTGTCTATAAAGCTGCAAACTCCAGCAGAGCCCGTTTCCCTGTTGGTTCAACGCAGCTCACCAACCCCTGCCTTAGTTGACTTTTGTCCTTTCAAAATGAAGGTTGAGTAGAAAACATGTGAGCCCAAATAGAAAGAAGAAAATGGACAATGTACTGGAACCACAGCTTACATTCACCCAAACCAAGGTAAATTCCTTTGTTTTTTGTTTTTTTTTGGACAGAATGATACTTCATTAAAAGACCCAAAGCACAGGTCAAGCAGAAAATACAGAAGCAACAATAAACAGGAAGATTACAAAACACCCTCAGCTTAGTGGAATAAGAAGCAACTCTTCCAAACAAACAAATTACAAAACAGGCAAATTCCTTCATTCATTTATAGTTATGTCAACAATGCACATCGTTAGGGCCAACACAAAGACAAGGCAAGGTAAGGTAAGATAAGTGCTCGTAAAATGTGGCGGGGCGAAGTAAACAATCAAATACTTCATAGCCAAGTCAATGCAGTAGAACTTGTAGTACACTAAAGGCGAAGTAAACAATCAAATACTTCATAGCCAATTCAATGCAGTAGAACTTGTAGTACACTAAGCACTTCTTTTTATATTCATATCAAAGCACGGTTAATGAAACAGCCAAAACTGATAATGCTCTTACAGGAATAATCCTAAAGCTACATTATTACTTATTAAAAAATCATCTCACCTAAGCTTTCATGGGGGCGGTGGCAGATGTTGGGTCTTGGGTCTTGAGTCTTGGTTCTTCTGGTTTGTTTCCAAATTTTGTGCTGCTGCTGTTTTCTCCGCTTCAGCTTTCTCAAGCAAAGCCTGTTGATGCATGGCTTTCATCATCTCCTTCATTGTCCTCTCCTCTCCTTCAAGTTGTGTTTTCATTATCATCTCAGCCTCTTTGTCAATCGGCTTGAAGTACTCGTCAATAGCAGCTTCCTTCATGTAAAGAAACTTTGATACATTAGTAAACACAAAGACATAAAAATAAATTAAATTGACACAACACAACAATTCATATTGCAGCCATTAGTCTGATTAAACTAAACAGTAAGGGCAATATGGGGCACTTTTATTTTTTTTGGTACCGTGTGATATTTCTGTGAATATTCATTCATTTGTTTGACACTTGTTATTCTTGGTGTTAGAAATTTTCAGCAGGTTTAATTCTTTCCTTGTAGAAAGGTGGTAAAAATGCCAGATAGATGCAGTTGGCTGGTTGAGTAATCCTCAAATTTGAAAATGGATATGTGTCGTTATCATGAGAGAGAGAGAGAGAGAGAGAGAGAGAGAGAGCATATATCCCAAAACTCCCACTTATGCTAATTTGAATCACAGTAAGTAAAATTTTTGAAGTTCTACTTATTGAGCACCACAATAAAACTCACCGTTTCTTCCAGCTTCCTATTTAAAGTTTTCATCTCCTCAACCATACGACGAACCTCCGACAAAATTGTTTGCTCAGGGATCTTTCTTATGGCTAACTTCCGCTCATTTGCCTGGAGAGAGAGAGAGAGAGAGAGAGAGAGAGAGAGAGACAATCACTTTTAATAAAGGAAATGGGAAAAAGAAACCAGTACTCAAAGTATTAAGGCAAGGAATACCACAGATCATGTGTAAATCCTGTTAACTATAGGTAGTGAATTGGTAAAACCGAATAAGATAAAAGCAACTTGCCAGAGAAATGAAGATACGAATCAAAGTCAGTATCCATTACCAGCTATTTCAAGCTTATCAATGTAAGACATCCAAATATAAGCTACTGCATGCTGCTTTTGCATCTATTGCATGTATTTGAAAGCTCAAAAAGAAAAGAAAAATCATTCTGTTGCTGAAAGTAATCAAGTTGCCTTTGAATAATTGATGAGACAAACACTTTCTTCAATTGCATTCCAACTTACTCAGAATCATTCAACATGAAAGAGTTGGATTTTCCTAGTTGGTGTACAGAATAGTGTTCCATTTGCTCCTCTATGATTAAAATCCCCCTCATTATGCTGTAACATTTTCTTACACCAAGACGCAGACAGTAGAGAAGGCAACTAGAGAGTTAAAAAAAGGAAGCAGGATCAATGAGTCAAGGGAGCAGTTTATACAATTAAACAAATTCTGATAGAAACATTTTGGGGTGAATTTTTCTTGTCTGTCTCTCACCCCATCCTTCTGATGGCAACATTGAGGACATACAAGCCCTTGGAGAAGTTCTCAGGGTTCGTGAAAGTACTTGAACAAGGCAAGCCTATGATGCGATTCCCATATGAAATAATGCCTATGCATTTTCACTTTCGTCATTAACCTCTACATTTAAGAGTTCTTTGACACCGCTAAAGTTAGTCTATCTTATTAAACACTGTCCAGAATAAGAAGCCAAGAACACTCCCTGCCGCGCCAACCCCCTTAAAAGCACTAATAGTAAACTAATACAAAAAAATGGTGGCACTATTTCAGAAAACAAAGAAGTTTAAATGAAGAAAACCACATCACGCATGCATTCCCATGATATAACAAGATAACAGCAGGTACATAAAAAATCTGGCATGTCACCATCTACACTTGTCCAACACAGTTTTGAACACGTACGAAATGCATCTGCAATAATTGTCTCAAGAAATGATCACTGTATTGGGTGCATCAAATATAGAACTGATCTAATAAGGACCTATGCTTAAGGCCTAAGGTAAGTACGTGACTGTCAGCCATTTACAGACGGCTGAGATGCATGCTCATTCCATTATCTGGTTGCCAAAAAAGAAAAATAAAAGATCAGGCAAATGCCCATTCTCCAAAATGATAAAACCAATTCCACTCCCTACCAACTTTCAACTCTTCCTGCTCTATCCTCTCACTCTCCACATTCCATTCTTATTTTAAGCGATCATCAACAATACTAAAAACAGAAGCGAACAATACGAACTTTAACTAAAATTTGCACAAAGATTAACATCGTCATTCATCTCAGGCTAACACTGTGTCCATCATTTCATGCCACTATTGAACAAAAACTGCATTTCTCCAAAAGCACCTAACTTTTGACTAACAAGAGCAACAAAATATTAAAACGATGAACTTTAAAAAGAGAAATAGGAAAAAGAAAAGGCTAACCTCTTTCAGACGCTTTTCAACCTCCAACCGAAACGATCGGATTCTCCGTTCTTCGTAGCCCGAAAGAACCCTCGCATAGAATAGAGCTTTCCTTCCAAATTCAATCAGCTTGTTCATTCTTTCTCACGTTCTCATCCACCTTGAAACGCTTCGATTTCAGCTAAAACGCTCCGTTTTCTACCAAATCAGATTAGAGTATTCTCAGCAGCCAACCGAGGATAAATTGAGAATTAGAAAAGTACTTTTCGAATCAGAGAAAACACAAAAACAGGCTTGGAAATTCAATTGGACAACTAGAACTTAAAACCCTGGAATTCCGATCCCTAAGAAGTAAGGAGTGTGTGCGAGAGTGAGTGTGGCGTGAAGTTTTCTTACCTCTACACGCGGGAACAATCAACAATGGCTTGCTTCGATGGCAATGTTGGCTGCTTGAGCCGGTTGGGGCTGGGATTGACAGTGAACCGAGTGGGGCTTTGTTTGGCCGTCTATGGAAAGATGTTCTGCTGTGGATTGTATCACGTATCAGCGTTATGCAGATCGGGGTTGGGTAGGCATGTATATCCAAACGACTCCTTTTAATTTTCGGGAGTTTTCATTTTAATAGATTGGTCATATTTTGAAGGCAAAACTTATTATAGTTTGTTTTTTTTCCAAATTATTCATTAGTTTACTAATCTATTAGTCTCTCCGCAAGTGATTTCATGCCTACAAATGGCTTTTTTAAAAAAAATTTAAATTTATTTTAGAATTAAAAAAAATAATATGTAGTTATGTTCAATAAAAATAAGATTAATTATATGAATTTTCTTTTAATTTTAATTTTTTTAATATGAAAAAGCTGTGAGAGGCTTTTAAAAATAATAATAATTTATTTTAGAATTAAAAAAGATAATAAGTAGTTGTGTTTTTATAAAAATAAAATCCTTGATTTGATTTTTCCTTTTAATTTTTATCATTTTCTATCTTTTGCTTATTTAATAATTATTCCCATTTTTACCTTTTATTAACAAATGATATTAACAAAAGACCCAATAATATAGTAATTGCTCTAATGTGATTTAGAGCAATTGCACTCCCCAGTCCAACTTAAGTAACCCAATGTAGCCCATCTCATTACAAAAAGTCCTCAAATAGAAATCAAAAACTAATGGTAGTCAATGAAATTTTGTAAGTTCTAATATTTAATAATTAAGTAAAGGTATATTCCCTCCATTTATATTGAAGATTATTTTATTGAGCTGTATCTTTTCTTTTGGGTCAGAATTTTATTGAGCTGTATATTACCATATCATTTGGTAAATAAGTTCCTAATCCCGTTGCATGAATTTCTTCTCCGGAAATGGGAGATAGCAAAAGTAAAAATAGGAAAAGAAAGCCAAGAAAATGTCATCCAAATTCCAAAACATGTTTTCAAAGTAACATATCAACAAGAACTAGACAACACTATCAGTCTACTACCACCTCCCACAAAAGAGTAGGGGGAATATATCTCAAAACAGTTTGTTTTAAAGGTCAGATATGGAAAACTCTATAGACAAAGTGATTTGATTTTTTTTGCATTGCATTCATTGCGTTGTTACTGGAGGAGAAGATGGATCAACCCTTTTCATCATTGGCCTGCAAATGCTCAATCCCTCCTCTTCTTCTTCTTCTCATTCTTCTCAAGTGAGTTCTTCAACTGCATAAAACAAAGAAAATTTAGCATCTCAGAAGCAACAGTCTAGTCTAATATATGATTACGAACAAGTCTGGTCTAATATATGATTACGAACAAGAAGTCCAGGCTAATAAAACACTTAGGAAAACTTACCATGATGATGAGTACGCGCACAAAAACAGCAATGAAGTCACTGAAAAGGGTCATGGCATGCTTCACATAGTCCAGGTCACCATTGTGTGCCTTCTCAATCATTTCTTGCGTGTCAACTACCATGTACCCCACGAAAATCAGAAGCCCGAAGTACAACTGCAATTCAATGAAACACAACAGCCTAAGTTAAAATGCAAATAGCTCCCCTCATTTCAGCTTTAACGAACCAGAGTAAAAGATGACATTGCCATTTTGTTTCTGTTACTAACTGATAAATAATTCCTCACCTCAAACTTATACATGGCTGCGGAACCCCCCAAGAACGAAGAAACAAAACGCACACAGAGGAGCAGGGAAACCAAGCCCCCCAGGTAAAGGTATTCTCTGCGCTTTGCCAACATGGCTGCTGCTGAGAAACAACCAAAGGCCAGAGCAGTTCCCCCAAATGCACTGATCAGGACACTGGCCCAAAGGGGAAAAAAAAAAAAAAAAAAGTCAGCATGCTGTTCAAGTCTAATTGGCCAAACAGAGAACACAATGCATTCCCTGGAGGGGAAAAGGAAGCAGTTATGAAACCTAAACATGTTATTGCAAATCACTTAAGGTATATAAATACATACACCGCACATGACGGGAAAAGAAGGAACTGCTGCAGTTGAAAGAGACCTAAGTTCCATAATTTATCGTGTAGTCTCATGTTTACTGAACTTGAAAGCTAACACTTAATAACAGGAATATGTACCTTGGATTAATCGCAATGGCCAGATCAATCAAAGGACCAAGAGTAGCTCCCTCAAGGAGACCAGCAGCCATAAGTAGAGAAACCCTCTTTTTCTGCTCAACAAAAACACAACAATTCAATACAGGAAAATACATTACAACAGCTGGGACAACACAACATACATATGGGTGCATAATCTAAAGAATGATCTTTCAATAAACTCTACCTCTTCATAATGAGGGGTGGCGAGTACCCAGATCATACATCCTAAGCAGCCAAGTAAAGTTACAAGGCCTCCAATGTTCCATAGGATATGCAGGTAAGCTCCAGCAGCTGAAGCGATGAGAGTACAGCATAAGGTGAGGTAGACCTGCAAAATTAAGAAATTAAACAGTAAATCAATCGTCACAGAACCCTTAGTTTGAACCCGGAAATCACATGAGCCAACCCACAACTACATCAATCGAGGTTCAACCAAGATTAAGCAAAAACATAACAAGAACAAACCACTCAACCAGAAAATTCAGCAAAGAAAGTTAAATTAAGAAAAAAGATATAGAAATTCACACTTCTTACTCTGTTATCCGAGTAGCCAATGAAATCAAAAAAGCCAAGAAAAGAGAGACGGGAGATAGAAACAAGAAAGACGAGAGAGAGGTGTTCTTTCTGATTTATCGTCCATCTCCTCCATCTCTTCTCCGTAAATTTTTTTAATTCCCCTCTTTCTTTAAATTAAAAAGGAAAAAAATTACAAACAGACTATGACAACATTCACTAATTGCAACAACACCACAACAGCATATGAATCTATCCATTTCTCTTCCTTTCTTTTGATTTTCTTTTTTTTAAACATCAAAATTCTCGGTAACCAAAACAAATGAAAATCCACTGAGAGTTTTAAGATACAGAGAATTGAACATAAACGAAGCCCTAAATATCAAAACCAATACATCCAGCACGATTTTTTTGGCAAAAAAATTATCATCAAGAAAAACGAAACGAAGGCGGACAAAAACCCGAGCAACTCTCACACCTTGCGAAATACGTTAATTACTCAGTCTAATACACAAAACGGGCAAGAAATTGATCAAAATGAACAAGATCATAAGCAAATTCTCTCTTCTTCCTAAATTTTCCCGGTAGCCAAACAAAGCCTAAAACGATAGTACAATTCACTTCCGAGGAATAGTGTTCGCGAAATACGTAAATTGCCGAGCATAATACACAAAACAGACAAGAAAATGATCAAAATGAACAAAATCAGAATCAAATTCTCTCTTCTTCCTAAATTTTCCCGCTAACCAAACAAAGCCTAAAACGAGAGTAAAATTCACTTCCGAGAAATAATGTTCGCGAAATACGTAAATTGCCGAGTAGAATACACAAAACAGACAAGAAAATGATCAAAATGAACAAAATCTTAATAAAATTCTCTATTCATCCTAAATTTTCCCGGTAACCAAACAAAGCCTAAAACGAGAGTGAAATTCACTTCCGAGAACGAGCGTTTACCAGCTTGAGATGATTCTGAACAACAGGAGAGATCTGACGGAAGTTCTTGAGAGACTCGAAGTTCCAGCGGTTTCTTGAAGACGTTTGGGAATCGAAGAATGATGTGAACGCGTCCATATTGCTTCGTTACAAGAAAATGCGAGAGAATTTGCTGAGAAACTGAAAACTGAAAAGGGGTTGTGAGGTGGGATCTGGAATTTATAGGGGCCGAAGGTCTTCGGTTTCGTGGAAACTTCTAGCTGTTTTATGATTTTTTTTTTTTTTTGGGGTCAAGAAGCTGTTTTGTGATTTTATTACCGAAATGAGACTAATTAATGGAGAATGGACTCATTTACCTTTTTACCCTTGTGGTATTGTGATGAGATCCAGAAACTTTTGCCCCGGAGTCGGATCCGAAAACTTGGCGACTCTTTGCAATGTAGTTTTTTTTTCCTTAATTTTAATTTTAACTTTAAAATAAAGAATTAAAGAGATATTAATTTGTGTTTAATTTCTCAATCCATACACTTAAATATGATTTTTTCTTTTAAGGAAGTCTCGACGGTATATGGGAGAACTTTATTAATCAATAACTAACAAAATAAAGGAGAGGACTTAAAGCCTGACTCCTATTATAAGCATCTAAGAAAAGTGCATATAGTATAATATCTGATGATTCCTCAAATCACTCTACTTATACTTGATACGATTTATAATCATAATTTATTTGTATTAGTATTATGCACAAAATTTGAGTTTAAATGATGTAGCATGTGCACATCATGAATATTTAATAAATCAATTTTTAGTTTGGATTATGATTATTTAATTTATTTATTTTAGGAGAAAAATAAAATAAAAAACTTTGCAGCTTTAGTTTTCATAAAATAAAAACCTCGCAACTAGCTCTAAACTGTCAAACTTATCGTCATCCAATCATATTTTTTATTTATAACATTATGTGTTTACGTTAATGATCATTACTATGCAGAGATCAAAATGTGTCAATAACACTTCATCCAAGCACCATATAACAATTTTTTTCTTATAAAAACATAAAATAATATCATGTTAACATCACCTTAATTTTGCATTTTCCTAACGTTTTCATTGCACATATCTTATTGATTACATTATATTATATAAAATTTGTGTTCTTTTATGACTTTAAGAAATGGAATAAAGTATATACTTTTCTTTTTGTTTTCAAGTAATAAAGATGGGGAATTTTAAGGAGGCCAGTAATATGTTGTATTTTAATATTTTCGAAAAGATCATTTAGGATAGTGACAAGAACCATGGGTTTGGGTTTTCGGGTCAGGTGAATGCCATCTTAGCAATTACATGCCTCATATAGGGGCATTTAGGGAAATAAGAACAGATGGTTCTGGAGGGTTCTCGTTTGGCGGTTGACTGATTTTTAGGCAACTTGAATTGATATCGCTTTCTCACTAAGCAAAATTATCAAACAAACAATTGGAAAATTCTACTGTAATCCAAAAGCCCCCGTGAAAGGGCACACAAGCTGACACGTCCTCTCGCCAATTAAACCTTGCCACATCAGCAACTTGACATGTATTGTTCTCATTTGTCCAAGTTCATGTTCAATTTCGTTTGTTTTTTTCATTTTTATTTTCTTTACCATAAAACAAATATCTATAGAAACCAAAAAAAAAAAAAAAAAAAAAAAAAAAAAAAAAAAATGCCTTTTCTAAAAACAAAGTGACGATGTTTGACGTCTCAAAAATTCCGTTAGTTGTTGACATGGCTCTTATGTGGCAAAAAAAATTAGAGGAGTTACGAAGAAGTTACACAATTGATTTTGACAAAGTTATTGACGGACTTAATAATGGGGATCTAAGTTATGATAAAAAAAACTATATGAAGGAAACAAAGTGGATTACAACTTTCGGAGGACAATGTAAGAAACATGTTATGAAACTAGTATAATTAATTCTTGTTTTCTTATGGAACTCTGACCCCATATTCCCCTTATTTAAGAAAAAAAAATTTTCAACATAAAATATTAATATTAAAACTTAAAAATTTAAAAAATGAAAAGATATTTAGTCATATACCTATTCTTAGCACTAATAACATAGATAAACCCTACACCATTTAATTTTTATAAACAAACCAAAAAAAAAAAAACTTAAAAAATGACAGTTTACCCTATTACATTTAATTTTGATTATTAAATTACTTTGATGCTCTATTGAGTGTTTTGGGCATTTTTATGAGGTTTTAGGGTTGGATTTATTTCGAGAAATCAATGGCAATTTTGTAATTTAAAAAAAATTAAAAGCTTTTTTGTTATGTTGTAAATGAGCTTTAGGTGTGTTTCTAAAATCTATTTTATTTATGGTTTTATTTATTTATTTATAATTTGGCTCTTATATTAGGTATAATAGTGAATCTCCCAAAAAAAAGGAAACAAGAGTCTATGTCCAACAATAATTATCTATGAATACGAATAGGGAAAAAAAAAAAAAAAACCTATTTCATGTACATAATTTTCTGATTTTTATATTATAGAATCCAAATGGGTATGTTTTAGAAGGTATAGAAAGAATAAAGTAAAAGTGCACCAGACAACAAGGCTGCAACTATACAACATTTTTAATCAGTGCAAATTAACAAAGACATTAGGAGCGGGAGATTATGGTACAACTTTGTCTAAAAGGCTAAAACCCTAATGAGATTTATTAGCCCTAATGATGTTTTATCCATGTGAAAGAGGAACCTTTTCTTGAGTTCCAAGTTATAACACCTGCCTCTGGAGCCTTTGCTTTCTCAGCACTTCATGGCATGGGGCAAAAAATTCATGTCTAAGGGCTTCCTCTGCACTTACCCTAACCCTAGGGTTCACTGTCAAGCATTTATCCACTAGATCGAAAAGGGGTCTAGGGATTTCCTTAAAGAAGTCTGGTCTCTTTGTGCTCCTTCTACACCAATCCTGTAGTTTAATAGATGGCAAAGACTCTGTACTATAGAGGTCCTGTGACAAAATAATACCTCACAATTCAATCTATGTGCATATTAAAATATCATGGCCAAATTGCACGAATCATTCGTGTGGTGTGGGTCATATGTCAATGTTACTCTTGTGGTGGAAATTTTTCAATAATATTCTTAAGGTTGAGCCCGTTACCAGTCTCAGTCCAATTCAAAATTTCCATCCAATTGTGCGTATTTTACCTCAAATGCTTGGGTAAAAAAGTCCTTTCAAGAAATGGACACCCATTTTTTTACCCTTAAGTCAAGCTTGAAACGACCTTTTTATCCTTACACGCGACAGGCACATCGGTAAAATTAGACGGATATTTCGATTTGGACCTTGGTAACAAGTTTAAGCACAAGGATATTATTCAAAGTTTTCTCATCACATGAGTAACATTGAAGTGGACCTACACAAGGATGATTCGTGCAATTTAGCCAAATATCATTTACTAGATCAAAGTTATGGAATGATCAATACCGCTGGAAATGAAGATTCACGGTCGTGTAGCTTGGCAACTTCCCATAATTCTTCACTGCCCCTCAACTTTGCTATGTCCTTTATGTTCCTGATAATGACCATATGGTTGGCAAGACGAAATGTGAGAATAAAGAATCTGAAGAGTAAACATAAACCTTTTGGATCAAAGCAAGGATATTTACTGTTCAGGATCTCCAAAAAAGGGTGTTCTGCCAATTATTAAGTAGAGTAATGTGACCCCAGCAGACCAGATATCAACCTTGGGGCCTTGATGTGGGGATCTCAAGAGAACCTGCATAGACCACACATCCAAACAAAGGATCATGACCAAATATAAAAATATGAGTCAAGAAACGAAGAACATAATACATGCTATAATGTTAGGAGTGAACTTAAAAGACTAATTTCTGTGCTTGGCTGCAACAATCTTCAGAAAGTTTTAACTTTGAGTTACATGAATAATGATATTTTGCAAGCAACAAACTACATCTCTCTTTAACCCTCAGATTCTCACCATTCATGGCTGTCACACTCACAAGTAATATGTTGGTTACTACTTGGCGAATCAGTATAACTCCGATCATACAGGAATTTGAAACAACTTTATGGAGTGTAAACCAGCACCAAATTGAGATATAGGGACTAAAAGTAAGATAATTATATAAAACTAAAAGTTAACAATAGTTATGAATCCTCACCTCTGGAGCCCGGAAGCCTTTAGTTCCAGCACAAGGACCTTCTTTCTTCTGCTTTCCACCCCCTAAGATAAAAAATAAAAAATAAAAAAAAAGAAAAAAATCTTGGCAAACAGAAGTAAAGAAATTTGCTGGTCAAACCACATTGTCCAAATCACAAGAAGGAACAAACCTCTGTTTCTAATCAAGCCTGCACCACCTATATCATTGCCAGTTGAGTGCAGAGGCATAGGAGTGATATAGAAAAGCTTGCCATCCTCATTTCCAGGAGGGGCGGGAACCCTCTTTCTCATAGGAGCTGAAACACCTGATGCTTCATGATTTGGACTCTGCCTTGCTTCCTGTACTAGGCTGATGAGCTCTTTCCTTCCTTGGCATGGCAAAGGTTCCCTCAGCCTTTCTGCTGGAGGAGTCCTGGCACTTGTCACATCCTTTGCTGACGTTATGCCTGAGCCATCTGCACCTTGACTTTTCATAACACTCCAACTACCTGAATCATTATAGGCCTTCACTTGACTGAAAGCCTTCTTTTTCAAGTCCTTCGGATCAAAAGTGGGTTTGAGACCTTTTTTGGTCTCTCCATTGGCCTTTATTGAAGATTTAACAGTTGACATCCTAACCGTGGTTCGAGGAATAGATTTTGCATTGGTAAGTTTCTCATCAAGGCTGTTTACATCATATCCAACTTTTGATTTGCCTGTGAAATATTGGTTTCTTCATTTCCCAATCTTTTTATTTCATAATAGTAAGACCAAAAAATTCAGACAAAGCCATTTAGCATTTATAGGCAGAAACTATTATTATTGTTGTTTAATTTTTTTTTATTCTCCAAGTATATTGGTCTGCAATGAGAGAGGATTTGAACAAAGAAAGTTTACTGAAAAAAACAAAAAAATTGTACCTAGGCGAGCAATAGATTGAACTAAAATATCATGCAATACTTATTAACACTAATCAGTATCACAACAAAACCGAGGTTCAATAACTAAAATCAGAAAATCCAGTGAGACAGAAGAGATGAAAACTTACCACTTGTTCCATACTTCTGATGCAAATCCTGTCAAGCATAGAAAAAAAAAACCAATCATGGACTAACAAATTGCAATATGTTAAAAAACAGATAAATAAATGAGTGAAACAGTCTAAAAAGAAAATAAAAAACTGGGACAAGTATAACCAACCGTGGCAAGATTGAAATCAATGAGGTAACCCTTGCTGGCCTTACAAGAGAAAAGGAAGTTACCAGGTTTAACATCTCTGTGCACTATGCCCTGTGAATGTTGAAACAAATATTTTAGAACCTTCTATGAAATGCTCTTGAATCCTAATATAATATACATGGCACATAGGCCTACCTGTTTATGAAGGCTTGCCAGCGCTTTAAACAAGCAATAGCCATACCATTGGAGATGAAAAACATCTATCTCTTTCTTTAAAACCTAAAGGTAAAATCAACATTAAATAAAAGGCTCAAAAGGAAGAGAAGAAAAAAGGAAGCTAGAGAAATGTCCAATAATCACCTCAGGCCTATCATGCTCAACGTGCTGCAATACAAAGCAATTTGAATTTCCATTCGTGATACAGCCTTCATATTTTATCACGAAGTTTTTGCCCCTAAATTACAAAATTCACGGGGATGTAAAATTTCACCACTTCGTGTCTCTAAAGCACAAAATTTCTTTAAGTGAAACTTAAAACACTTACCCAAACCTTTCCAGCATCCTTAACTCATTGTTAACATGATGCTTATGAGCATTAGCATGCGGGCCTGCAGAGCCGTTAAAGCAATATGAGATCAGGAACTTCATTTTGGGTTCAACTCAAAGGGGTTCGAGTAACACAATTCATAATTTACAGAGTTGCATTCTACCTAAAAATATAAGGAAACTAGTCTACGCATGTTTATATTGACAGGACAGTTTAAGCCCAAATGGTTCCCAACTTATGCCAACTAAAATATTAAGCAAAAAATTATCAATAATAAACCTAGACCTTAGGTACATTCTATCCATGACAACAAAGTTTTAGATTTTAGTTTTCGTTCATTAACTTTTTATAGGTAGAAGGTAGCACATATTTACATTGCACAGGTAAGTAGATTTGGTCATCAGAAGAGGCAACAGTCTGACCCTGACATAAAATTCTTTTATAGGACAGCTGACAAATAAAAATTATGTGTTACTTACATTTAATAGCAACCTTTGTCCCGTCATTCTTGCTTTGTGCCCTGTAAACAGTGCCATAACCTCCTACCAGTTTGGGAAACAAACAAAATCCATAATGACAAACAGGTTGATGGGGATGTGAAAAATCCAATATATAATCAAAGCTTTACATACCTGAACCTTCTTCTTCGTCTACAATGTAAGATTCAAAAATAGGAAGTTCTTTTTTCGCTGGTTGATCCTACAAAGCGTCACATGCTTAATAAATATAAGATTGTCAATTAAAGCATACTTGCACACATTGAAACTTAGAGTAGGCATTAATTATTCGTATGTGTAGCATACCTTAGGAGAAATAGAGTTATGGCGTCTCTTTCTTTCATTGATATGCTTGTCATCATAATTCTGCTTTGATTTCTGTGCCATGCTGATTGGCTTTTGATATATTTTCTGGTGCTGGTTCTCTTTCGGAGTGGCAACAGTCTGATCATGCTCTAAGTAGTGTGATTGCAGTCTTGGAGCCATCTTATCCTTGTGAATGGCCTTGATTTTGGCAGAGGGCTTCAACAATTGCTTTCGAGCAGCAGAGAATTCAGTAGCTGGACATATGGTAGAGCTCTCATGTCTTGTTGTTTGATTTTTATTCGAAGGCATCGTATCTTTACAATTTGCATTTTTCAGTCTGGAGTCACTTTCAGGCAGCATATCAGAAAGAGCAGTACATGGCTGAAATAAATTTCCTATTTCTCCATTACGGCTGGAAGGATCTACTAACAACTGTTCGTCCTCACCTCCCACAATTCTTTCATCTTCAACAATTCTAAGATTTGTAACTTTACATCTGCCAATAATATTCACATCCACCTCTGCTGATATATTGCTTTGTTCAACTTTCTCTAGGAAATTTGTTCCCGTGCAGTCTAACTCATGTAAGTTAGCTCCTTTGTAAAGGACCAAAGCATCGGACATGCTAATGGGATTAGCTGGTTCTGCATCAGCTTGACATGCCATTATTGTTTTGTTAACATTCGTTTGCACAATTATATTCGGCCTCATTTCATCTAACATGTTTATGTTTCTGCTGATGTAGTCAGTCATGCGGCAATGTATCTGCAAAACTGACTTGATTTAAAAGCTGTCCAGAAAAGTGATTTGTTTGGTTGCACTTCACTTATACAACACAAAAATGCTTTTGAAATGAAATAGAGAAACCTCGAGGGGGTAGTATTCAAAGAAAAGGGAATATATGAAAAATGCCAAGTGTACATTTCTAAGTCTCAGAAAACAAATAGGTATCTTAGGATGTCAAATTCCATGATCAATTTATTTTACAAACTAAATAAATGAGATAAAGGGGACCCCCAAAATTAACAGAGATCAAATTTGCTTTAAAACCTAACATTAAGTCCAACATTTCTGGTTTGAACACTAATATTGAAGAATAAAACATCAGAAAAAGCAACCAAATTTATAGAACAACAAACTCTATACAACTTTAATTCAATCATACCTTGGGAGCACTATATCCAACTGATTTCGGCGCTCCAATTTCTTCATTCACTGCAATTCATCACCACAATCACCAACCAAACAAATTTTATCCCCCAAATAAAAACAGAACCATAAAAAAAAAATTCTTTTTGAAGCAAACATTACAATTTCCAAAATCCACAATCAATCTCCGCTTGGCCAGAGGCCCGAATCCGCAATCCACAACGAACCGCTTTCGCTTCCCCAAGTAGCTTCTCAGTGCATCACCAGCACCGCCACACGAAACGGACTCGACGAAAGCTTCAAAGGAAGCCAGAGACGGCGTGACGCAGAGAGATTCCGATAAGGCGAGAGGCGAGCCGGGAACGGAGCAGAGGTATTGGACCAGGCGAGGCGACGCCGGGAACAGCGTGCATCGGGAGGCGAGCTCGGAGAGGTGAGTTGGGCGGCCTAGTGATAAGAGGAGGGCCAGGAGGTGCCAGGCCTTCTCTGAGTCGGAGATGGCTGTGGCAACGAGAGCTGAGTCGGTGGGGCGAGTCGCCATTTCCATGTCTGATGAGATTTGGATCGGAGAGAGAGAGAGATAGAAGAGAGGGAAAAGAGAAGCGCCAATTTCGCACGTGTAGGGTTTGAGATTCACCTGACGAGTTCCCGCCAAATGTTTCCCCTCTCTTTTTTTCTTAAAAAAGAATTTGAAAGCATAAAATATGTGGATGAGGTTTGGGCCTGTCAAGTTCAAATGAGTTCAGCGGCCCAGGTCCAGATTCAAATGGTGAGATCTAATATATGGCCCTTTGTTGAGACCTTATTTCTAAACTATTGGATCAAACTGGTTAATCGTTGGATCAAATTAGTTAGCTTAATCCAATGATTAAGAGATAGGATCTCATCAAGGACCATATATAAGGCCCTCACTATAAAATTCATGTTGCTTTGATTTGAGCCTTCAAAAGGTAAGTACAACGCATTAGCCGCTCCTGTACACATCATCAAACTCAGGCATAAAAAGATGAGCATGTTGTCTTGGTCAATTGGCTTAATCCACATCTACTTATTTAGTATAACTTTGTAGTAGTTCATGTTGTTAATCACTATAATTATTCATCGTGTACAATGATAGTTTGAAATTTCAATCATATCTCGACATTTATGTTTTTATCGTGTACGGATATTAGATGCAATATTTTTCCAAAAATCTCATTTGGTACGTTGTACTTACACGTCGTTTATAAATTTTTTCAATGTCGATAAATTGTTGATATTGTCATTAATATTTTTCTGATATTTTCTTGTAATACATTGTACATAAATTTCTTTGGAATTCGATATCAACATTTTGTTGATATTTTTGTATTTTCATACCGCAATATATTTCTTTAGAAAAATGCTAGGAAAATCAAATTTATAGACGAGACCAACTGGCATACGCCACCAATCTAATAGCATTTACTCTTCCGTTTAACATTGATATTTAATTGCGAGAGAAGTTGGTGGAAAGTTTCCTTCCAAAAGTCTATGGTACTGAATTGACCTCTCTTGTAGAGGTATATAACAAAGCTCCATATATAAGATAAGAAAAAGACATATACACAAGCATGCTTTATTCTCCAAATACCATTAATGACCAACTTAAATCCTCTTAACTCAGTCTGAATTTCTAGCAACGGAGTGTTAGTTGAATTGACCCACGTTTTTGGTGTGCTCTCAAATAATCTTGAGTTCAAAACCCAATGGTACCCTTGTGTGTGAATTTTCCCATTCCCCTTCCTAACTTCAGCGAAAAAACCTGAACATGAATTTTCGTTGAATTTTTGCTTGAATTACTTCCTTCAAGCCTTCACAGTTATTAGCCCCCACTATTTCCACGCCCAACTTCGAATTACCCTCATAAATTTGAGGGCATTGTAAAAGTAGAAAGGAATAGGCCATTCGCGCGGGTGCACGATGCTTTATCAGCCAGTGAGATGTGTGTGGCCTATGCGGGTCGCACTGACTCTCACACTAGAAAGCTTCATGCACCCTCGCGAAACTGATGCTAGATAGGACCCCTCAAAGTAGACGAGGTGCTTTCAAGCTGCAAACGAATTTGCCAGACGTGAAGCAGCTCCCCAGAAATGTCAGAAATGTTGCACCATTTAAAATTTGAATATAATAGAATTCGTAGGCACAGTAAGGATAGAACAAGATGGTGAAATAGAAACATATTCAATAAATCAACTAATCACGATGCAAATTTGCAACAATCATCATCAATATACAAAAAAAGGAAGTTAAGTAAACTTTCCATCAAACAGAAGATAAAGAAATTATACAATGAATTTGTCAAGAAAATATTTCCTGATGTCCTGAATAAACGTCAATTCATTCTGTAGATGGTGAAGATAATGAAAGGTTCAAGAGGAAGCCAACCATGAGTCCAATGAGTCCCACAAAAATTGCAAAGGTGAAGGAGAAGCCTGGGTCCCCTTTCCGAAATCTTCGCCTCTTCAGTATATCCTGTGGTGAAAAAAACAAAAAAACAAAAAAACAAAAAAACAAAAAAACAAAAAAACAAAAAAACAAAAAAAACAAAAACAGAGAATGTCAGTTGGTGAGAGCTGTAAGTATGCATCCACAATGGAGGCTCTAAATGCCCTGTTGAAAATAGGAAAAAAGAGAGCAGTCGAACTCCCAATACAGAGGAGAGTATGTTATTTCAGATACCAAGCCCTTAACTTCTAGTAATGTTGTAATGTTGTACTGTTCTGTAATTTAATTAGCCACAAAAAACTCCCATTCAATTTTTTCCAGAAACTCCTGAGGTCACCTAATAAAAGTCCTTTTCTTCCTGCTTTATATGGTTGTGACAAATTTTTCTGAATGTTGGATTACATATGTGTATAGCTAATTGTGGATCCTTACATCCAAGATTATAACATTTCCATGGTAAGGATTAAAGCACTAACTTTAAATATCAGAAAAAGAGCAAACGATCTAGGATAAGCTACTTAAGTTAACTACTTGAGTCTTTTTGTATGTGTGTGTGTAGAGAAAGCAGAAGAACAACCATACACTGACCAGTTCCTGTTGAAGTTGCTGTGTTTGTCTAACAGCTGCATCTCTTTCATCCTTCAGGCGCTGGAAAGCCTGATTCTACATGTAAAAGAAATATCAAAGAGTAAGAACATGACAAGAATTCAAATATACAATGAATTACTGTAATGAGCCTACCAAGACATGTTATAATGGACTTTTACAAGTTTTCAGTATGCATGAAAGAAGGAAAACTAAACAAATGGAAACACACCGCTGGGTTCTGGCAATTGGAGTCTCTTCCTAGAATCCTTTTGTTATCTTATTATGATTCTAAATACACGTTCAAATCGTACACATGATTTCTATCTAAATCACTCGCTATATTCATAGACCACTATTAATCAAAGTCCCAAACTGGTGTTTCTAATTACGCATTCTATTGCTGAATGTAACACACAATAGATTCTTGGATCAAGTTTGTGAAGTAGTGGAATGAACAACTACCCTCAGAAAACCAGAACTATAACATGCACAAGCATGATTGCATTGTTACACAAAAAGACAAACACGTTCTAGAAAACACCACAAGGAAAGTAAAACAACACTCACAGAATTAGTATCAAGACCGCGCATGGAGCTCCTTAAAGCTTCATCTTCTGAGTTTCCTTGAGCTAAACCAGGAGTCATATACACAACTCTAAGCTTGCACTCCTCTAATGCCCTTCCACTTTCCTTGGTGAACTGGATGAAACATTAAAGTGCTTTTCCAATGTCATTGTTATTTCAAAATGATAAATTAAGCAAGTCAAACAGAGAGAATAGTGCCCAATTTAAAACTCTTACAGTATCTTGCGGGAGGTCATCAACATCAGTATTTGGAGGCACTGTTGTACTCTGTAGGAGAAATTTATCTTTGCACTGCATATCTGGAGGATATTCTCGTTGGGCTTGAAGGGTGACTGCAGACCCAGCAGTTAGTTGGAAGCCATTATTACAAAAGCTTTTAAAGAAATAATGGAGAATATAATAAAACTAATAGAGAATGTACAAACAATTACATTCTTATGATTGGCCAAAGCCAGAGAGTACAGCTCTTAGATTCAAAACTTGCCATTTGAAAATAAATATATTGCCTAAGAATCCACAAATCACCACTAGCTAATTTGCTCATTAAAAAGTAAGATAAAGCACCGGGAGATAGGGCGGCTCAAAAGTTTCGTACAATTGAGGTGGTGATAATAAAATTAGAACAATAAAAATGAAAATTTGTAATAACGTAATGAGTAGCACCTCTGATGACACATGAGTCCCAAGCCTGTATAACACCAGTGTTGGGTCGTACAAAGTACTTCTTAGGTGAAGTGGTTTTAACCTAGAAAAAAGAGAATAAAAAAGAAAATGAAAATTGTAACACGAACATGCACTAGCAATTTCCAGATTGGACAAAAGAAAAATACACGCTCAGCAACAAAAATCATAAATACATTCACCAACAGAATTGGTACCTTAAAAGCAACATGGTGTTCTGTGTTGTTGACAACTTTTAGATCACAAAAGCTTTGCTTCTCCAGCTCAACTGAACAATGAATGTCATAATTATAAGTCCATTAGTACTTTGTCTAACGATATTATACATGGAAAGAAGAAACTTTTAAGCCAGACTTTGAAAAGAACCTGACTGGATGTGGCACTACAATCAAAATCATGTGATGACCCAATGTGTTTATCAGATTACACCCTATTAGTCAGAATTCTTTGAATTTTAACCATTCCAAAGACCAACCAGAGATGTGTTGGCACCAATTATCATATGCATTTGGTGTAGGTATAAGCATGTCTTTTCTCTACATATACATGCACACGCAAAAGATAAGTTTGAAAACTCGGGTCAAGCAAATGGGTTCATGTTGTCCAATGCTAGCACTAGTAATTCAAGTTGTTTATAGTGTATTCATCACAATGTGTATTTACACTTGTTTTTAACAATTCCCTACTCAGCTATTCTTACATGGTTTCCAAATTTAACAAGAACTCTTAGTGATATAATCACTAGTTGCCATTACATATATTACCTATTCTGAATAACTACACCATAGCCCAGAGACCTAAAGGACTACAACTGCTAAGGCGACCATGGAGTCCAGAGACTTGTGGGAGTAATCCCACTCTTTATACATAGTAACCTTCAAAAGCTTTCTATAAGCAAGAGAAACAAATACCCAATAAACCAAGATTCCCACCAAAATCTAGGTTGTATCGTGGAGGTGATATAAAGCCATTCAGCAATTATTAATAAAATTTCACTTAGCTTAAAGAGCGTGGATGTGAATTAAGAAAAGGTTACCAAGTGGAGCTCAAAAACCTAAACGATACAAATCCAGAGGCCCCGGAGTACCCAACAAGAGAAGCAAAATAAAATTAAATACAAAAGAACGAGTGTCTGATTTGAAGTCATAAACACATCTATATTATAGCAGTTAAACTAATCCTCCCTCAACTTTGAACTTAATACACGTTTGACTTCAATATGTTTCGTATGCAATCATCTTTGATCACATTCCACCTTGCCTTGGCAAGTTGGCACCCACCCCCATCAATATAAGACAATCATTTCAACCACATATCTACCATCAATATAAGATATAAGAAATTATATGTGGCCTAATTAGCTTTGCTTCTAGATCATAAACCTTGCTGAGCTATTAAACTAGTCGAATAATTTAATTTGAACTTTAAAAAAAAAAAGTAACAATGATGGTTTCTTCCCTTCAATTCACTAAAAACAAAAAATCATTATCAAAGAAATTCCTACTTTTCCTTGACTATCCTCAAATTCTCCAAAAAACAATCTCTATAATCATTTTTCAAGAACAATTTCGCACCATAATTCAACTGCATCCCCTTTTGGTTACCCAAAGCCTGTGTGTGCAAAGAGATAAGGGGGAGAGAGAGAGAATACATTGGAATTTGAGCTCATCCGGAACAACAGAGATCATCTGATTACCACCACCAGCACTCATGATGGCCCACCGCCAAAGATGCAACAATTTCCTTCCTTTTCTTTTTCTTTTTTTCCAAAAATTCACCAAACAATCTCAAACCCTGCCATTCACATTACCAGAACAAACCCTAGCTCAGAAAAACGTAGAGATAGAAACACAGAATTAACGCCTCTGCTAGTACATGACTCACAAAGAGAGAGAGAGAGAGAGAGAGAGAGAGAGAGAGAGAGAGAGAGAGAGAGAGAGAGAGGGAGAGAGAAGAAGAAGAAGAAGAGAGAAGGTGCAAATTAATTGAATTGTGAAAGAAAATGTGTTTGTGTTCGTGAGAGAAAGAAAGAGAGAAATTGAATTGGAGACTAACACATGGTAGAACGTACGTAGAGGAGGAGGTACGGATTGCTCGGTCCAATTGCCAACCTTCTCTGCTTCGAAGATTCAGCCACCAAGATCGGGTTCGGGTCCGAGCGATCTTCAAGACCAACCGAAGAAGAAAGAAACCACACTCCACCTCCTAATTTAAGCTTCGAATTTCAACGAGAGGGACAGAGGTGGAGAGAGAGAGAGAGAGAGAGTGAAGGACATGTGTCAGTAGGAAGGAAGTGGTGACGCCCGCTTCAAAAGTGAGAGAGACGACGACGCTGAGAGGGAGAGGACAGGCAGGAGAAGCTTTTGAGTGAGGGAGTGCGCAGCATAACCTGTCTCTACCTGGATGTGGGACCCTCTGACGTGTCACTCAAAATGATAAAAATGGTGGGTTGACGTGTCACTTAATTTAAGGTCGGACCAAAAATCTACAAGAAAAGAAGACAAAAATCTATCCCGCCAACATCATATATTTAATGCGAATGCGAATGCGAATGGGGTAGTAACTCATTGGTAGGAAAAAACTTAGGTGTTATCAAATATGGATATTTAGTCATATATTCATTTTTAGTATTAAAATTATAAATAAATTCTATACTATTTAATTTTTATAAATAAATCCAAAAAATGACAGCTGACTCTATTAAATTTAATTTTGATTATTAAATTACTTTTATTCTATTTTAATTGTTTTGGTTTTTTTAATGAGGTTTTTGGGTTTAAGAAATCAATGGCAGTTTTGTAATTTAAAATAAGTTAAAAACTTTTTTGTTATGTTGTAAATGAGTTTTGAGTGTGTTTCTAAAGTCCATTTTATATAAGTTTTTTTATTTATAATTTGGGCTTCTATAATAGTGAATCTCCCTACCGAATAACACAATTTTTATTATTTTCAGCTAATAATATTATGTCACGTAAAAAAGTTATTATGTTTGTCATAATATTATTAATTGGGAGTAACAAAACAATAGTATCCCCATTTCATGCAAGTGATTTTTTATTGGTAAAATCGTTGGTATGCAAGTTAGTGAATTGCGGTTGAATCTCCTATTGCATTGTGTATGTATGAATACCCTCCCCCTAATTAAATATGGTGAAAAAAAAATATTGATGTTGAATGCACACCGTCTTAATTTGTCAAATTTTTTTACTTTGATTCATGTGATTTCCATTAGTAATTAGACTTATTTAGTTTGATAGTCATCTTAATTTAATGAGACGTTCAAATTTTCGTCTAATTACGTGATGAAGTAAGCACGTGTGCCTCTCGTGGTGAGGTATTTTCGGCAAACTTTAAATGTATCTTTAAATTGCGATAGATATCAAACGACACAAATCAAATCACCAAAATTTAAATCACATGAATCAAAATGGAAAAATCTTGTTAAAAATAACTAAATTGAAACTTATTTAGTCATTTAATTACTAGCAACACGATTTGTAATAGGTGATGCTTCTACTTTATCTTAATTATTTTTTTACTTTTGCTCGTGGGTTAAATGTCTCTATACCTTGAAGTTTCAGATAAAAAGTTGGGTTGTCCCTTGTATGCAAAACAATTTCTACCATCTGAGTGTAATTAAAGCGTAGGTAAGGTAGGAAACTGATAACCCTTTTGGACCTATTCTGACCTTATTATTATTATTATTTTAAAATCAGGTAAATGCTTACCTTCTATTGTTGATAAGAGAAGAGAACAAATTAAACACGAATATAAAAGAATTATAAAATTTATCATGGAAATAGGGCAAATTCACATTTACGTATAATAATACTTTACTATTGATCGATCACAAAAGTTCAACAAGAATAAACAATAAATAACAAGTGGTTGTGCCATAAAAAATGAGTGCCCTAGTTGCCTGTACTGGGGAAGAAAAATGAAAAAGAAAGAAAAAAACCTATATTGTTACGTTTGATTTAAAAAACGCGTATTTTAGTGAGTTTTTCAAATGTGTACGGGAACAACAGTATACTTGAATGAATCTTTTATACGCACGTGTATAATACAGAAAAATGCTTTATTTTATTATAATTTTGAAGATTAGTGATGAAATGATTCTTAAGGTAAGGGAGATTGGTATAATTTATTGAAACTTTTTTTTTTTTTTCCCTAATATGTATTGTACCTAACTCATGTGAAAATGACACTCCAGATTGTGAAGCGATTTAATTTCTTGTCTTGGAAGACAACCAAAAAACAACAGTAGGCTGATCTAATCTAATCAGCTGACAAGAATCAATATAGTAATGCATGTGTTTGCAGCTATATAAGGAAAGAATCATAAACTAATTGACCAGTGCAGAATCATAAACCAATAATGCGGCTCAACAAATATATTCACCAAATGATATTGTTGTATACATCTAACTGTTTTACATGTTAGAAATAAGCCAAATTTGAATAAATAGCACATGTGACAGATACAAATTTATAAGTGTGGTAATGCTTGTTATAATATACGTGGGCTTTTATAATGAGGGGGCTATGTTGAGGGGTTCAATCTGACTGTTAAGGACCCTCTCATTATAACACCTCATTACAATATCTCTGATACAAGTACTATTATGATATACGCATTTGGTGGCCTAAACAAGACATAAATTTCTAACCAATATAACAGGAGACTGGACTCATTAAATTGGACAGTAGTCGTACTTTTAAAACAAAACAACTCTAAATCTCTAACCATTCGTTTAAATCCCTAAGCCCTAACTTTGAAAATAACTCAAAATTTAGCTCAAAGTTGGGAATTTAAGAGGAGAAATTGACAATTCCCTTGTTTGGCAACTTAAGCGTAGAATTTATTAAATGAAGCGCGGAAAAAATCGTGGAAATTGGGACATCAAATTCCCGAGTTTAATTTTGACCAAAATATGTGTCATTTCACAATTTTCATAGTGCCATTTACAAAATTCGACATACATAAATCCAAACACTGAAATATTCAATTGTCATAACTTGAAATCATAGAAATCTAAATTTCATCATTTTAGAATTCTATGCATCTTCAATTCCTTCATCCAAACGAAGGATAATAGTCTGTTTGGTTAAGGGTTTATGAGCTTGGGAGTTGGTTTGAAATTTCATTCCCATGTTTGGTACGCGCAATCTTGGGAGTGCAATTTAGAACTCATGGATATGAACTTCCCATGTAGGGGGAATTTCATACCCTTGGCTGAGATTGAGAATTTTTTTCCCCCACTTGGAAAAACATTCAATGTAAAATTTTATGACTAACATACCCCTATTCTATTTTTAAAATACCATGTTTTACCCTTAAAAAACTCTTTGTATTTCTCTATTTTTAATAAAAAAGTTAAGGGAGTCTGAAAACTGAACAATTTTTCAATCCTAATACTGCACAAACCAAACATGGGTATGAGATAAATGTCATTTCCTGTTCCTCATTTCCCAACGTTTCCAAATATGAGAATGAACATCCTCTATTCCTATGTCAATTAGATTAGATGTGGTAAGTTCATTTCCAAGAAGTTCAATTCACGAACCAAACGGGCCTTAAGTGTGAGACTTTATGGGACATTATTCAAAGCCCAATTCAGTATTGTCCAGGGTGATCCACCAACATTGGGCTTGTAAACACCTCCAGAAATCTCTCTAAGGCAATATTTTTATTTTATTTTATAGGAATCATTTCATCCCAACCTATATAAAATATGAAGTTATAATGCTTCCCATGATTAAACAGAAAGAATGAAGCAACTTCCTGGTGAAATGATGCTTTACCATGACATTTGGAAACCCTGCCCTAAAAAATGATTTAAAGTTCGGGGGAAGGTTTTGTTTACCTAATAGGGAAGAAATCCGCGGGGAAGGAAACATAAAATACATGCATTACTGGAAGCTTGATGTCGCAGTTGTTGGAAATTTTTTTTAATCCTAATTAATTATGAACTGAAACAACAGAAAAGAAGAAAAAAATATAGATACAACAAAAAATTGGAGAGAACTGATACGCCTATCAGATTAATGGATTCCAGGGTACATATAGTTCTTACAATGTGAGTATTCCGGGGACTCCTCTGACAGTGAAAACAACCACACAAGAGCCGTGTACTATTTCTCATTTGAAAGTTGAGAACCTTGGAAGCTTGTCTCTCAAATAGTACAGCCTTGCCCTCCTAACCTTCCTGTGGCTCAGTACCTTTAGCTCCTTAATGTTTGGTGAGTACCTGAAATAATGAGTAAAGAAGATATCAAATATTCTTTGCCTTTCAAACTTGAAGGAAGGCTTTAAGGGGAGAAATAACCAGTAAGCTTAAGAACTTTAATTGGAGCCTGAGCATCATTATCAAAAATCAAACACAGTAAGAAAACTGAATTCTACACATTCTGCAGAGAGAATTTTCTTTTCCCGTTTCTTTTACTATATACGAAATACAATAAAAATAAACCATTTTGGGGTGGTTGTGGATGGGAGGAATCCAATCACACAATTAGTGTAAGTTTGCTTGCTCAACATCATCCCAGCTCATACATGCTTCTATAATGCTTTTATCATCTATATAAATGTTAAAAGAAACAATGCATCGAATTACAAATATAGAACAAGTTGTTTACATTTCGAAGAATGCAATATGTTTGCAATGTATCCTAGACTTAAGAAAGTCCTAATAAATAACCATGGGTGAATATTAATATCTCAGATAGATTCTCCATGTTAAGTTCATCAGAGTCATGTCATCGGAATCAAGGGAATCACATAAAGCCCAACTATTTATTTGTGAAGGGTTATTGAACCACAACATGATAAATATATATGTTCTAGCAAAATCACGCTGAACTAGTAATACACAAAAGAAAACTTACAGTGGGAACACAATCTCAACCCCTATTCCAGCAATAATCCTCCGAATGCGAATGGTTGTGTGAATGCCAGCATTTTGTCTTGAAATGACAATGCCTTTATAAACAGACAACCTACGCTTATTTTCAGGAACTTCCTGTAAGTCACACAGAAAAAGAATCACAAAAGATTCACTTCCGAATGGTATTAAAATCTGCAAGAGAAAGTTAGCAGAAACACTATTACCAGTTTGATTTGCACAACGTCTCCAGTTCTAATGTCCGGAACTGGCCTTTCTTGCACTGCTGCCTCAACTGCCCTCTTGTTTAATATCTAACCAAGCAGAAGAATTCTGATCAAAATTAAATTTCAATTTTAACAATCACTTATCATAGGATTGAATGACGAAAAAACAAGTGACAAGCAAATTAAGAAAGGTTTATTTCAGCTTAAGTCAGAGTAGCCTGTTTAATCCTACATTCCAGCTCAGATAAGCCAGTGAAAAATGCATATTTTGACATTCCACTTTATTTATTTATGTATTTTCTGAAACTACATTCCTAGTAATCTTCTGAGAGAGAACAGAACTCAACACAACTTTGATGTCATTCTTATTTCCTGCATTTTCTCACCAGCCAAACAAGGCTTAGGCAGCAAAAGAGAGAAAAGAAATAACGTACCCCCATTATGTCTCCAAGCTTAACCCGAGACTTTCTGGGCGTCTTCGGCTCTTCAGGCTCAGACTCCACAACTGGTCCAGCTTCAGCTTCTACGATGGCCTCCGAGGCCTCTTCACTTCCAACTGCTTCAGCTTCACCTTCAGTGCTCGAATCTGCTCTCACAACAAAGTCCAGTCTCGACATTGCAGCGACGATGGGACAGAAGCTGGACCCAAATGAGCTCGACGAAACCCTAGAGAGCGAGACCCGGGCGGAATTAGAAGAAGAACGACGAGAGAAGGAAGCGGAAAACCCAAGCATTACCGGCGGGTGATGGGTAGGGTTTCTTGGCATTGTTATCAGAGCCTGCAAACCACAAATTCATCAATTTTCACTCCAGACATTGCTAAAACACACACACAAACACACGCAACATACGCGTTGAGACAGAGAGAATACCTGAGGCAGGGCTTTGGAGGCCATGATTTGGGAATTAGGGTTCTGGGAAATGAAGATTGAGAGAGAGAGTAGAGGTAATGGAAGTGTGGATGGATGATGGATGATGGATGATGGATGATGGATTGGTGGATAGGACGACGACAGAGGTAGCCTCATCTGTTTTATCTTTTTCTCACGTGCGCACGTGATACAATCATGCCCTTATCTTAGCTTGTACATGGCGAGGTCTTCGCTAGGATTCGATTCAGATGAGTCAAGTATGAAGGACATAAAACGGGTGTGGAGATGGGTATAGGGAATTTTTTGGGTATGATGTTTGGGGAAAGACGGGAATGGTATTTTAATCCTCAACCTGAACTATATATATATATATATATATAGTATATATAAATATACAAATGTATAAATAAACCCAATAATAGACATGTATTTATAAAAAAATCCAAACACTATTTAAACATAGAAATACACCAAAAATCAACAATTGTATATTTTTTGGGTGTGTTTATAAAGTGTTTTGGGTGTTGGGTTTTTTTTTTATAATTTCAGCCCTTATTTTGGGTGTTTTAGTGAAACTCCCATATACATATGGAGAAATTATAGAATAGTACGGTATCACCACGTCAGCTGGTGATACTTCCATTCAAAATTTGCCACGTGTATTCTTTTTATAAGAAATTAAACTTTTTGTTCTAGCTAGATTTGAAACTCCAATTTTACCCTTTAAAATAAAATTAAAACAATTGATAGAAATACATGGAAAGTGAAAACAACCCTTTACCATCGCGATGCCGCCATCATCCGCCGCCCCCTCTCTGTCTTTCCATTACAAGATGTTCATTTAAACGTCACAGTAGGGTTTAGGTGGTTTACTCGACAGATCCCACAACGAAGGCATAAAGCCTCACATAAGTACCTGAAAGGCACACCAATACAGCCACGAAAGCTGACGAGAAGGAAAGGAAAATTCCTCACGAAATCCAGAAAACAGCAGGTGCTTCTTCCTGGGTTCAATATTTCTTTATTGGAGCAAATTGTCAAACACATAGTGTGCCACTTGCATATAAGCTAGGTTGAAAGCTTCAAATTTCGAATCCCAAAGTTCCAAGCCCATCTTCCTTCCTCTTGACCAACAAAACAAAAGGAGAAAGGTTGTCTGGTTTGGTTTGGGATGCCGCTCGGCCGCGGGAAACAGAGGGCCACAGGAGTCCTAGAAGGCTCACACGAAAAAGCCGCAAAGGACTCACAACAAAATTTATACACTAGAGGGAGGTGAGGGGAGGTGTTTACCCGTTTTGCGTTCACTCCTGTGATGGAAGGGCAAAGTTCCCCACTGCCTTGAGAACCATAAACTGGTTGACAAGTCAGCTTTCTTTGGTGTGCGAGCGTGCCACTTCTAGCAATACAAATTCTAGCAGACTTAGTTTGGAGTAGATAACTTGCGCCCCAAGTTACTGATTTCTGCAAACAAACGATTGTGAATTTGGGTGAGGAATATCTCCCAAGTAAGTTCTTTTCTTGCCTCAGACGGGTGAGGACTTTAACAATTTATCTCAGTATAAACAGGCTGTTCTGGCCAAAATGGTTGATGGAATTTAAACTGTTTCAGGCAGAACTGATGGAATTTAAACTGTTTTAGGCAGAACTGATGGAATTTAAACTGTTTTAGGCAGAACTGATGGAATTTAAACTGTTTTTAGGCAGAACTG
>NC_024132.1:4318922-4344191 GCF_000346735.1 Prunus mume
GAGGCTGCCTTTGCTGACTTTTCATCCCTGCTGACTTCCGCTATTGCTGACTTTTATCCCAGAGGCTGCCATGTGGGATTGTTCCCTCTTCTGGTCTGGACTCCCTCTTCCTATTTATGTTGGGCCTGTGAGGCCCAACTCAGCTTTGTTTGTTCTGATGGGTCTTGGGCTGGATGTGTCAATTTTTGGCCTAAACAGGAGGTTCAAAGCCAAGATTGGAAAGGGAAGAGCTTATATATGGAGATGAGATGAATCTAGGGCTGTTTGAGGTTGCAAGGAAGAAAAAAAAAGGGTTGATGGTATCGGGTGGGAAACAGAGGCTGCGGATGAAGGGAAAGGATATGGGTGGTTGCGGGATTGAGTAAATTGCCATGCACGTTGTAAACAAATTGAAATGGAATTTGGGTCTTATTCACCTTATAGTTTGTGGAAGAAAAGGGCTTGCTTTGGCACAATTGGAGAAAAGGGCAATGATAAGATGTGATCTGATTGCAAATATACAGAGACAAAGGAATGGAATAAGACGAAGGGGCGGCAGCCATGGGAGGCAGAGCGACGGCAGAGGATTGAGTGCGAGCGATTGTTGCTGGGACAATTTCTCTGCTAACTATTTTTAATTTCAAAGGGTAAAATTGGAGTTTCAAATCTAGCTAGAACAAAAAGTTTAATTTCTTATAAAAAGAATACACGTGGCAAATTTTGAATGGAAGTATCACCAGCTGACGTGGTGATACCGTACTATTCTATAATTTCTCATAAAGATGCTATTAAAGTGATTGTATTGACTAAGTTTTATATTTTATATTATTATATTATATATTTATATAATAATATAATTTCTATAATTTATACAAATCTTAAGCCACGTTACTTCCAGTCCATATATAAACATTCTTATATTTTCTTATAAGTATATATATTCATTATTTTGCCTTAAAACTTTTTTTCTTCTTCAACGAAGTAGTTATATATTTGTTTTTTCTTTTGTAATGGGGTGGGTCGGAGAATCTATTCCCCAACGAAGGTGGGGATGGGAATCCCCGATATGAATATTGTGGGTATGAAGGTGAGGATGGAGGAAAAAAGCTTAACGGGGATGGGGATGAGAATGGCATACCCACCCCAATTCGACCAATTACCATCCCTAGCTCGTAGTTCACCATGTTGTAGTCATTTATAAATTATATCGACGCATATTTTGTCACACCTTTATTCTCAACATGCCGCAATATTTATTTAATGTGTTGTTGTTATTCATATTCAGAAGTTTATTAGAAATTTCTTCTAGGGAACTTCTTCTAAATTCATCCTCTCTTTTGGAAAACAATTTGTAACCCCAAAAATTTGGAGGTTTAGGTCTATGTAATTAAATTTTTGTTAATAATGCCTTTCTAGCCAAATTAGCTTGGAAACTAATTAGGGCTAAATGTAGTCCATGACTATAATTTTATCCTTCCAAAATATTAATTTTTTAAAAAATAGTGTAAGGCTAAATTTTTCTCTCTCCATACATGGCTATATTTTAGGGCCTTCCGTATTTTATTATTATTTAAAAAAAAATATATGGTACAACGCTCATACATTCCATTATTATGTATTGTTTTAACCAATTGTCATAGTCGGTGGCTTTTTTTAAGCAAAAGAAGGTGCAAAGAAAATGAATTTGCAATGATCGGAGCTATCCAATAAAGATGAACCATAGAAGACAGAGAAGTAGGAGAAAGTGGTTTGACAACATTGAACCACTCCAAAGCATACTGAAAAATGAATTGATGCAGTTCACTAGGCATGACACAATTCTGCTCACACACACCTTTTTATCTCCATTTCCATGTAAACCACAATCATATAATAAAAACCAACGGCCAAGGCAAACCATTATATTCCTTCCTTTTAGCTTGCAAATTTCTTAACAACCATTCTTCGAAAGCCATCCTATCAGGGATAAACCTATCCTCAACTCGAAAACCATTCCAAATGGCCAAAGAGAGAGAGAGAGAGAGAGAGAGAGAGAGAGAGAGAGAGAGAGAGAGAGGACAATCCATAAATATGTGACCAATATTTTCCATAGGATAAGCACATCTAGGGCATGAATAATTCTGAGTGACTCATCTTTTCTTCATTTGTACATTAGTAAGTAACTTTTGATGGCAAAGAATCCGAAGGAAAATCTTAACCTTGGGAGGGAGGAGCAAATTCCAAATAAACTGCCAATCCCATTTAGCTACAACCTCATTTAGAAGAAAAGAGCTATATGTTGACTTAACAGAAAATGAACCATTAGGCATGAACTGCCAAATACATTTATCCACCCCACTGCCAGGAAAACCAACATGAACATTGAAAATCAACTAAATAATATGATCATGGAGACATTCTCTTAAACAATTTAGATCCCAGACCAATCCTCCAAAAAATCACCAACATTCAATTGATGCATTTCCTTAGAGAGATCAATGAGAGCATAATGAAACAAAGGGCCAAAGTCATCAAAATAATATTTTTAAAGTTTGAAAAAGCTTTTTGGAGAATGAGAGAAGATGATGAAGGCCCATATATTTCTTGGTTTGGTGAAGATGAACCGGATCTTGAAGATGGGGTGGTTATGTCTCATTACTCTAAAAAGAGGGAAGTGTCACCAACTAATGAGAATTGGAACAATGCTCGTCCCTTTGTGAATTTTTTAAAAGTATTTTATGATACTACATTGAAGATGAGTGTCACTTTGCATCCCGCTTCCCACACCACATTTCATTACTTGATTGCAATGGAAGAAGAAATTAAGGACTTGTTGATGGAAGATGAGGAAATATTAAGTGAAACCCAAACCTCCAAGGTTTTGAAGGACATGACACTTAACATGAAGATGAAATTTAAAAAGTATTGGGGTGACCTTGATGAATTGAACCAAATTTTGATGGTTGCTCTTGTTCTTGACCATCGATACAAATTGGGGAACTTGGAGTTTATCTTGAAGAGCTTGTTTGATAATCCGGAAGATACAGTTAAGAAGAAGAATGAGATCAAAGATATTTTAAATAAGCTTTATGAGGAGTATGCCATGCCACCACCACCACCACCACCATCCACTTAAAATAGTAGTTATTATTATAGTGATACTACTACCATGAACACAAGTAGTAGCGTAATCCGAATGGGAAAGGAACGAAGGCAAATGACTGAAAATTGAAGAAAAGAGACTCAAGCAAATGATGTTGTGATATTAAAGCATGAGATTGATAGGTACATCACTGACCCTATTGAAGATGTAGTTGACGAATTCGATGTTTTGAAGTGGTGGAAATTGAATGGGGTTAAGTATCTGGGTTTGGCACTTATTGCAAAGGATGTGATTGCTATCCCGGTATCAACGGTGACTTCGGAATCATGCTTTAGCACGGGTGGTTAGGTAGTTAATTCATTTCGTGCTTCTTTGACTCCTAAGATTATGGAGGCCTTAATTTGCTTTCAAAATCGGTTAAGGTCGGATGCCATATCCTCTTTACAATATGAGCCAACAATTCAAGAGATGAAGTTCTATGAATCTATTGAATTAGGTATTTCTTTGTAATTTTATGTGCTTTATAAATGCATTATATAATTTATATGTTTGACTAATGTTTTAATGAGTTTATGTTTTTTTATGTAGATATTATGAGTTCAGCCACACCTACCAAGTCTGCTCCATTTACTTTTCAATGTTAAAAGGAATTTAATGAAGTTGGATTGAATTTGGGTTGTAATTTATTTTGGAACTTATTTTGCTGAAGTTAGATCGAATTTGGGTTGTAATTTATATGTTGCTGAAGTTGGATTGAATTTGGATTGTTATTTATATTTTGCTGAAGTTTGATTCATTTTGATGTGTTAAAAACTTGTTGGAAGTTCAAATTTGGGTTAAGTCAGTAATATAATAACATTTTGGGCAGGTCTGTAAAAAAATTATATAATAAAATTTTGGGCTTAGGCCCAAACCGAAAACCGCAAGAATCGAATTGGAATTGGACAAGTCCGGGTTGGTTCGGATTTACCTATGGATTTTTAGCAAAACGGATCCAAATCGAACCGGTCTTCATTTTCTGTTCAGGTTCTATTTTTTGGAGAAAACCGATCCAAACTGGACCGTGCCCATCCCTACTCCAAACTCTATAAATACTCACCCATTTCTCAAATAATCTACCAAAAATATTTTTTTTCTATTTCTCAATTTATTTTTCCTTTGTCAATTTCATCAATCTCCTTTCATTCTTGTTGAAGATGTCCACAAAATCTATTTGAGTACCATTGGTTGTTAAACACATAATCTTCTTCATTCTTTTTCATATGAATTCAAACTTTCAATGGATAACTGTGGCAAGACCATCTTTTCCTTTATGTTTGATGATGATTCAGATTATGAGGAACATCATCAGAGAGTGATACAACCCATTGTCCACCATACTTCACTAGAGAATGAAGCCGATTACCTCCCCAAACATGGTGGGTTGGTAGTGGGTCGTGAATACAAGAACTGTGAGAGGGAAGATCTCCATCGCAATCTCATGTCCGACTACTTCGTTGAAAGACCAAAGTTTAATACTGAGGACTTTTGTAGGCAGTTCCGAATGCGGAAAGAGTTGTTTTACCGCATCTTGAAAGATGTTATCAACCACGAGTCATACTTTCACTAGAAAAAAGATAGGCTCGGCCGACAAGGGCTATCCCATAAGCAGAAGTTAACCGTTGTCTTTCGTTTGACGTGACTGAAGAGTACTGTAGATTGAGTTAAAGCACAACTCTTTAATTACTATGTAAGTTTTCTTCCACTGTTGAAGCCGTGTATGGATAATGGTACCTCAGGTCTCCAAATCCAGCTGACTTTTATAGGCTCTTGCACAAAGTGAGCCGTCGAGGCTTCCTAAGCATTTTACGAAGTCTTGACTACATGCACTGGGAATGGAAGAATTGGCCATTTGCTTGGGCAAGCCAGTTTAGCGGTCACAAAAAAGAAAAAGAAAAAAAAGGCCACTGTTGTGCTAAAGGTTGTGGCCCCATACAATGATATCAAAATTTTAGCTCATTCCCCATTATTCAATGATGTGGTGCATCGAGTGGCTCCTCATGTTGAATATATTGTCATTGGAAATCAATGTCATTTGGGCTACTATTTGGCAAATAAGACCCCTATTGGGCTACTTTGGTGAAGACCATATCTTCTCCTAATAACCCAAATAAGAGACTTTTTACACAAATGCAAGAATCATAAATGAAGGATGTTGAAAGAGCATTTATAATAGGCTTGATGGGCTATTGTTTGGGGTCTTGCACTTACGTGGTGCAAGGATAACCTTGACTTAATCATGATGATGTGTATAATTTTGCACAACATGATTGTGAAGGATGAGTATGAATATGTTGAAGAGGAATATGATGATGATGATATGTGTCGGCAACGATCCAGGAGGGCCAGAGCAAGACAATATGAGATAGAGGCAATCATTACATACGAGTACCACCAAGATAGGCGGACTCTCTATGATTATATGATTTGTCATAGTAGAGTTCGATCCCCACATGTGCATCAGAGTCTCTGACATGATTTCATCAATTACCTTTAGAGGAGTTTTGGAGATAGTGAATAAGGTAGACAACTGTTTTAATCATCCTTTTGTGTTTTAATTATGTTGTGTGTTTTCTATTGGAATAAAATTATATTTGTGAAATTTCAATTTTTTTTAAATATTTTATGAAGTTATTTAAAAATTGTTTGGGCCAAAATTCTACACACCCAGCCCAGGACCTGTCAAACCACGAGAATAAACTTGGGCTTTGAAAAAATAGAGAGAAGAAATCAACCCAAGCCCAAGTCTGATTTCTTAGGTTACTAAGAATAGACCCAAGATTGGAAGAAAGCCTAGTACATGTGATTTGCTCGGCCCACAGTCCCAAAACTCAACCTGGGCTTGGCATGATCAAATGAAGAGAGAAAAGCCCAAAATAGAAACAAACCAACGTGACTTTCTGACTTTGAAAAGTCAGCAATTTCAGCTGGGTTGATAATGAGTTAATGAAAGCAGGTCCTAAACAGGCAAAATTCTCCAGCCGTTTCAGTCGAAAGAAGATCAAAATCCATTTTCTATATTCAGAGAAATTTCTACTCCAGAGCAGGCACCATTTCCAAGAGATAAACATGCTGTATTTTCTAAAAAAGATAAGTAGGAAGCAGAGAGTTGTTAATCTGGAAGATCAAACTAACCATCACGGCAGATTGTACTCTTACAAAGAGCAGTTAAAAAAAATGAAGAAGGATAAGGTTTTCTTTCAAGAAAAGCAAGGAAGTGATTGCCTTAGAACTGACTGTTGATGGTTTATTTGCCAGAATAGATAACTTCCCTTTTTCTTTGACTTTAAAAAAATAAAAGATCTTGTTTTTAAGAAAATCTGCTGCCCATTTTAAAGATTAAAAAATCTCACTCCTGCATTTCCTATAAATATGAGAGAAGTTGAACAGATCAAGAGGCAGCCAAAAAATAAATCAAAAAACAAAAACTCAAAATAATCATTTGATCTCAAAAACCTTCAAAACATTGAAGTAACCAAAAGCTCATTGAGCCACAAGAAACAAGTCAGCTATAACCCAGAATCTCTAAACTTCAATTCTGTTTCAGAGAAACAGTCATTCAAAGCGAGATCTCTCTCGTTACAAATTTGGTTCAGCATAAGCCAAGTCAAGCAGAGTTCGAGTTTTACAAATATGAAAACCTCAACAAATTGATGAAGAGCCTTGATTAAGCAGAACAGGTACTACAGTGCAGTTCCAGCTCAGTAATCATCAAGTCTGGCCACTTATGCCCTTTCCAAACTGAAAAGATCCCAATTCTGCCAGTTCAAAAAGCCTTCCAGGGCTTGAAATAGATTAAAGCTATGCCAAACTCGAATGTTGGTATCGATTTACAGCTGAAACTTGACAATTGAAGGTGTTGACAATCCAGTCCAGCACAGAAATGTCCAATCCAGCCCGGATCAGAAGCATTTATCCAGGTAGAAATTGAAGTCCAGAAGCTCTTTTTGTCTTTTTTAGAGTTGGTCTTCCTTTTTGAGCTTTGTAAAAGGCAGTTCTGCCCAAAACAGTTCATTTTCCTATCATTTGTTCTGGCTAGAACTACTAGTTTTGTACTGTAAAAAATTGTGAAGTCCTCACTAGCCTGAGGCAAGAAAAGAACTTACTTGGGAGATATTCCTCACCCAAATTCACAATCGTTTGTTTAGAAATCAGTAACTTGGGGCGCAAGTTATCTATTTTTAAGAAGTCTGCTAGGATTTTCATTGCTAGCAGTGGCATGCTCGCATACCAAAAAAAGTTGATTTGTTGATCAGTCAATGGTTTTCAAGATAATGGGGAACTTTATCATACCATCCAGGGGCGGTCCTACCCTAAGGGCAGGGTAGGCACTTGCCTACTCAACTTTTGGCCAAATAAAAAATTACCCAATACTTAATACCATAAAATATCTTCTACCTACTCAACAAAAACAAAAGCCCGTCTACTCAACTTTTGACCAAATAAAAAATTACCCAATACTTGATACTATAAAATATCTTCTGCCTACTCAACAAAAACAAAAGCCCAGCCCAAAAGCAATATCAGCTCCTCTGCTCCAGCCGACATTCCCCTACCTCATGGGCCATGCCCACTTATATTATACATGAAAAAAAACAAAGGAGCACAACAAACCCTATTGCTATCAAGTGACGTTCCCCACTTCTTTTCCCCTTGAACAAATTGGCTGGCTGCAACCTAACGGTCCTTACTCTTCTCTCCTTAGCAGCAAGATCTTCTTAGCAGCTTCTTCTCTTTTCTTGGCAACAAGTATTTCTCATTCTCTCCTATTTAATTATTGCTCTTTTTGGGGTTTTCCTAAACTACATGTATGATGTATGCATTTTAATTTTAATTTTAATTTGAAATTGAGTATTCTAGGGTTTAATTATAAATTAATTATAATTTGGGGATTTTGTTCAAATTAATTAGGTCTATGAAATTAAGTATTGCCTCCTCTTTGTTGAGATGTTTGATTTGATGGTTGGTATTATTGAGAAGTTTGATATGTTGTTAGTATGTTATTGTTTGATTAAAGACATTGATGCTATTATGAGAATTTGTTTGATATCAATTATCTTGAGCGTGATCTAGGATTACATCTTCAAATATGCCAATATTCGGTGAATGAACAAGATAATGTGCGAAAATGATATATTATTTTAGGACCATGTCAACCGGAGTTAGAAGATTATCCAAGCCATTTAGAAGGGCGAGACTTACGTCGATTTAATAAAACGTGGTTTAGTAAATTCTCTTGGCTTGAGTATTCAATTACTAAAGATATGACATTTTGTTTTCCTTGCTTCCTATTTGACATGAATCACTCACATGCAACCTTTACTATTCATGGATTTCAAAATTGGAAGAGAATTGGTGGCAATCAATGTGTATTTCAACGTCATGTAGGCAAGCTAAATTCACCACATCATCTTGCTATGCAAAAATGGGTTAGCTTAAAAAACTCATCTCTTCATATTGAAACAGTGGTAGATAAGCAATCAAAGCAACAAGTGATGGACAATCGGTTGCGACTTACAACTACAATAGAGGGCATTAGGTATCTAGTAAATCAAGCAATGGCTTTTCGAGGTCACGATGAATCCGTTGACTCATCTAACTGGGGAAATTTCATTGAAATCTTAAAGTCTTTTGCAAGAATGAATATAGAAGTTGAGAAGGTTGTCCTAAATAATGCTCCTCATAATGCTCAGTATATTGCTCATGACATACAAAAACAGATCTAGCATATTTTTGCTACCAAGGTGAAGAAGAAAATTTGTAGCGAACTTGGGAAGAACAAATATTGTATTCTTGTTGATAAATCACTTGATGAATTAGGTAAGGAACAAATGGCTATTATTCTAAGATTTGTTGATTGTGATGGATTTATTCGTGAACGCTTTTTCGATATTGTGAGTGTTGTAGACACTAATGCCTTAACTCTTAAACAAGAAATATGCAAAGTGCTTGATAATAACGGCATTCTAGTGAAAAACATGTGTGGCCAATGGTATAATGGTGCTAGTAATATGCGTGGTTCATGGAATGGATTACAAGCATTGTTTCTTCAAGATTGTCCATATGCATATTATGTGCATTGCTTTGCTCATCGCTTGCAATTAGCGTTAAATGGTGCGGCTAAAGATGTGAAGGTTGTATGGAGATTTTTTTCAATGTTGACTAACATTGTGAATTTTGTTAGTGCTTCTGCTAAGCGCCGTAATGAGTTAAATCTAATTCGAAAAGCCGAACACAAAGAGTTGTTGGATTCTAGGGAACTTGAGACAGGTAGAGGACTTAATCAAGGTCGTAGTTTGAAACGAGCTAGAGCCACTCGTTGGGGATCTCACTATGCTTTTATTACAAGTTTAATGAGTTTGTTTAAAGAGACTAAAATACTTCTTCAGGAAATCAGTGATTATGGACCTAATCAACAATTTCGTGGCGATGCAGAAAGTAATTATATTGCTATGATGTCTTTTGAGTTTGTGTTTGCATTGCCTTTGATGGATAAAATTATGGGATTGACCAACTTTCTTTGTCAAGTGTTTCAGAGAAAAGCTTAAGATATTGTAAGTGCTTTAAACTTTGTTGAAAACACAAAATCACAGTTCCAAGATATGAGGGTACATGGCTGGGATGATTTATTCATGAGTGTGGTATCATTTTGTGAACAACATGGCATTGATGTTCCTGATATAAGTGCTCGTTATATGATGGGCACACGTCATTCTTGTCAACAAAAAGATTTTATTACAATTGAACATTACTATCACTTTGATGTATTTAATGATGTGATAGATTGCATGTTGAGGGAGTTAAATGACAGATTTCCAGAGTAAACAGTTGAACTTCTTATTCTTAACTCAACATTGGATCCTCGTAATTCCTTCAAATTATTCAATATTGGGCATCTATGTAAACTTGTTGAGAAATTCTATCATGCTGACTTCAGTTCAAGTGATTTGAAAGCTTTAGAAATTGAGTTGAGGTATTTTCAAAATGATATGCATCGCCTTCCCTGCTTTAAGGACCTCACCACTCTTCCTCAGTTTTGTCAACAATTGGTGGAAACAACTTTGGCAAAAAACTACCATTTGCTTTACAGGTTGATTCAGTTGGTGATAACTCTTTCTGTTTCTACAGTAACAACGGAATGAGCTTTTTCATGTATAAGAATTATTAAGAATAGAGTTCGGAGCACCATAATTGATGAATTCCTTGTTGATTGCATGATTCTCCACATTGAAAGAGTTTTGCTAATAATATCGATAATGAAGAGATAATTGAGGAATTTAAGATTTCTATGCCTCATAGGGTAAAGTTTTAGATTAAAATAGTTTAGTTTTGTGTTGCATTGCATTTACTTCTTGTTTTTTTGTTAAGCTTTTATTTATGTATAAATATGCATATTTGAGGGTAAGGCTCATTACGCCCCCCCTGACTAGGTGTATCTTTTAATTTTTATGAATAAAATTCACTCGTACCGTCTAGTTTTTAAAGTAAGTTTCGCCTACTTGACTTTTGAATCCTGGATCCGCCACTGCTACCATCACAGGAACAAATCCAAAACGGGTGAACAAAAATATTAAATGAAGAAAAATTATCCATGAAAAAAAAATTAGACTTATATTATTCTTAAACAATTTAATAAAGTTGCAGAGTCTGGAGGGTTGGGAAAAAACAATTTAAGTACAGAGCGAAATCTAAATAATTACTTTTTGAAGAATAATACTAGTCTTACCACATTTTTTATACCACATGATGTGGCGGCTGATGTGTGCATACCACATCATGTAAAATATTAGTTTCTGTTTTTCTAATTTTCTTTATTAAAATACACTTCATTAATTTAATTGATATAACATATGATATAGATATGCTATATTATGTGGTATAGAAATATGAGATAATAATGTGGTAAATGTAGCATTACTCATTTTTTAAAGGAGAAAATTTGGATTTATGACTAAATGGGTTGGAGAACTCTTTACCAAGGGCATTTTTGGGAATTGAATGTTTTACTGTCCATCCAACCAAAATCCTTTCCACTTTTTAGGTTGAAATTATTTCATCAACCAACTCCATCCAGCCGCTCATTCCTCTTTCAAAAACAAACGCATCCTACTCATCCTGCAGTCGACGGCCTTGTCTCCTGATTAAGGTGCACTCCTTAATCCTACTGCACGCTTCTTCTTTCAAAATCTCCACCAAGTCCCAGATCTCCAACCGACCCGACCCGACCGGAGGAGGGCATCTTGACCCGGCAGAGGAGGACCTGGTTGTGTAAACTCATAAAGGCGATGAACGCTTCGATAATCGGTAAGCCTCTCTTTCTTTCTCGCTCTCCAGAGTTCACTTTTAATTGAAAGATTTGCCTTTTCTTTTTCTTTTTCCTTGAATGGGTTTTGGAACAAAGTAAAAAAATAAGTGTGTAATTAATTAATTAATTGTAATTCGTATTTTGTGAAGACCCATTGCAAGGAGATTTCCCAGAAGTGATAGAGGAGTATTTGGAGCATGGGGTTATGAAATGCATCGCCTTTAATCGCCGTGGTACCCTTCTTGCTGGTAAAGTTTCTACCTTTCTGCATCCCCTTCGTATTTTTTTTAAAACTTTTTTCATTAGAATGTAAGTGCTTTGGGCAATGTGGCAATGTGGGTATTTCAAAAAATCTGATTTTCTGTTTGTATTCTTTTAGTTTTGTCCTGCTGTTTGTGGGTTCCTTTTTGTTTAAGAAATGGCTTATTCATAAATAAGAAGAAGGCTGTAACTTTGGTTGCACATTGGGTGGAGAAACACCATTGTCAGTTTATACGCCGCTCACTTCTTCTTCTTCGTCCACAATTTGTACTTTTGAAACGAATATAAGGAGTTGAATCCACAATTTGTGACAAAGTAGAATTGCTAGCTATCCAATTTAAGGATCAAGCGGATGCATTATGGAACCAGAATTTCTTTAGGTGTTGATGCCTTTTAGTGTCAAATTTTGTAGGCTGTAATTTCAGGAAATCTTCAAATTAAATTTATTCTTTGCATTCATTACATTCCTCTTGGCATTTGGTGCACTCAAATCTTTACGGAAGATATTCCAACTATTCTGCTGTGCTGATGCTTCATTTTGATATTCTTGATCAGCTGGGTGCTCTGATGGAAATTGCGTCATATGGGATTTTGAGACCAGGGGTATTGCTAAGGAGCTTCGTGATAAAGACTGTGTTGCTGCCATAACTAGTGTATGTTGGTCAAAGTATGGCCATCGCATTCTCGTGTCTGCTGCTGACAAGTCGTTGACACTATGGGATGTTGTCAGTGGTGAGAAAATCACTAGAACGATACTCCAACAAACCCCTCTACAAGCTCGGCTACATCCTGGTTCCTCTACTCCATCTCTCTGCTTGGCATGCCCCCTCTCATCTGCTCCCATCATTGTTGACTTGAATGCAGGAAGCACAACTGTTCTTCCAGTTTCCATTCCTGACGTTAACCCAGGACTTGCCCCTTCGTCACGGAACAAAATTTCTGATGGCACTCCTCCTTTTTCTCCTACTGCCGCTTGCTTTAATAAGTATGGGGATCTGGTTTATGCGGGGAACTCGAAAGGTGAAATACTTTTAATAGATTACAAAAGTGTCCAAGTGCGTGCCATGGTTCCTGTTTCTGGAGGATGGACAGTATCTGCTTACAAATTCAAACGATAGAACAATCAGGATCTATGAGAACCTTCTCCCCTCGAAAGATGGACTTAAAGCCCTAGGTGACCTAAATGTGACCCATGATGGGATTGATGATAGTGTTGAGAAGTTGAAAGCAGTTGGATCGAAATGCTTAACCCTTTTCCGTGAGTTCCAAGATGCCATCACAAAGATGCATTGGAAAGCACCTTGTTTCAGTGGTGATGGTGAGTGGGTGATTGGCGGTTCTGCAAGCAAAGGAGAACACAAGATTTACATATGGGATAGGGCTGGGCATCTTGTGAAAATTCTGGAAGGGCCAAAGGAAGCCTTGATAGATTTAGTATGGCATCCTGTTCACCCCATTGTTGTCTCTGTTTCACTGACTGGTTTGGTTTATATCTGGGCCAAAGATTACACTGAGAACTGGAGTGCATTTGCTCCTGATTTCAAAGAGCTTGAGGAAAATGAGGAATACGTAGAACGAGAAGATGAATTTGATCTGATCCCTGAAACTGAAAAGGTGAGAAGAAATTAAAATCTGGGCAGATTTTTTGTTTATTTATGTTGTGTAATATAAAATTATTTTTTCAGGTGAAAGAATCTGATGTTAATGAAGATGATGAAGTTGATATTGTGACAGTGGAGAAGGATTCAGCTTTCAGTGATTCAGATATGTCACAGGAGGAGCTATGCTTTTTACCTGCAATTCCTTATCCTGATGTTCCTGAGCAGCAAGATAAGTGCATAGAAAGTTCATCGAAGTTGGTGGATAGCAATAATTCTGGCTCCCCTATTTCAGAAGAGGGCCGACCAAATGGACGTACAAATAATCATGCATCAAGTCCACTTGAAGGTAAGCTTATGCATTGCATGCATATTTGTGTTTTTTGAGTTTGGTTTTTTTCAATGGCTTAAATTCAAATTCACAACCCCACAACTCACTCTTTTCTTTTATTTTTCTGTAAAAAAAAAAAAAAGCAATTTTTTTAATGAATATGTGAAACAGTACAATGAAGCTAAACCAGTAGTGCGTCTATCAGGCATAAAATTAACATGCCAATAGGGTGATAACAAACACTAACATTTGGGTTTCACCTTTAAATAATAGATGGTCAAGATTCTTGCGTCCGTTTTTCTCATCACACACAAACGAGGTAACAACCAACATTACACGCAAATGAGGTAACAACCAAAATTAGGCCTTCTCCTTTGAATAATATCACTAAATCAAACCCCACTAGTCAGCTTAATCTATGAGGTTTTGGCGTTGCTTAAAAAAAGAAGCAAAACACTGAGTTCAAAACTCTGATCTTGAGTTTGAAACCCTTGATTACTAATGTGATCCTGTCAACCAACATATAAAGCTCTCGTGATGATTTAACTACACATTGAGCTTGTAATTTGATTTTAACTGTTCTTTTTTCTCCCGTGTTTTATCGGATAAATTGGCTCTTATCCAACAATATATGTCTCGTGTTTTCCTCCCATATATTTATGTGTCTCTTTTACAGAGGATGCTGGTGCGACACGGTTGAAAAGAAAACGGAAGCCTTCTGAGAAGGGGATGGAGTTTCAGGCTTAGAAGGTAAGGAAACCCTTTAAAATCTTCTGTTAGATCATCATAACTTGAACATAAGCCTGTAGTCAGGGTTGTTGTAATAATATTCGTGGGGATGATGTAACCAGTAGATTATAGGTTGTTAAAATTTTCTTTTGTATTTTTCTATTTTCTTCAAAGTTAATTACAATCATGTCATTATGAAATTAGGATCTGGTTAAAAGATTTCTAAATTGTAAACCAAAATATATTGGACAACTTTTCTTTTTTGACTCATCAAGTAGTAGAATTTTTTCTTTTGGATGCATCAGTGGTTTCTGGGGTACTTAATTTTCATTCAAAATTTCTACATCTTAACAAGTTTTTGTGGATTCCATAAATTTTTATGATATATTCACCATTCTACTACTTGTTTATGTAAATCCAGACTAAAGATGTTTTCTTAAATCTGGACTGCCGCTATATCTAACAATAAAATTTTAACCTAGACGATGGTGCATCACTGCTGTCATCGCTTTTCTTTCTTTCAAAAAATAAAAATAAAACCTTGCTTACTGTATGAACTTCATTTGAAACTATATGTGCTGGTATTCTAATTTTCATAGATTTGGTTCTGCCATCTGTGTTAGTGATTGTTAGTTTTCTCAAATTTCTGCACACCATGAACTTCATGGTAAGTGGTGAAACTCTTTGTTTACAATCTTCATGCTTACTCTTTTAACAGTAAAGCTTTTCTGGTTCTATAGGGTTCTAAATTGTTTGTATCTTGATAGTGTGGATTGTAACCCAAAGAAAAAAAAAACATTTGAGTAGATTTTAGCAACATATAGGAAGAACAAGACCTGGGAAAAAAAATTAAGCAACACAAAAAGTTCCAATTATAGATAGGGTCCTTATTGTGGTATTGTACCTTGACAGGTGGCACTTTTATTTATATATCCTTCCCAAAGGAAAGGGACCTGTGTTTTATTGGTGTCTGTCTTATTTTTATGTTCTGCAGTCTTCAACAACAGCAAAATGACCACAATTAATGTTACAAGGTATGACAATCTCTTGCATCTCCAAACTTGGTACCTATTACAGTGGCAAGGACAAAATGTTGTGATGACTCACGGGCCAAGCATTACATTGCTCCAGCAAATCAATGTTGAATTCAATCAACTGGCGCTCTCGAGTATTCTGCTCTCTCTTTCCACCGATTGGCACCTCGCTCTGTTTTACAGGGAATTTTAAGCTCCCATGAATATAGTACTTTTTGGAACGAGCATAGTGCCAGGGAAGAGGCTCAGTCTCAGAGTTACTTGTGCCGTGGTACTGCGATTACTTGGACCAGAAGCTTATGAGCTCTTTTGTTCCAAAGAAAATGTCAAGCATACCTGTATCTTCACCTCCGTAGCACCCCGTGGACAAATTCCTATTTGGAAAAGTCGATTCGGATTTTGAGCTTTGCAGGCATTTTCTTACAGAATTTAGGGTGATTAGAAGAGCTCTAGATTATTTTTGTGTATGTTGTATGATTAAATCATCTGTGTTTGACAAAGCAGCTTACATAAGCTTAGTTCAGTAAAAATGACCAAATTTGATCCTCATAGTATGGGTGTATTTCCATTAGGGTTTAGGGTTTTATCTATCGTATCCTTGTACATAAGCTTAGTTCAGTAAAGAATTCGCCAATTTGTTGGAGTTTATTTTGGTTTGGTTTTCAATTAGGTCTCTCTGCCTTAATGACCCGCATGCGCCTAGTTTGACTAATTGATGGATTCTTTAATCATTTCTTATTAGAAAAATGCTAGGCTTACCATATTTTTATATTACGTTGTGTACCACCTTTGCAATAGAGATGAGTCCTCATTATATTAGTGGGCTCCATCTCCATTAGAGATTTGGTATAAAAATGTGGTAAGCCTAACATTACCTTTCTTATTAATCGTCTTTGTGTAAGAGTCAATGAGATAAAACATTTCTGATTTGTTTATACGATTTGAATAATATGGATTGCTCAGTGTTAATAGCATTTGCGTGCACGTCAATGGACTTAAGTTTAAACTCCAAAACACTTCCCCTACCCATTCCAATCTTTGACACAAAAATGCAAAAAAATTGAATTGCTATTTGAAGGGTTTTTTTTTAAATAATTTTTTTTAAAAAAACACCCATACTCTTTTTTTTTTTTTTTTTGGGTCGAATTTAACCCATACTCTTCGATATGTGTGTCTGTAACAACGAAGTTGGCAGAGTGCCGTACTCTGCTGCGACGTTCTGTATCTGCAGTTTTGTTTTTGTACGCATGCGTGATTACGCACACACTATTCGATAAGCGATCATCCAACGTTGCACAATTGTCAACATGGTAAATAGCGTGGCGCCAAAGCACAGTAGAACGAGTTCGAATACTCACGCTTCGCCACGTATACTCCCTCTTGCTCATGCTCTGTCCCCCGTCCTGTACGCTTTCCCTCTGATCCTCTCGTCGATGCAAACCAGTGAAATTTTGGCTCTTAATAGCTTTCACCATGGTTCTTCAATTCAATAAGATCACGTTTTCTCTCTCTGAACCTTCGTTCTGATATTTCGAAGTATGAAATTTGCGATTTTGCATTGTGGGTTTTCTTGGATTTGAAAGATGAATGTGATATGAAGGTGGTGGCGCAGGGTTTGTGAAAGGAAATTTTTGTTCCCTTTGGTTTTGGTTTTGGTTTTTTCTTGCTTTTTGTGGGGTTTTGACAGGATGTCTCATAGTTCTGATACAAGGAGAGAAATCCCACCTGGGATTTTGCTTATTAGAAGCATTAGAGGCAAAGATTGGAGTCTTTCTACATATAGATATGTGATTTTGCTTGTTACTTTCATAGCTTATGCATGTTACCATGCTTCAAGAAAACCCAGTAGTATAGTGAAAAGTGTTTTGTATCCTGATCCCAACAAAGGCACAGGCTTAGGCTTGGACCCCTTGTTTGGCAGGGTTTTTGTTAAGGAAGAGTTTGGAGGAAATGGGAATTATAGGTTGAAAGAGAAAGGTTGGGCTCCGTTTAATGGAACCGACGGGACGTCGAAGTTGGGAGAGATTGATGTTGCATTTCTTGCATGTTACTCTTTGGGAATGTATGCTGCTGGGCATTTGGGAGATACATTGGACCTCCGGTTGTTCTTGACAGCCGGGATGATTGGGAGTGGCATTTTTGTTGCACTATTTGGGATGGGATACTTCTGGAATGTTCATGTGTTTGGTTTTTATCTTGGGATGCAAATGGTTGCTGGGTTATTCCAAGCAACTGGGTGGCCTTCGGTTGTTGCTGTGATTGGTAATTGGTTTGGAAAAGGGAAGAGGGGTTTGATTATGGGTATATGGAATGCACATACTTCCATTGGGAATATTAGTGGCTCACTTCTTGCTGCTAGTGTTCTGGACTATGGGTGGGGTTGGTGTTTTATAGTTCCAGGTGCTTTTATTGCAGTGGGAGGTGTAATGGTTTTCTTCTTCTTGGCTCCATATCCTGAGGACATTGGATTTTCTTTCCCACAAGGTTCACCTTCTGATTTGGAGGCAAACCCTAAGGACGAAGAAGCTAATGTAAGAAAAGAAACTACAGAGGAAGATGAAACACAAACTATTAACCGAGCTGGGTCTGTGAGCAGGACAAGTGTTGGGCTTCTTGAAGCTTGTCTAATACCAGGAGTTATACCCTTTGCGCTGTGCCTCTTCTTCTCAAAGCTTGTGGCCTACACGTTTCTGTACTGGCTGCCATTTTACTTAAGTCAGACAGGTAATTTATCCCTCATAGATTTTATAGACAATCTTGATTGACTGGTATGATTTAAAACTGTAAGATTTTGAAATGCTGTCTGGATTGCCAGATAGCTTCAGCTTTTTTCTTTACTATTTAATTTAGAATAAGAAGATTCAAGACATTGCAAGTACTATCGGTTGTGTGTCCAATTGTCTGTTCGAAACTTGCTTGAATTGAATGTCATTGTCCTCCATAAGTGTTGTTCTTTTCCATACATTGCTATTGGCAATTGATCACTTCCAGGCAACACCAGTCACATCTTGTTTTTTGAGGTATTATTTAAAATCTTCATGCATCTAATATAAGGTTCCCATCTTGTTCTCTCTTTTGCTTTTGCAGAAATAGGAGGAGAATATGTTTCTGTAAAATCTGCTGGAAACCTCTCCACTTTGTTCGATGTAGGGGGCATAGTTGGTGGAATCCTTGCTGGCTACATATCTGATAAACTTAATGCTCGAGCGACCACAGCAGCCAGCTTCATGTGTGCTGCAATTCCAGCAATGCTTTTATATCGCAGATATGGCAGTATTTCACACAATATCAACATTGTGCTTATGATGGTTGCTGGCTTGTTTATTAATGGGCCCTATGCACTTATCACCACTGCGGTATCTGCAGACCTTGGTACGCACAGTTCGCTTAGAGGGGATTCTCGAGCACTGGCAACAGTTACTGCCATAATTGATGGTACTGGATCAGTTGGTGCAGCTTTTGGCCCTCTTCTTACTGGTTTCCTTTCAACAAAGGGATGGGATGCAGTATTTGTGATGTTAATGATTTGTGCTCTTATTGCGGCACTTCTTTTATCACGTTTGGTTATGGCTGAAATTGCTGAGAAGACTTGCAAACAAGTTCCTGTATCCGGTGGGCGACAAAGTTTCGGAGGTAATACTTTATAAACAACTTCCTTCCCACCTCATCTCCGGCCACACTGATGATACAAATGTCTGGATGGTCAGTGTAACCAATTCTATCTATTTTCAAAAACCTTATTTTGAGAAATGGACCAGATCATGATTATTACAAAAAAAACTTTTTGACTATAGATAATCTCCTAGTAACCTTAGAGCTTTAATGGTATTTAGCGGTAAGAGTCTCTTAAATGATAGAACCATCCTGGTCAGTGGGGATAGTGTTCAACAAGTAGTGGATTACAATGATAAATAATTTTCAGTTCACAGAACAAAATTTTCACTATTTGGATGACAATGCTGATTTTGAACTACTGGTATTCTTTTCTTCTGCAGCTCCTGCATCCCAACCACTTCTAAGTGATCGACGATGATACTAAGGGATGCCCTCAAGAAGCTTCATCATATGCCGGAAATCATGAAAAACAAGCTTCATTATGTTGATAAATTCAAGCACAACTTGTAGGTGATAATTTGTGGTCTTGAGAAACAAATTTCTTTGGCCATATTACAAAACGAAACATAAGCATCAGTTTACGTCAAAGCTGAAAGGCTTCAGAAGTAGAGCTTTTTAAGCACCCATTTTGGTGTTCATTTTCTGTAATATATGCAAAATAATAAGCAGTTTTAGATTTTGCTTACTTTGGGTAATTGCTGTCCAATCTGGGTGAATTTTGTTTACAGATAATGCTGAAGATAGAATTCAATGTTTTCCATATTTTCTTTGAACTTACCCTTCTGGGTGACAATCCTTTATTTAGCTTTTAGAAACCAAACTTGGCGGCAGTGATGCTGTTTGGTTTTCTGTCAAGCTCAAAGCATTTATATTTGTAGGGTTAAAACTTTGCTTTTTATACCAGTCAACATTTTCTCCAAGCTCAATTGTCATTTCTACATATTAATTGAGGTTTGGAAGTAATTGTTTGCCAAACCTCATTAACTCCTTCTATTGAGTTCTTTTTTATGTTTTTTTTGTTGGAATACAAGCGATGGTCTAAATTACAAGGAGGGAGGATTTCTCACACACACTACCAAGGTGCCATGAGGGTTTGAACCTAAGACCGTTGGTCTGCAAGTCAGTGTCTCTTTTCACTAGGCTAGACCCCGTTGACTCCTTTTGATGTTTAAGTAACAAGTAAGTTGCTGTTGAAAATTGACTGTAAAAAAGTTGTTAATTGTGTTACACTTTCAGAGTGATTATGAAAACAAATAGTAATGGGATTAACAATCATGGATCAATTCCCATAAGTCAAGTCAATTGAAAACTTACCTCCCACATTTACTCTGAGAGTTTTTGATACTTTACTAAATAAAACAAAAAGAAGAGAACAGAAAAGAGAACTAATGTTTACTGAATTAATGTGCAAGCTGTGAAACTAAACGAACACTTTAATAGCAATCATGGAACTTAAAAAAGAAAGAACTTCTGCAATAAAATCACATAAGTAAAGCTTAGCTCTGTTTAGGAGACTGAAACTTTATTAAAAATCTAAAGATGGGGGCATAAAAAACCAGACAGAGCTCAATCACGATTAATCATATCGTTTTCTGTGGCAAGTAATATTCCTCTTCTTCCCCTTTCAATTCATGAATATGTTCTCTAATCTGTGGTCCTACCATTTTGATGACACCTCATAAAAATGCTACAAACCCTACATTTGGCTCAAAATAATGGGCAGCATAAAAGTTCTTATTCCAACCCAAAGACAAGAGATATATGCATATCTTTGTTCCCCCAAAAAAATTCTTAGGATGGTGAAGATACTGTGAAATGCAGATAAATATACAATCTCTAAGTGCAGATGCTCGGGATTATGTCTATGATGTCGATATTGCAGATGCTGTCAATATTGTCGATTTTCTACAGTAATAGTTCCTGTTTGAGAACACTCTTGTAGCTTCTATTGAAGAAATTTTTTAACTTTCCCCTAAATTTGAACAATTAATATTGGCCGTCGTCGGAAAGTTGGGTGTGCCATAATAAAAATCTAAAAACAAGATGCCATTTGTGGGGCCTAGTAGCTACTAGCTAGGACTTGATTTGGTGTAAAGTTTTGTGTTGGATCTTGTCTTAGTCAAGTAAAGCATTTTAGTGCTCTTTCATATGCCAAATAGTTAAAGAGTATTTCACTCATATCCCGTGCCCGTAGGCTGTAGCAATAGAGAAACCATGTCCTTTTGAAAGCTTCATCTCAGACATAGCCATCAATCCTTATCATGAATGTTGGAGATTAAAATAAATAAATAAACAAATCCTCCCCTTTTCTCCATCATTGTATACAATTATTGGTTTTTAAAAATCATTATTTTATAAACTTAACTATGTAGACATTATCCCATCTTTCACAAATAGTAATCTTTATAAAACTTTACATGAATAAGGAAATTTGCATCTTCGTGGGGATGTGCCAAATCCAAGTTACCAAAAAAAAACGTTACGATGAAGTGGAGACATGTCGCCATGCAGATTGTGTGAGGTCATGCAATTGTCTACTTATTACCGGTTGACATGCCTCTCACAGTATGTCGTCACTTTCTTCTTATTAAGAAGAAAAGAGAAAACTATATTATATATTTTAATTTACTTCAAGATTGCTAGATTCAAGCTCATGTTGATCATGTACATGAATAAACGGGACGATTATTGTTCTTGATAGAAAGTAGATAAAATGTCAGGATGAAGGCATGGAATTGTTTTTGCAGGCTGCAGTGCTTTCCTTTTCCTATCCACTCACTCCTTGCAAAGAGCTAAGGCTAGATATCCATCGAATTTCCATATATGCAAATCAAAATCCAAAGCACAAATTTTAATTTTTCCTCAACACCTCCACATGAAAATTTTCATTTGGAAATTTTATACCATTGTCTAGTTAAAACATAATATACTAAGATGGCAAATATTTTATGTTAACTGAACAGTAACTATGGCGCATTGGCACATCGCAAGAAAGTCCCCACTCAATTTTTTCTACGGTTGACAACACAAACAAACACATGACACATGCTGGCTAGCTGCATTGCATCCCCAGGGTCTATGGCCATTAGAATCTGATGACTGAGGCCTTGGGGCAAAAATTGTGGCCACATATCACTGTACTTGCATCCTCCTTCTCCAGCTTTCTTAGCACAACATTGTCAAAACTAGAGCAAAGGTAGAACAAGTGGACTGGTATGGGTGTAAAGGTGACTATGCTCCCATGGTAATCATTGAAAAGCAAACTTTACAAACATGTGAATATTATATATACACAAATATACTTATTTGAGGAATACCTTTGTAGGGCTCACCACATGTTGTTTTTCAATGATCCGAACAGTCAAATTTTTAGATATTCCTTCAAATATCATATTTGCAAAAAATGACTTGAATCCAAAAAATTTTGATCACTCAATTAGATTATTGTTAGTTTTAGTCTTTTCTTAAAACACCGTGTTTATCTATTTTGTTGGTAGCAATTAGATACCTTGGCAATTTTCAATTTTTCTGATTTTTTGCAAAGATGACTTATGAATGAAGACTTGAAAAATAGATGGTTTGCATTGTCAAAAATAATTCGTAAGGTACCCTAAATGGTGTCCCTCAATAGAAGGGGACTCTATATAATGAAATGTTGAGTAATGCTATCTTGTCACATACTTCCGTCATGAAATCGTAAAACCTAATACATGTTTATATGAATCGACGATCTTAATTAATTCATAATCTGACAACATAATCACTGGCAAAACACTATGGGCTACAACCCATTAGAGGTTTTTGGGGAAAAAAATAAAACTTATATTTTGACTTGTTTTATATATAACTTAGCATGTATTAACTTATTAAGGTTCAAAAAAGTCCAATTCTTTATAAATTTAGTTGTAGGGCAACAATAAAAATAGGTACACTTTCAATTCTAGTTGAAAATATTTTTATTTTGATAATATATTTTTTGGTTGCATTTATTATATTTTATTTATATAATTTAATGTATACTTTTATTTCTAAAAAGATTATAAAAACTGTAAGTAAAAGAATAACGATTCCCGTAGAAAAATTCATGGTTACGCCCCTTCTGCATAATATCTACTTCAAGACTACATATCAGAACAGAAAAAGAAAACTAATGAAGCAATTAATGATTTATTATATGCCTGAATGAATACTTGCAAGCTCATTGATGTGAGTTATACCAAAATGTAGGGTTCCTCAAATTATTGTATGTTGGTGGCTGCTTTTGTCACTGTGATTCCCGTGCAAGTTTGGTGGGACAAAGTTACCCAGAAAGTCTCTGTAGTGTGTGCCCATAACACAATGCGCAAGACGAAGTCCCCAAATGACTTTTATAATTTACAGAGTCCCCAACAACAAGTGAGTGGACACATTAAAAAGAAAAAGAAAAAGAAAAATTATACAATCAATCAATGTCCACCACAATTTTGCGCAGCTTCCTCTCTGTCTCTCTTTATTCTGTGATGGGAAATTGCTTTTGGGACGGGTTGGTTCATGGCAGTTTCATGCTTTTAAGTTAATGTCTGTGGGAAAATAAAATATTTTCTTGTTGGGTAAATGATGCATGCCAAAGTCATACACCTATATGTTGATAATGAACACATAGGTCCATTCTTTTGCTGTGCAAATTTTGTATCGATATAGTCTCGCTATCATAAAGACAGTCCATCCTTTAATAATGAACGAATATCATGTCTGAAAAAGAATTGATATTTTTAATAAAATATCGCTACATTTACGATTATAGTTATAATCTCATTGATATCTCTATATTTACTATTAGAATTCGACTCTCGTCATCTCTTATTTTGTATACTAGTGTTATCAAAATAATTTGTACAATATTGACAAAACCAAAAAAGGTCATTCTCAATGCATAGGTGTCAACCAGCTGCCCTTGTGCTATGAAATTCCAAGCACTCAAATGTTTGCCACAATAAAGATTCTGTACTCCTTTACTCTACAGAGTCTATATATCAACCTCACCTCTCCAACCCCTATTCCTCACATAATTCTCACTCTCTCTCTCTCTCTCTCTCTCTCTCTCTCACTCACTCACTGTGTCTCAGCTCTTGCTCTATCCAACCTTATTTTCCGTTTCTGTGGCACTCCAGTTTCACAGAGCCATGGCTCTCACACGTGCCATGCTCACCCTCACAATGTTACTAGCTCTTGTAGCATTATCCATGGCTCAAGGCCCAGCCTCGGCACCAAAATATTTTACCCCCTCCAAGCCAAAGCCGCCGCCGACCGCCGCCCCACCGATGACCACTGCCTCTCCACCGACATATATGGCGGCACCACCTCCATCAACCACCGCATCGCCGCCGCCTAGTACCGTTGGAGCTACTCCTCCCACCACCTCAGCCACCCCACCAACCACCGCAACGCCCCCGTCCACGGTGGCTACACCACCAACTGCTGCCACCCCACCTATGGAACCAAGTAGCCCAACAAGCCCAGGCCCAACCAGCCCAAGCCCAACAAGCCCAGGCCCAGTAAGCCCAGGCCCAGTAAGTCCAGGCCCAGAAAGTAACACACCACCTGCACCAGCTGTACCGGGACCCGGCTCACCTCCAGGATCCTCCATTGCACAGACACCAGCCCCAGTCGCATCCAGTCCAGACTCAGGTGCTTTTGTTCATGGGATTAGCATGGCCTTGGTGGCATTCTTGGGTGGAGTTGCGCTAGTCCTTGCTTAGAACACAGGCTGTCCTTTGAAATTAATTTATGTAGATTTAGATTAATTAGTATATCTGTGTATTCTTTGTTTTCCTAAAATTTATTGTTACCCTTCTTCTTTTCTTTTTTAAATTTTCTTTTGGGTTTGGGTTGGTTTTGTTGATGGTTTTTGGTAGCTCCATTGTGATTTATGAGAGGAGGGTGCAGGGTGCAGGGTGTTTGGACACATTTGTTGGATCTACTTAATAGCTCTTCTTTTGTTGCATTTTCATGATGACTAGTCGAATAATAAGAGAGATCCATGATTCTTGTTTGTGTTTCCTAAGTTTTAATTAACTCTACATTTATAAATCCGGTTATACATACATAATTCCGATTCACAGTCTAACAATATAACATATTTAATTAATAGTTGGATTCATGATCTAACGAAAAAAACATTAATTTTAATCTTGTGTTGCCACACAATACTAAGCAGGCTTTAGAATCTAATCCAAGTTTACCCAAATCATTCTTCTTCCTATGTATTTTATTTTTATCATTATTAAGGGTTTTTTTTTTTTTTTTTTTTTTTATTT
>NC_024132.1:4345382-4440823 GCF_000346735.1 Prunus mume
GGTCATTGTGTTTTCCAAAGTGTAATATACATTTTGTTATCTTCCGTTAAGTGCAATTTTTATTTTTATTTTTTTAGGAAGTAGGTTCAATATTCTTCCTCTAACTCAATGAGTTAGGGTATGTTGTGCTATTAAGGTTTAATAAATTGGGGGAAAGCTTGGGTTCAAATCAAAATTGTGAGGCATAAGGTCACGGATTGGATGCTATATTGAAGCCTGAATCAATTGAGCGAGAACCGTATTGTGACTTTGGATGGCAAGGAGATGTGATGAAGGTGATATAGCACCAAAATATATTGTTAAGTTGTTGATTTCATTTTAATTTGGTTTGGCTTTTTTATTTTTCCTTACATACGTCACAATTTTGATTTCAACCCAAGATTTACCTCAATTTGTTAATAAAATGTTTATAAATTGTAAAATTTGAAAAACACAGTAACCAATTTGGCTAAATTTTTTTTCTCAGTTACCAAATTGAATTTTCGCGTAAAACCCAATCACCAAAAAAGACCCAAAAAAAACCTTGTATTGTTCATTACATTAATAATTTCAATTTTTTCCAACCAAACAATAGAATCACGTTCATTCCATTCCCATTCTTCTATATTCTATACCAACCAAACACCACCTTATTTCTGCAATTGGATTATGGGAAGTACTCGTCATGTTGGAGATGTTAATTTATATAAGTCACAAGGAAAGGATGCGTTCCATGCTTTGGTGATTAGATTCTTAAAGCAAATATGAGTTGTGTCGTTTCATGAGAAAGAAAAATTATTAAGCATTGGATACCATTTGAAAAAGCCAACACTCAAGATTCATCCTTTGCCTTTTTCTAGCTATGATGAAAATAACACCAAAACCAATCGTTCTCTCTAAAAGCCTTTAGAAAACATGTCAAGCTAAACATGCATGGTTTGATTTGGGACCCGGAGTTGCTCCTCACTAAGGTACAAACCAACGTCTCCTTCCTCCTCTTGTTTGGGACACATTAGCATGGAACCCATGACTAATAGGCATGTTTTTATGGAACCTAAGGAGCTTATTTTTGCTTTGAACATACATGTTCTTAACTTTGTCAAATTGAAACGTTAAAACTTTTTCAAATGAAACTAGTATGAGCTTGATCCTCTACATTGATGTCACATAGTGCATGTGACAACGCAAGGGTGAGCCTTATGCTAGGTTGCCGTTCACTTGTTATATATACTAATCTCTCAATTCGCGCTTATGGACGTGTCAATAGGTTTATTTTATTCTTATCGATATAGAATTTTTGTTAAACATAGACTCTTGTTATTATTTTTACAATTATTTTCACTTTAATAGACTATGGTTTACGCATGTCCTGTGTGGATGGATGGTGCCACAAAGCTCGTACGGTGAGACGGACAGCACTTAATGTTGTGGCATTTTCAATGTTGATGGGTTTTACTTAGTTGGACAGCAGGGCAAGACCCCACATCAAATAAAGGTGCTCAATGCAATTTTTTTTTGGTCAAAAGAAAATTTTCATTGCCAAGTAAAGAGCATCCAACTCTGCCACATAGGAGCTCAATTTCGTAAGTCGGTAAAAGAAAAGCAGGTGTTTAATGCATTTACATTTAAATTAGGGATTACATTTGCAGAGCTGAATTATGTGACTAGATAAGATTTATAATCCTAGTTAAATATTTGATGGCTTAAAAACAATATTGATTGAAAAATATCTAATTTTACTGAGTTTAAATGTAGTAAGATTATAAATCCCGTCAAAATATTAAGATTAAGTTGAATTGGATTATGTCTGCTAGGCCATGCAATAGTATACTTTAGTTAATTCAGTCCCTTAATCATGAATAGTACCAAATGCAGGATTGGATTAATGTTATCTTCTCTAATCCAGTGTACCTCCTATCCAATTTCAGTCCCCAAACATGGCCATAGGAATATCTCATGGTTTCTGCTCAAAACAGCCAAACCTTCAAAGAGACATTTGGAGGCTTTAGGCTTGGCTACTCTGAATCATATGACAACAGTCAATAAGCAAGAAACCAGTTATGGTAGGAGAGAGTTTCAAACCACTTTCGTTAATCACTTTATTATGACTAATTATTAATTGAGTAACGTAACACACCCAGTTTTTTTAACCAAAAGTTCAAAAGTAATCAGAATGTTTTCCAAGCCGAATGTCTTGTGCTTAAAACATTTGAACTTGTTCAACATTGCACGTGAGCACTTGTGCTTAGGTTGGGCATGTGTGGATGATGTGTTGCATAAATCTCTCTTTAAAATTCAGGAAAAACTCCATACTTGTCGATCACATTACCCTGTCATTTACATGTCGGGACCGCGCAGAAAATGAAACCAGCAATATGAATAAATCAGAGATAATACAGTGACATGATCTGCTAAATTTGGATTTTGGAATCAGCAACATGGATAAAAATTACCAGCACTGAAAATGAAAGCTGAACTCAATTTAACAAGAAATGCACTCTGCTGTGCCTTACAAACATGTTAAATGTAAAGGAAGATGTAAAGAATAAAGGTATCTGAAAACAAGAAGGTTGATTTACCCCAGAAGTTTAACCAGTGCACCTCAACGGGTTTGTATATGTAATGCTTACCTTGTTGAATACATTTCTTTGTAAGGTAACTTGGACTCTACCTGTATCTCTTTAATTAGTTTGTCACCCACTGAACCCAGCTCATGCTCCTTACATGGTTGGGTAACCAAGCCATGAAGGTCCAAACTCCAGTCAAGGGGTATCTCCGTATCAGTTAATGTCGTTCTTTTGGTCAAGGCACTTGAACTCTAACAGAATCATTATACCTCATCTATTTTTTTCTCTGTTTTCTTCGACACTCAAAACAATCTGTACATGGAGATTTGTTTTTACTTGAAAAACTTGCTTGCAGCTTGCTAGGTGGTATTTTCAGGTCTTCCACTAGTACATGGCGAAGCTTCTCGTTTTCCTCCATGAGCTCTTCAATGACTTGCTGGTGTTTCAATATCTGATGCATAGGCAATTTCAATTTGACAATTCTAAGTATAAAAAAAAGAGAGAAAGGATATTAACATGACTTGAGCCCTCTTAAAGAATGCTTTCCATAAATTTAGACTTTTCCAGTGGTTACTGATATTTTACCAGGCAATATCATCATATCAAACATGTATCTAAGATCAATTTCTTAAAAACAAGGAAAACAAAATAAACACAACCAAAAATTTGCATGAAAATAAACTGGTAGCTATGAGCCGATATTAAACATTACCATCTGAAGCATTTTGTTCTCCAACCTCAAGCGTCCAGCCTACACAGGTAAAACCAAAAATTAGATAATCACAGAAAAGATTAGATAATGAGGGATCAGCCAGCCCACCCACCCACCAACATTAGAATCATGGGTTCAGTTGAACTTCCCATGAAATGGATAAATGCAGTTCCACACTTTTGAACATCCTTTTTAAGTAAAAAAAGAACCACCCATTGCTAGTAGGCAGACAAGTAATTCCCCAAGCGTTTAGATATATTGACTAAGAACTTTACAGTAATCACTGCTGCAAGTGATTATAGTTGGAATCAAAACAAACTACTGCAAACACCTCCCCAAAGAAAATGAAGCAGAAAATTAGAAGACAAACATGCCCCCTGGCTCTCCTGTAAGATTGGAACAAGTTACTTTAGAATGCAATCTTCGTATCACACATTTTCATAACAATTTTATATGGTTCTTTGACAAATAATCATGTTCCATCTGTCACATACCGCTTCATTTGGTTCACTTTCCTCTCCTTTCAGAACTGGATTCTGAAGAAAACTGCTGAGAACTTTTTCTGTTCGACTGCCAAAAGGTGTATCAACTGGAGAGCCTTTTGATGTAAAATTTTCATAGCCTGAAGCAGTACCAGTATTCCCATATCCAGGTAAACCTTGAGATTTATAGTCTGGTGGCTTTGTAGACAACTGCATGTTACTTCCCATTGGATTTTGGCTTGATGGATCATTTACAATGCCTATGGCCCTTTGCAAAGAACTTGGGATGGCACCTTGACCAATGGCTAAATTGGGAGCAACTCCAAACTTCACCATCATCTTTGTGATCCCTTGCTAGAGAATATAGAGTTAATGAATCAGTAGACTGTAACAAGCAACAACTCATGACAAGAGAAACTAATACTCACTACAAGATGAAATTGAATTTGATGTAACACCCCCGGCTTCACAGCAAGGCCTGCAATTGGAAATCAACAATTCAGCTATCACAAACGAATATTGTTAAAATGCATGAATTACAGAGCACTGATGTATTATCTTATTGCATGAGGTCAAAGGATATAATGCCGATTGGATTTTATAAAGAAGACTGTGCAATGTACATTTTGGAACAATGTCATGAAGTCACTATTCAAATAATTGCAACCATAAAAATCTAAACAGAAGAATCTGTTCTTGTTGAAACGTGAAAACTGTTCTGTTATGACTCCAGAAATCTGCACCCCTGATCAAATTCCTTCCACAGGACAAAGAGTTTGAACAGTGCAAGACTCCCAAATGTAAAATATGTACTGTTATCAAGAATGCACATAAACAACTACATAGGCTGAAGGGCTGTTGTGAATGCCAGATAGCCTGCCCAAGAAAATCAGCTAAAACTTTCTTTCACATGCATGAAATTGCACTACTTAAATAAAACATGAATCCCTTCTACAACTCATCAATATATAGTGATAAATCTGTTTGCATCACCAAATATTCTGATTATAAATTAGGCAAGACATATCATACAGAACATGAAAAACCAAGCACCAGCTGTCACAACGCATTTCACCAGGAACTAGTCAACATGAGTCTCCATAATAGTGCATCAGAAAATGCAAATATATGAAACAAAACGTACTATTGAATTCCCTAGAAATGCATAACATGACATACCAACTCCAAAACCATGGCCAATACCAACTCCACATCCAATGCCTGCTTCAATGTTCTTTGCTCCCAGCTTCCTCAACTGAAGAATGATAAATGGGAATAAGAGCTTGAGGAAGTCTTTGAGTGTTAGTAATCATTTTATCTTCCTCTTTTCATGACAATGACAATGATACTCACAAAACTGAAAAATGAAAAGAAGAAGATATTTGACTTACAGAGTTATTTACATGTCTGCTAACGCCAGATAATGCATCAGTAGCACCTCGTGTGGCACCCATGACTTGATTTAGTACTGGTATTGCACCTGGTGTACATAATTTAAATCAATAAGTGGGTTAACTAATATCTGCTACAACCATAACACCCATAGAAGAGAAAGTTGATAGTATTGTTGTCAATAGCATCTCCACTTGAAAAGATACAAAGTTGCACAACTTAAACGCTCATCACTTATCAATCATTCAAATACTGAATTGCATGGATCAAGATATTTTTGCAAAATAGAATTGTCTCTTGCCACCCTATTCCTTTCTCTAGATTTAAGTCTTTGAAAACATATGTGCTGAAAGCATGCTTGAAAATAACTGATATCTAAAGGTATCAGCTGACAGACAATCCATCGCTTGAGAATGGACACTGCTCATGAATACACATTGATTAAGATAACAATGCACAAACTTCAGATTCAGAACAACCAAATTCTAACTTCACAAACATTACACGCATATTAGCAACAAATCAAATTCAAAATCCGAACCAACCAACCATCCGTGCAGTTGCTGTAAATTCTTAGAATAAAAAGGTTCCTACTAAAACGATATACCAAAAATTCAAAATGGCAGCTTTATCCCATTTCCTACATTTTCTCAGCAACCAAACAGACCCAAGTTCCAAAAACAAACAACAAAGGCAATGACAGAGAAAATGAAAAGCAATACATGGTTTCTTAGCAACTTGTGTCTGATGGGTTTCAGCATTTTTGGGTTTGAAGAGCTTCCCCAAGTCCATCTTCCACATAAAATTAGACTATAGACAGAGAAAGCTGTGGAAGAAAAAGAGATAGTTCAATAGACAGAGCGGTACCTAGATTTATGGGGCGACCAACACCGATACCAACACCGCAGCCTATGCCAAAGCCTGTAAATACTTGACCCACTTTCAAAGTAAACGGATTCTCTATTCGGATTACCCCACTTGGCCTTCTCTCATTGGCCACCACCAAGCCACTCTTGCTACTACTATTGCTGCTGCTGGCCTCCATTTCTGAACAAGCTTCTCCCTCTTTTCAAAAGCCAAAAGCTTAAAGCTTAACTCTCTCTCTCTCTCTAAAAGCCCAACCCTCACACTTCTCTCTCACTCCCCCTGAAATTTCCTACCTTGCTCGCTTGCTCTAAACCGCAAATCTAAAACATTAGGTACAAGGCAAAGTGATGAGCCATACTTCTCTGCTAACCAAAAATTGTGTAAACTTAGGCCGGCAATCGGCTACCCGCTAGAAACATGCCCACTTCAACCTAGGAAGTGTTGTTCAAAGTCTTGACATGCTTAAATTACCAAGTTACTCTGAGCTTTGCGGACAATCAGTAATGGATGGATTTAAATTTCTTTGATGGATCCGTGCAGTCGTTTCATAGGATTCTGACTGCGGAGGGAAGGAGTGTTGTGGTACATAAGAAGCGAGGTAACCGAGTATCGAATAAACAGGTAGCTGTTGTTACCAAAAAATAAAAATAAACAGGTAGCTCTCTATGGGCTTGAAAAGGTGAAGCAAGTCCACAGGATCCTTGGATTGGTCTGAAGTGTATTGCTCACAAGTTGCCCAAGTCCGAAAGTATGAACAATACAATACATACGCTATCCGAGGCATCTACTTTTTGTTTTTGTTTTTTTGGTTACATGGCGGGGCAAGCCCCAGGAGAAAAGAAATTAACGAAGAACGCTTCGAGGCGAAGCCCGACTTAAGCTATCATCATGCAAAATATGCCCTAGAGAAGAAGGCATATCATCAAAACTATGCCAACCCAAAGACAATTTGTGACCCATAGCAGCAAGGTGATCACCAGATGTGTATGGAATATGTTTGTAGCATGTTAGAGTCTTGATAAAAATAAATAAGGTTTAAAGTGGGCCTAAGTGAAAAATAAATTCATACATCATTTGGTGAGCAAAACGCAATAAAGAAATTTGGTGTGACGGACATAATTTGGTCTCACCAATTTTTAGCATAAACTAGCATCGAAAAGCAAACTTTTGGAAATGGGCTGCTACGTAAAGCATCTATCAAAACAGGTTGGTCCACGAAGTAATCAGTTTTGGTTGGTCAATTTAATCGATCATTTTCGATGACATGGAAGCATGAGAAGTGCGAACAAACTATGGTGACTAACAACAAGGAGAGTAAAAGATGATCTTGAGGAGTTGATGCGATGAGTGGATTGTGATAATAAATTGTATTTAGTTTCTGTAAAAGGTAGAGTTGTGCTATCAACCTATTTTGTTGTGTTATTTGATTTTCAGTTGAAGCAAAAAATTTATTTATTTTTAATATACATTGTTTAAAATTTATCCTACCACTAAGTTTTCCTCTGGCACCTCTTCCGTTTTTCCGAGAGCGTGATATTATAGTGTTTGAGTTTTATACTATACTTTACGTTTTCAATAGGGCATGACGCTATTACGTCTCTATTTTGAAGCATAACAATGTGTTGAAGTTTTTTGGCTCACCATGATGCAGGATAAGGAAGAGGAACCAAAGGTTGCAAGAGGAGCAGTGAGAGGAGAAGAAGAAGTCATGGAAAGGAGCGGCAGTGTGCCGGTAACCAGTCGCTTTATACAAAGAGCTAAGATTGTGTCTTCAACTCCATGTGACTGGTCGTCCTGACGATCGGTTGGCATGTGAACAGTGTCGCACGTGATTTCGACATTTTGGCGTGTTTGACTTGGGTTTTCTATTATTTTTGGGGTTTTTTTAGCCTAATTTAATAGGATTTTGGTTCACTATTCCTAGTTAACTTGTAGCAAAAGTTATATGCATCATAAATAGGACTTTCAGGGCTCGATTACTAAGAAGAGAGAGACACAAGGGAATTCAAGGGTGCTTTCAAAAGCATCAAAGGGTGAGAGAAAAAAGAGTTATGCCCCGTTTAGTTCACAGAACGAATTTGAGGGGAAATCATTTCCTATGTCATTTCCCAATGGATGGGAAATGAAACGTTTGGTAATGCTGGGAAAGTAACCGAGAGATATCACTTTATTTCCTTTCCCATGTTTTTTTTTGAGTTGAAATGGAAAACAAAGTTTGTATAAATTTTCAATTATACTCATATTAAATCAAATAAAAAAATAAAGCATTTAATGATATATTGTAATTCTAAATTGTTAATGAGGACAAAATGGTCATGAAAAATATTTATTTAATATTGGCTCATTTTCCCAAACTTTTCCATGAGGAGGGAAAACAAAACCCAAGTTGGGAGAATGACTTCATTTTTCCCCTTACTGTCCCATGGGACATGCAACGATTTCTCATGCCTGGACTTACCAAACATAGGAAAGTAATTGATTTCCCATCCCCAAGTCTCATTTTCCATAAACCAAATGAGGCTTTAGGGTTCTTGTGAGAACTAAGGGGGTTTAAGTAGTAACCAAAATTGTTCTTACATACTAGTGAATTTCTCTGGTGGATCACCAAAAGGACGTAGGCATAAGGCCTAGCCTTTATAAATCTTTGTGTTCTTGTGTGTTTGCTTTCTCTATTCGGTGTGTGTGTGTGTTTTATTGGCAAAAGAGTTTGTGTGTGTGATGTTGCATAGTATATCAACGACAAAGTCTTGGAGTGTTTCCGCACAACAAGTGGTATCTAAGCCTAGTTCGGCAGCGGGTATTGGTTTATGCCCAAGTGCTCTTACAATTTTAAGAGCGGCAGTGTGTTGATAATGACAAGCAACAAGAAGACAACACAACTGATGTCTAGTGTGAAGGTTTAGTTGAAGTTGTTCACCGACAAGGAGAACTTTATGCTTTAGCAAAGGAGGATGAAGTACGTCCTTAAGCAGCCGGGTCTCTGCGTAGTCTTGGCAGGCAAAGAAAAGAAGCATGACACTATGACGGATGTGGAGTGGGACAACCTAGACGAGCTTGCTAAAAGGTCCATAGAACAACATCTCACAAATGAAGTGTTGTGTAATGTGATAAAAGACACTGTGAAGTAGACATGGGAGAAACTCGAAGAGATGTTTGAGTCAAAATCGTTGTCCAACAAGCTCTTCTTAAAGGAAGAGTTTCACTCTTTAAAGATGGAGGAAGACGCAAGTATGATGGAGCATGTCAGCACCTTTAATAGGTGTATTGTGGATTTGCAAAGAATGGATGAGGTTTATAAGTTGGAAGATAAGACCGTGATATTTTTGACATTTATGCCTCTGTCTTATAAGCACTTTCGCATGACGCTTATGTTCGGCAAGGAAACTCTAAAGTATGAAGACTTAATGCAAGACATCTTGACACATCACAGGATAGTTCCACGTTCTGGTGATGGCTCTCAAGGTGAAGGCCTCGTGGCGAGGACCGGAGGGCGTGGTCATTCAAGCAAGCGTAGGGGCAAGTCAAGCAATGGTGAAAATTCTAGATTTGAGGACAATGAAGAGTGCTTGAAGTGTGGATTAAAGGACCATTGGAAGTGGAATTATCAAATATGATGTGGGAGAAGGAAAAGGAACCAAAGGCTGCAAAATGAGCAGCGAGATGAGAAGAATAAGGCTAAGAAATGGGCAGTAGCGTGCTAGCGACCGGTCACCATTGGACAGGCCACCGGTCACCGTTGGACAGGTGACTGGTCCCTTTATATCGAGAGCTCAGGTTGTCTCTTCAACTCCATGCAACCGGTCGCCCAATCTTGATGATCGATCGCCACGTGAACAGTGCCGCACGTGATTTTGAAGTTTTGGTGTGTTTGACTTGGTTTTCCTATTATTTTATTTAATAGGGTTTTGGTTTACTATTCCTAGTTAACTTGTAGTAAAAGTCTTATGCATTATAAATAGGAATTTCAGGGCTAGGTTGATAAGAAGAGAGAGACACAAGGGAATTCAAGAGGGAATTTAATGGTGTTTTCTAGAGCATCAAAGGGTTTGAGCAAATGGTGAGAGAAAAGAGAGCTAGGGTTCTTGTGAGAGCTAAGGGGGTTTAAGTTGTGTTGGATATCTAGTTGTATGGATATGGCTATGGTAAGACGAAAGATGCTTCAAGACACATATAAATACACTATCTTTTGGACTTTATTTGACCCCACAACTTGTGTGCAGAGAAGTTGAGTAAATAAGCCATGTGGATACAATGAAGCCTTAGCTTATAGCTATGTGGATACAAGGATGCTCAAGAATATCTAGAAGTTAATATTGCAGGATATAACTTCTAGATGGTTTGCTTTTAGAGAATTAGATGGAGAAGAGCATTGGTTGAATTGTGTATCCCTTTGGCAGAGAACCCTCCTCTATTTATAGAGGAGTTTGTGTCTCTAATGAATTCGTGTTATTCAAATTCAGAAATCCATGTAACTCTTGGATTGCACCTCTTTATCAAAAGGTACCACTTCAATGAGAACACATCTTTTCATGTTAGAGTGTGTTTTTATTTTTGAAATATGTATATGAAGTGTTTCTAAAGAGCAAGCAAACATTGCCTCACATGGTGTAGATATAGAGATCACAATTATTGAGAGTGAAGTTGTACGTTTAACGTCATGAGATGATATAATTTCACTTATACGGCCATAAGATGGTAATGTACGGAGGATGATCATGTTGACATCCAACCTGATATGTATATACAGATATTTGAGTAAGCATTGTGGAATTCTGAGAGTGAAGAGTTAAGATGATGTGGTGACGAAAGAGAGAACCATGGCACTTTGCTCCACAAGTTTTCTGTGAGATAGTTAAAGAGCCCTTGCTGTTACTAAATGCAAAGTTGCTCAATTGGGAGACTTGCATTTTCAGGCATGGCTCAATAATTAAATAACCATGGCCCATTATCGAATTAACTTCAATAGGAGAAAGATTTCCATGAGACGGGAATAGCACTACATACGTGATACCATTTTTACGTGGCATAACATTATTGTCCGGAAATAGCAAACCAATGCTATCCTCCCGTTGCAACTAAGTTTTACGCCATTAATAGAAAGCTGCCCTTTTAATTACTTTGCTCATTGATTCATCAAATGTGACTGGTCAAAGACACAGAGGGTTAGTATTAATTTTCTTACCCCACTACCCAACAACTTAGCAAGTACAAAAGGACCAATTTGCTTGTTAAAATATCATTTAGGATGCAGCTCAATTTCGTTTCTGATATACCATAAAAAACACATGCACTTTTTATATCTTTGAATCTCGTTGCACTAAATCATACATGAATTTTGATGGATTAAATTAAATAGAGACACATTTCTTAGATAGAAACACAAATTTGCCAGAAACTGTGATTTTGAAGACTGCTAGAATTCATCCTGATAAGGAACTGTGACAATCACTTTCACTTCATCAGGGCAACCCTTTTGATCAGCTGATGGCATTGCCATGACGAGTCCACCGGAAACGAATCCGATCCAATAGGAAACAAGAGCAGGCTTTTTCCCTTTGCGAAATTCGACATCATTTGTGCCAAAATCATCCCAGATTGCTACTGCAATTTGACTCTGAAGGCCTGATTTCGGCTTAATAAGTCCATCTTTTGGAAAGTTCTCAACCTTGATTGAATTGCAGGACTTGGTCTTCAAAAACAAGGACCACTTGGGAGCCATTTTGGTACCAAACTTGCGCTCTGCTTCTTCAACACAAAATTGCAATGCATAATCATTCTCCGAATTCACATGCTCCCCCGGGATAGTGAAAATCATAGTTTGGCTAGACTTTTTGCTAGTATTTGAGCTAAATATGCTAGTGGGGGAGCTATCAGTACATTTTTTAGTGTTAGGGAAATAATACATTGGTGCTGCAGGTAGATCATCTTTTGAAAGCATATTGTTGTGGATGTCAGCCCATTTCTTGATGAAGTTTTCCTTCAACAAAATGTCTGCCAGAAGAAGGCTGCAGCTAATTCCTATTGAGCATCCTCCACACTGGAAATTGGTCACCTAAGAAACACAAAAGTATTATAAATAAATAAATAAAAGAGCTTGATCCATAAATTCAACACCGAGGTCCTACATATGATTTCTTACTTAATTAATTACCTGAACATAAACAAGTGGAGAGAACTGAGGATTTTGTTCATCAATATCTTTCCAAAACACAAGCTCAGCTTCTGCATCCTTTCTGCCTCTGCTGCCCCTGAAATCAAGAAACTCAGACAAGGAAGTTGGGATCCTTGTCTCAAGAAGTCTAATGCCACTGTCATTTGACACAATCTCCAATTCATCTCCTTCTCGAAACCGACCAGCTAATATTGGTTGCTCCAACAAGGCCCTTGCCAGTGACTCCTTGAGCCATCCAACATGAAACCAACGAGCATCATCTTGGCTTGCCTTTGCGTGGTAAAGAAGGATGTGCAGGCAATGCTTGAATATTCCCTTACCGATAGGGTCTGCCGTCAACACTTGGCGTGCTTGTCGTGGCTCCGTTATTCTCAACGGTGTCACAGTCTGCACAGATTCCATGTGTATTTCTGGGATAAGCGCACCTTTGGACATTGCCATCTTGCACAAAAGGGAATGGAGTTACTACTCTCATATATATATATATATATATATAAATTACAAAATATGCTTATTGCTTTTTATCATAAATATTCTCTTTTTCGTCAAACAGTTTGTCACCATGTGATGCTAAATTCTAAATATAAACCATTTTAGGGCAAAGATACCTTTTATAAGTCTTCAAATAAGTCTTGGTATACTCTAGTCTTGGAATGAGACAGCCTTCACTCCCTCTAAATTTTTCGAAACCGTGAATATAAATCATTCCAAATCACGAAAAATAATAAATACGTATGATTGCGGTAGCGTAATTAATAATGCGTTAGATATTTAGGGAGACAAAGTTTGTTTCACAATTAATGGAAAGAATTGCATAACTATTTCAAGAATGGACAAGTCATGCATTCTCAATGCATTCAACTTGCGAAATGTATGACTTTTTATGCAGCTGAGTTAGACGCGCAGGTGGTGGGTATGCTCCACCGTCGTCATCACATAAATATATGGTTAGTTGATACCATTTTTCGTTTTCTAATAAATGCACCGTTCATATAACGCGATCAATCAAAACAATTATTAATTGAGCCTGAAAATCCGATTATAGTAGGGCAAATTACCCTCTCCAAGCTGGTCTAGCCCCTCTCGTTTTGGCTGTGTCATTCAAGGCAAAATGACAAAGGCTAGGACCCTACAAGTTAATGACAAATGTGAAATGGGCATAGTGTTACGTATCCCTAGCACATGTTGGGTTTAGCATTTATATTTGTGTTAATGGTTGTACACGTATTATACATATACATATTTCTTCGTACAATTGACAGTTGATAGATGAAAACATTTGTGTTTGTTGATTTTGGTTTGAAGATGCTGTTGGGATTCAACATCTTTATGAGAAATAAATCTCTGTACGAGTGAAAAAAAAAAAAAATTACAAGATGATGATTACAGATCATCAAATATAGGCACAATAATGTGTATATATATGTATCTATAGATTCTCTACATATTTTATGGTGTAGCAGAAAATAGGCCCAAAACATACTTGTGATGAGGTATTTAAAGACAATAAAGTTGTAAGGCTTATTTGTTGACATGCCGCTTGTGGTTTTCAAATAGTCTCAGTTTGCCCCCTGACGTTTCAAATGACTCAATTTCCCCCTGAATTTCTATTACGTGACTAAGGTTGCCCCATTCCGTTAGTTTTTAGATCAAACCGTTAAATCAGCTGACTTGGCATGAGTATTTTGATAAATTTAACTATTCAAAATTCAAAATAAATATAAAAAATGTTTGAAATTATTTAAAATAGAGTTAAGATAAAAATATCTCCTTTTTTTCTCCCTCAATCATCAGCCCCCACCACTTTCTCCCTAATCTCAACCAACCCCAGCAACCACCTTTCCCATCCCCATTCCTCTGTCAAAATAAAGGTACCCAAAAAACTTAGCAACCTTCCTACTCTCTATCTCTCTCTCTCTGCCAAAAAATCTGCTCTCCACTCTCTTCGACATCATCAAACCCTAACTAACAATTCACCCTATGTCTTTCTCCTCTCAATTCTCTCTCTTTCTTTGGCAGCCACCAACGGAGATCTGGACTGCCACATATGCGAAATCTGACGTCAATTTAGTTGTTTTATTTGTGAGTTTTGAACCTTTTGACAATTGGGGGGAGGGGGTTGAAGAGAGAGAGAGAGAGAGAGAGAGAGAGAGAGAGAGAGAGAGGGTGGGGTGGGTTTTTTCTGGGTGTGGGTTGGTTGGGCAGTTGGGCTGGTTGAGATGAGGGAGAAGGTGGTGGGAGTTGACGATTAGGGATTAAAAAAAGGACATTTTTATCTTTATTTTTTAAAAACCTATTTTAACTAATTTCAAGCATTTTTTATATTTAATTTGAATCTTTTAATTTTTAATAGTTAAATTTACCAAAATACCCATGCCACTTCAACTGATTTAACTGTTTTTATCTGAAAACTAACAGAATGGGGTAACCTTGGTCACATAATGGAAGTCAAGGGAGAGATTGAGTCATTTGAAATATTAAAGGGCAAACTGAGACTATTTGAAAATCATATGAGCATTTAAATAAACCAAGTTGTAATGCATCAAGTACTTGTATAAATAAACACAATGATTTCCGACCCTCTCCCTAAATTGTCAGTGGGAATCTTCAAGAATCATAATGTGTCATCGTTTTATAAGGTGACCATGAGGAGATAAAACTGTCATGTTTTAACAAATCAATATTGAAGCATAAAGCAGCTATAAGACCATCTCTAACCCTTGGGGTGGAAACTCAAATTTTGAGTTTAGCCTCCAAATACCATCTCCAACCCATGTATTTTGGGGGGTGGAAATTTGAGAAATCTCAAATCTTGGGTGGAATTCCAGTCCCTTTTTTGCCTGGACTGATAATTTTGTGGGCCCAAAATCTGCTTTTTTTATTATTTTTTTTCTGACTGAAGCCCATGTGCTGCACAATGTTTGCTGGGCCCAGTTTTGGTTACACTGTTTGGGCAGCAACTTTGTGCCAAAAATCTGATATTGCTGGTTTGTTTTTGTTTTTTTTTGTTTTTATTTTAAATATTCCAACAACTATATTTGTAATCAATAATCATGATTAATTTTAAGCAATCTCAAAGGCAAAATTTAATGATTGTCGTTTATTTAAAAATGCTTAGATAATTTAAACACACTTACATAATTCAATGAAGAGTTCGAATTATTCCGGGCATACGTATGGTATTGTACTTATTTTTATTTTTTAAGTGAAATTCAATTATGTTTTGGAATTTTATTTTTTTTAGGTTAAAATGTTTAGAAAATTAAATCACGAGTGTTGAAACAAAAATAATGTCAAGAAAAATTAACAAGAAACAAAATTTAGGGGTTAATCATTCTTAAACAATTTAATAAAGCTGCGGACTCAAATTATGAGTCTACAAGGTTGGAGGAAAAAAAATTTTGAGTCCTGAAAATACATGAATAGTTGTATTTTGGAGGGTGAAAATTTGAGTTTAGCCCCAACATGGTTGGAGATGGTCTAAAAAGGAATAAGGTTGCCTAGGTTTTTTTATTAGGTATGAGCCTAAGGGCTTCTAATAATGGAGTATTATGATGGTAACCCAGGGTGGACGCACAGAGGGACAAATAGGGTAAAGCGACCCCATGATAGTTGGAAAAATAAGGGTGAAGTTCTCATGCTACCCCATGCGTGCTGGAGTGCGACCCTAAGGCGCGCACACCATCTATTCGACGAAATGAGCGAGAGGGACCTTGTGCTGCTGCCTTGTACAGCGCAGGCGAGGCTGTCTTTTTTTTAAAAATGCCTGGCCAAAACAACCTTATTTTGGTCTAGGCGTGTTTATTTATTTATTTATTTTATATAAAATTACCTGGCTTCAAAACGGCGTCATTTTGAGCCAGATTAAAAGAAAAAGAAAAAAAGGAAGAACCAACATCCTTACTCGACTCCAGCAGCCTCCAAATCCCCAAAACCCAATTTCTTTCACATTTTCCCTCTCCTATCTCAAACCCCAATCCTTAACCTCTAGACAGCCCTTGCCGCTGCGGCCCTACCACCTCTCATAAATTCAAGTGAGTAGGACTCCTACATAATCATTTTTAGTGTTAATTTTTCTTTAAAAAATTTAGAGACTTTTACACTCATGTCCCTCGAATTAGTCACAAATCTCACTGGCTTACTTACATCGTCAGACAATAATATATTCTTCTGATCCATTGGCAAATCGAAGAATTTTGACAATGAGCCAAGAGCATTTTCAGTGACTTCTTTGTTTATCCTGTGATTGATAACCTACAAGTACAAGGATACATACATACATGAGTTACAACAATAATAAAATTTATTTATTAATATAAATAAAAAGCAACCTGAAATTAACATGTAATTCTATCATGTTTGGTACCTGCATCGTGAATACTTTTGACCACAAGAGGCTTCGTATGAGAGTCATGGTGCAGCTGAGCAACGTCAATGGTGGTTACTTGTGAAGAATGTAAAATTGGCACCAAAGAATTTATCTCTTCTTCCTCCTGCAAGTAGAAGCTAGCACAGAGAGAGAGAGAGAGAGGCATGCATACCTACCTTACAGTTTGTGTAAGGTGTCTGTGTCTCTAATTTGGGTTTAATTTTCGTATTCTTTGGAGTGCTAGCTTCAAAGCACCAGAGAGAAGCAACGTTGTAGTATGAGTTTTCCAAATGTCAATAGAGCATCAAAGAAATATCGGCAACATACCAAGTGCTAGTACTAGCACACGTATCAAAAACTCTTCTTAGAAATAAAATTACTCCAACGCTAAAAAGTTACTACTTATAGCATAAGTGCTCAAGCGCTAACTAATTAGTGAGTCAATATGACGCTAGTTACTTGTTTGACCCCATATGATATGATTTCATAATATGAACTGTTTATTAGACATCATTTAGCAATTATATCTCCGTTCAAATTTAGTAAAAAATGAAACAGCTTGGATCATGAAATTATATTATGGAGTAGGACCCCATCGAATGATTAGTGTGCCATATTACGTAACTAATAGCGCTTAAGCGTTGGTGTTATGGTTCCCAAAGAATTAAGCTCTAGTATATACCTTTACATCAAGTTTGCAGCTTTACTATAACATATCAAAGGGCAAGGAAAACATAAATTTTTATTCAAATCTTAAGGCCCTCTGTTCTTTAGAGGAGTGATGTTTGAAAAATTCATGTAAGCTAGTTGCCCTGTATCTTTTGGGTTGCTCTTCATCAACCAGCTCCATTGCAGGCTCCACTAGTATCTCTCCCATGGTTAGGCTTAGAAAGCTGGCTATCGAGGCCCTACTCGTTTGAGGACTTGGAGTCACTCTGTGGAAAATACCCTTGTGCAATCTATTCTGAGCACTTAAATATGATTTCCTACTAAGACCTTAAGGGTACCCTTTGTTGCTGGGACAATCTTCCAAACATTATTGTCTGTGAAGTCCAAATATATTATGATGTTGCCCAAGTTTTGGACTCGACCCGAAATCAATTGGTCAAAGAAGTTGGTCACTTAAAGTTCATACTGTAAAGGAAATGGTTGGAACATTGCATAGTTTTCATTTCTAACCTCTAAGTGTTCTTCTACATTTCATGGCATTTATATAGCTTATTGCTTTGTATGGAAACAGTATAATCTCAAATCCATTCATATAGTTAAATTACTATACTTTTATACCAGCTTGTGTACCATCTTTCTAGTAGAGGTGGAGCCCACCAATACAATGGGTCCCACGCTCTATTAGAGAGATGATACACAAGTTGATATCTAAAATTGATCTCCTTAATGTCATTGACGTTTGCCAGCTTTTGTCTTGTTAGAGAAAAAAAGCTCCCAACCCTAGGCCCCCTATCTTTTAGCACCACCACGGGAGAAGTGGTCACCGACCCTTCTCCCCCCCCTCCCCGCTCCCCCACCCCACTCTCCTACTATCCCCTATCCTCCCTTCCCCCCTTCTCCTCCCTCTTTTTGGTTCTTTTTTCTGTTTTTTTTCAGCTTTTTCTCCATCTTCTCCCCTTTTCCTTTTTCTCTGGTTTCCTCTCCCCCTCTCTCCTTCATCCCCCTTCCTCTCCTCCCTTCTATGTTCTCTTTTCCAGACCTCTACCTTCACTTTTTTCTGTTGTTTTTTTTTTAATTTTGCTTTTGCTTTCTGTTCTTTTACTCCCATCTCCTTCTTTTTAATTTCTTTTCTGATTTTCTCCTTTACCCCCTTTTTTTTCCCTACCTTCTACTCCCTCTTCCATTCCCCCTCCCCCCCTAAAATTTATCCTTCACGGGTTGCTGCTCTGTTTTTGCAGAGCGAGTTCCTTTTCGTTCTTCTTTTTTTGTTTCCTTTTTCCTTTTATTTAAGTTTAATTTGTTTCGTCTTTTAGGCTGTGAAGGCTTCAGTTTTATTTTTCTGGTGTTCTTTACAGGTTTTTGCAATGCATTTTCTCTCCTCAGTGTTGGAGGCTGCGTCACATCGGTTGGTCTTAACCACTATCATCGGCTCCTTGACTCCACGGATGTTTCTTCCATTGTCTATCCTTGGTGGCACTGTTGGAGTTTGGGATGCCCTTAAAGTGCAAATCACACTTATTGCTTGGATTATGGTAGCGCTACTCCTACTTGGTGTAGCTTTGGTGGCTTGCCCACCACCATTTTCTGTTGGTTACTGGTTTCTCCTTGGTGGTTGTTGGCTTGCTATGGTGGCGCGGCTTGTGACTGTATGGGCTTTTGCTTTTTTTGGGTTTTCTGTCGTTATGTGGGCCCTTTGCCTCTATGTGGGCTTAATGTCTTTATGTATGCTTTATGCATTTTATTAGTTTTATTTGTAGTGGGCTATGTCTGTTTGGATTGCATTTTGTGTGAACTCAATTATTTGAGTTCATTTTGATGTAATATGGCGTTTGACCTTCTATTTAATGAAAGAAGATTTCGTCCCAAAAAAAAAAAAAAATGGTCTCCTTAGCATTTTCCTTAAAAGTATAGTAATTTTATAATTTTATATATCTTTCATTTTTTCTTTTTCTTCTTCTTCCCCCCAGGTTGAATTTTAAATTTTTTCAGTTTCTTTTTAATTTTTAATTTTTGTTAATTTTTGTTAATTCTTAATGAGTGAAATGGGTCGTGTCTTGTCATTCGTTATTATAATGAGTCATGTTCTTATTTGGTATTTTCCACTCATTAACTTAACAGCTCGTGTCGTGTCAACTTGTTAAGAAAAGCAGGTTGACACAAACACAGCAAACACTTGTTTGCCAAGTTTGTATATATAAAATTCAAAGAGTCAATGAATCTTCTCGGGTTACGATTAATTATTTTTCGTTTCTAACCTCTAAGTCCCACCGGCCGTTCTTCTACCTTTCATAGCATCTATATAGCTTATTGCTTTGTATGAAAACAGCATAATCTCAAATCCATTCACAACGAAGATTTAAATACTCTTCCTAGTTCCTCAATCCATCTTTATTAGGCTGATCAAAACTACAGAGAAAATGGCAGCTTAAAGGGCCTAACATGTCAAAACATTAGGCCCAAACTATTGCCCAGACGGAAATCAAACAATACAATGGACCCAACATCTCTTAGGCCCAAACAACAAACTTCCAAAATGACAACATTGGCATTAGATTAAGCGGAAAGGCTATAATGAGGGCTTAAAGTGAGGAGGTCAAATCTCACCATCAACAAATGTAAAGAAATTATGGGACTTAAATATTTTAAATGTTTAGACGGTCGGATCGGTCTCCTCAAATAACCTCCTCATTTTAACTCCTCATTGTAGAAGCTCCCTAGATTAAGTGCTTGTTTATAGTAGACGCCGGTTAGGCGAGTTAGTCAAGGCGGTTTGTCTGCAAAGTTGCATTTAAAGTTTGAGTCACCTTCTTTGCAAATTAGATTAATTTAGAATAATTTTAGACTATTGTTTGTATTTAAAAAAGTACTTGATTATATCTAACACTTTCATATTCACTATCAATAAATAAAGTTTAGCACAATACAGAAAACAAATAAAACAATGCCACATTAGTTGGTATCTAATGGTTTACAAATTTTTTTTTTTCGTTCCTAAATCATGCATTTCATAGCATTATTATAGATCACAGAGACTATTCGAGTTTCATTAATTCCAATTGGAGGAACACCAATAGAAGCCATATGCCGCTTTTATTTTTTGTACAACAAAGTAGTAGAAGATGAAGATACATTTGTTAGAGTTTGAGTGGGAGAAGAGTTTCCTACACTCTTTATAAGAGTAGAGATATTTCACTATAATAAACACAATTGGGTTTTTTTGAAGTGGGCTTTGAAATTGTTGGCCTTATTTAAATTAATTATATAATTTTATATATTTAAGTTTTGAATTTCAGATAACTTCAGTTAGTTTGAATTTCAAAATTCAGACATATATGTTTGAACAGATATGTCCAAGGGGTGTCTTAGGCTTATTTAAATAGCCAAACGTACAGAGAAGAAAACTAACTTTGAAACCCAATACATCTCACACAACACTGAAAAACCATTGAGAGTATCCATATTGTAGTTCGCCAGATACCAAAATTCAAGTGCTAGAATTTTGGTTTTGATACCACAAGCACAGGAGTGGGGGCGAAATACTGTCTGAGGGCATAGCAAATCTACTAGCCTCTATCATCTTTGCAAGATAGTATTTCTGATTTAATACAAACTGTTGTATTTGTAATTTTTCTGTTGTTATATATTGATTTATTCAAAAGCCTTATATACACATATATATATATATATATATTCTGTTATATTATACAACTTACTGATTGTTTTCCAACAACATTTTGAAACAACTTGTTAGAGGAAGAACTCTACAACATAGATAACATGATGGAAGCACATAGCCATCGAACTTTATGAAGGAATCTACATAACATAATGCTAATGTTATAGTTCAGAAACATAAATACGTTATTCAGATCTTCAGGCTCTCAATGTAGGACTTATCTGCTTTGGAGGAGAGAAACTTGATATACTCTTCTAAGCTACTTGCCCTGTATCTTTTTGGGTGCTCTTCATCGACAAGCTCCATGGCAGGCTCCACCATCTCTGCCATGGGAAAGCTAAGACAGCTGCCTATGGAGACCCTACTCTTTTGAGCGTTTGAAGTCACCCTGTGGAACACACTCTTGTACAATCCATTGCTGAGGACCTCAAGATGGTTCCCTATTAGGACCTTAAGGGTACCGCCTGCTGCCGGGACAGACTTCCAAGCATTGTTGTCATTGGAATCCATGATCTCAAGGCCTGACATACTTTCAAGAAGGATGGTGATGATGGTGTGGTCTGTATGTGATGCCAGTCCAAGTATGTTGCTTGATGGGGAGCATTGTCGGTATTTATTACCTACTATCATGTGCATGCCTTTCTCAAGACTGCTCCTCGAGTAGGTTGGAGGCAAGCCTAAGCTCTCCACTATGGCCCCCATTATTTCAAGGCTTAATCTCCTTACCTCAATTGCATACTTTCCCAAGTTTTCTCTAGACAAAAACATCATATTCAAATTGTGAGATCGCATTAAAAAAAAAAAAAAAAAAAGTATATAGTGGAACAATTATTAAAATCTAATTCATAAAATATGTATACTGAAAAAAGAATCAAACAGTAGCTATTTTCTTTTTCTTTTTTAAAATCAAGTCTTTTCAACCATGTCCTCTGAGTTAAGGACAAATCAGACTTTCTACCGCTATATGGAGGGAATGTGCAGAATGATGGTGGCTTGCAAGGCAGTTTAGAGCTTAATAAGTCCCTCTCCCGAGGTTAAATACAATTACAATATTGGGGATTGAAGAATTATGAGTATAATGATAGGGGGCACAAACTACAACTGATCCAGCTAAGAAGGATTTTAATTAATTATGTGATTTGTCTTTGTCTTTTTCTTTTGGAGAAATAATATTAAGGGAGCAGGGTTCGAAAACAAAACCTTGAGACCTCTAATTTATCTTTAATTGCCTTAAATTAGCCGTCGATGCACATAGATCTCAACACACTAGAAAGGGGTAAAGCCGGTGCATGCCAAGGGAGGGGTTATTCATATACAATTTACAAAGTAAAGAAAAAATAGAAAAAAGTGATAGAAGTAGGGATTACCTGAAATCTGTGGGATTATGAGGCCATGAGCCAATCCAATCTTCAATAGGGTAAGCATAAAGCTTGATGAGCTCTCTCGAAACCCTACTCACGTTGTCTACTCGAAACGCCTCTAATCTTACTGGCTTCTTTACATCATTTGACAAGAATATTGTCTTTTGATCCATTGGCAAATCGAAGAATTTGGACAATGAGCCAAGAGCATTTTCAGTGACTTCTGTGCTTATTCCATGATTGACAACCTACAAGTACAAGGATATACACAACAAATATATTGTACATGATCGTAACGACAATAAAACAGTTTTTTTTTTTTTTTTTTTTGACTAATTAACAACAAAGTTATTGCGTACCAAACCCAAAAATCACCTGAAAAAATCCCCTTTTTTGGCAAGCATCGTGAATACTTTTGAGCACAAGAGGCTTCGTATGAGAGTCATGGTGCAGTTGAGAAACGTCGATGGTGGTTACTTGTGAAGGATGTAAAGTTGATACCAAAGAATTCATCTCTTCCTCTGTAAGTAGAAGCTAGTTGAGAAGAGAAGAGGGAGAGAGGTACTATAAAGATAAGAGGAAAGGCAGTTCACGTGTGACAGTTTTTGGGACAACATGTACTCTACTAAAGCCTTGCATGCCATACCTATATGTCATTGTACAACACTAGAGTGAAGTGATTGATTAGTATTGATAGGTAACAACCTATCTGTAGACATGGAAATTTTGGTGAATTAAATTCCATTAAGTAAGAAAATAATTAGGGTTTGATTGATTAAATTGTGGGCTCCATAATTTACTCATGTGGCATATGACTCATCAAAATTGGACTAATTGTCAAAGGTGAATCAATTGAAGATAATTTGGTTAAATTGCCAAATTATTGGAATTGATTTTCTTAAATCCAATCAGAATTCCACAAAGGAAGGTTTTAAAGAGGGAAAGTTATTTAGGTCAAACATCCTGCAGGAGTCTATAAATAGGAGGCCTCAAGATGAAAGAAAAAAAGGAGAAGGGCTTAGACAAAAAAAACATTCAGAAGAAACAGAAAACTCTCTGCATTCTTGACCCCACTTTGGAAGAGCCACCAAGCACAACAAATACGTGTCGGTTCCTCCCTCCTAGAAAAATCCCAAACACCAAACAAGCTTCGTGCTACCCGTTTGATCAAGATCAAGTTTCTACGACCCTTGTATCAAACACAATTTTTCTTTAAACACTTTGGAGATCGAATCAGAGGATTCAATACGGAGATTGTAACTCTAAATTTCATCAATACAAATATTATTTTGTACACGTGTTCTTGTTTCATTTGTCACAGGAAATTCGTGTTTATCATCTACATTGTCCATATGTGATCACAGAATTGTTAAAACCTAAATTTTTTTCATACCTATTATCAAATATGAAAAATGAACGATTTTGTGTGTATGACCAAAGTTAGAAATGGTGAGAGAGGAAACTCACACACGCGCGTACCGTAGAAATTTGAATTCAGGACCACTTAGGTGGATAATTGTCCTTATTTTGACATGTATCATTTTTGCATTAAGTCACAGGCTGTAAAGTGGTGCCGTGTACATTTGGTGGGTTACCTATTCTTTCATTTTCCTGGAATAAGGATATTCCCCTTTTCAGTTGTCTCAGCAATGATAGATCAGAATGAATGACATTGAGAAAAGCGCATTTGAATGTCTAATTTGTGTTTAATTTTCATATTATTTGGAGTGCTACAACTACAAGGAAGTCTGATGTATATGTAACACATTTGTCATCGTTTGAATTTCAGCATCAGAGAGAAGAAATTTCGTATGGTGGGTTTTGTAAACTTCATGATCCGAACAGTTTATTGATCATCATTCAACCGTTTTTTTTGCCAAAATTTAGCCTACCCGGAAATCATTTAGTCATTTGATTTTCTTATTGCAATTATTTTCATATTGTTCATGAAAAATATTGTATTTGTATATTTCTTCGATCACAGTTACAAAACTAAACTTTTTTTTTTTGGTTGAATTTTTTTATTTGTATGTGAGGGTAGCCCGAGTATAGCTAGCTACTATCGGGAGCATTGAGGGTAGGTGTTACCTACTAAACGTGCATTAGCTCAAGACTGTTTCTCAAGTAGGATGGAAGCCTATGCTCAGTGCCTAGCCTCCTTACCTACTATGCATACTTCCCTACATTATCTCTAGCAAAAAACAACAAATTTCCAAATTGATATTCGGAATTAAAATTTATATATGACGATCGATGTTCTTATTATCACGCACAATAATTTCTTCAAGTTCGAATTCGCCGATGCAGAACATGAAAAGAAAGGTTCATGCAAAAACATCTCACTAACATTAATACATTACATTACATGCTCTCTATGTTTATTCAGATCTTCAGGCTCTCTATGTAGGACTTTTCTGCTTTGGTGGAGATATATACTCATCTAAGCTACTTGCCCGCTTTGGGGTGCTCTTCATCAACAAGCTCCATGACAGGCTCCACCATCTCTTCCATGGGAAGGCTAAGAAAGCTGCCTATGGAAACCCTACTAATTTGATCGCTTGGAGTGACCCTGTGGAAAACACTCCTGTACAATCCATTGCTGAGGACCTCAAGATGGTTCCCTACGAGGACCTTAAGGGTACCCTCAATTTCCGGGACAGACTTCCAAGCATTGTTGTCGGCGAAATCCATGATCTCGAGGCCTGACATGCTTTCAAGAAGGATTGTGATGATCGTGTGGTCTGTATATGTGATGCAATTCCGAGTATATTGCTTGATGGGGAGCATTGTGGGTATATGTTACCTACTATCATGTGCATGTCTTGCTCAAGACTAGGGGTGGTTGCAGTTCGATAACCGCGAATTTTTGCCCAAACAGCAAACCGATCGACTATTTGCGGTATTGTGATTTTTGAAACCTAGCGGTTTAAAACTGCAAGTTCTTTTTGTGTCATAAAAATCCAATCTTCCACATTTTAGGCCTAATTTTGATGCTTCTTTTGAAGCCTTTTGAGTTCAAACATACTTTAACCCAAAAATATAAATTCACAACCTCAACTTCTCAAGCATATATAAATTCACAACCTCCTCAACTTCTCAAACATTCACAACCTAAAGAAAATTAAAGTTACAATTCCAAGCATTCTAATTAAAGTTAAACTTCTCAAGCATTCACAACCTCAACTTCTCAAGCATTCCAATTCTAAATCCTTTAAAGTTACAAACCAAAAGAAAAATGCAATGCAAAATGAATTAAAGTTACAACCCAAAGAAAAAATCTAATTCAAAGTTAATTAAGTTACAAACTAAAAGGAAAATGCAATGCACCAATGTTACAAACTCAAGTGTTGGTGGTGGTGAGTGGATTTGAAGGACCCCGTTGTGTTGTTTGAGCACCAATGCTATCTACAAAATGTAATTTTGTTTTAAATATAGTCGTGGTTTGCGGTAACCACAAGTTTTAAAAATCAAATACAACAACCGCAACCGCAAATACGGTTCGGTTCTTCATACCGCAAATGCGGTTCGGTTTCCAGCATTGCGGTTCCATTGCGGTAAATTGTCGGTTGGTTTTTGCGGTTTTTCGGTCTAAAATATCACCCCTACTCAAGACTGCTCCTCAAGTAGGTTGGACTGAGGCCTAAGCTCTCCATTATGGCCCCCATTATTTCAAGGAATAATCTATTGACCTCCATTGCATACTTTCCCAAGTTTTCTCTGGACAAATACATCAAATTAAATTTCTCCTAACTCCAAATAAATTTCAATTAATTTACCAACTTATCTGACAAAATAAGTTCAATTTACCTGAAATTCATGGGATTATGAGGCCATGAACCAATCCAATCGTCAATAGGGTAGGCATAAATCTTGATGAACTCCCTTAAAACGCCATCCAAGTTGTCTATTGGGAAAGTCCCAAATCTTACTGGCTTGTTTGCATCATCTGACAAGAATATTGTCTTCTGATCTTTTGGCAAATCGAAGAACTTTGACAATGAGCCAAGAGCATTTTCAGTGACTTCTTTGCTTACTCCTTGATTCTTAACCTACAACAAAAGGCACATATTTATATAAATGTTGTAAGTACATTACATAACGTCCACGATTAATATACAGAGCAATCTGAAATTATTGTTACCTGAAGCCCATTTTTTGGCAAGCATCGTGAATAGTTTTGATCACAACAGACCTTGTATGAGAGTCATGATGCAGCTGAGTAACGTCAATGGTGGTCACTTGTGATTGTGAAGGATGTAAAACTGGGAAGAGAGAGAGAGAGAGAGAGAGAGAGAGAGAGAGAGAGAGAGAGAGTGCGTGTGCACTGGCGGACCCAAGAATTTTTTATAGAAGGGGCAATATTCGATTGAAGATTACTAGTAATGTTTCATAACTTTATAATTAAAAAATACAGAGAGAGCCACATCAAAAAAACTAATTATTATAAAAAAACATATTATAAAAAAAATATAAATAAAACACCAGAAGAAAAAAAGACCAAAAAGGGGAGAGAAAAAACACAGACCTTGAGATTTGGGTCTGTTGGCTTCTTCAATTCAATTTAGGACTCTCTTTATATTAAGGGGAATGCTAGCAACCTTCTCTCTAATCTTCTCCTTTGGACCTTCTCCTTTTTCCTCATGACATATGTCACTTTCCTTCACTTAAAACGATGTAACTAATGCATCAAACAAACTAACATTTGTTTTCCAAGTTTACCCTTATTAAATGTTTTGTCATTCAATTTGTTCAAAAATAATTGTACAACTCTCTTACCATATGTAAACAATTAAATAATAAAAAATGTCAGTTAAAAAAAAAATGTCTATCTTTTTCAGAGATAAAAATTCTATTTTTTTAAACACAAAAGAATGACCTAAAAATACACTCAATAGAAAGATCACATTTTTATACAAAAAAAAAGACTTCCTTCAAAAGGAAGTTCATTAATTGCATTTTTTTATACTACTAAATAAAGTTAAAGAGAATTTTCAGTGACAACTAAATATATATATATATATATATATATAACCCCAAATAATCAGATTCCATAGGAAGTTCATAGTTTTATTTATATTTTTTTATATCCCTTGCTGCCTTTGGAGTTTGATTATTTGAAAAAAAAAATTCCTAAAATTCTTGCATACCAAATTTTAGATTAAACCAATGTCTCTCCTTACTTCCTTTGGAATCTTTCAGGCAACAAAAAATAAAAGTAACGTTTTTTCTTATTTAATTTTTAAGTCTTATTTGAATGTCTCATTGCCTTTAGAGTTTTTTTTTTAATTAAAAAAAAAGGTTTTTTCTTAATTAATTTTTAACAAGGTAGTAAGAAGTTTGTAAAAAAAAAATTTTGGATAAATTAAAGAAAACAGTAAAATCAATATATTTAATAAGGGTAAAATTGGAAAACTAATGATGGCTTGTTTGATACATTAATTACATTATTTTAAGTGTAAGGAAATGGACACATGTCATGAAGAAAGTGGAGAATGTCCAAAAGAGAAGGTTGAAGAGAAGGTTGCTAGCATTCCCCTTATATTAAATTATTTATAATATTAATTGTACTTTGGCAGTGGGTTCCTATCCGCAAAATATAAGGCTTTATCCCTATTTTTTTTTCATTGCCCTGGTCCAAAATGAGTCGTTTTGGCCAGGGACTTTTTATAAAAAAGCATGCGGCTGTGCTGCCCGCAACAGCCCACCAACAACGCAACACCACAGCAAACAAAAAGCAATTTCGCATAGGCATTTCTTCGAGCAGATTGTGGGCACTTTCATGGCAGAGCTGATGGGCAAATTCCACAACCTCCAGAGCTCTTTCCGGCGAGAGGTATTCACCTCCTTGCGCCTCTGTAGGTCTGCCTATGCGGGTGTGTGTGTTTTGAACAGTTACCTATAATTAATCAGTTTATCAGAAAAAAAAAAAAAAAAAAACACAGTTACCTAATTGTAGTGTAAAGACAAAGGGGCAGTTCACAAATCTCATGTGCACATGGATTGTGGTTTGGTAATACCAAACAAAAAGAAACTAAAATGGCCCAACAAACTAAGCCCACAAGAAAAAGAAGGGCAGCCCCAAAATCAATAACACGGTGTCAGCACAAAACAACAACAATTAAAAATGAACTTGTAATTGTCACTTCGAAAAGAACACTACTTCTTTATTGCAAATCATAGTTTGACACAGACAAAAATAATTTATCAAAAACACAAAAAAAAAAAAACTCAACATACATATCAAACTGTGATTAACATGAAAGGAACTTCTAATGAAGGATACAAGTATTTTCCCTTCGAAAAAGTCATTATCAACTTTTTGTACTGCAATTTATCCCCTTTTTCCTTTAAATAAAAGAATACAAGATGACTTTATTGGGGTGTGAAAATATTTCATCTTGCTTTGGAGATGTATGTGTACAAGCCGAAACCAGGCCCAAAACCCATAAGATAAGTTTTCCCGGGTAAAATCTGATCCAAATACCACTAGCCCATTTCATCATAGCCACTAATTTTCCATGGCTAATTGGCTGACCAACACCCTCTCTCTCTCTCTCTCTCTCTCTCTCTATCAGAACACAAAACTCTACAATGTTGTTGCATAAACACAACTGACCAACCATGGCTACAGTGTCTATGTCCCTGGTCTTTCAAAACCCACTTATTTCACCATACCATTCTAAAACTAGGCCACTTCCTCGCAACCAATCTAATTGCTTTCAAGCTCCAACCAGTACCAGAACCAAACCCACTTCTTCTTTTTCAAGCATCCGAGCTCAATCTGGTACGGCTGCTCGCAAGGAGGATATTGTCATAGTTGGCGCTGGAATTGCTGGTCTTGCCACTGCACTCTCTCTTCACAGGTTGTTTAATTTGAACATGGTCATTTCTCAGACGTTTTGAATATTTACCACCCATGTTACTGACTTTTTCTTTTACCTGGTGTTAATCATTATGAACGGTAAAACTGGTCGTTTGACATGTTGTCATAACTTGCCTTGGTCAAATCATGGTTTGTTGGCAGATTTTCCGTGCATTTCAATAAGAAAAATCCCTTGAATTATGGTCTAAATTGATAAGAGAATATTCAATATTGTATGTACTGGACAAGATGTATTATAGAACATTTAAAAGAGATCTTGCTCATTGGAAAATGACCTTGATTTGCAAACTAATGGTTTCAAGTTCGAACCCCCATGACATCTTGATTGTGTGTGTATGAGAAAACCTATCTTCCTCTTGTAATTTAGACTATCGCTTGCATTAAATAAATAAATAAATAAATAAATAAAAGCATAATAACGTATGCTTTTTAGAGCAAAAGAACTCTAAATATCTATTAATTTTGATTAACAGGCTTGGAGTTGGGTCCTTAGTGCTTGAGCAAGCAGAATCACTTCGTACTGGTGGAACTTCACTCACCCTTTTCAAAAATGGGTGGCGAGTTTTGGATGCAATTGGAGTTGGAAATGATCTCAGAACCCAATTTCTTGAAATTCAAGGGTATATATGTTATTGTTTCTTTCTTTATGCTTAATCTTACAACTAAAATTATAAGTTTTGGACACCATGTTAAAAGCTCTGCATTGTGAAAAAGCTACCCAATTTCCTCTGATCTGGTTCATGCAATCAGCTGTGCAGGATGGTGGTAAAGACAGAAGATGGAAGGGAGCTACGCTCCTTCAAGTTCAAAGATGAAGATGAAAGGTAATGAACTTACTCATGATCTTTCCGTGTTTTCTGAGAACATGCAATTCTTTTCTTTCTTTTTACTCAATCATGCACTCAAGTTTTGTTACTAAGTTTCACGGCACAGCCAAGAGGTGCGTCCTGTGGAGAGGGGAATACTGCTGGAGACTCTTGCCAATCAACTGCCAGAGGGCGCAGTTCGGTTCTCTTCAAAGCTGGCGAAGATTCAAAAAACTGAAAATGGAGAAACTTTGTTGGACCTAGTAGATGGTACTCAGCTATCTGCAAAGGTTATCCTTAATCTACTTTCTGAATTTTCTATCGATCTTTCTCTAGGCAGATGGCTCAATCTTGTTATGTGTCACATCAGTTGGTATTAAACTATAACATTACAGATAATAGTTCATGCATGTAGTACCACTCGTTCTCATTTTCTCGTCTTGATGAATTCCAACAGATTGTAATCGGATGTGATGGGATTCGGTCTCCTATAGCTAAGTGGCTGGGTTTTCCTGAGCCCAAGTATGTTGGTCATTGTGCTTTTCGTGGCCTTGCAAATTACCCTGTTGGGCAGCCATTTGAACCAAATCTGAATCAAATCTATGGAAGGGGCCAACGTGCAGGATTTCTTCCTGTTTCTCCAACAAAAGTCTACTGGTTTGTCTGCTTCAACAGACAATCTCCAGGTAAATTTCTAAATTTCAAGTCTCCTAAGCCTAAGACTTGTTATGCATGAGTTAAATATAAAACATCAAGAAGGATCTGTAGCTATTTTTTACAACGGTAGGGCATCTTATTGCAGGTCCAAAAATTACTGATCCGTCTGTGTTAAAGAAGCAAGCTACAGAACTAGTCAGAGACTGGCCTTCAGACCTAGTGAACATCATAGACAATACCCCGGATGACTTGATCATTCGAACACCACTCGTAGACCGGTGGCTGTGGCCAAACATCAGCCCTCCAGTTTAAGCAGGAAGGTGCTTGTTGTGCTCTTGAAGATGCAGTAGTTCTAGCAAGAAAGCTTGCAGGTGCTATCAAGTCACGACCAGATGCCATTGGAGATGCTCTCAGCTCATATGGAAGTGAGAGATGGCCTCGCATCTTTCCGCTAACGGTTCGTGCAAATCTTGTAGGGTCACTCTTGCAGTGGGAGAACCCTGTTGTGTGTTCTGTTCGGAACAATGTCATCTTCCCCAAGCTTGTTAGGTTAGGACCATTGTTGGAGCATACAAATTTTGAATGTGAGCCTCTACAAGCTCCAGTTGTGTAATGTAGGGAGCAATGTCAGCATCCCCTAAACTAATTAGGTTAGAAAGAGTGGGGAGAAAGATGCTTGAAAGGATCTTACCATACTAATTGTATATTCCACATTATACTGTCTATAAGTTGTTTCCAAATGAGTAGGCACAAACAAAAGAAATAAATCACAATGCTAAGAACCAATACAATTCTGCAATTCCCAAATGAATACCAATTTAATAGCTTGTTTCTGATTATGATATAAATTTCAACGAAGCTTCGATGCATATGTGCAATCAAGGTGTCTAATAAGACGGAACTAGGTCTACATTATATCACATTCATATAAATTGCTTACAAGAATTTCTCGAGTAAGAGGGAGCCTGCTAGTTTTTCTTCTCCAATAGTCTTGTGGGTCTAGTGATGCATAAATTATGAATTCAGATTAAATTCCTCCATCTCTTGTTTAATGGAAAGCTGCTCCTCCAACAACACTCAGTATTGCCCTCAATCTCGATAATCTTCATTCTAGAAAAAGGTGAATCACTGAAATAGAAGCAACCAATTAACCAAAAAACCTCCAAACACGAATTATCCTAAACTACAAGCATCCCGCATTGTTGCCTGCACTTCGGATATACCGAGAAAGGAATACCCGCCACGGTTTATAAGATAGGAGGCAGTGGAAGCAAAATGTTATCCAAAGACAAGGCTGGAAATAACATTTTTCAAAGATATGCCTAACACTAGAAAGCCTTCACAAGAAAACCCGTTCTTCAGCTTTTCAGGATACTAAAACACTGTGCATATAAAACCACATGAAGAAACACAAGTGTGGCCCAAGCAAACAAAATAGTTTCAATCATGAAGCTGACTGATAAAGCCAAAATTGCAGTTTATAACTGTCTCAACAGTACAAGCTATGGCACCACAGCAGAAAATAAATACGAAAACATGTGATCATTCTAAAGTTGTAATCTTTAACCAAAAGCAAGCAAACTACTAATCCATTTCCTTTATAATCGGTTAAATTTTCTCTTAGATGACTTCACTCAATCAAATTGTCACCAGACTTAACAAGTAAAATCCATCAAATTGTACTGAATATGAAAACAAAACAAAATCCCAATCACAACCCATAAAGGCAAATACTCATATGAGTTGTTCACTGTCAGATTCAATGGAAAATAACAATCTTTGAGACAAATGGGCAAGTGGGTACTGTTGTATTGTACCTGGATTGGAAAAGAACCAGAGGATGATGGCGCAGAGGACGAGCAAGAGAGGTATGATGTGAATGGCGTTCTCTGCGGACCTGATACGACGCCGTTCCTTCTTTGCGACATGAGAGAGGGGATCGTATGTGGGTAGATGTAGATGCTGGTCTGAAGAGTCGTCTGTGGTTGGTTTGAAGGTTGAAGGTGGCGGTGAAGTTGATGAGGAGGTCACAACCAAGTCCTCTGAGACTCTGGAAGCACTTGCGGATCTGTGCATCTTTGAGTTATCAGAATCTTGGTTGTGATTGGAACAGAAGATGGTTTCGATTCTACTTCATTGCTCTCTGGATGGGTCAACAACAATAAGACGCCTTTCTTGAATCTTGACTACTCAAAATAAAATAAAAAAGAGAGATTTCCTGTGTTTTGTGACGAAAATAGTTTGCTATTTCTTTAAGGGCTTTTAAGGACATATAGGCTGCGCCTCTAAATAAAAACAATTTGGTTCAGTTATTACCATGGGTGCATTTCGTTGTTAAAATGATTTTCTTTAATGGAGTTTTTTTATTCACATTTGTGCTCTTAACATAAAATGAAAAAATGGGAGGAAAAATATAAAATAAAATGAAATAATAACAAAACATGGATAGCTTGTCCAACGGTGACATCCAATAGGTTATTGTTTAAGAGTGACATCCATAAATGTTACGTTTAAAATGGACCAGTTTAACATTTTTTTTCCTTCCGCTCCAACCGGAAGAGGAAAACTTTAATTGTTTGAACCAATTAGACAATTTAAGGCTTGAAGTGGACTTTTAAATCATTTTTATTATAAATACATAGATGGTGTGTTTATTAATTAGGAATTGGAATTCTCATCAGGAAAATTCTATTTATGGAGGATTTTTGCGTTTAATTTATATCAAGGAATTAAAAAGTAAGTAGGGTCCACACAAAATTAGGAATTGAATTCTTGGACCGCCATAACGTGATGAATCAAGTCTTCGTTGCCCTTTTTTTCTGAGTTAGCAAGAATTAAGCCCAAAGCATCGCGAAGGAGAAGCAAGTCCTAGGAGAGTACTCTATTGTTCTTCCAGTGACTGCGTGTTTTGTGTTAATATTTCCGGCAGCTCTGAACATGGGTGGAGATGATTTGCTTATGTTGAATAGAGATTGTAGGAGCTTGGCATAAGAGCTTGGAGTGTAGAAGCTAAAGACCCACAGTTTAGCAAATGAGAATTAATGCACGTGCTTGGCTTGATGTTGGATATGCTTGAGTTTGGGAATGATGGTTTTATTGTTTGAGGCTCTGACTTTGGTGGTTTGATTTTTTGCTTGTGATGGTTGCTAGGATGCGTATAGTAGTCAAATAAAGGGGGTTTCAAAGAGCATAGCCGAGGAAAGAAAAGCTTAAGACTTTAAAGGCTATGGTGTTTGTGGCTATGATTCTAGAGAGATTTATGAGTTCTAGAGGTGGGAGGATGAAGGAGTTGCTTGGACTTATGCTTGAGGTGAGGCTTTATAGAAAAGATTAAGGATTTCAAGGATGAATAAGTAGGAAACATGGTTGTGATGCTACTGAGATTTTTAGAGCAGTTAAGAGAATGGGTTGATGGCTGCTGAGATGCTTGCAGTAGCCCAAAGAAGTTTTCGGCCAAGAGAAGAGGGGTGATAGCCAAGGGAAGAGGTCGATGGTTGGTTGGGAAACTTGCAACCGCTATGAGAAGAGGGGTTCTCATGATTGCTGAGAGGTTTCCAGCGACCAAGAAAAGTTGGTTACTCCTTGGGTCATGGGTTCTAATTTATAGAAGGCAAAGGCTTTCCTTTATTTCCAATGGGTAAAAGAATGTGATGAAATCATCTTATTTCCAACGTATAAAAGGGAGCATTGGGACATTCTTATATCTAGCATGTAAAACTAGGTATCGGAAAATGATTATTTCCTTTCGATAAAAGGAAGTATCGGAATTGGCTTGTTTCCAGTGGGTAATAGGGAGTGATTGAAGAATATCTCATTTGTACATCCACATTGGAGAACTTCAAGTAATGAGCTTGGACTTTGGTGCTCCCAAGTAGCCCCAAAGTCTCCATTATCCAAGAGTTTATGTGGGCCTTGTGGATCTTTATAACCATCTACACCACAACCCCTCGTGCAAGCCTTTTAAACCACATAACTTGGGTTCATGTACGCTTGGTAGGTGTTTGGCATAAGAAAAATGTATTAGCCTTGCATTGAGTTATTTGGCATATGCTTGGAATGCCTGGGCATGTGTTAGAGTGGCTTGGGCTTTTGTGACCGAGCTTAGTGACATATCAAATTTAAAGGAATATGTTTTTTGGCATGGCAATGATACTACTAAAATTTGTATAAAAGCTTACATACATATTTATTTTGTCAAACTAGTTCCCAAAAAATATAATTGGAATTAATACAAGACCTATTTATCCCTTATTTCATACGTCATATTAGGTTTTAAATGCTTTTGGATTTGTCGTGACTTTTTAGGCCTCAAAAAAATTGTTTCGTCATTGCTCTAGAATGTTTGTTGTACTTCATTACGTTTTTCTCCCTCTTCTTTACAATTTTTTTTTATTATGTTGTAGAATTTTTTGTGAATTAATATTTTTTGGTGTCTGTTGCTGAATACAAGTCATGATATATAAGTCTCAAATTGGAAAAGACAATAATGATCTATAGTTCAAATATAGGTTGTACACTCCTAAGTGTATCGAGACCTGTTAAACTAAAATCCCATACTCAGAGGTCCATAGGGGCCTAATCCCAAGGTATTGTACGTAGATTATACACGCTAGGGAAAAACCAAAAGATCCATGAATATTTCATCAAAAGCAATATCATTATTAAGGTCCAGTATTGAATGCAATAATAAGTCATTATTTGGCTTCCATTTTACCTAATACTTTCCATATAAATGGTCAGCGACAGGTACATCAAATTATTTTCCCCTTTATCCAATATTTTTCATATAAAATTCACTATAAATGGTAACTAGTTTAGATTATGCATGTTAGGATAAAACCAATATGCATGAATATTTCATAAACTGCAATGTCATTAAACACAATATTGAACGCCAATGCCATAATATGTCATTCTATCTTTTCTTACCAATACTTTCCATGTAAAATTCAATATAAATATTTCCCTTCAAAAAGAAATTCAATATGAATGTTAACCAACTTAGATTCTAAAACCAATTATTTTCCCTTCTACCAAATAATTCCCATTTAAAAATCACTATAAATGATAATGCAAGCTAGCAAAAAATTACAATGCATGAACATTTCAAGTAGCAACTATTTTGCTATCTCTGACTAGAAATACTATGCCAGTGTGCCACGTGAAAGTGTTGTCATGCGTGTCAAAACGTTATTGATCGAAGATAACAAAATAATGTTATCCCCGTTTCATGTAAGTCTTTCTCGTCATTAAGGCATCCATTCTATCTTTTCCATTACCAATACTTTCCATATAAGATTCAGATAAATAGTATCTGGAAAGAACAACCAACTCTTTTTTCCTTTTACCCGGTACTTTCCATAGAAAGTTCAATGTAAATAGCAACCAATTATGTTTTACAAGTTATGGAAAAACCAAGATGCATGAACACTTAATCAAAAGCAATGTCATGAAGGCCCAATATCGAATGGCATAAAAAGTCGTTCTTTGATTTCCCATTTTGCCTAGTACTTTCCATATAAAATTCCAAATAGATGGTGAGTGGTAGGTACACCAAATTATTTTCCTTTTATCCAATATTTTATATATATCACTATAAATGGTAACTATTTTTTTCTACAAGTTAGGGCAAAACCAAGATGCATGAGAATCTCATTAACTACAATGTCATTATCTTTTCTTACCATTACTTTCCATATAAAATTAAATATAAATATTTCTCTCCAAAAGAAATCCAATATAATTGTAAACCAACTTAGATTCTAAATCCAATTATTTTCCCTTTTACCAAATGATTCCCATATAAAAATCACCATCAATCGTATGCAAAGCCTATGCATGAACATTTTGTACAACACAATGTCATTAAGGCAAACGATTCTATCTTTTCCATTTTACCAATACTTTCCGTATTAGATTTTATCTTTGAGATAACAATTTATGTGTGACATCGTAATTTAATTCCTTATATTTCATCTCACTTGCTTTTAACTGAACTTTTCCCCTTTTTTTTCATCATACTTATTGTATTAGTTGAAACGTAATCGTCATTACAGCTTCTCGTACATTCTATTTGTGTTAGTTTACGTAAAGAAATAAAAAATAATAATAAGAATTGCATGCATGTTGAAAAAACATAAGCAAAATGATGACGAGACCTAACTCATAATATTTTGTAGATATGTTTGGATCTACTTTTAATACTCACTATTTAGATTTTGGCACTCCAAACTAAGTATTTAAATTTTTAAACGTTCGCTACGGGATTTACATAAGCTAAACTGAGAGTACCAAAATTGCTTCCACTTCTATATATATAGCCCATGCAAAAATCTCAACCTCATTCCCACTTCCATTATAATCTTCTGCTCAATCACAGTATTCATCCATATTGTGTGTACTTTTGTCGGGGGAGAGTTTAAACTAAACGAGGTTTTGTATGGAGGGGAGGCCAAAAGACAGATTCAACACCTACAACATGAATGGAAGAAAGTCCAAGGAGAAACTTTTGGTTCAAAATCAGACTTCATTGAGTTTTTATCGGATCCTTGATTTACCAGAAAAAGGTATTACTTACTTATGACATCAACGTTAATTATCTTTGTATTAATTTTGTATGTGATCACGATGATTATTCCAGTGACAAGATTCTTTTAACATGTTTTTCTTTTTCGAATTACAAAAGCAGGAACATTGTTGAACCAAAACAATGGTGTACAAGCTCAGAGATAGAAAGAACAAGCTGGTACATCAAAGTAACTGGAGCAGTTCAGTGTTTTCGAGTGATGAAACATGTAGTTTCTGAAATGATGATCCTGATGATGTTGCTCAAAAGGCTGAAGTGGGGGCTATAACCTCAACTGGGAATTTGGAATTGATAAGGCCAAAACGGGGTTGCTCTCAAAAGAATACAAAGTGCAAGAGTAAAAACACTAGCTCGATTTTCATATAGCAACCCTTGCTGGATTGTGAACCAAACAAAGACTTTCAAAGATAAAAGAACAATATTGTGTAATTTATTGCATTTGTGTATAATGACATCGTGGTTGTATTACATTAGCGTAATTTAGGGCTATTCATGTTTTATGTTGTGCTCGTGTTGGTCCATTAAATATTTAGTAACATGTTTGTGCTTACTCAAATAGCCAACGGGGTTTAGTCCAGTGAAAAATGCATTGACTTGCAGACTAATTATCTTAAGTTTGAACTCCCACGAAACATTGACAGTGTATATGAGAAAACCTCATTCATAATTTCACTTGTTTAAAAAAATAATAATAATAATAAAAGCCAAGTGCTATGGCCTACACTTTATTACTAGTGGCATGCGTTAAACAACTCCAGCTCAAGAACCTGTTTTTCTTATCTCACTTTATTACTAGTTTTAGTTATTAAATATTAAATTATTTTTGTTTGATAATATGAATTGTCGAGAAAAATTGAAAAAGAGCACGGTCAATGTTACGAGTCATTCCTTTAAGCACATTTTGTGCACGAGCCATTCTAGCTAATACAACCAGACAAATTTAAGCAAAACACAAATGAAAATATAGTTTAGGTAGGATTAAATTTCGTATTAGGCAATTTTGAAACAAATGTCATGCACAACATTCTTGGTTGTGGGACTCGTTTGAGACTGCTTCTCTAAGAAATACTTCTATTCAAAAGCACTAAAGCATTTTTATTATAAAAACATTGATATTTTCATAAGAAATTGAAGTGTTTCTTTGAAAACCACTTGGGAGTAAGGACTAAAATATCGATAATATCGACGAAACATCGAGGATATTATCGTTTTTTCGGGTCTTGGATATTTTAGAACATATTCATACACATATCTTATAAGTATCGATAATATCGGAAAATATTGACGTCGATAATTTCTCTTACACTTCAGCAACATTTGGCCAAAATATCACTATAATATCGATAATATCGAGATGATGAAGACAGTGAAAATTTTGAAGAGTTATTTACACTAACACCCCCTAAGGTTTCTTGTGTTTTCACAAAATCCCCTAAGGTCTCAAAAATTATACAAACACCTCTTGAGATTTCAATTTGTTTTACAAAACCCCTTTTCATTGATTGTTTTCCAAAAATTGATGATTTCATAAAAACAAACTTATGCAAATGACAAAATTAAACCTCAATGAAGTATATGCAATCTAATCTCAAACGCCAACTTTGTCATTTGGAGAATTTTTTTTTGTATAAAATCATGAGTCTTTGAATGAAAAATCAATGAAAAGAAGTTTTGTGAAAATAATTTAAAACATCAGGGGGTGTTCTTGTAATTTCTAAAACCTCAAGGAATTTTGTGAAAAAACTAAAACTTCTGGGGGTGTTAATGTAAATAATTTGAATATGAACCTTATAGGAATTCTATGTGGTACTAAGTCACTCATGTATCTTACCATGCAATATAGAAAGTGTAAAATATTATACTAAATCATTATAAATAAATGATTATGGTGTGTTTAATCTGAGTCTTTGAATGAAAAATCAATGAAAAGAAGTTTTGTGAAAATAATTTAAAACATCAGGGGGTGTTCTTGTAATTTCTAAAACCTCAAGGAATTTTGTGAAAAAACTAAAACTTCTGGGGGTGTTAATGTAAATAATTTGAATATGAACCTTATAGGAATTCTATGTGGTACTAAGTCACTCATGTATCTTACCATGCAATATAGAAAGTGTAAAATATTATACTAAATCATTATAAATAAATGATTATGGTGTGTTTAATCTTCTTTTATTAATTACTACATATTTTCTACACTCACAATATTTGTCAACTCGCTATATAATCAACTTAAATTAGTTAAACCCATCATGCAATGCAATTCCTTCACTTTTTGGTGATAAAGTGATAATTGACTAAAACATCCTCCAAAGTTTCAAGAAAATTTTCCAAGTTTTTCTTACATGTTCCATGATTTTTATTCATTTTTTTATCGAAAATCAATAATTTCCCGATATTTACATCGAAATTTCTGTGTTTTTGGACCACTATTATTTCTGAAACCATCGATATTTTAGACCTTACTTAGGATTGCTTCTCTAGAAAATGCTTCTTCAGAAAGTGTTTCTATGACCTAGAAGCACTTTTAAATTTTGCTGCCAAACGTTGTCAAAAACACTTTTAGTCGTTAGAAAGTGCTTGAGTCCTTACATAAGCACTCCCAAACATACCTACTCTCTTTATCTTAGTTGTATTATATCTTTGTTTAATTTACATTATAGGTTATTCTGGTTACCCGTTAACTAAGAAATTTTCCTTCAAATAATTTGTCCCTTTCATGTTTGTGATAGCACATTTGCTTCAACAAAGTTAAGTTCATAAATTTAAAACAGCAAACCTCCTCCATTTTATATATACATAAGAAAGAGTGGTGTAATTCATCATGCAATTTTGCCGCTCTAACATATGTTCACAAATTACCAAAGTCTTTTTAAGCATCAAGACACTTCGCCTTTGGAAGCATGGAGTATGAAATCGCACTGTGTAAGGGGATTTCCTATGGGTATGAAATTGCACCTGACTTATGGGTATGAACTTCCTATGTGAGGGGAATTTCATACTCTCTGCTCTCTCTCTCTCTCTCTCTCTCTCTCTCTCTCCCTCCCCGCACCACTTGAGAAAGCATTTAATACACTTTTTTTGGACTAAACAACCCATTTCTAATTTAATAACTTTAAATATAAAAAATAAAGGGTATTATGGGAAAAGTAAACAATTTTTCATTCCTAACATGACATAAACCAAACATGAGAATGTGAGAAATTGACACTTCCTGGTCTTCATTTCCCAACATTTCCAAATATGGGAATAAACATATTTCGTTCCCATTTCCTGAGATTATACATGGGAGTTCATTCCCAAGAAGTTCATTCCGCGAACCAAACAGACCCTTAGTGAGATAAGGTTTCAGCAGTTATATTGCTGACCAATGTCTTGCTACTCCGTGCCATCATAATTTTGTCACTTTTATATACCTGTAGCCGTTTCAATAGCTCCTCTAGTACCTTGCCTACCTACTACCACACTAAGTGCAGTTTACCTTGTTTGTTCAGTGCTTACTTTCATCAAGCTTCAAATCTTAGGATTTATCGAATCGCATGATCCTTGCTATCGGCGCTTGATAACGGAAGAAAAGCGAGAAGGATAGCATTGGGGATCTAGAGTGACGATTTCTCAAAAGATATTCAAGGTAATTCTTTCTGCCTGGTTACATTTTGCGATACAAATCTTCTAAGAACTATATGATTAATTATTCCCTAGTTTGGCTAGATCTTGAATTTTGATTTACACAATACACATATCACATAAGTAGTGACTCGTTAAGGTAAAAAGAATTCTCTTTATACTCATTTTCTATGTGATCTTGAAGATTATTCAACTGGCGAGATTTTCTTAACACATTTCTTGTTAGTTAAATCATAAATTAACTTTTCATTTATTTTTTCTTCTGAGAATGACACCCAATTAATTTGTTATATAGTTCATTTAATTGGTATAATTTGAAAATAATTTATTGTTGAAAATATGCTTTTACTTTCATCTTAATAAATTAACCATCAAAATTAATTATTAGATTTTTGGTGTATAAATATAAATATTCTTTGGGTTCACACCAATATTTTTTTTTCTTTCAACTTTTGGGTTTTCAGCATGGCAAGTGGAAGTGCATCCTCCACATGCATGTGCATATGGATTAGATTGACCTGTATCCACTTTCAGATCTCATTCGGTTTGAAGTTAGATTAAAATGTGGATCCATTTTTTAATCTTTTTTTAACTTGAATTTGTATGGGCAATTAAACAATTTAATCTCCATAAAAATTTAAAATGCTCCTGTTGATGAGGAATTCTTCAAATAATTTTATTTTAGGGTCCCCTATGATTTTTTTAACAACTCAAACTGTCTATTTTTCAAGTCTTCATCCTTGCAAAAAATCATGCAAATTGAAAATCATTAAAGCATCTAGTTGGGACTAACAAAATATAGAGGACCACAATTCTTCAAGAAAAGACTTATAATAACAACCATCTAATTGAGTGATCAAATGATTTCGAATTCAAGTGAATTTTTTTGTAGAAATGATCTTTGATTAAATATCTAAATAATAGATGGTTCGGATTATTGAAATACAAGGCGTGATGGACCCTACAAAGGTGTCTCTCAAATAAGAATTTGAGGAATCCCTCTACTAAAGCTATATATATAAAAACGTATAGTAAATATAAAAATGAATCAGTTGTATATCATATTAAGTTGGATTGAATTAGTCTTTATTTATATTTGAATTGTTAAGTTAACAGGTTAATAGATTGAAATGAAGGTGGGATCTAGAACCGGATTGTAACTTGAATGGAGGATTGCTTACACACTGATGTAATCTTTAAGCAGAGCTTTAACTACTATATATAAGAGGAGCTTAAACGGACCAGTCCTTTCTCACTTTTCAGTTACTGAAATTTACCACTTAAAAGCTAGCTGTTAAGATTTATGCTAATTCAATTACAAATGTGTCAACTGTGAATGAAAATTGAGGAGAAAATGGCGTCAAATAATAAGAATGGAAACAAATCAAAATGATCTTTGCTATGAGAAAAAATAAACCTGCATGTTATGATTATCTATACATATATTTGCTTCACATTGTTACTTTCTTAACTTTTTTTTTCTTTTTCTTTTTTCCAGATCAACAAAACTACAAAGCAGGAATATTGTTGGACCAAGACAATGGCTTACGAACTCAGAGATAGAAAGAACAAGCAGCAGGTATATCAAAGTAACTGGAGCAGTTCAGTGTTTTCGAGTGACGAAACAGATAGTTCTGATCCTGAGTATACAAGGAGGCCCCCAAGAAGGCAAGCAAAGAACTACAACCTCAGTATTGCTCAAATGGCTGAAGCGGGGCCAGCTACAACCTCAGCTGGGAATTTGGAATCAGTAAGGCCAAAACGGGGTCGTCCTCGAAAGACTACCAAGCCTAGGAGGCAAACAAGAGCTCGATTTTCATATAGCAACCCTGCTGGATCGTCAAACCAGACAAAGAATCTCAAAGATAGCAGAACTATATTGTCATGGTTGATTGACCTCCATATAGTTGAGGATAACGCAGCAGTCTTTTATAACAATGAGATAATGCTGAAGGGGACAATAAAAAGGGCTGGAATTTTGTGCACTTGTTGTGAACAAATGTTTACAGTGTGGAATTTCGAGGTTCATGCTAAGAGCGAATTAAGAAGGCCGTACGAATATATTTTGGTCGAGAGCAATGGAAACTCCCTCCTCCAATGCCTGACGGATGCATGGGAGTGCCACATTGAATCTGCACCACAATTTGGATTCCATCGTAGCAGGCCCGGAACAGCACCAGCAGACCAGAATGACGATTCGTGTATGATATGCGCAGATGGAGGGGATTTGATGTGCTGTGACAAATGTCCTTCCGCGTTCCACACTTCATGCATGAACATGGAGGTGAGAATTCTTGCAATTTTATGCTTTGTTAAGTAACTCAACTTCGTAAAACATTTCTTCAACTTTTGAACTGCAGAGAGTTCCCGAAGGAGAATGGGGATGTTCCTACTGTGTCTGCATACATTGTGGACTTGTACGTGGGAAGTTCCTTACATGTTCAGTATGTGAGAAGAAATGTATGCTTCTTCATTTCTAAATGAATGTCATATTAGAAGTTTCTTAGGGGGCGTTTGGTATCCTATTCAAATAGGGAAGTCAAAAACTTTGATTTTTCTTAGAAATGAGGAGTTTTTAAATCTATTTTTATAATTCAAAAACTTGTTTGGTATGTAACTTGAAAACTTTTTTCAAATCTTAAAAATTTGAGAACTTGTGGATTGTTAGAAAAAAAACTGAAAAAACAGATATTTTTTGTTTTTAATAATTGGGGTGTTTTTCAGTTGTTCATGAGTTTGAGTTTTTTAAAAATAGGGCTACCAAACAAGTTTTCTTTGTTTTGGACTCAAATTATGTTTTTGAGTTTAAAAGGTTGGATTCAAGTTGAATATCAAACAGGCCCTTGGCTTTTGGATATTTGCTCCAATTTGAATCTTTCAAAATAGGGACAAAATTTATAGCATGTGAGAAGAAATGTATTGCTAAAATATCAGTAACCTTTGTGTAGTTCATTGGAGTTGCCCTGCGCCAAATGAAATCGATCTCAATCTCTCAACTTCATCATTTTGTAGTAAGAGCTGCAGCGAGGTACATACTTTAGTACATTTTACTTACACAGAGAATTAATCGTTTTTATCAATTTTTTTTTTTGTGGTTCAAAAATGTTGACATAAATGAACTTTTGTAATAGATTTTTGAGAAATTGGAGCCGATAGTTGGGGCCAAGAATGATTTAGACAATGGATATTCTTGGAGACTTCTCAAGAGAGAAGATATAAACTTAAGTAGCCTTACTGAAAATTTGCACAAAAAATTAGAATGCAATTCCAAGATCGCAGTGGCAGGGGTCTTGATGCACCACTGCTTTGAGAACATCATCGACAGATTCACTGGAACAAATGTTGTTCAGAGTGTAATACACAGTCAGGAGTAAGCACAAAGTTCTTAATCAGCTAATTTCTTTTGGGTTTTTTTTTTCTTCAAGTTATTGAACGATGAAAAAGATGTTGATTTGGTAGCTTAAATTTGAAAGCCCATTTGGTTGGTTTTAAGTAAGCCCATGAGGCCCATTTGTTCTGGTGGCTTAAGGTTTCGAGTCATCCACAATCACCTATATATACATCATCTTCTCACTGTGTTTAGTGTGCCTCCACATTTTAGTAAGAGAGAAAACTCTCTCTTTTGTTTTGGTAGGTGAATGGAGTGGGACTTACAACATTTGTAAGTGAAGAAAATCTTCTTTTTGTTTTGTGAGAGAAAAATACATTTTTTCTCTTTTGTTTGAGCTACTTCAGATCTAGTTTTGTTCTCTAATTTGAAGTTTATTCTTGACTTTGTGGGAGTGATTTGAGTGATTTTTTATTTATTTTTGGTTTGAGCTACTTCAGATCTGGTTTTGTTCTCAGATCTGCACTTTGTTATTGACTCATCTGTGTGGGAGTGATTTTGGTTTTTTTTTCTTTCCCTTTTTTGTTCGAGCTACTTCAGATCTGGCTTTGTTCTTTAATATGAACTTTGTTCTTGACTCATATTTGTGGGAGCGATTTGAGTGATTTTTTTCCGTTTTTGGTTTGAGCTACTTCATATCCGGTTTTGTTCTCAGATCTGAACTTTGTTATTAACTCATCTGTGTAGGAGTGATTTTGATTTTTTTTTTTCTTTTCCCTTTTTTGTTTGAGCTACTTCAGATTTAGTTTTGTTCTCTAATCTGAACTTTGTTCTTGACTCATCTTTGTGAGAGTGATTTGAGTGATTTTTTACCGTTTTTGGTTTAAGCTACTTCAGATCTGGTTTTGTTCTCAGATGTGAACTTTGTTATTGACTGATCTGTGTGGGAGTGATTTTGGTTTTTTTTTTCTTTTCCCATTTTTGTTTGAGCTACTTCAGATCTGGTTTTGTTCTCTAATATGAACTTTGTTCTTGACTCATCTTTGTGGGAGTGATTTGAGTGATTTTTTTACATTTTTGGTTTGAGCTACTTCAGATCTGGTTTTATTCTCATATATGAACTTTGTTATTGACTCATCTGTGTGGAGTGATTTCGGTTTTTTTTTTTCTTTCCCTTTTTTGTTTGAGCTATTTCAGATCTGGTTTTGTTTTCTTATTTAAACTTTGTCCTTGACTCATATGTGTGGGAGTGATTTGGGTGAATTTGGGATTCTTGTTTGTGAGAGTTAGACGTACTCCTCTATAATCTCCTTTTGTTAGTAGTGAAATTTCCTTACCCTTTGTGAACTGCACAAAGGCTACAAAATCAAACTACTATAAACATACGTGTGTTGTTGATTTATTTGTGTCATATTTTGCCTTTGTATGACTAAATTGAAAATTGTTTGTAAAAAATCGTTTTTTTTTTTCAGGTCAAATTTGGGTCGGTTAAATTTTAGAGGTTTCTATACTGCCATCTTAGAGAAGGACGATGAAATCATCTCTGCAGCATCTATAAGGTAAAGGTCATGTGTGTGTCATAAAAGTTTAATAGGAAGATGAATAGGAGCATCATTCTTTACTTGCTTATCACATTATGCTTTTGCAGAATACATGGAAGAGAGATGGCAGAGATGCCATTTGTGGGAACTGAATCGAAGTGCAGGGGACAAGGATTTCTTCGAAAATTTCTAGTAGCTATTGAATCTGTAAGTTGTTGCATAAGTAGATATATAATAGTTCCTTACATGGTGATAGTCATTAGCCTAGTTTTTTTTAAGCAATCCTCATACAATGATTTATTTTTCAGGCCCTTCACTTCTTAAATGTGGAAAATCTGATCATTCCAGCTTCAATAGAAATAGTTGGAATGTGGACTCAAAAATTTAAATTTTCCCACATTGAAAGTGCCATGATCAAAACAATAATCTCCTCAAACACATTGATGTTTCCGAAGGCTGTCAGGCTACAGAAAAGCTTGCTGGCAGATGATGCGGAAGCAGACAATGCAGGTCTCTCTCTCTGTCTCATAAATACACAATATTTTTCCTGCTTATATACATGTGCTTAGCGAGTACTAATTCATTTCATCTTATAACTGTTTCTCCATTTTCCTTTGCAGCTATGGAGGTTACTGAAGTTCAGAACAATGAGCAAAATGAGGTCCAACAAAATAGAGATGAAAGACCGCCTTTCATTGATATAAATCTGGACCCTTCAGAAGAGGCTATTGATGCATAATGCCAAGGATTTGATGTCAGAAAGGTTCAACTACTATGGCATGGGAACCAGTTCTAATTAGACTCCAAAATATACTGAAAGGTTTAGAACTTCCTGTTAAATGCGCCAAGTAAACAATACCTGGACTGCACATCATCTTCTGGTGTTATTAAAGTCATTGTTCTAACTAAGTTTACAAAGAAAATGGCATGCGAATGTAGAAAGCAAGGGTTAGATATAGTGTTCTCTTTTTCTTTTTCTTCATCTCCTCTGCATTAGGATTTAGAAGTGCCTCAATTTTGTAACAAAAGCTTAGGATCTAGAAGTGCCTCAATGCTTGTAACAAAAGTGATGTCCTGTGTATTAGGATTTAGAAGTGCCTTAATGCTTGTAACAAAAGTGATGTCCTGTGTATTAGGATTTAGAAGTGCCTCAATGATTGTAACAAAAGCGATGTTCTTTGTTAAATGTATATAGTTTTATTTTATCTTCATATATTTGTTCATGCTTGTTCCTCTTCCTTTATAATCAATTTTCTTATTACAATTATGAAAAGAATTATATTATGCTATGTGTCAAGCTTAAGCTACTCAAATTTTTAAGTTTTCCGTAAACTTTTAATTTCCTTTGTCCACGTCATAAATTTTAAAGGAAACTAGTTGTAAATAGTAGCCCCATTTCTTGTCCAATAAATATGAAATGTAGGGATCTAGGGGCATTAATCTTTGCTTTGGGCTTGGAGCCACAAAACTCACCAAAAAGAGAGAGTAAAACCTCTATGGGTAATTGTGCCATTTCACCAATCTATTTATCTTTTTTTTTTTTTTTTTTGGTCAATAAAAGCTTCATTCAAAACGAAGGAAAGACGACAAAGAGGAGAAACAGACAAACCAAAGACAGAAAGAAAGGGAACAAACAGCAGCAACAAACGACTAAAACTAACAACTAGAACAACAGAGGCCAGAGGCCAGTAGCTATGACGCCTCCAAAAGGGGAGCCCGTCCGCCTCCAGCACAGACTCCCTAGCACCGCGGGGGGCAAGGAAGTCCGTCAGCTTGCAACACATAAACCAGAGAGGATGGGGGGCTGGAAGCCCAAACTTCATCGCACATCCTCCTTCTAGCTCGCTGAGCTGCAGCATCCGCTGCTCGGTTAGCATGAATCCAAATTAATTGTACTTGCCCTTATATTGAATTCTATATGGAAAACGTGAGGTAAACGGAAAAATAATTTGTTGCACCTTACTAGTTAAGAAATATGATTAATATTATATGGAAATTATTATGTATAAAAAGAAAAATAATCTTTTCCATTAACCTAATATCTTCTATATAAACCTCAACATAAATGGGTGTAACTAATTTGGATTTTAGGGGGCTATAGAGTAAACCCAAGATACATGAATATTTCATATCTCAAACTTATCATGCAAAACAATAAAGTTCATACTATAAGTTTGGTTTTCATTTATTTATTTTCAAGTGTTTTTAGGAGTGATAGTTTTGAATTTATACCCAATTTTGTCTTTGATGTAATTGAACAAGGCAACTATGACAATAAAAAGGGGTTATAAAAAAAGTTATTTTTTAGAGTGATTCTCTCCGGATCGTTTCAGCTCTTTGGAGTGCTTGTATTAATAGATCCGCAATGGGACATGTGGTGGAGGATGCAAAGAATCTGATGGCTGAGGTTACTCGGAGAGGTTTTTACTCATGTCCACCATACTACTAATAAGATGGCTCCTTCTACAGTCTTTGTCCTTTGTTCTCTCTTTTTTCCCGTTAGGTAACAAATTTATATCTCCTTTTATTCAATGTTAAACAAAATGTAGTACTCCTAGTATTTTTCATAATAAAAATAAATTGTCGAACTATTTGATGTGAACAAAAATAGAAAAAGATGAACATATTCAATTGGTTGACATCACTTCTGAATTTTGATGACATACCAAAATATCTACCATATAAAAAACAAACTGAATTTTGATGAACATATTCTTTCATTAAAAAAACTGGATCACTCTAGGAACGAGTGAAGTAGATGATAGTTTTCTTCCACGAAATGCACGATTGTGAGGGAGTCTCAAAAGTGGTCTTATATTCTTTCATGTAAACTTTTAACTTCCCTAATATCTCACATTTACTTCTTTCTTGTTCTTACTTAATGTCTATTGCATAATGATGTTGCTTATAATGATATTATAAATGGGAGGATCATGAGGTAAAGTGTATAAAATAAGGATCCTACAGCATACTTCCGTTTGCAACAATATATAAAATGTAAAATCACACAATACATGTAAACATTAAATAGTGAACTTTATATGTCAAGTTATAGCACAATTAGTATGACAAGAAATATTTTCCCCTTTTTTTTATATATAAAAAAAAAAGGTTTGTGGGGAGATTGGCTACTCTCACCACTGGTGCCAAGACATACCCACAATCTCGAGTCGAAAAAATTTATGCATGGCACCCAACTACCAGCAGCAAGAAAAGATTTTTTTTTTTTTTTTAATTGAGAGGAAAATGAATTTTCACGCGCATTTTAGGCCTTGGGGAGTAAGTAACTAGGAAACCAAAGGCTTTCGTCTCTTGCCTGCCCTCTACTTTTTGTCCCAACTTTGGTCAATCTTTATGCACCCTGACGAAGCAACTAGGAAACCTCTAGTTTCAGGCTTTCAGAATTTTCAAAATAAATGAACTGGCTTCTCTCTTCCATAGCGTGCGAACACCAATTTGGTTTACGTCCTTGAAAAAGACTTAAATGCCCCCCATATTGCTCTTAAATTATTTTTCGTGCTGACTGTTTCTTTTCTTTTTTAATTCGAAGGGCAGAATCATTTTGCCCAAAAAAAAGGGTAGAATCATTATCTATATTAAAAACAAAATTGTTTGGCGCTGGCTTTATAAGGTGATATGATGAGGAGGTAGGTGTCCTTACATGTCACGCCATGTCATTACATTAAGTGCTCTTAATGAGGTATAAGACGATTAAGGAAAGGGTAATGAAATTCAATACCCTATAACCTAAGACTATGTGCATTAGGTTAGTGTTATTCAACCAAGGTTGGGGCGAACAAGGAAAAATTAGCATAAGTCGTCCGCAGAAAACTCATAATCGTGTTCGAATAATAAGTGAAATTTATGAAACTAAGACATATTTCTTATTACAAAGAATCTATTTCTTTCTACTTGAAAAAGAAAAAAGGTATCTTAACATATCATTATTATACCGGGTCATGCTAGGGAGACCAACTTTAGATACCAACTTGTGTACCAACTCTAATAGAGGTGGAGCCCACAAATACAATGAGTCCCACGCTTTATTAGAGAGTTGGTATCTAAAATTGGTCTCCCTAGCATTTTCCTTATTATACCCTCAACCCATTCCACGGTGTTTCCTGTGAGCATGATTTTGTGGCCTTGGTTAACGCCTTTATTAAATAGCAAGGTGATTGGGAAGTAGTGCAATACACACGAAGATAAAAAGACTATCCAATGAAGATGGGCAATAATGGACCTTGACGCATTTGCCACACATTTTTTTTTTTTTTTACAAATTGTTTCTTAAACTTGAGTATCTTTTATTTGGGCATATAAATATATAAGTAATTTTTGGGTATAATAGGCATATTCCCACATAATGTTATTAAATTCAACAATGTAATAATACGATTATACTAATATATCAACCATGTCGTTCATCCATATTTTAATATGTGAATTAGTAATACAACGTGATAATGTAATCATCACACTAAAATTTTTCTTCAAATATATAAAATGCAAGTGCTAAATATCAAAATTTTGGTGTTCTCACCCAAATTAGCACAAAGTTTACCTACATTTTTTGTACTTGTACTCGACTTATGACCCAAATCGCATATTTTAAACAAAATTAACAATGTAATTTTGGAGTTAAGATTTAGAAATTAAAATTTTATATTAGAAATTGATTAAACAAAAACCTAATTATAATTTTTTTTTAAACAATAATATATTATATTTTAATACATCACAACACTAATCAAACATGAAAATTATGAAAATGCCCTTTTGTAAAATCGATCAGAAAGAGGACACGTGGCGGAATATAGTCCCTGTTACTACGTCATAAGCACTATACACAAAATTCCGACATTATAGGGTGCTTTTATAATACAATACAAACAATCACCTTCTTCATTCCCTCCTCGGTTTCTCCTTCTTCTTCTTCACAATCTCCACTTCGTCTTCTTCTTGCCGTTACCCTTCTCCCTCTGTCTCTCCGGCAAAGATCTTACTTCTCGCTGCCATTTCTTGCCGGAACAAGCATATCTATCCAATTTCTCGCGATTCATTCTGAGTCCCAGCCATGAATCCCGAATAGTAAGTTCAATCCGATGATTCTTCTAATTATATTTTTTTTATTCCGCCGATTGAATTTGATTGTATATGCGGTGCGATGATTTTAGAACCGCAATTATATTGTAGGCTGTAATTTAAATTTAATTTAGTTTAATTTTCTGTTTTTTTTTTGTTTGAATTGAGGGCTTTTGAGTATAGATCTAGATGCCTGGCAATCAGATCCGTTGAAATTTTCTCTTAGATTCATAATTTATGTGAATTTTAGGGCTCGTAATTTGAAAGAATTCATACCCGAAGTGGTTGGATCGGTGCTGTTTATGTTTGATTTTGATTGCTGTATAGAGTATAGTAATTCCGATCAGTTAATTATGCTGTGAATTTTATGCAGTGACTATTTGTTCAAGCTTTTGTTGATTGGAGATTCTGGTGTCGGCAAGTCATGTCTACTTCTGCGGTTTGCTGTAAGTGGGAGACAATTAGGCATCGAATTCTTCATATTTTTTTTTCTCAGTATTTGTGAGTCATGAAGATAATTGAGATTTGGGGTTCCTGATTGATGTATTTTGTTTTTGCAAACCAGGATGATTCATACTTGGATAGCTACATCAGCACAATTGGAGTTGACTTTGTGAGCATTTCTTGCGCTGGGTTTCTACACCGTCGTTTCATTTGATAAACTCTCACTAATATATGTGATCTCTATTGTGTATTTTAGAAAATTCGCACTGTGGAGCAGGATGGGAAGACTATCAAACTCCAAATTGTGAGTATATATGAATTGGCTTACTAGTTTTTTGCGTGGTAGATTGAGATCCGTTCTAGTAAAGCTGTGTGGATGTAGTTGGTAGCTCTTTTGAACTAGTTCACATGAATTTTTAAACATGTAAACCTGTCGCATCTTGCCTTTTTCTGTTCTTAATTGCTAATTGATGTTGCTTTTGGGATGTGCAGTGGGACACTGCTGGCCAAGAACGTTTTAGGACAATCACTAGCAGCTACTACCGCGGGGCTCATGGAATCATTGTAAGTGTGTTGTTCCCTATTTATTTGTTGTGCCTGTTATTTTTCCTGAGTTTTCCTCTTGATGTAAGATATAAGTCTCATGCCCTTGGGTTTCTTGCAGGTTGTTTATGATGTCACAGACCAAGAGAGCTTTAACAATGTTAAGCAATGGTTGAATGAAATCGACCGATATGCAAGTGAAAATGTGAACAAGCTTCTAGTGGGAAACAAGTGCGATCTCACGGCAAATAAAGTTGTGTCCTACGAGACAGCTAAGGTGAATATTGATGAGCCTGTTCTAGTTTTTTTGCATTGTATATCTTGGAGATGCAAAGTATAATGATGGAATTTGTTTCTTTTTAGGCATTTGCTGATGAAATCGGAATCCCTTTCATGGAAACCAGTGCTAAGAATTCCACTAATGTGGAGCAAGCCTTCATGGCCATGGCTGCTGAGATCAAGAACAGGTACTTTCTTGCATTTGTGTTTTTGTGTCATTGTATGGTAATAATTGCACCATTCTAGATGATCAGCTTCTCACACATGTTTTGAATTTTATCTGCAGGATGGCAAGCCAACCGATGAACAATGCCAGGCCTCCAACAGTGCAGATTCGGGGACAGCCTGTCAACCAAAAGTCTGGTTGCTGCTCTTCTTAGATGGGGAAAAATAATTGTTGGGGGGCAATGATGTTTATCGGTGTTGTTCTTCGTGGCATGTAAAACTAGTTGTTTTATCTTAACGCTTTGATATGAAGATGATTGTTGGTCACGTTCTTTTGTTGTCGGTTATCAGCTCAGCACTTTGTTAAAGATTCCATTCTTTTCAATGTATTTGTTTTCAAAAACTTTGTACAAATTAGGAATACTGGTGAATAGCAGTATTTGCCTTGTTCTGTTCCCCTAATTCTTGTCAGATGCAGGATGTTCTATTCCACTGTTTCAACAACTACCGTGCGATGGATATAAGTTTAGTAGGTCATTGAATAATTTGGGATCTATCTTAATTCTCACCTCTGTTGTTTACAAAATATTTTATATGCCATAATGAATTCTTAAAAAGTGCTTCCAGGATTGCATGCTTCCTAGCTAGCCAGGCATGAAGTGGCCCTCCCACTCTTTTAAAACCTTTTTAATACTTGTGGAAAAATATGATACCGTACCCAAAAAAAAATTACACAGTATAGTGTTGGCTCCCCATTTAAGATGATTAATCTATTTACACTTAAGTTTAGATTTTGGCCCCTTTCCCCTAAATCTAAGAATCGTAGCTCCACCACTGATCGGAACACTGCCGGGAAAGTTTTGAGTGGAGATCGTGTTTTGCATATTCACCAGTAATCTCCACAAGAACAAACCCCACCTTTGAAATGATGGAACCTTGTAGTATCTCTAACAATGATTTCCCTTTTCTCAATAGCTGATATGTACTTGGTAGCATGATGGCAATCCCCACAAACTCTCAAGTTTTTGAAAATGCGAATCGGGGTCCCTACCGGCACTTTTATAAGCCCGAAAGCAATTGCTAGTTTTTCACTGTGCCATAACAGAAGCTGCTGTTTCTGCTCTTCTCCAACATCATGTAAGGCAAAATTAAGATCTGGAACGTAGCCTGCCAACTTCATTTTTCGATCCAGTTCAAACAGTTTTTCATGTATAGATGCCAATTCTGGGTGAGCCCTGTCACCTGATCTGAATTCATGCACCACACTATTCACCTCAATCCAACTGTACCCTGGTGTCTTCACTACCCGGTTTTTTTTCATCGATTGCCTTACCTTCGCAACATGGTCCCATCTGTTGGTTGCAGCATAAACATTAGCAAGTTGAACATAACCAGCTGCACTCGTTGGATCAAGATCAAGCAATTTCTTGGCAGCAAACTCAGCTAGCTCTAAGTTCTTGTGGATCCGGCAGGCACCCAAAAGAGTTCCAAATATGGCAGAATGTGGTTCGAACGGCATTTCCTTTATCAAATTCGCAGCTTCAACTAGCCTACCAGCTCGACCAAGAAGGTCTACCATACACGTATAGTGGTCCGGCTTAGCTGCAACTCCATAATCCCTTGCCATTGAATTAAAATACTGTACTCCAAGATCTACCAACCCTGCATGGTTGCAAGCCATTAAGACTGCCACAAATGTGATCCAATCTGGCTTTGCTCCCTCATTCCTCATCCGGTCAAACAAATCGAGAGCTTTGAGACCTGCTCCATGTTGAGCATAACCAGCAATCATAGCATTCCAAGTAACAACGTCTTTTCGTGCCATCTCAATAAACAACTTCCAAGCATCCCCCAAATTCCCACACTTACAATACATGCTAACCAAAGAGGTCGCTGCAGTTGTATCATTATATAATTCAAATTTATAAATCAGCTGATGTACCTGCTTACCCATCTGCAATGCAGAGAGGTTACTGCAACCCAGTAGAACACTACACAAACTTGACGGGTTCGGTCTAACCCCATATCCGATCATTGACCTAAAAAGCTTTAAACCCTCTTCAGCTTGACAATTTTCAACATAACCAGAAATCATAGTATTCCAAGTTACTAAATTTTTCATAGGTATCTCTCTGAATAATTTCTCGGCTAATTCAATCTTCCCAAACTTCATGTACCCTGTAACCATAGCAGTCCATGCCACGACACTCTTAACCGGTGCCACCTCAAACAACTCGACGGCCATGTCCAAATCCCCACATTTCACATAACCCGAAATCATTGCACTCCATGAGACACTATTCTTCTCTGGCATCACCAAAAATAACTCATGTGCTTCTCTCATCTTCCCATTTTGAGCAAACCCTGATAACATAGTATTCCAAGAAGCCGTGTCCTTGACAGGCATCTTGCGAAAGAATTCCAAAGCAGCATCAACATCAAAATTGTGTAAATAACAAGCCAACATAATATTATATGAACAAGAGTCTGGTTCAGGACATTTCTCAAACACCTCGCAGGCTTCTTTCATCTTCCCAGGCATTTTCGCATACCCGGATAAAATTGAATTCCAAGTAACTGTTGTCCTAACTGTCATCTTTTCAAACACCCTACGAGCAGAATCTAAATCCCCGGCTCGAATATAACTTGTGATCAACTTATTTGACTTAATGATATTGCCAAATTCACGTTGATCAAACGGTTTAGATTCATTGCAAAATTGAGTGGGTGTGCTCTTCAATGCCATGTTACCGGTGGAAACCAAGTGAGTTTCTTGTTGTGGGCGAGAGGGAAAGTTGACGGGAACGGCTTCTCTGTTTTGATTGGCATGTGGGGTTCGGATTGTGAAGGAGGAGAGGGCAGAGTTTTGGTGTGTGGAATGTGGGAAAATTTTAAGCACCAATGTTGGTGGTTTTCTTGTATTTCTAAGATTTGTCATGGATGGTGGAGAGAAAAGCAAAAATTCAATTTGTTACAGCTTCTCCAAGATTTTAAGCTGAGCATGATTTCATATGCAAGAAGTTGAATTTCTAGTTCTCCGAGTTGATGCTTTGATTTAGAAGAGAGAAGAGAGAGAGGAAAAACAAAACAAAAAAATATTAGAAATTCCGTTGCCGGGACTTGAACCCGGGTCTTTCGGGTGAGAGCCGAATATCCTGACCAACTAGACTACAACGGATTTGTGTTAATTTTGTAATGCCTTTTTTATTTAACAAATACATTATGTAGGAAACTAAAACTTAAATGTTAAGATGACAAAAAATCTTGCTCCAACAGCTTTATCTATATCATATATTCCTCAAACTATCACATAAAAATGAGATCTTAATAGATAATTAGATAATAATATTTATCAATAATTAAATTATCGTAGGTGTAATTTTATGTTACATTCAATGAATCGGTGCGTTGTTTTATCAAGGGTTGGATTTTGTTTTATTAATCTTTTAATTCAATGGCTAAAAACTGCAATATACCGGTGAAAGAGAAAGAGAAAGACAAAGAGAAAGACAAAGAGAATCATACATATATAGATTACATCGATACGTTGAATGTATTAAATAAGTACTGCTTGCCACCAACTACAACGTATTAGCCAATTACAGCTTATTATCATATTGTGTGTGCCTTAGCATACATGTGCCCAATATTGGGTCAACTATGTTTCCAAAAGTACCAATATTTAAGAGCTTGATTAATACTCGAAAAGGTTGGAACTATCAAAACTCAAAACAAAATCATGTGACAAATAAGCTTTGTTTGCCTCATTCAAATCTTGGAGTTGGACTTATGGGGCAATTTCTTAATAAAAATGATAGAATTGTACCATTCTTAACTAGTGTTTGTTGCTTCTTGGTGTTCACTTGATTTCTATCAAAACCAAACAAAAGGCCGAAATAAAAAGTAAACAATATTTATTATTTTGGCTTCCTCCAACATTTCTATGCATAAGGATGTGTGTCATTTTCGTGTGGAAATAAAGGCCCCCTATGTATTGGCTAATTACTCAACACATATTAAGATTAAAGTTCGTGCAAAAATCATACTTTATTGTTAAAGAGTTTGGGCATTGAACGATTCGTTCAGTTTGGAATTTCACATTTGATTTCACTTCAGTATTCGGCATTTAGTATAAAAAAGGAAATGACACAAATTATTCATTTCAATTACACGCCATGCGAGAATTGTGATTAGTAGCAAAACTGTGAATCATATAATAAGGGCTTATTTATTGAAATACGTCAATGATTTTCAAATAGTCTCAATTTGCCCCCTAACGTTTTAAACGACCCAATCTTCCGATGAACTTCCATTTCATGACCAAGGTTATCCCATTTCATTAGTTTTCTTATATAAAATGGTTAAATCAGCTGACGTGACATGCGTAATTTTAAAATAAATATTTTATCTTTGAAGAAATTATTTTACATGTTTAAAAATAAATTAACTTTTTTAAAATTTAAAATAAAATAAAACTTAAAAACCCAGCAGCCCCTTCCAACCCCTTTCTCTTCCCGATCGTTGCTACTCGCCACAGCAGTCGGTCTTGGCATCAACGTCGACCACTATCCTCCATCCTCCACGTCACCTTCCCCACCATCTTCATCGGCATCGTCTCTGTCCTTCTCACTAGCTCTCTCCTCCATTCCCTGTTCTCTCTCTAATCACTCCTCCTCTATCATCATCATCACCCACACATCCCTTCCTCTTTTCCTCTTCAATCACTCATCCTTCATCACCCACGCACTAGGTATTGATTTCTCTCTCTTTTTATTTTTAATTTTATTGAGTAATTGAATGGGGAGTTCTAGATTTTTTGGGAATGGTGGACTTCGGGTTGGCTTCAGTTATGTGGAAGAAAAGAGTTCAGTTTTGGATTGGCCTAGGTGTTCAGAGGGAAAAAAAAACTTACTTGTAACGGGGATAACACTATTTTGCTATCTTCAGCCAGTAACATAATAACACGTGGAAAAAATATCTAACATGTTAACTCCTCAAAATATCATAGTGAGCCGAGCCCATCACAAGTCACCACGTGGCCATAACTCGTCTCGACGAACTAGGCACCGACCCGACCAAAGCGATGAAGGTTTCCAATGTTTTAAATGATGAACGGTAAGTCAGCCCTCGGGCAGAACATCTACCAAGCCGACCATTGTAAAGCTGTGTGTGACCCGAAGTACTCAAGCAAAACCTGACTAGATACTTGTCAGATCAGTCACTCTATCTGCCTAGTAAAACAGCTTGGCAAGTGAGGGGATCATTTAATACACCTCTCATTCAAGGCCAGGTGTCGCCATACCTTTCATTCTCCATTCTTATACGGTGATGATGGGAAGGGATCATTTAATACACCTCCCATCCTCATTCACCTGTCACCTCGCCACCAAATCCCTGTCCCATAAGCATGGTAGCCATTTAATGACGCTCAGGCATGGGGATAAGGGAAAAAGATCTCCTCGAAATATCTTGGTCTTTCCCCTTATAAATACCCCTCACCAATCTCTAGACAAAGGTAATAACAATTCTCATCAAGTGAACCCTACATACTTTATCTTCATCTTGGGACCTTACCTAATTTCACCATCAAAAGGGGCACTTCCAGGATTACCCCCAGTTCGCTCTAAGTGTGCAGATTCTCCACGGGATACATCCTAGTCCTCAGAGGAACGACACGTCGCCTGGAGAAGGATACTTGGTTTACATAACATGTCATATGTTATTGGCCGGGAATAACAAAAAATGTTATCCCCATTACATGTCGTTAGGAGGGGCTGCTCGGTGTTGTTGAAAATTTATTCCTTGTTTATTTTTATTTTATATATTTTTAACATTTTAATTAATTTCAAGTATTTTTTATTTTTTAATAGTTAAATTTAGAAAATTATCCATCCCATATCAGCTGATTTAACAATTTTTATCTAAAAATTAATAAAATAGGGCAACTTTGGTCATGAAATGAAAGTTCTGAGGGGAGATTAATTCATTCAAAACGTCAGGCAAACTGGCATTTCAATAAATATCAAGATCAGGAATCGTCATTCGTCAGGCCTAAATATCAAGAATGAAAATCTTATATTCATCTTTCGGTTTGCAATACAATAAATAAGTGGATTTTTAAATCAAATACTGCAGGAAACATTTGATGCTATGTAGTGTTTTAAATAAATAAAAAGTACTAGAGACTACCAGAAAATGAAAATGAAAATTTGATCTCCCATAAATTATCCTTTTGCAAACCAAACACTTACAAGTCGACTACCAGAAAATGAAAATTTCATTGCTTCGGCAAAACTTGTTGAATCTCATTCAGAGTTAAATATGCACTAGATTGACCCTAGGTATACCATTAACAAAAGGGAGATTCACTATTATACCTAATATAGGAGCTCAAATTATATAAAAATACCATATATGAAATAGACTTTAGAAACATACCCAAAACTCATTTACAACATAACAAAAAGTCTTTTAACTTCTTTTAAATTACAAAACTGTCATTAATTTCTTAAAACAAACCCAATTCAAAACCCTCATAAAAAAGCCCAAAACACTCAATAAGCCATCAAAATAATTTAATAATCAAAATTAAATTCAATAAGGCCAGCTGTCATTTTTGAAGTTTTTTTTTATGAGTTTGTTTATAGAAATTAAATGGTGTAATGTTTATTTATAAATTTAGTGCTAAGAATGAGTATATGACTAAATATCTCTTAACAAAACTGTAAATTCCCGTATTGATCTTAGATCACAAACCATCTAATTCTTAGTCAAGTGGAAGGGCAAGGTACTCGAAAGTGCTTCCGGAAAAAGAACTTCGAACTGTAAGTGCAAGTTAAAGCACATTTATGGTATAAAGCACTTTTAAAATTTTTTGCAGTTCCAGAGGTAATCTCAAAAGAGAACCTGTTAGCAGTTAAGAGGACTAGTCATTTTTGGATCAAAACAGCCGGAAATACTAGTTACATAACACTCACCTAGTTGATGCCATTTGAGGCTTTGACAAGCAGGCAATCAACGCATCCTTCGCTCTTTTAAGGAAAAAAAACAAATAAACAATCCTTCTGACAAGACTTACAAATATTTAAAGACTAAAGAAAGACTAATTAATAATCAAGTAAAGCCAACAGTAGAATTCAAAAACACTTGACTCTGTTCCAACCTATTCCAACTCAAAACTGATGCATGATTCGTTTGTCCAAGTCATAAAAATTTACACTCCAAAAAAGCATAGATAATCAAAATAGTTCTTAATATTCCTGTGGACAGCCTGCCACTCACTAATGATATCACATAAAACCCACATGGATTAAATGGATAGAGCTGGAAGAAGTGGAGACTATCATTTACCACCCAGAGTCGGGAACTGCCCAGGGTCTTCAATGGAGGGTGCTGCACTGCCTGAGTAACCTCCGGGTCCACCACCGTATCCACCTCGTGGACCACGGCCACGGCCTCGACCACGACCACCATAGTACCTCTCCCCTTCAGCTGGCTTCAGAAACTCATTTATGCTAACAGACTGCACAAAAATATGAATCACTCAGTCGAACAATCTCATCTCATCATAACATGTAGGATTAATAGAAATCCAAGAAATTATATCCGTTTAAATTATTACAAAACCAGAAGAGGTTACTCCGAAAATAAGATAAATAAAAAAGATAACCAAGTACTGAGGAAGCATTAAAAGTTTCAGGACAAAGCAAGTGTAAGAGAACTAATATGTCCAAATTGACACAACGAAAAATGGATTGACTCTCCAATACCATTAAAATGAAAGCAGTAATCACCATTTAAAAATTCACTATAACCAAAGAAAAAGGTTAAAGATAAATCAGGTATACAAAGAAAAGGCAACCTTCTTGGCTCTCTCTTCTTTCTCAGCCGCCTCTTTGCGCTTATCCTTTTCAGAACCCTGACAATCAATGGCAAAGTAATTATACTAGCAAAATAAAATGAAATAGGATTAGTATATTCAAAGTGTGTCAGGACTCACCAGTTTGATAAAGATGTCATTGTTTTCCTTCTTGTTTGAAAGCTGCTGCATGGACTTCAAGTCTTTGTCCAAATCAACCTTTCTTTCCTCAGTCTTCAATGCAAGCAGAGCCTTCCTCTTCTCTTCAAGCACCTTCTCATACTCTTCTAAAGTCATCTCCTATAATAATGTGAAACAATGACATCATTTTATGTAAGGATGAGCAGAAAATCCAATCTCATCAGTTAACTACATGGTATACGGAAAAATCACAGTAATTATGTGAAAACAATATAATTCACCTTCTCCTCCAGCTCCTTCTCTTCCGACTCATTCACAGTATTCTCCTTGTTGGCATCAGCAGCCTCATTCTCTCCCAATTGCTTCTCAGCACCAACATTCTTCTCAATTTCAGTTCCAGGCTCTTCAGTCTCCCTTAATATAGCAAAAAAGTGTATATCAGTAAGCCTTATACCAGATAATGATAAATAAATGTGTCACAAAGTTCAAGACTGAAAATCAAAGAGGGATTAGAACATAATTACTTACTGAGCAATGTCATCGGTGGGTGTTCCCCAATTCCCACGACCAGCCCCATCACGTTTAAACTCACTTCTGATATTACAAATATTATCAATAACAGAAAGAAAACAGGAAGATTCCAGTGGTGAAAGCACATGAATATAAGGTGAATTAAATAACAATAAGACTGAAGACTACTAACCCATGTCCTGTACCACTGCGACGATCAAATACCCTCCGAGGGCGTTCCCCTTCTGCATCGTCCCCATTGTTAAAACCACCACGACGCCCACCACGGAAGGAACCACGAGGCCCACCGTAGCCACCACGTCTTTCAGAAGGTTTCCCTGTATCTCCCTCTTCTGGTGCTCTGTACCCACCATAAACACCATTAGTGTTCTCATTGCTGATTGGATCTCGAGGAAATCCACCACCACCTCCACCACGTCCACGGCCAAACCCGCGTCCACCACCACGGCCCCCTCCACGGCCAGTTTCATACTTCCCTTCCCTCACTGCACATGATAACACCGGTTGTTTGATACACATATTATATACAACATAAAATGTATAACATAACTTATGAGAAGACCAGAAAATCATACCAGCACCTTGACCAACCATCTTTCATTGACAAGAAAATTACATCAACATTATATATTGAAAATCTTATAAGTACTAAACTTCTGAATGTCTAATCATTAGAGATTAACATTATATATATATATATATTTAAATTTCATCAACATTATATATCTAGTTCAAATATGAAAGCTGACACATCTAGAGCATGAACTCTCCACAGATTTATTAGATTTCTTTTCACCAGTTCCACTGATTCAATCTCATTTGGTTCATGAATTACTGGAATTTAAAAAAGAAAAAAGAAAAAAAAAGCTCTGATAGTGCATACGTATCATTCAGTTCCAAAAATAGATATCAAATTGTATAAGCCAAAAAACCAAACTGTAAGAATATGCACCACCACACACAGTGAACACTTAACACCAAATCTGATCAAATATACTCAATAGTAGTACCAAATACACCAAAAAGCAATAACTTATCCAAATAACATCTTCCAACTTCAACACAAAACATAATGAATAAACAGCAAGTCATAAAGATTTTCTTGACGGTACCCAACCAAGAAATGAAACTCAGACAACAGATACAATGATGCCCAAATTTTCATTTTCATTTCCAGAAAACCCAACAGGTATTTCAGCAGACAAAATCAAGAAATGAACTGTAGAAGCAAAGAAATGAATCGAAAACTCACCAGCTTGAGTAGGAGGAAGTGGCTTGGAAGGAAGCTTAGCGGGCTGAGCAGGTTGGGCCTGCTGGGGCTTCTTGGGCTGAGGCGGAGGCAGCTTCTGCCGCTGAGCAGCGAGAAGTTGACTTGGGTCCTCGTTGTCGTCATCACCCAAGAGATCGAAAGGGTTCGCGGTTGCCATTTCTGCAGCTCCGAAAAGTCCGATTCAATACCCTAGAAATACACCGACTTTGAAAAGCAACCACGAAACCCTTCACAGATTATTCGACGCCATGAATCAGAGATTGGTGGGAGTTGGGTTTAGAGTACGTTTGGGGGCAGAGAAAATTGCAGAGAAAGTTTTGTGAAAGTGTTGCTGTTGTGGCTACTGAAAACCCTAACCAATGCGGCACAGAGAAATATAAGAATGACAAAACCTGATCTTAAAAACCCTAATGGGGATTGTTAGAGTGCGGCAGGGTGTATTATAAGCCGCGTGTGATGGGTAAGTTGCCTTGTTTGGGTGCTTGGGGAATTTGGACATACTGGAGATGAGGCAAATGAAGAAAGGGCCCAATGGCAATGACCAGCGTCCACTTTCAACATTTGTAGAAATTTCATGGACTTGAGTTGGTTTGGAGCGGTGATGATGGACGGATCAATCCAACCTAAGGATATAGCCATTTACGCCTTAATCTGGTTTAATCTGGTTTTAGGGTTCAACCTTGCACAAATTTCATCTTTGGGTTCAAATGGTCAAAGCATAAATTACCAACAAAAATAAATGGTCAAAGCATAAGCGAGTATCGGGATACTTCTCTTCCTAAAATTGAAAATTCAACTCATACTTTGTTGTTGATTAAAACATATAATCACGAATATCATCTCACATTTCATTCAAATCTAATTTAAAAATATATGTAAACTGTTGTCATCTAGTAATTGTGTCATATAAGTTGTATCTTTTTTCTGTCATTTACAACTTGTGATTTTACAATATATATAGTTTTAAAAAGAAATGTTTTATTCGTGCTTGCTACTAGTTCCTTCAAACATATATGTATGCCAACCAAGTACAAATCAAATAAGCAACCAAAAAGAAAGGCAATCCAGAATATTTTGTTAATTTTCTGATATTTCTTTTTTATCAACTAGAGGGGATTTGCATTTAGAGCCTCATTCAACTTTGCTAATTTTGTGAGATATTGAAGCAAATTAAAATGTTACACCAAATAAATTGTTGTTGTTTATGTTCATTCTTGAGAATATGCTATATGTATTGAAGCAAATTGTTGTAACCAATCATATGTATTTGATGCCCCTTATGTTAAAGATGATCGCACAAAATAAGCAATCAATATTGCAAATTGATTCTTTGTTATTTAATTACTTATTTTGTATTTGGTTAGTCGTAATGGTAGGAAATAGAATAGGAATGTCATGTACAGTTCTATTATAAAGCTGTAACTCTTGTTCTGTGAATAAACAATGAAATCAATTCTTCCACATTTGGTTTCTCTTGATGGTATCAGAGCAACGATCTGAATAAACCTAACCAAACACAAACATCACCCTAGCAACATAGCCATGGGTGACAACATCGAAAAGAAGTCAACCGACACAAGCATGCCTTCAAAGCCAAAATGGGAAAACCCCAACCACCCGCTCTACCTTCATCATACTTACCAACCCGGCGTAATCCTTGTCCCGCAGCCTTTGGTAGAAGATAACTACATCACATGGGTTTAGTCCATGATCATGGCCTTAACGGTCAAGAACAAGCTTGACTTCGTTGATGGGTCAATCAAAGAACCAAGTGGGGATAAACCTGTTGAATTGCAGCAATGGAAGCGCTGCAACAATTTAGCCAAGACATGGCTATTGGGGTCGATGTCGAAGGAAATTGCTGGCAGCATCATTCACTGCAAAGACGCGAGCCAGATATGGCTTGATCTCCAAGAGAGATTTTCTCATGTGAATACCGTTAAGCTTTTCCATATCGAGAATGAAATCCATTATTGCCTACAAGGCAGCATGACTGTGAGTTCCTATTTTACTAAACTTAAGAGCCTTTGGGATGAACGAGAAACGTTGTGCTCAATTCCGGGGTGTAGCTGCGGAACAACCAAGGAGATTGCTTTATACATAGAGACTCAGAAAACAATGAAATTTTTCATGGGTCTAAACGACTCATATGCCACTATTCGTAGAAACACACTCTTATTGGACCCATTACCCACGGTAAACAAAGCGTATTCGCTAGTCCTTCGACATGAAAGGCAGGCAGAGATTTCTAATGAGAAAACCTCTACCCAACCAGAAGTAGCCGTGTTTGCCATAAAGAACCCAAGTCGTGAGTCTGAATTAGAAGAGAGGGGCCTTCGGTGTGCAAAGTGCAGCTAGACGAATCACAGCACCAAGAATTGTCGTGCTCATCTCAAATGCACCTTTTGTGGCTCGAAAGGTCACTCATTCTATTACTGTTGCAAGAAAGCGGCGGCATTAGAGGTTGAGCAAGGTATCTTTCAAATGGCAACCAGGTTGCATCATATGCATCTGACACAAATGGGACAATGTCCAATTTCCCCTTTTCACAGGAGGAATGTAAACAGATTCTCCACATGTTGAGCAAGAAAAAATTCTCTACGACCAATCAAGTTGGTAATTCTTCCAATCACGAAGAACTTTCAGGTAAAGCTTTTTCCCTCACTTATAATTGCAAGAAGAACACTTGGATCTTGGATAGTGGTGCTACAAATCATATGACAAGAAGAAAATCATACTGTTGAATTACCAAATGGTTCCTTTGCTCAAGTCACCCATATTGGACAAATTGTTTTCTCTCTCAATTTCATTCTAAATAACGTCTTATGCGTACCACTTTTTCGACTCAATCTAATTTTCATTAGCAAGTTAGCTTCAAATTCCTCTTGTATCACAGTGTTTCTAAGCCAATTTTGTGTCATACAGGACCTGCGCTCAGGGAAGATGATTGGGACGAGATTTGAGCGGGAGGGACTCTACTATCTTGATCAAGCAAAGAAAGGAACATGCAACTCCATTCAAACTCTAGCCTCTGGTCTTTGGCATCAACGCCTCGGATATCCTTCAAAGAAAGTTTTTCAGTTATTTCCCTTTTCCAAAAATAAATCTTGTGATACAGACAAGTGCCTAATTTGCCCTTTAGCCAAACAAACAAGGTCACCGTTTCCATTAAGTTCCATTTCCAGTAAAGTATGTTTTGATTTGATACATGTTGATATTTAGAGTGGTTATAAAATTGCTTTTCATTTTTGGTGCAAAATATTTTCTCACTATCGTAGATGATTTTACTCAGAGTACATGAGTTTATTTGATGAAACATAAATTTGATACAAGGGATCTTCTAGTTAAATTTATTCACATGGTTGAGACTCAATTCAATTCTAAGATCAAAATAGTGCGTAGTGACAATGGTCCTGAGTTCAAACATGAAAATTTTTATGCCCTCAAAGGCATTGTTCATCAATCTAGTTATGTCAACACACCACAACAAAATGGTGTTGCTAAGTGCAAACATAGGCATTTGCTCAATGTAGCACGGGCCTTGCTTATTCAAGTCGGGCTTCCTAGACAGTTTTTGGGAGATGCAATTCTTGCTTCAGCATATCTCATAAATAGAACACCAACCCCTCTTCTTCATGGTAAAACATCATATGAGAAATTGTTTCATCAAGCTCCTAATTATTCTCACTTAAGGGTATTTGGTTGTTTATGTTTTGTCTCCACCCATGCACAAAAACCTTCAAAATTTGACCCTCGTGCCACTCGTTGTATTTTTTTTGGATACCCTTATGGTCAGAAAGGGTATTATGTGTTTGATCCCATCCTCAAAAAGGTTTTTGTCTCATGAGATGTTACTTTCTTTGAATAAATATTCTCCTTTCAAAATCATGCTCATTCCGCTGCACCACATCTATTTTCACAACCTCATGCCCCCCTTTTAACGTTTGATGTTGACTCTTTCACAGAGGCACAATCTTCAGCCCACATATCAGCAGATAATTGCTCTTGCACAAGAAGACATGATCACCACCCCACCTTCCGCAACCCCATCATCTGATACTACAAACAATGTCATCACTTCATCTTCACTGTCACTCACATCTTCTTCTTCTTCAACATCACCACCATTACGACATGGTGTACGTCAAACCAAGCTACCATCATTTTTGCAGGACTTTCATGTCGAGGTAGACCTCCCATCCAGACCCGCACCTTCATCTTCTACGAACGTGGTCAACTCTTCAGGTACTGCTCATTCTCTTTCACAATTTTTGTCCTATGATCGACTTTCTTATGCTCATAAATCTTTCACCACTCACCTCACTCTTCTGAAATAACCCACAAGTTTTTCACAGGCAATTACAGATCCAAAGTGGCAAGATGCCATGCAACATGAAATTGCAGCTCTCCAAGCCAACAAATCATGGACTATCATGCCCTTGCCATCTCATAAACGCCCTATTGGATGCAAGTGGGTTTACAAAATCAAGTTAAAACCAAATGGGACCGTCGAGCGGTACAAAGCTCAGTTAGTGGCGAAAAGGTACAGTCAATAGAAGGTGTTGATTACAGGGAAACATTTGCCCCTGTGGCGAAATTGGTGATCGTTCGTGTGCTTCTTAGCATTGCAGCCTTACAAGGATGACACTTGCACCGGCTAGACGTAAACAATGCGTTCTTGCACGGTGATCTTGATGAGGATGTCTACATGACCTTGCCTCCTGGTTTTGGATGAAAGGGGGAGACTCATGTGTGTAATTAAACAAATTCTTGGATGGACTAAAGCAAGCCTCGAGACAATGGTTTCCCAAACTATCAACCGCTTTTAAAGCTGCTGGATTTCATCAATCATTGTCAGACTACTCATTGTTCGTCCGAAATCGTCAAGATAGCTTCATAGCATTACTTGTCTATGTTGATGATGTGATATTGGCAGGCAACAACTTGCAGGACATTGAGGACACTAAACAATTTCTTTCCAAGAGATTTAAGCTCAAAAACTTGAGTCAGCTTAAATATTTCTTGGGGATTATGCAAGGTCAGAACATGGTATTACTTTGTGTCTGTATGGGGTTTTTTTTGTTCCAGCAGTCTGACGAATGGGCTTGGGCTGCTGCAAGAAGACGACGAACAAAATCCCCCAAATGCCTACATTCGAAACCAAGCTCCCAAAAGAGTTTTTAGAAAATCTGATGAGATTTTAAAAGAACACTCTTAGGTTCACTTTACTAACACCCAAATAAGCATGATAAATCCACTAATGGCTTAGCTTGAGGAGCATGTGGCATGGGAGCTAAGCTTTCACAAGTTTAGCAATTTGAGAGAGAGAGAGGGGGGAGAGAGAGAGAGAGGCATGAGTTCCTTATATAAAACAAGAGCCCGAAGTGAACAGGGAAATATTAGCACGACTTCTATCCTAAAGGGGAGAAGAAGAACGAACGAAAGAGGGGATTGGGTGTCTTGAGTGAATTCTCAGATGCTTGACAAAGCTTGGTCAAGCTATCCATGGTTGGGTTTTTCCGGGTAGCAAAAGCCCTCTTTTATAGGCGTCAAGAACCCTAATTTTGTATGGTCTTCCTCTTCCTTTTCCTTTGGCAGCTCCCTACTTAGTCCTATTTTGGTGAAATTCTCTTATCAAGGCATATGGGTAAGGAGCCCTTTGTGATTCCAACGATTTTGACGCAGCTGGACCTCCCCCCAAGGGTGAGGCGCCAATTTGCTTTTTCTCAACGTTTTCAAAACAGAACTTGTAATAGTGAAGGAGATGGGTGCAGCCTTTTGTCCGATAGGTATTTGCCCTTTATCCATGAATTTCTGCTGGTTATTGCCTTGGCCCTTTGTCTGACTTGTTTGAAGTCTCATCAAAGGTGGAGCACGATGACAGCTTTTCTATAAGCTGCTGGGTTGGGCTTGTGTATAACGTTGGGTTGTTGGCCTATTATCTCTAGTGGATTTTCGCCAAACTGCTGGAAATGGCTTTTGCTAATTTCTTTGGGGCACTCTATTGATGTGGGTTGGGCTAAGTATTTTGGTAGGTTACTTGGTGTCTTCCTAGAGCATGAGGTAATTTTCTCTTCTCTCTCATGCTAACCCATGTGCTTGGGTTCTAGGAACGGGCTTGAGTTTTAAAGCCCCCAAATGGCTTAAAAACTTGGGTCCCTTGAACCCTCAATGGGCCCTGTGATTGCTCGTTTCCTTCCATACCACAACCTTCTCAGTAAGCCCCGGTTAATTTAGTGGCTTGGGCCCACTTAAGCTCGTGGCATAATTTAGAATAGTGGCTCTTCTTGCATGATATCTATGCTCATGCTTGAGGTTTTATTATGCCGTGATAGGCTATAATTGGGCCAAGTAACACCGAATAAGCATGTGGGCGTGATTTTGTAATGTCGGCATGCTCTTGGCCCCTTCTGCACGTGCTTGCTTGGCATGATTCGTGGCTTGTAGCTTGTGTTAGCGGCTCTTACAAATTCTCTTTTGTTCCGATTGAGCCTACTTTGCATTCAATCACCTGTGTTAGGCCAAATATTAATTTGGATTTAGCCCCTTGGATTTTTGGGCCTCAACAGTGTCAACGAAAATATGGGTTGGAAATATTGGATGATGCCGGGTTCCTAGGTGCTAAACCTTCACGGTTTCCTGTGGAACAAAATTTGTCACTGACACAGACAAATGGGAGGCTACTGAATGATCCATCTTCATACAGAAGGCTTGTAGGTAGGTTAATTTATTTGACCATCACAAGACCTAATCTAGTTTATGCAGTTCATGTATTGAGTTAATTCATGGATAAACCCTAGAAGCCACACCTTGAAGCAGCGTATAAGGTTCTTAGATACATCAAGCAAATGCCTAGGCAAGGAATTCTCTTACCCTCCACAGGTTCATTACAATTACGGGCATTTTGTGATGTCTTTGGGCTCAATGTGCCGATACAAGAAGGTCGATGACTGGTTATTGCATTATACTAGGCCAAGCACCAATTTCTTAGAAAACGAAGAAGCAAAGCACTGTATCTTGATCAAGTGCAGAGGCGGAGTATTGTTATATGGCTACCACTTGTTGTGAGATTACATGGCTGAAGAACATCTTAAAGGATTTGAGAGTAAATCACACACAACCAATTATACTCTTCTGTGACAATTAAGCTGCTATGCATATTGCTTCCAATATGGTATTCCATGAATGAACGAAGCATATAGAGATAGATTGTCACCTAGTGCGTGAAAAGATTCAAGAAGGGATGATACGAACAGCTTACATACGAACCGTGAATCAACCGGCTGATTTGTTCACTAAGCCATTGAGTTCAACACAATTTGAAGTATTGCTTAGCAAGTTGAGTGTCATAAACATACACTCCAACTTGAGGGGGAATGTTAAAGAAGATCGCACAAAATAAACAGTCAATATTGCAAATTGATTCTTTGTTATTTACTTACTTGTTTTGTATTTGGTTAGTCGTAATTGTAAGAAATAGAATAGGAATGTCATGTACAATTCTATTATAAAGTTGTAACTCTTGTTCTGTGAATAAACTATGAAATCAATTCTTCCACATTTGGTTTCTCTTGACCTTATTCATATCTAGGTACTGATTATGGTACACAACTTTCATTATTCACACATCACATGTCGATTGGTAGATTTCTCAAAGTTGGTGTTGTTGCCCGTGCAACTTTATGGTAAAAGACTATGATCCAATTACTCGATACAAATCTATTAGATCGTGTCCTAAGGCATCACAATGCAATCAAATCACATCTCAACTAGGCATGTATATTCTTAGGCTTTCACAGTTTTGATTTGTACATTCATAATGATATACTATGAGCGCTAGAATTGATTCCTAACATTTGAGGATGGTGGTAAGCATATTGTGCAAGGCTAAAATCAATTGAAACCCCAACATAAATTATCTCAACTGAACCACGATTCGAAAACGCCGCCGACAAAGATTGAAGCCCTAACTCTTGTATGCCCCAAACGTATCCAAAACTGTTGTATGGAAAAATAAGACGACTATGTTTAGACAATTCATCATCTATTTGGTGTCATCTATGACAATTATTGTTGTAGTAGCACACATTCTTAGTACTGGAGGCTTTACCATAACTGATGGTACAAGTGAGTGTTGTTCTATTTTCTTGAAATCTTCTGATGATGACAGCAAAATAATTTTAGATAGATTCTAGTCTATCACGTCATGTATTTGCTATACAATAGAATTCTTGTAATCTGACATATATATATATTTATCAATACATACAATCTCAATATTTGAGGCTTTACCATGACTATTTATACCTCATCATATACTTCAATGATGATTTTGCCTTGAGGGGGCAATGAACTTATGAGGTGAAGAGGTATGGACCTTTAAGGCTATGGGGGAAAAAATCATAGGGGAAAGGGTGCGAATGGGTTTGGGTTTGTGGGAAGGGATAGGGTTTTCTTTGATTTTTTTGGATGTAGGGTGGGTTGCGGGTGAGGAAGAGGCTGAGTCACTGGCTGTTGTGATTTCAATTGAGGATTGGAGTGGCTGAGCTTGGGGATGGGGGGGAGTTGTTTTAGGTAGGTGAGATGAGGGGACTGGCTGTGGTGATGAGGAGAGGTGTGATGGCGATAGTGGGGAAGAAAAGTGACAGTTGTGGGGAGGGGTTTATATATATATATATATATATATATATATAAACTCTATTTTCTTTAAATTTTTTCCAAAAAAATAATTATTTATTTTTAATCATTTAACTAAAAATTGGATGAAATGTTGAGAATTTGGATGGCGGTGTGAAATTGAGAATAAAATTTAGTTCGAGTCTTTAATTTTCTATAAATAAAAAAAAGTTAAGGAGTAAATTGATAATTAGGTACAAGTTCAAGGGCATTTCGGCAGTTTACCCGCATATAACTAGCGAGACTTTTAAAAAAATTAAAACAAAACAAAAGGCAAAGAATCATTTATAGCGACAAATAGACATATATAAAAATTTAGAAGAAGATGCACTAAGAATAGAATAAATTAGAAGACATAAAGATTATGGTATTGTTGGGTAATGATGATATCTTTTGGAGAATCAAATGGAAATGGAAGTTAGAATCATACGGTGTTTAGTCAACAAAGTTCAAGGAAATCCATATCTCATTAAGAAAAAACAAAGGTTATGATTGCAGAAATTAGTGGCGATATGTGAAACATACAAAGCCCATGCCTACCCAAACACATCAAAAATTAAGAGCAACCCACAAAAAAAAGTTAAGGAGTAAATTGATAATTAGGTACAAGTTCAAGGGCATTTTGGCAGTTTACCCGCATATAAACTAGCGAGACTTTAAAAAAAACAAAACAAAACAAAACAAAAGGGAAAGAATCATTTATAGCGACATAGAGATATAGAAAAATTTAGAAGAAGATGCACTAAGAATAGAATAAATTAGAAGACATAAAGATTACGGTATTGTTGGGTAATGATGATATCATTTGGAGAATCAAATGGAAATGGAAGTTAGAATCATACGGTGTTTAGTCAACAAAGTTCAAGGAAATCCATATCTCATTAAGAAAAAACAAAGGTTATGATTGTAGAAATCAATGGAGATATGTGAAACATACAAAGCCCATGCCTACCCAAACACATCAAAAATTAAGAGCAACCCACAAAAAAAAGTTAAGGAGTAAATTGATAATTAGGTACAAGTTCAAGGGCATTTTGGCAGTTTACCCGCATATAAACTAGCGAGACTTTAAAAAAAAAAACAAAACAAAACAAAAGGGAAAGAATCATTTATAGCACAAATAGACATATAGAAAAATTTAGAAGAAGATGCACTAAGAATAGAATAAATTAGAAGACATAAAGATTACGGTATTGTTGGGTAATGATGATATCATTTGGAGAATCAAATGGAAATGGAAGTTAGAATCATACGGTGTTTAGTCAACAAAGTTCAAGGAAATCCATATCTCATTAAGAAAAAATAAAGGTTATGATTGTAGAAATCAATAGCGATATGTGAAACATACAAAGCCCATACCTACCCAAACACATCAAAAATTAAGAGCAACCCACAAATCAAAGCCCTGCCCACTCAACCTTTTAAAAAAGAAAGAAAAACAATATAAGAAATATAAGCAGCCAATGCATAGGCATAGCCGACAGTCCCCACCTCCTCTTTTCCTTGGCAGCTTTGGCAGTAACTTCTCTATTTGGGCTGACAGTAACTTCTCTCTTGGCATCATCTTCTCCTATCTATGCAACAAGTATTCTTCTCATTCTCTCCTTTTTAATTAGGGAGTTTCACTAAAACACCCAAAATTGGGGTTGAAATTATAAAAAAACCCAAGCACTATTTAAACATATAAACATACCCAAAACCCATCATTATACACACTCAAAACCCATTTATAAACACACCCAAAAAGTTGACTTTGGGGTTGATTTTGGGTGTGTTTCTATGTTTAAATAGTGCTTGGGTTTTTTTATAAATACATGTCTAGAATTGGGTTTATTTATAAATTTGTATTTTAATTATCTTCTCTTTGGGTTGACAATGACTTCTCTCTTGGCAACATCTTCTCCTATCTAGGCAACTATCTTTTACTATTAGATTTTTCCTAAAATAAATGCATACATTGTAATTTTAATTTTAATTTGAAATTGAGTATTCTATGGTTTTATTCTATGGTCAAGATTTTTTTTTTGTTAAACTTTTATTTATGTATACAGATGCATATTTGAGGATAAAAATTTTATTTATTCTATGGTCAAGCTCTATTTTAATACACAATTATGTACGTAGTTATTTTCTGCATTTTATTTTTGTTGAATATCATAGTCAAAATTACAACGGAAATGAGTTTCTCACATGCACAATATCAATGTGCTATAGCGATTTGAATATGAGATCAATAGTCTGGAAGTTAAGGTTTTTTTTCAACTGGACTAGACCCATTGATAATGAGATATTGTTAATGGTAAAAACAAATTGGAATTTTCTTTAAACTTGTGTTTTTTGGTTAGAGCCCACCACAAATAAGATGCTAACTTGTCACTCCTTAAAATCTGTTCTGCCATTGAGTAGTACCACTAAACAAAAAACTATATTTAAAAAAAAAAAAATAGTAATTCCATTAAGAAAAAGGGCAAAATACTGACATGAAAAAGGGCTAACATATACATATAACTATATAAAATAAAATAAAATCAATCAATTAATTTCACATCCTTAACGTGAAGAACTCAAAAACAAAAGAGAACCACTGCATCAAGTGGTACAAGAAGACTATGCGAGAGATCAAAACTCTCTACCAACTCGGGGATAGGAAACTTCCACCATGACACTTCATGGAAGTCCAATGTGTCTGCCATTCACCCCATGACCTCGAAGCACCATTTAACAGTAGATTCAACGAAATCAAATTGCTACACCCCTCAGCACAAATATCTGATAGATGCCCATCTCGGCAACCCTACCAAGAAAACACGGCTAGGAGTAGAAGAGGACAGGCCTGAATAATTCTTCCCTAGAACTGAAATGTTGCTCTAATCGTTAAACACGATTCTCTTGAATTAAATTGAACCGTTGAAAAAGTCCAGCGAGGGTTACCATAGCGGTTGTGGCCCGCCCCTTCCTAATGTAACTGAAAAAATTGAATTGTTTTGCACCTAACAATAAAGTTTTAAAATGAACATTTTTATTCAAGCACTCCTGCAAAGGAAAAGAACAATTGATATTCAATTTCACCATTCGACCAACGATTGATATTTATATTTACAGATTCAGAAGTTCCCCTTATTCCTAGAAAAAATAAAAAGAAAAAGAAAAAGAAAAGAAGAATTGGTGAGGCGATGTTTCAAGTTTTATCAAAGCAATTCTTAGTGCTGCCTTTAATACTAGTAGTAATTGTAATCCCTCTCTACCTCTCCGTTAATTTTAGAGGACCCAAACCAGGAGAAATCAGTTCTTCTCAGTCTGAAGAAACCCCAATGGCCACCAACGCTTTCGGTGTGAAGGTTGAAAAAAATCCCGCTCAATCCAAACTCACTGAGCTTGGAGTCACAGCATGGCCCAAGTATGTTGCTCTTCACCTTCCCTTTCTCTCATCTTTACTCTAAGTTTATAGGGTTTCAAATTGATGTATATTTTGATGGCAACAAATCTTTGTTTCTATCATATGATTTTCGTTATTTACCAAGACTTGAAAAATGATGCCTTTAGATGTTTTCCCTGAGGATTGGGTGATGGGTATGTTTGGTTTTACTGGTGAGAAAATCGTTTGTGGTTTTCCGGGATGTTTGTAGAAAATCAGACCCTTCAGTTACTTGGTAAAGCCATGGGTCATAAAAAGAGTCTATGAATATGATAGATCCAGAGATGGATGGTGGAAGATGCACATTTGAGACTACCCTATCAAATTATTTGATCGTTTTCTCAGGAGCATAGAGAGTAGGAGTGAAATTCCACTTCTCACAATCTATGTAATCTCGTTATTGCTTCATTTTCGTGTTGTTTGTGGACAAGAAGCATGATATATCACATCCCAGCTGTTTGCCGGACAAAGTCAGGGTATAATCCATTCCAACCATAATTCAATAGAGAATAGTGCAGAGGAAAGTTTGATAAACAGAGGGAAAGTTGAGAGAGAATTTTTGTTGTTTATTATTTCATTCACAAATAAATCAATAACAATGCAAGGCTATTATACATAGGTAACTAAAACTAAAAAAGACTAGCAATTGATACCTAAGCATTGACTAGTCCTGAATTTGGGGCTTTCCTTTACCGAGGCTCCTCGTGAATCTATGTATGGATGAGCAGCTGATTTGGCAGCACCTTAGTTTCCTTATTTACTAGTACTGTAAGCAGCTCTAGTTTTGTCAGTGATCTTGTTAATGCTTTGTTTTTTTTCATGTTGTTTGTGGACAAGAAGCATGGTAGATCAATCCTAGCAATAGATCCTTAAAGTGGTGGGTTATACTCTTTTCCCCGAGAAGGTCATAGATCAAATAAGAAAATATAGGTTGATCGTGAGTTTATCTAAGAAGCTAATGAGTGCCAAGATTCTCTTTTCTTGATGAGGTACATGGCATGACTGCAAGTACATGGATTTGGTTAGTGCTCTGAGGACAGCCTTCTTCATTGTGTCTCAACTCTTGTTCCTCAATCTGGAGGACTCCGTACAAGCTTTTTCTTCTTTCTTGTTTTTCATTTGTTTAAAATGCATGGATACTTAGTTGCACTGGTGTACTGTGTTTTTCTTGAATAAAACTTCTTATTCATCATGTTAATTTCTTAAACAGAAAAAAAAGTGTGGGAATTCACGAATTGATGTGACTTATTATGGAAAAAGAATAGGAGCCCGGTACCTGCAAAATTTATATTTAGTTTGTATTCATTTTATATGGATGTTCAGATAGATGTTGATTAGAGGAGATTTTCTTGTTTATGTTCTAGACCCTGTTATTCTTTTGCAATGATCTTATTGTGAATTCATTAACAGGTGGTCATGTGGTCCAAGCAAATTCCCATGGTCATTCACTGCCACAGAGACTATGTATCTGCTGGAGGGCAAAGTGATTGTTCAAGTTGATGGGCATGAAGGATCTTTCACAATTGGGGCTGGTGATTTGGCTGTGTTCCCAAAAGGCATGAAGGTCACTTGGGATGTCATTGAAGCTGTAAACAAGCACTATAGCTTGGAAAAGTAAAGGGTCTTATCTTCCAATTGCTGCTGGTTAAGCATGCTATCTATCAGCCAGATTGTACTATTATTTTTACCTTGGACGACCGAATATTAGTAATATATGTCGTATTCGCACGTGTTTTGCACCTTGTAACGCTGAATTTATAGATACTCTAGTGTTACTGCAGGGAACTAAATTAAAATTAACCCTTTAATGAAAAACTCATGAATTTATACAAGTTTTGCTTGGAGTCGCATCATGGCCCAAGTATGTACTCTCTACCTACCCTTTCTCTCACCTATACTTTAAATTTATAGGGTTTAACGTAAATTTTTTACGGCAACAAATCTATGTTTCTATAATATCTCATTTTCAATATCCACCAATACATGAAATGATGCCTTTAGTTATACTGCTGAGAAAATTGTTTATGATTTTCAGGGATGGTTATATAGAATCAGACCCTTCAGTTACTTGGTAGGTTTTATCAGTTCATTGATTGGGTTTGCTGCATTTTTCTCCCTCAGATGATCGTCGCTAAGAACTTGAAGTAAATGGCTATAAATAATAACAATTTTACTTGTCGGGCCTTTTTCATACAAAGACAAAGATTAACGCACTCAAGATATGGCTGTGGGTGGCGTATTTGTACGTGTTATGTACCGTGATTCGATCTTATTGAAGATAAAGACAAAGAGTAGCTTGGACAAATAGTCTGTTAAAGACAAAGGAACAGTTGTTCTGTTTCATTGAGTTTCTGCATCCCAGAATGTCTTGAAGCTCTGCACAAATCTGTCCATTTTGGAGCACATAACTGGACTTCAAATATCCCTATGATGGCAGACATTTGTGGTAACCACCACAAAACGTCAGCTGCCAGTGGGAGGCTTTGGAATCAGATAGAGATGAAAATGGAATGACTCAATATTCCATTCAGCAAGTGATGTTCGATGGCATTAGTGCTGTTAGCTCATTTGGAATTTACTTGCTGCCAGTTAGTCTTTTTCTTTTTTCTTTTTTCTTTTTGTGGGTTTTGGATTTATCATATTCTATTTAGATTGTAAGTGGAGCAATCCCATTAATGTTCGAATAAATTTTTATTTTTATTTTTAAATGTTTTGAGAAAGACAATTTGGAACAAGAAATGAAAGCCAATTCACCACAAAATTGAAAACATACATAGAGCTTTTGACAAGTTGAGCCAGAAGTATACATATGTCCAAAGTTTTATTGATCTCGATTTAAGATGGACTAGGCAAACAAGAAGCCATTTGCAGTCCCTCTCTTTCAAGTTTTAACCTAGTCAAGTTATTTGCCTTGCTTGTATACAATTTTTTCACATTAGATCCTTGATCTTGAAGCAACCTCACTAAACTTCTCTTTGCATTCTCTCTAAATGGGCAGTTAGATGCCAAGAACCCATCCACCAAATGCAAGTATGCCTCCAAGTCATGGCAGCAAGCCACGTCTGCATTTGGCTTCAAATAAGGAGACATTTTTGTGTCAACCCTTAATTCTGTCCCAACATGTGAGTATGCCAAAGGCATGTTCCTGTCAATCATGTCGACGAATCCTCCAACCTTCGCGCTCTTCAGCTTCTCCTCGAGCACTCCTTCACCGATGAATATGCCGGGAACCCTTGTGATCACGTCTTGGGAGTTCACAATCCTTAGAACCTTCACGTTCTTGTCGTCCATTCGCTTTGTGAAGCCCCGGTTGCCCACCCGGGGTCCGCCGAAGGAGAACACCGCCACCGATGGCATCTCCTCCGCGCATGTCTTGAGCTCGTCGCCTACTAACAAGGCTATGGCAGCGCCAAGGCTGTGTCCTGTCACAGTTATGCTTAGTGTCTCCCCTTTGTATTGCTCCATCAGCCTCTTGACCTCTTCCACCACTGACTCGGAAAGGCTGGGCACGTGCTCCCCACCTGTTTTGTAAAGACTCAGAAATCCGCATTCCACTTTTGCTTGTGCTTGCTCTCCACCTTCGGTCGAGGGCATCTGAATGAGTTGGGCCCTCATATTCTCGGCCCACTCGAGACACGTGGAGGTCCCACGGAGGGCAATGACGATATCCCGTCTTCCCATCCGTGAGATCTCCCGCTTGTCATCACAGACCGCAACATAACCGATCCAGCTCGACCGCTGAGTCATCCAACCGAGATCTGGCGCCACGTCATCGACCCAATCAGGCAGCCCGATAGATGACGTAGCGTAAAGGCTCTTGGTCACCTTATAAGATCTATCCGGCAACGCCACGTGGCGAGGCAATTGAGCCTCCTCTGCTGACATAGCCGGATTCGAATGAAACGAATGATAAGCCGCCTGAATAAACTCGCCATATCTGACGACCTCTCGCCGGAGATTCTGGTCGAGCGGGTCGAGCAGCCCTGCCCAGTTATTTGACCCGTGATACTCGCGCCACCGGGTGCCCAGGTTGTTCCTCGGAGAGTACTCTCCGGTTTTGGACAAGAGGCGCTGGAGGCGGTTGAGGTGCCTCGGCGACATTTCTTCAGCTGCCTTCACTTGCGGCCATAGCCTGGCCAAATTGAGCCCTTCAAGGATCCCCTTTCCCCTGTTTTCCACCGACCCGGTATTCTGATCCTTGTAATTCTCAAGATCGGGTTGTGGGTCGAGCTGAGTTTTGGGCGGGGGTTGGGTCTGGAGGAGCTTGTCGAGGTTAGCGAGGTGGAGCCGGGTCGCCTCAGTCGAGGTAGAAACGGCTTTGCGAGAAATGGTCTGTGAAGATACAGAGGCTGCAGAGTAAGAGCAAGAAGAAGGCGTTCTTGTTAATGGGTTCAATGGAGATGTGTAGTTTCTGAAGCTAGCTCTTCTGGCCAGAGACAGGTTCAGATTGTGAGCTGGAAGCGTTGATCCAACTTGCATCATGAAGAAGAAGAAGTCGTTTGCAGAGCAATTAAGGAGGGAGTCAGAGAGAGAGAAGAGAGCGAGAGGAGAGAGACTGTCGATTTACAATTAAGTGGGATTTGAAATGATCAAAGGAGGCATATATATACCGTCGGTTTACTAAATGCCCATAGTTTTTCCCATTATTACGGAAATGGCATCTGACCCTGTGCGAAAGAAATATTATTGACCTTTTCGCTGTTTTATTGTTTTCGTAAAAGTCTGCGTCCAGCCACGGACGCTGTCTGGGAGAGGAGGGCGTGGAGGGGCACCTGGGATTGGCATTGACTGAAATATCCTTCCCCCGATGACTTCAATTCAAACTTTTGAAGCTATCTGACGGCTTTGCCCTTACTTGGGCCACACAGCTTATCTGTGGTTGATTGACTAGACTATTTTTTGTTTTGGTGTGGACTTTCTCTCTGTGAATAAAAATGGTGGAGGAGAAGCAAAAACTATTCACTCTGTCAAATGATTTAAATGGTAAACGCCGAAACGGTGTACGGACACGACTCAGAAGCAGCCGTGAGAACAGAACAACGGTAGTGTGTACATATTTATTAATGAGTACCGGTATATGGGTATGTTGGTACGAACACCGAATTTTATGGAAATTACTTGCCTCTTTCGTAAATGAAATAGGACGGAATTTTTTTACTTTCTTCTCAATTACAGTTTGATATATGCGCATAGATTTTTCTTTTTATGTTTTTAATGAATTATTTTTACATATGCGTCAACCGGTGATTTGCATGAAGTATGATTGAAAGATATTGTTTGAACGATTCAAATTCTATGTAACTACGGATTTATTGACACATACACTAACATATTATTTAGTGAACACACTTGATAAATTTTACAATTTTACATTATCAATCACATCTAAGATGAAAGTCAATGTGATTAAATTTGTTTTAAATTGCAAGTGAATTTTTTTAAATTTTTTTTTTCTAATTCTTTAATTATAGTTATTAATGTTAATGTGTTGTGACCAATTAATTCTCAATTTGAGGTTTGTCTGTTCATTCTCTGGGCAAGCATCATTCATTTTAATATAAAAATATACGGATAATGAATGGAATAATACGGTACTGTTATTCACTCATTTCTTATTACAAGTAGTTAGGTTGTTGTGGTCATCATGATCAAAAAAAGAACTTATGAAAATCATAGTATAATTCCATTATCTCCAAATCCAATACCTATATACTTATATATAAAATAGCAAGTGGGTGTTTCCTTGTCCGTGTTTGAACAGGAGGCACGTGATTTAAGCGTTAACTAGTTAGTAATTAATACGGCGTTAATTATATATTTGTGTTTACTTGATAATATTTTCTTCGGGTCCAAATTACTTATCGTTCAATTATCGTCATTACAAAAATTTACCGTATTAACTTACAAACTGATTAGCGCTTAAGTGCTCATCAGCACCATCTTATCTTTTGTTTACATATCATCAAAGTATGATCAGCAATTAGGTCACAAAAAATTTGGGCTTGGGTTTGTGGGGTTGAATCTTGAACGAGTATTCTCCGATCAAAAGAACGAAGACCAGATAATATTCAAGTCAAATAGTTATGCCAAAAAGTTTCAAGGAGAGATTTTTCGTTAGTGATAGGAAAACCAATTATCCAAATTACTTACATACAAATCAAACAAGAAAAGTAAAAAAATTATACTCAAAACACATAAGCCCTGACGTAGCTAGGTTTTAGTTTCTACGTAGCTTGGACAATAAGCAAACTATTTGTTTATTAGGGCTTCTACTTTAGACCGTAATCTAAGATTTGCATGGCCGGACATTTGGTGCTTTATTAGCTTGTTTACTTTTTTATTTTATTTATTAAGATGTTAGCAGAAGATACAGGGAAATTACTACAGAGGGGGGAAGTTTCTCACATACATACTACTCTGATGTAATGAGAGTTCAAATCTGAGATCACTAATCTATTCTTTTTCACTAGACTAGACGCGTTGGCTTTTCTTACCAAATATATGACACGCTATCAGTTTGCTAGACTATCAAAATTGAACGTGTTAATTACAAGATTTCAGCTCATCAATAATTTAGATTAGTGACCAAACATGCAAAAATTGTCTTGTAGGAGATGACTTCTGTTGAAATTATACTCATCTAGCTAATTGTACTGGAATATTCTCGTCTTGGTATCCTTGTAGCAGCCCAATCGGTTGACATTTCTCCACTCTCTCCTCACGATGTGACAATATAACAAACAATTAATTGGCCAATTCAGTTTCACTTCCATGGGAAATGATGACAAAAGTTATGCAACACTATGCATGGATCAAAATACATTTCACATAATCATTAATTCTAGTTGATTATTACAAATTAGTTATAGTGCAAACCTCCACAACCCTAAATATTCTGAGAATTTGCCCACCTGCATGCATTAGTCTTATGAATAATAATGGGTACTTATAATGGTAGATATAATGTTGCGCACGAGTTTCATATCAGTTAGATCAATCCTTTCAACAACAACAAAAGTTAGATCATATATATACAAATACATATGTACAGGAAGTTTCAGTTGAGGGATTCACTTGTATTTTACTAATCCGAACGTCTATTTTGTAGATATTCATTCAAAGATCATATCTACAAAAAATTACTTGAATCCAATATCATTTGACCATTCAATTAAAATATTAGAATTTTAATACTTTCTTGAAGCACCGTGTTCATTGATTTTGTAAGGCACAATTGAATGTCGAAACGGTTTCCAATTTGTCTTTTGTAAGATGATATATGAATATAGACTTAAAAATAAATTATTTGGATCATTAAAAAAAGATTCGTAAGAAACCCTAAATGATATTCGAAACTATATATCTGTGTGTGTGTACGCGCACAGTGCACTTAACAGTTTAAATCTTCAGTTATAAAATGGTCTCAGAAATATCAAGCCTACCCAACTATTTAAAAGGATCCTTAAAATTATAAAATGCCGAAATTATTTGAAGTCATTATTAGCAACAGAAAGAAGTTGGAGAAAATGCTTGGCCTTTATACTTTAATACATGGCTACTATTTGGTCCAATAATGCGGTCTTAATTGAGTGTCTAACAACTACCGTCCATGGTACCCCACCAGATTCATACAAGAGGCCACTTAATTTCAAGGCCTTAACTTGCCACTTTATTTCGTCTTCATATCCTTTTTTTGTTTTAACACATATATGAGACTGTGATTTGTAACGTATATAATTTCGTAGTCTCGTTCACCTTGTCACCAGGGAATTTAGTGGTCATTAACCGTTAAATCTAATCCAACGGTGAATAAGGATCCACACCTCTATTAAAAACACTGGCTAAAAGTTCAATTGTGAGACACACTACACAACATACTTGAGCCCTACTAATGGGTCCCTTCAACTTCTTCTGATTGCTCCCATCAGCTCATATAGTTTTGGGCAAAAACACAATGACCTATTATAGGTGAATATTTTCGAAGGGATGCTATATATGGCCTAAACTAACCTAACCTGTTTTTGTCCGAGTATTTTCCTCTTTCAACATAATTATTTAACGACGCCGCTATGTGAGACTGCCTACATCGATCATACGAAAGCAGCTGGTCGTAAGCTATACCTACATGTTATGCAAAATATATAAAAAGAGTACATTTCCATAATGTTTTTTTTTTATATAGACACAGAACTAATGAATTTAAATCGGATATTTGGAATAAAGTTTATGACAAGTTTGTGAGAACTTGAGTACCTTCAAGGGATGGGGTATAATTTTGAGGGCAAAGTTGTATTTTCCTCTTAATTTATTCAAACAGTGCAAATTACCTCATGTTTTTTATTTTATTTTAATCATTTGCTAGGGAGGGGGAGGACGAGTATATTGGGTCCACTTTTCCACTATGGTGCCGTCCACTGTGGTGCCGTCCATGTGCTAGTTTAGTTTGCTCATGCTTTTACATTAGATGTCTAATAACATCTTAGAGTCCAAAAAAATATAGCATTTTATTTGCCATAGTTCCTGAACTTCGACTCGATTTGCATTTTAGCCCTCGAATTTGCAAAATGGTTGTTGTAGTCCTTGAACCCTATTTCCGTCAGCAGTGTTGGTCATGCATTACTTTTTTGTTATTGTCAAATTTAGGGGCAAAATAATGTTTCTATGTTCTTTCTAATGGGCAAAATTGTATTTTTTTACGTTCATCTTCTTGCTTTCTCTTTATTTTTCAGTCGATATGGTCAAGATTGAGAAGAATGGACTGGTCGAATTTTGGGGTAGGTTTGTATAGAAATTTTTATTTATTTTTAATTTTTAATTTTATTATGAAAGGTATAGTTGGATTTTAATGTTTTGAAAAAAATATTGGAGTGAACTTGGATGTTTGATGGGTGCAAATGAAAAAATAATAATAATAAAAGAAGGCAACTGAGTTTTGTTCTTCGTTTTTTTTGTTCTTATGGTGGTGGAAATGGTGGAAATGGTGGATATGGGTACAAAGTGGTGGTGTGATGGGGTTGGATTTGAAGTAACAATTTCACCCTTAAATTTAATAGAAAATTTAAAAAATCTGACGGCAAGACCAAAATACAAATAAATTTAAATTAAGGGACTATGTCGACTAAATAACCTATATTGATGTGGCGTCTTGCCTTGTAGGATACCATGTCCTTGAAATGATCTTGATTTGTCTCTATATCATGAAAGGGACCGAACCAAACCAAGTGTATTCCTAATATATTGAATGGGCAACTTTGGTATTAGGTTTGCAAATCTTAATTTTATAGCAATTTAATAAGGATGCACATGGATCGTTTTAAGATAAGTACATCGAAATTTTATATCATACAAGAAATATTAAGGGAGGGGTGATTCGAGCACAAGATCCAGTGCATGAGTAAACTGATTTTAATCGCTTAAATTATAACCCCTTTACACATTAATTTTTGTCATATATGATTCGCATGAAATAATTGAATTCATAATGCACCGTGTACGTACCATCTCTAACGCGGTCCTCAGATTTGTGGCGGCAAACTACTGAGGGGGCTTGCATTTCTCACATGTGAGGATTGACTCTTTGTAAAAGCCTCTTGTGATGAGTAGGGAAAAGAAATTTGCCTTTCACCTTCTCACTCCATCACTCTCCATCACTCCAAATAATGATGACAATTGGAAAGGCACACACAGAAGTATGGCTAATCCACATCTTTAGTCACTGTACATTATTGAGTGGACAACACTAGTGGATATGTGAGATTTCAACTCTCTGAACATCCTTTCCGTGTTAGAAAAGTGATCAATATATTATTCTAAAATATTTGGCATGTTTGCCTTGTGGCCTTGCTTAATTTAATTACCGAGTTTTTTTCTTAATATATTGGGTCGTGTACAACGTGCTGCATGCTTAGGGCATGGGTTTAACTTTTTAATATCGTTTTGCGTTAATTATCAAACTAATTGAGTGACAAATGAAATGGCCTGGAAATCGAAAAGCGATAGGGTTCCTATATATAGAGAGTCCATAGACGACCAGCCGTAATTTTAAAGTTGAAAAAGTGGGTCCCTACTCTCTCTCTCTCTCTCTCTCTCTCTCTATGAGTAGAGACCAAACTCTTTTGTTTGGTGGCCATTGGGCGAGTGTGCATCAGCAAAGAATCATCTTCTTTTTATGTGAGTCCAAATAAGAAAAGTTAACAGGACTGAAATAAGGATGTATAAAAGTTTGTTGGTTTTCTTTGTTGCTAAATTATTATCCCTAGGGTTTGCAGCTCATAAGGCCATGTATTTTTGTTTTCTTTCTTTCTGTGAGTTATATTTCTTAAGCTGCGACCATGACCAACACCAGGGTAGATCATTGAAGATTAGATGGTCTTTTGTTTGGTGGAGGGCAGAAGTACAGGGGTCAGTCAGAGTACATCAACATGGAATCACCGTCCATTTTTGGTCTTTGCGAAGTTAAAAGGACTTAAACAAAGAATATCAATGGTAGTGTATGAAAGTACACCTACATATATTTATAATATATATTTTTCCTTTCCTATTTACATGGTCATCGTCGTTTAATCGGTAGGTTCCACCTCAAAACTAATAACCAATTCCTTTCTTATTTACAATGGGAGAGTAGCCCAACTCCTTGGAAGTCCTTGTTAGATTTCTTAACTTTCTAATGCGCTTCTCACACGCCAACCCCGACATGTGTGGCTGCATTTCAAGCCTAACATGTGGACAACACATATTGTGTGCAAGGGCGGAACCAGAAATTTTTCAATGGGTAGGCTAGCTAAAGTTATTAGCTTAAAATCAAATGATAATTTTTTTTTGTACTTACATTTTCTATGGTAAAATGCTTCTCTTTTGGAGGCAAATTAATATAAAAATTTTAAAATTGATGTTGGGACAAACTTTGACACCAAATACAAATGTGGAAGACCTCTTACTATGCCTATTGGTGTTGAAATTGTATATATATTTATTTGTTTTTAGTTAAAATATTATGATATATGTATATTTAATTTATTTTTTATCCAAACCTTCCCTGGGCTACAGCCAAGGGCAGCCCTTGCCTTGGTTCCGCCCATGATTGTGTGACATCATATTGGGTAATGTGGAACGCATGTGGCCATTGGGCCTCATACGTATCGAACTTGGCTCTAATACCATGAAGGATGTTGAGGTTCTACCCCAAAACAAATTGATCACAATGGAGAGAGTAGTCCAACTTCTTAATAGCCCTTGTGTTAGTTTTCTCGACTTTTCAATACAGAACATTTCTTCACATTCTCACATTAACTATGATGAATGTAGGAGTGATAGGTTTGATCTTACCAGTAATATATTTGTTTAAGAAATAAGGGGAATTTGTGGAACTACCTTAATTTAGTGACAAATTAAGAAGACATGAAAATGGAGAAGGAGTTCCTTTTATTATATTCAACAATCCTTTTATTATATTCAACAAAGATACACTACCGACCCATAAGTATAAAGATGAAAAGTGCTTCCTGCTCCAGAAGTATTATCCAACTTAAACTAATTGAGTTATGAGTAGAGATCAAAAGGAGGTGGAAGAAAAGGAAGAATAATGAAGGTGCTTTTTCAAAGTGGAGGGGTCAGGGTACATCAACAAGGAATCACAACTTTCAGTGAGTCCAATTGATAAAGGTTAAGAGGATTGAAACAAGGAAATAAAAATGTATCAGACTGATCTTGCCGATCGATCCTTCCGTTGTGGTTGTAATTCAATTGAGGGTCGTTGTTACCCTTTGGGTATGTGTTACTTTTTTATGGTGGTGTAACTGTAATGCATTTTGGCTTAATTTACTTTAAGAGTAATGCCTTTTGTATATCACATTCTCATACCACCTCATGTGGCAGATGAAGTGGACAATTATATCAATTAAAAAATATTAATAAATCATAAAAGAAAAGAAAATGTTAAATTAATTTTAATTGACGTGATTGTCTACTTCATCTGCAACATAAGGTGATATGAGAATATGATAAAAATAGTATTATCGAAGTATCAATAGTATCAATAATATAATGATGATTAACCTAATAATACGAGTAATGTATGAGTAATTTGAGTTTGTATCAAGCAACCATAAGTTGAGTTTGACATGCCAAATATATTTCAATACTTATCCCAAAACATACGCGGTATGAATAGTCTATTCATAAAAGATTTTTCTTTTTTGGGTCAAAAATAACATTAAAAAGATGATCACGCTTCTCCCTTCAATATATTCCCCATATTTCCCATCCTTCCAACTTTTTGGGGAATAAAGAAAACCTCTTTAGTGGCCGGTGGGGGTGTGTTTTTCATTCTTTGTACCAAACATATAGTTAGTGCACCAAAGATTGAAAGTGACACCGGACGCATTGACGAATGCAGCCCTAATGTACCCGAGAGGAACAGACAAAAGTGACACAGAGATATGTTTTGTATCTTAAATTAATCAAATAGAAGAAAAGTCAAATAAAACAACTTAATTAGAGCACTTCCACCTATTTGCCATGGCAAAGGGCAAGGGAGACAACGGCTGTTACTATTCACATAAATAGTGGCAGCGCTTGCAAAAGGCTTGTGGTATTTCCACCAATTGCTATGACAACCATTATTTACATGAGATATAAGGAGATGAATTTGTATAGAGTTTTAGTGTGGGAAGTGAAAAATATGATTTTAAAAAAATTCTGAAATTCTGAGTATTTTTTTAGATTTTTTTTGGTTGCTAACGTCATCGCTGATGTCAGCAAACCTAGGCTAGAGCAAGGGCTGGTTTTGCCTGCGAGATGGCCCGATTTGTTGGGACCCATAAGCTGCCAAGGTTGTAGAAGCCCGCTAGAATGTGAAATGGGGGCTTGGGTCCCCTGTTGCCCCGGCTAAAGGCCAACTCTGGAAGAGCTCTTAAGCGTGCAAATATGGATTAAGCAATGTGTAAGAATGAACCACACGTGAAAGAAAAGAGAGAATTGTAGCGATGGAGGAACACCAAACAACCAAACTATTTTTTTTTATTTTAACAAAGCAATATTAACTATTCTAATGTTTGGGGAGATGAATTTAACTTGGGTGCTAAGGGTCAGACCCAGTACCTTGGTCAACTAGCGTAACTCATATATAACTATTCTAATGTTCAGGGAGATGAATTCAACTCGGGTGCAAAAGGTCAGACACAGTACCTTGGTCAACTAGCGTAACCTATATATGCACCCCCAACAACCAAACCTGAATAAGTATTTAAGTGAATGTGAAATCCGAAGGTGCTTTGTGCGCCTCCCCTTGAGATTTAATTTGTTTTCATACAGAAGTATAAGTTCCTTGACCTAGCTCCTCCAGAGGGTTTCTTTGCGGAAAATTAAAAGAAAATATATGTAGGACTGAGAAGTTAGACTAATTAATCATGATTTTTAATACACAAGAATGTGTGAGAACTGCGTTTTCACTTTGAAACATGGATTTGAGAATGTCCAGGTCAATTTTCCTTTTTTTTGGTTCTGACAAAGACAATGGATGTCCACTTTCACCAAACATAAGGTTTACTTCTCTCCTATTTATTTATATACTTTTTGGTGACAAAAACTAGGTTTCCTAACTCGATGTGCTTGATCTCGACCTTCTTCTTTGAATATTAATTTTCATGTTGAACTTTTTGATTTATAAACTAGGGTGCAATTTAGGAGGGCTCATTCTTAACATGCCTAACCCAGTTCGAATTTGAACTAGCATTTGAAAGAGCAAACGACTGGAGCATGAGTTTTGAAATTAGGTTAGGTACCAACTCCATCAAAATTTGACTTGAGCACGAGTTGCAGGTTTAGCTCAAACCGTGTTCTCAACAAGTTACAAAAACCAAATTTACAACTCCAGCATACATGACAGATATATAATTTTTACACATATACATGAAACATAAATCGTATTCGATATTACATATTGAAAAGAAAAGTTTTAGAATTAGGATAGGTGAAAATTTCGATCCATTCGTGATGGAATGGAAAAGCAACTTTAGTTGATAAAAAGAAGAAAGAAATTTACAATTAAGGGTGGAATTAGAGATTTTCTGGTGGCCAGGTTATATACATTTTTGGAAGATTCACTATTATACCTAATATAGGGGTTCAAATTATAAAAAAAAAAACCTATATGAAATGGACTATAGAAACACACCCAAAGCCTATTTATAACATAACAAAGAGGCTTTTAACTTCTTATAAATTACAAAATTGCCATTGATTTCTTAAAACAAGCCCAACCCCAAAACCTCATAAAAAAAAAACCCAAAACACTCAATAGGGCATCAAATTAATTTAATAATCAAAATTAAATTCCATAAGGCCAGCTGTCATTTTTATGATGTTTTTTGGGTTTGTTTATAGAAATTTAATGATGTAGAATTTATTTATATCATTAGTGTTAAGAATGGGTATATGACTAGAGATCTAAACTTTTTCCTATCTATTATGTGTGGATGATTGACTGACTGACTTTATCTTGAAAGGTGTTAGAGTGTAGCAATTTTCATTAAATGGGGTAAATTTCATAAAAATTAACACAAAAAATCTGTTTAATTAAGTTAAATCTATGTGTACAAGCTGTACCACGTAGTTGTACTACCATACTCTTTTATCATTTCTCACTGATATGGGTGTCCTTAGTAGAAAAGGAATGGTGAAATATAAATTTGCTCCCCATGTTTTGCTCCGTTTTCAAATTTTCATCCATGTGTTTTTTAATTTGACTAATTCGATCATCGTGTAAACCAATGACTTCTGAAAGGAATCTACGTCTTTCTGAGACTAAGAAAGGGTTTGTATGACTGGGTAAAGTAAAGTTATATATGTTTCTCCAACTTCAACATGTTGTTACCAAGTTGACAAACAAAACTACGGGTTTGTGTGACTGTGTTTCTTCTTGTACTTACTTTTCATGTTGGGCAGGTCAATTTTTATTTGTAGCTAGAGCAACATTCGAAGAAACATCCTTAGTTATTGACCAACACCTTACACAAAAAGGAAACCTAATAATATCTTATCCATAAAAGTGTTGAAAGTGTTTGTCCTACATTGAAAAATTAAGGGACTTAGCATGAGTTTATAAGGAGTTGGGCTACTCTCCCAATTGCCAATTGATTTTAAAGTGGAACCTCAACTTCCTTCATAGTATCAGAATAAGACTTTACGTGTTGAGTCCAATGGCCACATCAAACTTTAACGTACGATCTCATGCATGTGTGTGCTTTCTTCAACGAGTTGCACAAAAATTTTGTCAAATCCATTCTCTTCAAAGAGAGGCTTTTGACATAATTGGTTAAAATGGAGAGTCAAGGTTACGTTAAAGTTTCAAAGCAAGACAATTTGATTTGTTAAACTAGACTTTCATTTCAAACCAAATCTTTTGCTGTTCAAATATAAATGTCTAAGCTAACCAATTATTCAATAGAACGCACACGTGCGATGTGCATATAAACTTTTTTGACCATATATTTCATAAAAAGAAATAAGACATTGAAGTTTGATAAACCATTTCCTTACTGGCGATTTAAGAAAAAAAACCAACCCGAACCCAAGAACGAAATTTCTTTGCATCCAACGATAGTCACATCACATTGTTAGGTATTGCAGGACGGCAAACTATATTGTGCGTATCTGCTGCACCACATGGTATGCCGTTCTATGTGGCAACGCTTCACTCATATTATTACGTGTATATGTACTTAATATTGAAGAATATATATAAGTTCCACATCGGATGATTGACTAAATAAAATACAACTTATAATAAGTGGTTCCACTCTTAATAGCACGGAAGCCTTTTGTGATAAAACCTAACACCTTTTGAACTTTGTAAACGGTTAAGTTAAAAAACAATATCTTCGTGAGAACAGTTGAAAAGATGAAGTATGTATCAGAACATATTGACATTGTCAACAGCTGATGAATTGGAGAGACTGAAAGAAAAAGACTTGCAAGTATCCCAAATGTTATACACATGTAACTGGATTATAGCTGGAAAATATGTGTTCATTTGAGTTAAACGTATGGACAACAACGAAAGTCTTCGTTTTCTTTTATAATGGCCAATTGAATTTGAACCGACACACTTTTGGTCAGTACTGCAAGAAACAAGACATTAATAGATTCCAGGTTTTGCTGAGTGTTCATAGCAACTTGGCCAAGTCATGTAATTAATTCTAGGTTTGTCTGTTGAATTGTTCTATCCACTCTGCAGAACTTAGCTGTAACCCAGTAACCAAACCCTAGTCTCAGTTGAATTTATAGTCGTTATATTAATTGTACAAGCCAAACGGTTGAGGGTCCAAATTTCTCATCATTCTTAGTCTTTAATTATAATTTGGTTGATCAGTTTGACGATTTTAATTTGTAAGATGAACATTCCACAATGACTATGTATATATATATATAATATATCTCCTGTTTTGGTCATACTATTGACAGATCTATTATGCATTTATGTGATTCTTCCATAGTTGTTGGCTAACTAAACAGACTTCCGTTTGGTGTGATATATATATGTTGATCTTTGATGAGAATTTTGAAAGTTCCATGCTTTGACTTTGCGTTGACAAACATTATATAGGAAAAGCTTCATATTACTGAAAATGTTATTCGTAACAAGAATGATATTAGTCATAAAATTTTAGGTCATGTTGCATCAACACCTGTAACGGAGGCGAAACCACTTGTATAGATTTCATCTTTATTGGAGAAGTGGTTTACAATATGAAAGTTTCTAGCATTAATCTTGGAAGTATATATGTTCTTCATTTAGATATTAGATATCTTTCTAGAGCAGTTTTACCAACAACCCTCTTTTGTACCAAAAGTTCCTTTTTGAAATCTCCCCAAGTGAAGGGCTGATACTTTTTAGGGTTGGTTTTTGGGTCCATGAGCTCAGGAGGGCACTCAATGAGGGCAGAATTACTAGGGCTCATGAAATATGCTGCTGATAGCCTATTCTTCTCCTTGTTAACCACTGCTCTGTGCACTACACTCCTCAGCCTCCCATTAGTCCAAGCCTGCCAGCAATGAAAACAAATTTATAAACGAAACAAAATTTCCTCATACCAAATTGTGAATTTGACCCATTGATTATGTTGAATCCTATTTAAATGTGTGGTCCATATTCACAATTTGACAATATAAACATTTGTTCGGCAACAAAACAATAGTATCTAAACTAAATCTAATTATATAATGCACAATTGCATATGAGAGAGAAATTACTTCAAGGGTGTCACCAATATTGATGATGAAAGAATTTTGCACAGGGCGGATACCAATCCATTTGTTGTCACTCATCAGAACTTGAAGCCCACCAACATCATCTTGCAGCAATATGGTTAACGTATGGGGGTCTGAATGGCTCCCAAGCCCAAGACATTTTTCTGGGAGAGGACAAGGTGGATATCTGTTGACCCTGATCATGGTAGCCTCTTTCTCTTCAAAGTTCTTCTTAAAAAACTCATCTGGAAGGCCCAGTCCATGAGCTAACATCTCCAAAATGGTCATTCCTAAATTGTCTAATGCATTCAAGTAGCCGATCATGGCATTGCTGATACATATATTCCAAAGATTATAATTATTTTATACTATGATCAATGAATAAAACTATTTGGCCACAATGAATAAAACCATATGTTGGGTTAAATAAATAAAATAAAACTATATTTTTAGCTACAAAGTGTTCAACGACAAAACAATCTAATTGGAAGATGACATGTAAAATTGTCATAAAATTTAAACACATAATTTTCCAATTAGAGTATATTGTGTCACTTAGTATTGTCACATGCCAGGAATCCCGAAGCATCAAGAAATATGGTTCTAAAGTCAGTGGCCAAGAATTCAAGTATTTAGAGGATATGAAATTCTTACCTAAATGGCTGATGTTGATCACCAAAAACCTTTGTAGCAAATCCAACTACCTGTTGTGGGGACTGGAGCAATTGCAAGATCTCTGCCCAAGGCAAATTTTTTCCATAATCAGGATTTGTGGCACAGTAACCCAGTGGTAAACTAGCTGATCTAACACCCTTCAACTTCTGCTCCATTGGAAGATCAAAAAGCCCATTTAAGCTCCCTATGAAACTCTCTATGGTCTCCAGAGCAACCCCATGATCCACTAGCTTGAAGAACCCCCACTTCTCACAAGCCCTCACCATGACTTGGCAAACGTTGTCATAGTTAGGGTTTTTCCTCCCATCCAAAACCCCTTGGAGACTTATGACAGGGATGTCATCTGCATCTGCAAAATCATCATGGTTAATTTCTGGCCATTCTTCTGTGGACCAGATGAAATTCTTGACACTTAGCTTGTGCCCCATGGAGGAAAGTGACTCAACATATTGGTCTTCAATTTGTAGAGCCATGCCAAAGTCTCAAAGATTAGGGTTTGCAATTTCCTTTGCTCAATTCAGCATTAATTTGAATCAGAAAATTCATGTATATAAATGATTCATTTTGTATAGCCATATAGTGTGCTTTGTTAAGTGTGATAAAATTCAAGTTGGTTGTAGTTTTCAAGGAGATTCAATGTTGGCTTATAGTATCATTGTTGCCTAGGATTTATAACGAGGTTGTCTTTTAGTGGAAAAACATGAGATTCTATTGGAGATAACTAAGATTCCAACAAAACAAAGTAGAGAGAGAATGGAATATGTGAGCCGCCCAATTGGGCAATGGAATTGAAATCGCGAGCAATTGTTTAACCACTAACAACAGAGCCGTGTGAGGCAAACAATGAGTGCATCATATGATGTCCTTTGCGCCAACGGGCCAACTAACAAATAAAGGAAAATATTCTAAACCTGATTTTTATAAAAGTTTTTCTCACTGACCTGATTTGTTTTTGTTACGTAGAAATGGATCAAGCACTTTATCTATTCTAGTCGTAACTCATGACTCTACCCTCCTCATTAGATGGTATCAGTAGAATTCCCATACCACATGGATGCAAGGATAAAGCATAACGAGTTAATTTATCTATGAATCGCTTTATTAGCCTTTCGAAAGACAAAAGCACATGGGTTAATTTCTGGCCATTCTTCTGTGGACCAGATGAAATTCTTGACACTTAGCTTGTGCCCCATGGAGGAAAGCGACTCAACATATTGGTCTTCAATTTCTAGAGAGCCTATGATAGTCAAAGACGCCTTTTTATTTTGTTTTGAAAATGGCAGTGATAGACAAAGAAAGATGATATCATTAGCTAGGGACCTGAAAGTGAAAGACAAACCGTGTGGGCCACCTGGGAAGAGCTTTTCCACCACACTGCGATTTCCAAGAAGCTCTCTCATTTTCTCTTTATTCCATTATTGCCTTTACTAAAACCTTTTCTCCACTAATCCCATAACACTATAGCATCTTCTTCTCGTTGTTTTCAGTTTGGGCAGGATGGAAATCAGATAATTAAAGAAAGAAAGTAGAGGATCTGTCTTGGAAAGTTCCTTTCTTTTTCTATGTAAATTCCTCTGTTTTCTCAGTAACCAAACAGAGGTATTTATGTCTCAAAGAAAAGCACTTGCTTATTAGCTGTGGAAATTGAGAGAGCAACAACTGGTTTCCTGGTTTGCAAGTACTCGTCGTGGAGATCAGTCTTCTTCTGAGCCATCTTTAACACATAGTAGTAATCTTTACAGACCCTCCTTGAGTTTCAGGGATGAGGGCTACTTCAGAATCAGAAGAGTGGATATTTTTAGCCACTAACCTTGGCCTAGAGATGTTGTCAGCTGCTTGTGATCAGGCTTCCTCCCCAAGAAGACCACACTTTGCACTATTTGGTATGCTGTTGGCTATTGCAGCTGTTCTCATTTCCATCGGGGAGCTAATTTACAAAGGTAAAAAGGAAAGAGTAGTGTTCAGGAGTTGGGGAATGCTCGGGTGGTTTTATCATCCACCACCTCCTCTATATAAGCGTTTTGGTACTCTTCCTGACATTTTTGGACTAGTTGCTGGCATCTCACAGTGCATTTGCTCTATGGTTCAGTATGTTTACTGCCTTCGGCATGCTGATAATCCTTTCAAAGTATCCCTTTTGCCTGCCATATTTCTTGTGTGTTTAGGTGCTTCAAAACTAATTAACAACCGAATGAACGCCGATACCACTGATAACAAGGACTCCAGGGAAAATTCTTCAAGGTAAACACGAATTAAACTGCTCATCTGCTTCTTAATTAATTTGCATATTAAAATCTTTTTGCAGCTTTTTAGTCTGACATAATACAAAAGGAAGGCTTCTTCTTCTTTATTTATTTATTTAGTTTTGGAAGGAGACGAGATGGAAATTTTAAGAAATAATTAAGGGGGATTTTAATGGATATCATATCACATGAGAATTCTACTTTATTTCAATTAGCACAAAATGTAAAGACTAAAGTGTGAGCGGATGGAGAGAGAGGCGCTAATTAAGCTAGCTCTCTATCTCTAATAAACAAGACAGTCGTAAAAGATTGCTTTATTTTCTCTGTTTGCTTTTTCATCTGTATGCATGGCTTCCATTCCACTGATAGAAAATATTCTCTCAATCTGTTGGTTTGTAGTACGGTAGAAACTTTGTGGCATGCAATCCCGTCTCGTGATGATCAGGAGGTAGGTACCAATTTAATTACGATTTAAAGTAAATTATTTCCAAAACAATATATATATATACACACACACACGCACATATATAACCTTGAAATATTAATTTAAAAGTTGTCATTCGTATATATATCATGCGAATAACTGAATAAAATAAAGGAAATCATGTTTCCATATTCTCTGTGTAATAAAATGAAATTTACCCTTTTATTTATTCATCGTATTTGTATGCATATCATATACATATCTTTTATTTCGGGAGGACATGATGTATCCAAAAGGCTTAAGTTAGGAAGTCCCATATGAAGGCCAAACTGATGAAGATGATGAAGTCTCATATGTATCACGGAATGTCAATTTGGAGCTCACTTTGGGAAGGCCACATTGGGATTGAATACAATAAAGAAAAATTAGGTATTAGACATAACAACTAATTAGGATTTGAGACAGAGTATTTCTGTTTGAGTTTTAATATCTAGGAATGAAATTTTGTTTTGAATTAGGCCAAAGAGAAGGCTCATATGTGAAATAATTTTTTTTTTAAAAAAAAACCATTGACTGTTAATATAAATATTGCGTAACTGACAAAATACCACAAAAACAAGGTTGGTGAAGTGGTATGTCAATGAGGCTTTCCTTCTTTAAGGGTCAAGATTTGAGTCTCTTCATGCACACTAAATTTCTCACATTTTTAGGTTGAGGGCAACATAGAGCAGGAGCGGCAGCAGAAGGGGTTGCAGCAGGAGCTGCAGCTGCGGCAGC
>NC_024132.1:4452257-4475263 GCF_000346735.1 Prunus mume
AATGAAGACGGATTGACAGAGATGGACATGTGGCATGACTTCGAAGTAGTGGCATTGTGTGTAATTTTGATATTTTTAAATTACATAATTGTGTCTTAAAATGAAAGCTTCCTATTATTAATTGAATCTATTAATTACTTTTAATTCATTATTATATTATGTCTCTGACCGGATGAGTGCTCTTTTGGGATCTGGATCCTCTACTCCTGGGGATGAGAGTCAGGTACCTACCTAGAAAATCAGAAGATGTGTCAGATATGGAGAACAAAAGTAAAGCAGATCATGACAAATAAATCATAGTAGAAGATCTAAATCCCATGGCAGAGAAAATCAAAGTAGAGGATATGGATCTTGGGGATGAGAATCATGTACCTACATAATAAATTAGAAGAAAAACAGGATCCAGATCCTTTGCTTTGATTTTCTCTACTATGATCTACTTGACTTTCACTCCTCATAAGCCACGTCATTTAAATTTCAATCCAAAGAATTTAAAGTTGACACATCACTTTTAATACAAAAACTCAAATTTTCTATAATTAAAAAACAAAATAGATTTCCTAATTAAAACATGAAATTTGTGTAAGTATTGTCACAGATAAGAACTACATTTGTCACATAGTGGCATGTAATGAAGAAATTGATGTGGAACGTGACAAATTTTAATATTTCCAAAAGGGTTTAAAAAATGGAAACATTTAAAAGATTGAGACTAAGTGTTGAGGCCCAAAAAATCTACAGTTGGCCCCGAATATATTCCTGGCCCAATGCGATACTTTGCCGATAAGAAACCCGATTTGGGCATGCGAAAATTCGTCATGCATGCTTGCATGAGCCACGACCACGTGTCATACCAAATAAATATGCAATCCGCCACATTATAGCCTATAAAATGCACTGGCTCTACGAACCTAAGCTAATTATCCAATCAAGCATTATATCCCTTTTCAAGGACGACAAAATTAAAGCACGCCGATTGTCATGCCATGCCAAGTTGGAAATTATTATTTCACACCCAACCACGCTACAAGCTTAAGTGGGCCCAAGCCACGTAATTACCTGGGGCTTACTTGAGTGGGTTGTGATATGGATGGTAACAAGCTTTCAGGAGGCCCATTGATGAGCCGAGAAATGGAAGTTTTGGACTGCTTGGGAGCCCTAAAACTCAAGCCCATTTCTTGAGCCCAAATATGTGGGTAAGCATAAAGGAGAGAAAAAATCTCAATACTCTAGAAGAGATGACCAAATATCTTAGGAAAAGCCTAGACTAGTACCTAATAAAATATCTAGCATGACAACCCTTGCCAAAGCTTCATAGCAGAGTCAATATGAAGCCATCGTAAAACCAAAGGGAATTCGTAAGTTTAGGAGGAATACCCATTAGGCAAAAGCTGTATCCATTATTCTTTCCTCTGTGAGCTCTAATAGGGAAACCAAGAAGAAAAGCAGGTGGCGCCTTATCCCTATGGGAAGGTCTAGCCTCACAAAAACCTTGGAACCCCAAAGAGCCTATGACCCATCCGCTCTGGTTAAAGAAATTTCACCAAAAAGGATTGAATGGAAAGAAGCAAAGGAAAAGTGGGAATGAAGGATTGATAGAATTAGGGTTCTAAGTGCCTATAAAAGAGAGCTCCCTCTACCCAGCAAAAACCATCATCTAGAGTGCGACCAAGCTTTGTTCAGCAACTAGAAATTTACTCAAACCACACCCACTACTTCACCACTAGCTATAACAAACATTCAGAGAGCAAGCTTCACCTCTCATATCTGAAACCTCTGCAATTTTGTGTCATATTCCTCCATCTCCTTCCCTTTTCTCTTCTGTTAAAAAGTTCCAGAGCTTGACAGATTTTTTGTCAAGCTGCCGGAAACTACTCAACACACCCATCATACCCTCATCTCTCTCTCTCTTCAACAAACCCTCTTAGAATCCATTCTCCCTTGTTTTAAAACCCCTGTTTCTCATAGGAATTCACAGCTTTCCCTTTGTTTATGCTAAACTCATGATGGTTTTGCTCCCATGCCACAAACTTCTCATGTCAAGCTAAGAATCTACCTATAAGCGATTATTAGTTTTGCTGGTGAAGGTAACCAATGTGCTTCCTAAGGCTCAGCTACCATTTCGAAGCATTCTCGGAGCCTAATTCTTGAACTCATACACATGGGGTAATTTCACATGTTTCTCTTTTCGACAGCCCAAGCCCATTCGTCAGGCTGTTGAAATAAAAAGACCCTTACACTAAGCTAAAATAAGATTCATAATTTATGGGTTTTATGATCCATAATCTATCATAAATGTTTTTTCATCAGTTGTTTTTTATTATCTTCTTATCAATCAAACAAAAGAAGGGTTAAATATTTGAAAGTTCCTTAATGCCCTTGAGAAATAAATGTACTAAAAGATAGGCTAAATTGTAGCAATGGTCCCTGGACTAAGCCCCAACTTTACTTTTCGTCCTTTACATTGTTAAACTGTTGCAGTGGTACTTTAATTAGATCTCATATTGCATAATTGGTCTTTCCGTCAATTTAGTTAAATTTTCTGTCAAAATTAAGGGCAACTTGAGAAATTCATAATTTTTTTTTTCTTTCTCTCCCACCCCCCACTTCCCCCAACCCCAACACCCATGAATTATGGAATTGAAACAGATAAATTGGGTAGAAATGCTTGTTTCATTGAAGGGGGAATAGTAAGAGTATTGGTATAAGAGGTATGGAAAATTGGGCTTCTTTGTGGCTAGACCCTTTCTCATTCTCATTGGAAAATTGGGACGGACCCTTCTTTGTGGCTTCATTCAAATGGGAGTTTTGGGTGGATTTCTTCTCAAGGCTTCCGCTGTTGGAGGAGCTGGCATTGGATGTGTGCAAGAACGTGTGAGAGTGGGTTGGCGCTGGAAGTGCTTGTGTCGAAGTGTCCCAGGCTGAGGGCGCTCAAGCTTGAGCAGTTTCATGGGATTTGCTTTGCGATTGGGTCCAATCTAGATGGCATTGCATTGTGTTCAGGGCTGCAGTCATTGTGGATCAAGAACTCGGCTGATTTGACGGATATGGGGTTGATTGAGATCACTAGAGGGTGCTGCAAATCACTTCCCCTGATGATTTCTTCTTCCCCCAACCCCAGCACCCATGAACCTAGAACCCTCTACCCTAGCTCGGAGCTGGAGATAGAGAGAGAGAGAGAGAGAGAGAGAGAGAGAGAGAGAGAGAGAGAGAGAGATTTTATATATTTATATATTTTTTGTGTGAAAAAACATTTTTGTCCATACCCGGTAGGAATTGTCATTGCCATGTCATCATTTTTAACAGAAAAGTTGACAGAGATGACAGAAAGGACGATTTCTAAAACTGGAGGCATAATTAAAGTACCACAGTAACAATTTAACAATGTAAGGGACAAAAAGTAAAGTTGGGGCTTAGTCCATGGACCATTGCTACAATTTAGCCCTAAAAGATATGATTCTTCAATATACGAGGGCAAAATAGTAAATGTTAAATATTGAAATAAAATTTGAAGGACGAGTATATTCACCTACCAAATACAAGCTAGAATAATCAACATTTTAATTAGTCAATTATTTCATAATCAACTGTTTAATCAATTATGTCAGAATCTTCCCTTCCACATGGAAATAACTTTTTTTGCCGCAGATAACAGATTCACATTAAACCAAACCAAACTTTCTCTTAATAGTAAAAAATTAGACAAAGAGAGTAAAGAATGAGAGAAATAAAGGAAGAGACAAACATGGAGGCTCAGCCTGGAGTTGACCTTTAGCAGCTGGGAGCCTGAGAGCTGCAGGGAGAGAAACAAGTGAAATAAACCTATCAGATTCAGATTGGTTCCATTTGGTTTAGGGTTTTCTTTCTTCTTCTTCCCTCGAAGAAAGAAGAAAGAAGAAAGAAGATGATGTTAATGGCGTGGGAAGGATGATCAAACAACCGAACAATCCCAAAAGCGAAACAATGGGGTGGAGGAATGTGTTTGACAATGCGAAGCCAATGTTCGTGACTATACGCCACTGTAATAATTGGGATCATCTTCTCGTCTTTGTATGTGATATCAGCCATTCACTCTAGCAAGTATGCTGCAAATTCCACCACCTCCTGGCTTTCCCGTCATTTTCTCTCTTTCTTTCTCTCTCTCTCTGCCTTTTCCTTTTGGGTTTCCTATCCCATTGACTTTGTTATTGTTTCTTACTCTTATCCTTCAATTTCTATCCTTTCATTACATATTGGAAATGGGTTTTTGAGATTTTAGTTGCCCGTTGAAAAATTCAATGCTTATGTGCTTAGCACTAGAAATTGTATTTTCATTGTCTTTTATTCTTGTAGAGTTACAATGGTGCTCTTGTTTATACAGGATCCATTTCACTCTTCCCGCCACGTCTGTAACCAATGAAAACTACTAACTTATATCGCTAAGTGATCTAACTGATTCAACTGTGACAACATAAGCTCATTTACCCTTGTCCTCTGATCAAACGTCTGACTTTTGGTGCTTTAGTTTAGTTTTTCTGTGTTTTTTCTTTGGGTTGAAAAAAGTGGATCAACTTTGTGGTTCTTGTTTGTTGTTACACACCAAAAGTTTCAACCTTTAGACATTGTGGCACCTTTGTATATCATTTCTCCATATTTTCATTTCCTCATATTAGCATTCTGGAGTTTGCATAAGAGTTGATTGAGTTATTGACAAACCCCAATATGAAATGGGTTACGAGAAGTAAACACCAAACATCTCCTCTTAATCTCCGCTTGGATTATCAAATCAATTAAATATTGGCCACATATTCAAAGTATTAAGAACAGTAACAAATAATCAACATGGAATAGTAATTAGAAATTAATATAACTACAAAAATTAAATTCATGGTTAGGCTACATCGTAGCCCTAGTAAGGAAAATTAGCTCAAGAAAAAAGTAAAGATAAACAAGATAATCATTGTCATAAAACCGATTTGACCAATGGACTTGATCTCCGGAATCTCCACAGCAACACCTTCGTAAGCTTCAAAAGCACCGCAGAAGCAAACTCTTGGCACTCTCTCCGATATTTTTGTGGGTGTATTGAAATATGGTGAAAAAGTATATAGTCTGTCACATCCCGGATCGGCTCCATCGTAGCATAATATTGTCCGCTTTGGGCCCCCCCTTCTCTGTCCTCACGGTTTTATTTTTGGGAAGTCACGAGCAACTTCCCAATAGGTCACCCATCTTGAGATTACTGTAGCCCCAACTCGCTTAACTTCGAGGTTCCCATGACTCCGAAGCCAGTGAGCTCCCAAAAGGCCTCGTGCTAGATGGAAGTGGGCATGTACATATAAGGTATATCACCCCCTCTCCGTTGGTCGATGTGAGATGTTACAATCCACCCCCCTTAGGGGTCCGACGTCCTTGTCGGCACACTCGCACCACACGGCAGAGTGGCTCTGGTATGGTCCCTCTAGAGAGAGCTCAGGGTGGCCTTATATAGTGTAAAACAACTAAACCCTACTCTAAAAAGGTCTAGAAAAACTATCTTAAAGCAAAACAAGATCCTAAATAAATAAGGAAACAAATTAGGACAGAATCCTTCTTTGACTTGAAAACACATCAGCTAAATTGCACGCACGTTTGAGGTCGTTCCACTTCCAAGAAAATTATGGACAAATATGAGAAACGTAGCTTGATCTCTAAGCTTTCCAAGCATATATCACACGACACTAGAAAAAATCGGGAAAGTCTTCAACTCTTCAATCTTCCACAGAAGTGCAGTTCTGATTGAATTTCAACTTAGGCTGTTTTAACTTGCAAGTCTAGAGCAATTGGCTTAATAAAAAATTATGAAACTTTGATACAATGATCTTCAATGTCTTAGTTTTTTTCTCCAAATGGCCTTGCGCTAAAATTCATTCAAAAAGTCGATTTTCAGTCGAAATCCTTCCAAGAGCATAGAATAGTTGAAAATCAAGTAAGGTTATAATGCTCTTATTAAGTAACTTTATCTACAAAAACCAAATATAAGAGGTATAAAATATAGGAAATAATGCACTTATCACAACCCCATAAAAATTCATGGATTTGCCATTGTGTGCATATATACATCAACATGGTCTCTTGACAAAGTGATCATTAAATATGTTGATTATTGCCCAAGATACTGAGAAATTTGAAGCCATGCAATATAGGTGGTCCACTCGGGCAATACCTACACCAGGAGCTTCTATAATGCGGAGTGCTTAAGAGCCTCCGATAAAATTGGACGGTTAGTTTTCAAAATAATAATTCAAGATAGAGAAATTTGAAGGGAGAAACAGAGCATTCTACCTTGAGATTTCCTATTTAAACCCCGCATTTATGTTCTAAGTTCACCTCAACTTCATTCAAAATTTCATAATTTCTAAGAAAACCCCACTATCTTCCCAAACTACCCCTAAATACACACCCAACATAAAAAATAAAAAATAAAAGAGTTTTCTATTAGAACCCCATACTTTTCTTTGTTCATTCTAATACTTAAATAATTAAATTCTTAAGTTTTATATTAAAAAAATCATATATTGTCATGAGACGATGTTGAAGAGGCAAAAGTGGTGAAGCATGATCATGAAAACGAAGGTGAACAAGAGCTGGAAATGTAGAAGGATGATTATAATCTCCCAATTACTCAGGCGATGGTTTATTTTTGGGTTGTGGTTGGTCTTTATTTATAGAAGGAGATGCTGGTTTTAATTAATTAAATTCATCGAGAATGAATTTAATAGGCATGCATGTTCCCCTCTTAATTTTATTTTGATGCTCATAGAGTTAGAGTCAGTCAAAGGCATGCATACTTTTTGTATGATTTTTTTTTTTTTTTGGGTCTGAAATACTTTTTGTATGATTGATTGCTTGTACAATACGACTAGTCATACTCTAAGGACCACTTTTCTAGTTTTATTGATTGGCTCCCCAATGTTCTACCTCTTTAAAAAAGAAGAGTAATCTGGCAATAAGATGTAAAGCAGTAGGGTGTGTAGGATGTATGTACAGATGTATTAGGGTTAAATATTAAGTTTGATGACTTTTTTCGTCTTTAACAGCTTAATGATTTAAGTATTTGGGTGAACAAAGAGAAGTGCGGGGTTCAAATAGAAAAACTCAAAAATTTTAACTGTTGCTTTAATGATTTTTTTGACTTTCCTATAATATCCTCACTTATTTTTCAAAATGACAGTCCTTTGTCCTCCAATACATCGAGCGATAACCAAACTCCGTTCCTTCTTTATTTGTTCAAAAATCAGAGTGAGTGAGAGGGAGAGAGTGATGAGCTTCATCGACGCCATCGTCATCTTCGCATCAATCATCACCAGTCTCCATTGACGCCATCTTCCTCTCAACGGCTCTCTCTCAATGGCTCTCTCTTGTCGGCGCTCTCTTTCTTGTTGTCTCTTTCTCTCTAGCTCGCTCTATCTCTTCACTGGCTCCCTCTATCTCTCTCGTTGGCTGACTTCATGAGAGCCTCCATTCCACAGGTAACAACTGTCCTTCTATTAGAATTATTTTCTATAATTTTTGAAGAATCAATTTTTATATCCCTAATATGATTTAGGGTTAAAATATTTGGGCATTTAATTCTAAATTATTTGGGCAAATTGTTCTATTTTTTTTTAAAATATTTTCTGTTTATATAGAAATTAGGACAAACTACAGTAAACCCTCCAATCTATATGGTATTTGCGAGTTCATACCTGATTTTGGAGATATTTACCAGTTGCTTAACGTCACGGAAACCCAATTTGCCCCGTTCATTAACCAAACTGTTAGTGAGTCTGTTAAATGCTGACGTGTCAAAAGTAGGACCCTTTTTTTTATGACGTGGACTTCCACGTGGACCCAAAATTAATAAAAAATAATTTTACTGTTTAAATTATTTTAAATTAATTTTAAAAAATCTCTCTTTCTCTCTCTCTCAACACCCAAAAAAATAATGAAAAATTATATACTTATTAAAAAAAAGAATTAAAAATTGAATAATTAAGAAACCAAAAAACAAACTGAGAACCCACCTTCCGCCGTCGCAACCCTCCCTCAACACCCACCCATGGCAGTAACAACAGTAAAAGTAAACAAGGCTGAGATGATGAGAATAATTAGATCTGGAAATCGAATGGATCTCAACAAGTGAAGAACTGAAGAAAAAAACACTTAAATTGTCCTCACAGCAGAGCAGCACATTTTCATTCCATGGCTTGTGAAATCAAACCTCTTTTCCTTGATCTTAAGAGTGAACGTTGCATACCCACAACACCATTAGCAATAAGAACAATTAAAGATGAAGACTTTTTGCAAACCCAAACAGGTTATTGACATGGGATTGCCAATGAAAAACAAACCAAACCCATCCCCAAACCAAAACCTAGCCATCACCAAATCCTCTAAATAGGTTATTATTTGATTTATTTGCAGAAATTGAAATCGATATTGAGATGGCGGAAGACACCCTTCCTACCCTGCCACTTCACCATCACTGTCACGTTCACGCCACCATCTAGTTATGAAGTTCTTTGGCCGCCACTAGATCCGACGAGCCCAAAACTCGACCCACATGCAATGCATTATATCTGACGAGCCCCAAATTCGACATGCGAAGAAAGGTTTCCATTTGAGTTCGGGCGAGCTGCTGCAAAAATAAAATCCGCCGGCGCGATGAACCATCTCCAACCATAACCACCATAGCCATCGGCGACATCCCCCATTTGGAAAAAATCAATAGCTTTCAGGTTGGGCGAACTAAACCAAGCAAGGCATGAAGGAGGTTGTACAAAAGGAAAAGAGAAACCCTAGCAAGAGATTGAATGGAAAAGATATTGAATCTAAAGACTCTTATGCTATACTAGACCCTAATACTTTAGTAAGTGATTCAAACACGGGCACCGAGCTCTCTGAAATTGATGAAAGTTTGGTTATACATTATGTGGATGATGTGAACAAGTTTGAGGAGGTGCCTCAAGATCTGAAAGCCAATCTAATGATGTCCAAAGGGAACATTGATGACGAGGGTGAGTCGGGGAGAGGGGGCTGTGGTGATGGCGGAGGGTGGGTTGGAAGGGAGCTTTTTTTTTTTCTCTGAGGAAGAGGGTGAGGCTGCGAAGAAGATGAGTTTTTTTTTTTTTTTTGTGTGGTGGTTTTTTAGTTTTTTTTAAAAATGATTTTTTCTTTTATTTTAATAAGTATATAATTTTGTTATTAATTTTTGGTCCACCGAAGTCCACATCATCAAAAAAAGGGGTCCCACTTTTGATATGTCAGCATTTAACACATTCACTAACAGTTTGGCTAACGGATGGGGCAAATTGTAGGGTTTCCGCGACGTTGAGTATGTACTGGTAAATGTCCCCAAAATCGGGTATGAACTCGTAAATGACCCTATAGGTTGGGGGGTTTACTGTAGTTTGTCCTAGAAATTAAGGCAACTTTTATTTTATTTTATTATTATTTTCTGTTTTAGGGATTTATATATATGTGTGATTATGTGTTTGTTCCTCCATTGTTTATGAGATTCTGAATCAGATGTCTTGGTGTTTGTGATTTGTTGTTTTAACAAGAGATGGGAATCAGATCTCTTGGCGTTTGTGATGGCTTACCCTTCCAACTTCAGATATTCACATGCTTGTTCTCTGCTTTCTACCAGTAAGTGAACTGCTTAAGCTTGGAGCAAAAAGTCAGGTCTATGCAAGGACTGCTCTGGTTTTTGTGAATGATGCTTTAGGTTGTGTTAGGACTGGTGGTAAGTGATGAATGGGTTATGACATATCTAATACTGCACTAAAACCTTCTCAAGTGTAAAATCAGTGTTTATTTAATCATTGGTTTCTGGGTTTTGGCTTACAGGGGTAAGTGATGAATGGTATGATATTCTTCAGAATACTTGTGAAAAATATAAACTGTTCAAGTATTGGGTACTTGCAAATAGTTCTTTAATTGCTCATGTTTACAGTAGATAAGTTATCTCTACTTGTTTCTCTGAAACAAGCTCTATCAAGGAGAATAAATAAACAGCTAAACCTAAACAGGAAAACAGGTACCAGTGAATGAGATTACGTAGTTTGGGTAGGTGGTTTTAAAGCCATACAGGCATTACCTCTGTTACCTCTGTTTTGAAGCCATATAAACTTGTTACTGCTTCTACTACCATTCTTGATATTTGCATATATTCTTCTAGTATTCATGACAATGAGGGAAAATCTTCTAGCATGTTTGGAACTTAGCTTGAAGATATGTGTTTCTAAATTTGGCACAAATCCTGACTTATTTCTCATCCTTTTTGGACTGCAATAGCTATAATTGTACAGAATAGTTTTACTTCATTCACTACTTAACTTTGTATTCGTGTAAAAACTCTTTTATGTTCTCCAGTGAACCCAAAATTTGTCTGTATGTGGACTATGTCGTGTACGTTACCATCTGATCTTGTCCATTTGTGAAAGGTAAAGTACATAAGAAGATGATGATGATGATGATGATGAGAATGGGCAGCATTTAGGAGCAATCATATGTAGCTCCTCTATTTCTAATTATAGTTTAATTTTATGGATGTGGTATTTTGTATGGATATAGTTGGAATCAAGATTGGTAAACTGTGTAATTACTATTGAATCTTCAAGTTTTATGAAAGAAACAATTTTTGAGCATATATATGTTATAGTGTGGGCAATAGCAAATTTGGACCTAAATTTATTGTTCACAAAAGAAAGAAGCTAATGAATGCATTGAGAAAGAGCATTGCTACAAGTTTAATGAATGCATCTAATTAGCTTCTTTTATATTGTAGTAATCTATTGGGGCCTTTTAAAATTGAACAAATTTTGTATATTTGTTATGTTTGAAACCCTCAAAAGACATTGTTATTATTAATATAACAATATTTAGAACTACTTTTATTACAATAGTAATTTATAATTTATGGTAAAATATGTATGCAAATTGTAGATTAAATTTTTTGATAAAAAAAAAAGTGTGAATTAAAAAAAGAAAAAAATGTATGTAGTGAAGTTGGTTTTTTATTTATTTAAAAAAAGTAGAAAAAGAATGAATAAAATAACAAACAGTTTCATCATCATGTCCTTTTTGGTCATTATACACTCTAAAAACACTTCTGATAAAAATGTACTAAACACTTTGGCCCCGTTTGGGATTGCTTTTTTTTGGTCAAAAACCTGCTTCACTTTAAAGTTAAGCAATTTAAGGTGTTTGGTAAAAATAAAATATCTCGAATATTTTAAAAGCAGTTGCCTTTTGACAGCAGCTTTTAAAAGCAGCCTCTGTGTTGTTTTTCAAACCTGCTTTCAAAACAAGCATAAATGAACCTTTAATGAATTTTTTAAATTCCCAAAATACCATAATTCATTTTAAAAAATGACACCACCTCTACTTCCACATCCAACTCCACCACTTGTACCACCACATATACTACCTCCGCAACCGCCGCCTCCGCCACCATCACCACCACCACAACCACCTCTTCTTCCACCACATCCACCATCACCTCCTCAACCTCCACCTCCACCACCACCACCATCACTACCACCACCATTACTACCATCACCACCACCACCACTACTACCATCACAACCACTACCTCCTCTAAACCTCCACATCCACCACCACCTCCACAACCGCCATCCCCACCACCACCACTACCACAACCACCAACTCCAACTTTATCACGAGCACCACCTCTACTCCATTACCACCACTACCACCACATGATTCATACAAAACACTTTCAACATCATGTCTATTTTAGTCATTATTCATAAGTACAACAATTTTATATTAAAATTTACCAAACAGTTTTGACACTGCTTTTGTACTAACAACACTTTAAAAATATTATTTACCAAACATGGATCTGCTTTATTTTATAACTAATTATTTTCAAAGCATAACATAAACAACTTTTTTTAAAAGTGACAACAACCCCAAACTGGGCCTTTGACTACTCACAACAGTTTTCAAAAACAATTTACCAAACGCCTAGTAGCTTTTTTTCACAGCTGATTATTTTTACAGCGCAACAGAAGCAGTTTTTTTTAAGAGCACAACAACGCCAAACTAGCCCTTAATCTTATCCCTACTATTTGGTTATCAATCCGAGCCAAACCAAACTGCAATTAATTTGGTTTGATTTGATTTTTTTGCCTATTACAAAACCACCTAATCCAAACAAAACTAGGTTTTTTTTTTTTTAATCTTTTGACATTTATAGGTTGTCACCATCTATGTGTCATTCCCATAGTAACATCAATCACTTAAAATGAAAATTAAAATCTGTAAGAGCATCTTCAAGGGAGATGTCAAATACCAATCATCAAATTTAAATTTGATGGCTGATATGACAATTTGACATTTTTACTCAGTTTTGCACTCCACCCGTTATGTCAAATAAATAATTATTGTAACAGTCAAATTATTCAAGATAAAGAAAAAAAAAAAAGAAACTAACAGCCAATTGTATTTGAAAAATAATAAAATATTCATTTGACATTTTGCTTTTGGGATGTCAAAAGTAATGATTGAACCTTTATGTCACATCCCGGGATCGGCTCCGCCGGAGCACGATATTGTCCGCTTTAGGCCCCTCTCTCTGCCCTCACAATTTTGTTTCTTGGAGCTCACGAGCAACTTCTCAGTGGGTCACTCATCTTGCGATTACTCTAGCCTCAACTCGCTTAACTTCAGACTTCCCATGACTCCGAAGCCAGTGAGCTCTCAAAAAGCCATCACTCCCTCTCCGTTGGTCAATGTGGGATGTTACAATCCAATGTGGAATGTTACAATCCACCCCCTTAAGGGCCCGACGTCCTCGTCGGCACAATCGCACCACACGGCAGAGTAGCTCTGATACCAAATTGTCACATCTCGGGATCGGCTCCGCCATAACACAATATTGTCCGCTTTGAGCCCCCCTCTCTGCCCTCACGATTTTGTTTTTGGGAGCTCAAGAGCAATTTCCCAGTGGGTCACCCATCCTAGGATTGCTCTAGTCTCAACTCGCTTAACTTCGGAGTTCCCATGACTCCGAAGCCAGTGAGCTCCCAAAAGGTCTCGTGCTAGATGGAGGCGGGTATGTACATATAAGACACATCACCCCCTCTCCATTGGTCGATGTGAGATGTTACACTTCAGCCTTCATTCCACATCAACTTTGACAATTCGGTTTGAGTGATGTGAGATATTATTTCTAGCCGTTAAATGTTTATGTGGCACTTTTAAAAAATAAGAAGTTTTCTTACATATGAAAGTTCCCTTTGGTATATGTAAAAAACTATAATATATCTGGTTAATTTCTTATGAAGGGAAATGACTGATCAAACTGAACCAAATCAACCACTAAATATGAATTAGTTTGGTTTGCGTAAACCACTAATTTGAAGTCTAAATAGAAGCAATTTGATTTGTAATGCTACATCGGTTCGGTGTGTGGTTTGAAGCATAAACCGGACCACTTCATACTCCAGTAACTAGTAAGATAGTCTTCATTTAAACACTTTGGGCCTTGCTAGTTTTCGAAAGCACAATATTGTCTTCAATAAATTCATTTTCGTCCAATTAAAAAGGTAATCCATTTGGATTTAGGATCCACACATCAACATATGAAATCCATCTTATAATTTTTCCCATAAGGGGAAGAGAATTATTAAAAGCTGTTTTGCATTTTCCTAAGTGGTTTCAAGCACTCAGGTATCAGGATCTCCATCACATAACTTTATATCTCAAGATCTCAAATTGTGAACAACTTTCGAGGATATAGCTATTATATGCTCTAGCTATCGGTTGAAGAAAACCAAGAAGAAAACCAGTAGGGAAACACTTGAAGGATTTAGAGTGACAATTTAGATCTAGAGAGAAGGTCTTCTCAGAAGATATTTTAGGCAATTCTTTCTGCCCAGTTAAATTATGAGATATTATAAATTGAAGAAGAGCACAATGAATTCTCTTCTAATTCTTATGTTTTGAATTTAGATTTTATGATCTTAAAGGTTATTTTAATAATGATAATTTTTAACAATTTTTTTCCCTTGGCTTTCATAATTATAAATAATTTTGCATTGATTTTTCTACCAAATCATTAATATCTAATTATTTTGAAATTATTTTTTTGTCACTATTTTTCAATATCTTATATGGTGGAATGTGATTAATTGAGGATCACAAAACAATGCTATTTGTATTGAGGATGACAAAACAGTGCTATTTGCATGACAAGTGTTTTGTGCTTGTTGAGGGAAAGATGAGGGAGATTCATAATTATACCCAACATAGGGGCCCAAATTATAAAAAAAAATTCTACATGAAATGGACTTTATACACTTAAAAAGCTCATTTACAACATAATTAATGGGCTTCGAATTTCCTATAAATTACAAAATTGTCATCGATTTCTTAAAACAAACTTAACCCCAAAACCTCATAAAGAAATTCAAAACACTCAATAGGGCATTGTTTGCCCGTTTTGCGTTCACTCCTGTGATGGAAGGGCAAAGTTCCCCACTGCCTTGAGAACCATAAACTGGTTGACAAGTCAGCTTTCTTTGGTGTGCGAGCGTGCCACTGCTAGCAATACAAATTCTAGCAGACTTAGTTTGGAGTAGATAACTTGCGCCCCAAGTTACTGATTTCTGCAAACAAACGATTGTGAATTTGGGTGAGGAATATCTCCCAAGTAAGTTCTTTTCTTGCCTCAGACGGGTGAGGACTTTAACAATTTATCTCAGTATAAAAAGGCTGTTCTGGCCAGAATGGTTGATGGAATTTAAACTGTTTCAGGCAGAACTGATGGAATTTAAACTGTTTTTAGGCAGAACTGATGGAATTTAAACTGTTTTTAGGCAGAACTGATGGAATTTAAACTGTTTTTAGGCAGAACTGATGGAATTTAAACTGTTTTTAGGCAGAACTGATGGAATTTAAACTGTTTTTAGGCAGAACTGATGGAATTTAAACTGTTTTTAGGCAGAACTGATGGAATTTAAACTGTTTTTAGGCAGAACTGATGGAATTTAAACTGTTTTTAGGCAGAACTGATGGAATTTAAACTGTTTTTAGGCAGAACTGATGGAATTTAAACTGTTTTTAGGCAGAACTGATGGAATTTAAACTGTTTTTAGGCAGAACTGATGGAATTTAAACTGTTTTTAGGCAGAACTGATGGAATTTAAACTGTTTTTAGGCAGAACTGATGGAATTTAAACTGTTTTTAGGCAGAACTGATGGAATTTAAACTGTTTTTAGGCAGAACTGATGGAATTTAAACTGTTTTTAGGCAGAACTGATGGAATTTAAACTGTTTTTAGGCAGAACTGATGGAATTTAAACTGTTTTTAGGCAGAACTGATGGAATTTAAACTGTTTTTAGGCAGAACTGATGGAATTTAAACTGTTTTTAGGCAGAACTGATGGAATTTAAACTGTTTTTAGGCAGAACTGATGGAATTTAAACTGTTTTTAGGCAGAACTGATGGAATTTAAACTGTTTTTAGGCAGAACTGATGGAATTTAAACTGTTTTTAGGCAGAACTGATGGAATTTAAACTGTTTTTAGGCAGAACTGATGGAATTTAAACTGTTTTTAGGCAGAACTGATGGAATTTAAACTGTTTTTAGGCAGAACTGATGGAATTTAAACTGTTTTTAGGCAGAACTGATGGAATTTAAACTGTTTTTAGGCAGAACTGATGGAATTTAAACTGTTTTTAGGCAGAACTGATGGAATTTAAACTGTTTTTAGGCAGAACTGATGGAATTTAAACTGTTTTTAGGCAGAACTGATGGAATTTAAACTGTTTTTAGGCAGAACTGATGGAATTTAAACTGTTTTTAGGCAGAACTGATGGAATTTAAACTGTTTTTAGGCAGAACTGATGGAATTTAAACTGTTTTTAGGCAGAACTGATGGAATTTAAACTGTTTTTAGGCAGAACTGATGGAATTTAAACTGTTTTTAGGCAGAACTGATGGAATTTAAACTGTTTTTAGGCAGAACTGATGGAATTTAAACTGTTTTTAGGCAGAACTGATGGAATTTAAACTGTTTTTAGGCAGAACTGATGGAATTTAAACTGTTTTTAGGCAGAACTGATGGAATTTAAACTGTTTTTAGGCAGAACTGATGGAATTTAAACTGTTTTTAGGCAGAACTGATGGAATTTAAACTGTTTTTAGGCAGAACTGATGGAATTTAAACTGTTTTTAGGCAGAACTGATGGAATTTAAACTGTTTTTAGGCAGAACTGATGGAATTTAAACTGTTTTTAGGCAGAACTGATGGAATTTAAACTGTTTTTAGGCAGAACTGATGGAATTTAAACTGTTTTTAGGCAGAACTGATGGAATTTAAACTGTTTTTAGGCAGAACTGATGGAATTTAAACTGTTTTTAGGCAGAACTGATGGAATTTAAACTGTTTTTAGGCAGAACTGATGGAATTTAAACTGTTTTTAGGCAGAACTGATGGAATTTAAACTGTTTTTAGGCAGAACTGATGGAATTTAAACTGTTTTTAGGCAGAACTGATGGAATTTAAACTGTTTTTAGGCAGAACTGATGGAATTTAAACTGTTTTTAGGCAGAACTGATGGAATTTAAACTGTTTTTAGGCAGAACTGATGGAATTTAAACTGTTTTTAGGCAGAACTGATGGAATTTAAACTGTTTTTAGGCAGAACTGATGGAATTTAAACTGTTTTTAGGCAGAACTGATGGAATTTAAACTGTTTTTAGGCAGAACTGATGGAATTTAAACTGTTTTTAGGCAGAACTGATGGAATTTAAACTGTTTTTAGGCAGAACTGATGGAATTTAAACTGTTTTTAGGCAGAACTGATGGAATTTAAACTGTTTTTAGGCAGAACTGATGGAATTTAAACTGTTTTTAGGCAGAACTGATGGAATTTAAACTGTTTTTAGGCAGAACTGATGGAATTTAAACTGTTTTTAGGCAGAACTGATGGAATTTAAACTGTTTTTAGGCAGAACTGATGGAATTTAAACTGTTTTTAGGCAGAACTGATGGAATTTAAACTGTTTTTAGGCAGAACTGATGGAATTTAAACTGTTTTTAGGCAGAACTGATGGAATTTAAACTGTTTTTAGGCAGAACTGATGGAATTTAAACTGTTTTTAGGCAGAACTGATGGAATTTAAACTGTTTTTAGGCAGAACTGATGGAATTTAAACTGTTTTTAGGCAGAACTGATGGAATTTAAACTGTTTTTAGGCAGAACTGATGGAATTTAAACTGTTTTTAGGCAGAACTGATGGAATTTAAACTGTTTTTAGGCAGAACTGATGGAATTTAAACTGTTTTTAGGCAGAACTGATGGAATTTAAACTGTTTTTAGGCAGAACTGATGGAATTTAAACTGTTTTTAGGCAGAACTGATGGAATTTAAACTGTTTTTAGGCAGAACTGATGGAATTTAAACTGTTTTTAGGCAGAACTGATGGAATTTAAACTGTTTTTAGGCAGAACTGATGGAATTTAAACTGTTTTTAGGCAGAACTGATGGAATTTAAACTGTTTTTAGGCAGAACTGATGGAATTTAAACTGTTTTTAGGCAGAACTGATGGAATTTAAACTGTTTTTAGGCAGAACTGATGGAATTTAAACTGTTTTTAGGCAGAACTGATGGAATTTAAACTGTTTTTAGGCAGAACTGATGGAATTTAAACTGTTTTTAGGCAGAACTGATGGAATTTAAACTGTTTTTAGGCAGAACTGATGGAATTTAAACTGTTTTTAGGCAGAACTGATGGAATTTAAACTGTTTTTAGGCAGAACTGATGGAATTTAAACTGTTTTTAGGCAGAACTGATGGAATTTAAACTGTTTTTAGGCAGAACTGATGGAATTTAAACTGTTTTTAGGCAGAACTGATGGAATTTAAACTGTTTTTAGGCAGAACTGATGGAATTTAAACTGTTTTTAGGCAGAACTGATGGAATTTAAACTGTTTTTAGGCAGAACTGATGGAATTTAAACTGTTTTTAGGCAGAACTGATGGAATTTAAACTGTTTTTAGGCAGAACTGATGGAATTTAAACTGTTTTTAGGCAGAACTGATGGAATTTAAACTGTTTTTAGGCAGAACTGATGGAATTTAAACTGTTTTTAGGCAGAACTGATGGAATTTAAACTGTTTTTAGGCAGAACTGATGGAATTTAAACTGTTTTTAGGCAGAACTGATGGAATTTAAACTGTTTTTAGGCAGAACTGATGGAATTTAAACTGTTTTTAGGCAGAACTGATGGAATTTAAACTGTTTTTAGGCAGAACTGATGGAATTTAAACTGTTTTTAGGCAGAACTGATGGAATTTAAACTGTTTTTAGGCAGAACTGATGGAATTTAAACTGTTTTTAGGCAGAACTGATGGAATTTAAACTGTTTTTAGGCAGAACTGATGGAATTTAAACTGTTTTTAGGCAGAACTGATGGAATTTAAACTGTTTTTAGGCAGAACTGATGGAATTTAAACTGTTTTTAGGCAGAACTGATGGAATTTAAACTGTTTTTAGGCAGAACTGATGGAATTTAAACTGTTTTTAGGCAGAACTGATGGAATTTAAACTGTTTTTAGGCAGAACTGATGGAATTTAAACTGTTTTTAGGCAGAACTGATGGAATTTAAACTGTTTTTAGGCAGAACTGATGGAATTTAAACTGTTTTTAGGCAGAACTGATGGAATTTAAACTGTTTTTAGGCAGAACTGATGGAATTTAAACTGTTTTTAGGCAGAACTGATGGAATTTAAACTGTTTTTAGGCAGAACTGATGGAATTTAAACTGTTTTTAGGCAGAACTGATGGAATTTAAACTGTTTTTAGGCAGAACTGATGGAATTTAAACTGTTTTTAGGCAGAACTGATGGAATTTAAACTGTTTTTAGGCAGAACTGATGGAATTTAAACTGTTTTTAGGCAGAACTGATGGAATTTAAACTGTTTTTAGGCAGAACTGATGGAATTTAAACTGTTTTTAGGCAGAACTGATGGAATTTAAACTGTTTTTAGGCAGAACTGATGGAATTTAAACTGTTTTTAGGCAGAACTGATGGAATTTAAACTGTTTTTAGGCAGAACTGATGGAATTTAAACTGTTTTTAGGCAGAACTGATGGAATTTAAACTGTTTTTAGGCAGAACTGATGGAATTTAAACTGTTTTTAGGCAGAACTGATGGAATTTAAACTGTTTTTAGGCAGAACTGATGGAATTTAAACTGTTTTTAGGCAGAACTGATGGAATTTAAACTGTTTTTAGGCAGAACTGATGGAATTTAAACTGTTTTTAGGCAGAACTGATGGAATTTAAACTGTTTTTAGGCAGAACTGATGGAATTTAAACTGTTTTTAGGCAGAACTGATGGAATTTAAACTGTTTTTAGGCAGAACTGATGGAATTTAAACTGTTTTTAGGCAGAACTGATGGAATTTAAACTGTTTTTAGGCAGAACTGATGGAATTTAAACTGTTTTTAGGCAGAACTGATGGAATTTAAACTGTTTTTAGGCAGAACTGATGGAATTTAAACTGTTTTTAGGCAGAACTGATGGAATTTAAACTGTTTTTAGGCAGAACTGATGGAATTTAAACTGTTTTTAGGCAGAACTGATGGAATTTAAACTGTTTTTAGGCAGAACTGATGGAATTTAAACTGTTTTTAGGCAGAACTGATGGAATTTAAACTGTTTTTAGGCAGAACTGATGGAATTTAAACTGTTTTTAGGCAGAACTGATGGAATTTAAACTGTTTTTAGGCAGAACTGATGGAATTTAAACTGTTTTTAGGCAGAACTGATGGAATTTAAACTGTTTTTAGGCAGAACTGATGGAATTTAAACTGTTTTTAGGCAGAACTGATGGAATTTAAACTGTTTTTAGGCAGAACTGATGGAATTTAAACTGTTTTTAGGCAGAACTGATGGAATTTAAACTGTTTTTAGGCAGAACTGATGGAATTTAAACTGTTTTTAGGCAGAACTGATGGAATTTAAACTGTTTTTAGGCAGAACTGATGGAATTTAAACTGTTTTTAGGCAGAACTGATGGAATTTAAACTGTTTTTAGGCAGAACTGATGGAATTTAAACTGTTTTTAGGCAGAACTGATGGAATTTAAACTGTTTTTAGGCAGAACTGATGGAATTTAAACTGTTTTTAGGCAGAACTGATGGAATTTAAACTGTTTTTAGGCAGAACTGATGGAATTTAAACTGTTTTTAGGCAGAACTGATGGAATTTAAACTGTTTTTAGGCAGAACTGATGGAATTTAAACTGTTTTTAGGCAGAACTGATGGAATTTAAACTGTTTTTAGGCAGAACTGATGGAATTTAAACTGTTTTTAGGCAGAACTGATGGAATTTAAACTGTTTTTAGGCAGAACTGATGGAATTTAAACTGTTTTTAGGCAGAACTGATGGAATTTAAACTGTTTTTAGGCAGAACTGATGGAATTTAAACTGTTTTTAGGCAGAACTGATGGAATTTAAACTGTTTTTAGGCAGAACTGATGGAATTTAAACTGTTTTTAGGCAGAACTGATGGAATTTAAACTGTTTTTAGGCAGAACTGATGGAATTTAAACTGTTTTTAGGCAGAACTGATGGAATTTAAACTGTTTTTAGGCAGAACTGATGGAATTTAAACTGTTTTTAGGCAGAACTGATGGAATTTAAACTGTTTTTAGGCAGAACTGATGGAATTTAAACTGTTTTTAGGCAGAACTGATGGAATTTAAACTGTTTTTAGGCAGAACTGATGGAATTTAAACTGTTTTTAGGCAGAACTGATGGAATTTAAACTGTTTTTAGGCAGAACTGATGGAATTTAAACTGTTTTTAGGCAGAACTGATGGAATTTAAACTGTTTTTAGGCAGAACTGATGGAATTTAAACTGTTTTTAGGCAGAACTGATGGAATTTAAACTGTTTTTAGGCAGAACTGATGGAATTTAAACTGTTTTTAGGCAGAACTGATGGAATTTAAACTGTTTTTAGGCAGAACTGATGGAATTTAAACTGTTTTTAGGCAGAACTGATGGAATTTAAACTGTTTTTAGGCAGAACTGATGGAATTTAAACTGTTTTTAGGCAGAACTGATGGAATTTAAACTGTTTTTAGGCAGAACTGATGGAATTTAAACTGTTTTTAGGCAGAACTGATGGAATTTAAACTGTTTTTAGGCAGAACTGATGGAATTTAAACTGTTTTTAGGCAGAACTGATGGAATTTAAACTGTTTTTAGGCAGAACTGATGGAATTTAAACTGTTTTTAGGCAGAACTGATGGAATTTAAACTGTTTTTAGGCAGAACTGATGGAATTTAAACTGTTTTTAGGCAGAACTGATGGAATTTAAACTGTTTTTAGGCAGAACTGATGGAATTTAAACTGTTTTTAGGCAGAACTGATGGAATTTAAACTGTTTTTAGGCAGAACTGATGGAATTTAAACTGTTTTTAGGCAGAACTGATGGAATTTAAACTGTTTTTAGGCAGAACTGATGGAATTTAAACTGTTTTTAGGCAGAACTGATGGAATTTAAACTGTTTTTAGGCAGAACTGATGGAATTTAAACTGTTTTTAGGCAGAACTGATGGAATTTAAACTGTTTTTAGGCAGAACTGATGGAATTTAAACTGTTTTTAGGCAGAACTGATGGAATTTAAACTGTTTTTAGGCAGAACTGATGGAATTTAAACTGTTTTTAGGCAGAACTGATGGAATTTAAACTGTTTTTAGGCAGAACTGATGGAATTTAAACTGTTTTTAGGCAGAACTGATGGAATTTAAACTGTTTTTAGGCAGAACTGATGGAATTTAAACTGTTTTTAGGCAGAACTGATGGAATTTAAACTGTTTTTAGGCAGAACTGATGGAATTTAAACTGTTTTTAGGCAGAACTGATGGAATTTAAACTGTTTTTAGGCAGAACTGATGGAATTTAAACTGTTTTTAGGCAGAACTGATGGAATTTAAACTGTTTTTAGGCAGAACTGATGGAATTTAAACTGTTTTTAGGCAGAACTGATGGAATTTAAACTGTTTTTAGGCAGAACTGATGGAATTTAAACTGTTTTTAGGCAGAACTGATGGAATTTAAACTGTTTTTAGGCAGAACTGATGGAATTTAAACTGTTTTTAGGCAGAACTGATGGAATTTAAACTGTTTTTAGGCAGAACTGATGGAATTTAAACTGTTTTTAGGCAGAACTGATGGAATTTAAACTGTTTTTAGGCAGAACTGATGGAATTTAAACTGTTTTTAGGCAGAACTGATGGAATTTAAACTGTTTTTAGGCAGAACTGATGGAATTTAAACTGTTTTTAGGCAGAACTGATGGAATTTAAACTGTTTTTAGGCAGAACTGATGGAATTTAAACTGTTTTTAGGCAGAACTGATGGAATTTAAACTGTTTTTAGGCAGAACTGATGGAATTTAAACTGTTTTTAGGCAGAACTGATGGAATTTAAACTGTTTTTAGGCAGAACTGATGGAATTTAAACTGTTTTTAGGCAGAACTGATGGAATTTAAACTGTTTTTAGGCAGAACTGATGGAATTTAAACTGTTTTTAGGCAGAACTGATGGAATTTAAACTGTTTTTAGGCAGAACTGATGGAATTTAAACTGTTTTTAGGCAGAACTGATGGAATTTAAACTGTTTTTAGGCAGAACTGATGGAATTTAAACTGTTTTTAGGCAGAACTGATGGAATTTAAACTGTTTTTAGGCAGAACTGATGGAATTTAAACTGTTTTTAGGCAGAACTGATGGAATTTAAACTGTTTTTAGGCAGAACTGATGGAATTTAAACTGTTTTTAGGCAGAACTGATGGAATTTAAACTGTTTTTCTGTCCTTGTTCTGGCTGAGCAAACCCCTGTTCTGGCTGAGCAAATCCCTGTTCTGGCTGAGCAAATCGTGGTTCTGCCCTATATGGTCTAGGCAGAACTTCTTCCCTGTGCTCCTCCGGCTCTTCCAGT
>NC_024132.1:4475853-4488823 GCF_000346735.1 Prunus mume
TGTTTTTAGGCAGAACTGATGGAATTTAAACTGTTTTTAGGCAGAACTGGTGGAATTTAAACTTTTTTTAGGCAGAACTGCCTTTTACAAAACTATAACAATAAATACTCATGCTAGAGAGATGAAGATACAATTGGAACTCCATTTCTGCCTGGATGGGAGGCTCTGTTCTGGGCTGGACTGGAACTGTCCGGGCTGGATTGGAACTGTCCGGGCTGGACTGGAATGTTGACAACTCTGATTGCTAAGTTTCAACTTTAAATCGATATCAAAGGTTGGTTCTGGCAGAACTTCAATGTACTTTAAGCTTTTGTGAAGCTTCTGAGTGGGCAGAACTGCGGCTTCTTGGGCAGAAGTGGCTGTTCTCGAGGACTTCAGTGGGCTAGAGACTGCACTGTGAAATTTGAATGACTTATTTTTTAAGTCTGAACCTTGGGAATTCTAATCTAAAGCTGGTTTTCACTTGGAATTCAAGTGAGCTTCTGGTTGAGTTGTTTGTTTGTGTCTTGGCTCAATGAGCTTTGGTTGCTTCAGTGTTTTGAAGTCATTTTGAGTTTTTGTTTTTGATTGATTTTTTGGTTTTTTGAGTGTCCTCTACCCTGTTCACTCCTTCTTGTATTTATAGAAAAACTGTTTCTTCTCTGGAGTAGGGTGATTGTGTTTTTTATTGGGCGGCAAAGATATTTTCCCCCATTTTCCTCTTCTTCTTCAATTCTGGCAGATAGGCTCTCAGATAGGTGATCACTTCCCTGTTTTTCAGCTGCCCCTTGTGATGTTTTACCCGTGATGGTTAGTTTGATTCTTTTTCTGAACAGCCCCCATGCTTTCCTGCTTATCCATTTCTCAGATTTGTAACTTACTTATCTATCTTGGGAGAATTACCTTCTCTGTAAAGACAGGAAAATCTCTATATATACATATATAAGGGGGACTTAATCTTCAGTTCTTCTTGATATCACGAAACCTTCAGTCACTTCTTCTATGGCAGTTGCCATTGCTGACTTTTTCATCCCTGCTAACTTCCGCCATTGCTGACTTTTATCCCAGAGGCTGCCATGTGGGATTGTTCCCTCTTCTGGTCTGGACTCCCTCTTCCTATTATGTTGGGTCTGTGAGGCCCAACTCAGCTTTGTTTGTTCTGATGGGCCTTGGGCTGGATGTGTCAATTTTTGACCCAAACAGGCATCAAAGTAATTTAATAATAAAAATTAAATTCAATCGAGCCAGCTGTTATTTTTTGAGCTTTTTTTTAAGCTTTGTTTATAAAAATTAAATAATAAAGGGTTTATCCATACCAAGAGTACTAATAAGGTGTATATAACTAAATATCTAAAAAAATAAATCGCTTTTATGTAACTTGAAATTGTAATCAACCACTAAAATAATACTTCAACTTTTTCTTTACCGAGGGATAATAAAGAAAAGAATGCACCAATAACGAAAAAGTCCAAACTTTGAGCAAGACTTCAAAAACGTTCCGGATTCGTTTTCATACCACAGACAAAAAAATTATTAAGAAAAAAAGAAAAAAGAAAAAGAAAAGTCCTAACGTTTACGGACCAAACTTCTAACAGGTCCTCCTCGCCTGCACTCTGGGCTAAAAACTCTTTCTTCTCCGGCGAATTTCCGGCCAAAACTTCTAACAGGCGAGCCTCCTGTCTTTTCTATTCTCTCCATAGAACGTATTTTTTATTTTTTACTTTTTTGTATACTATACTTTGCTTTCTCTTATTATTAATTAGCTCTCAGCGAACAAATATGCTATTTCTGTTGAGCTGGTGTTTATTTTCTTGATGATTTTATAGTTTAATTTCAACGAATCAAAATTGAAAAAGTATTGTAGCTCAAATTACAATATGTATCAGATCTCTGTGAAAACTAGGCAGCGGAATTTTGATTTTCTGTTGTTTGTTTTTGATTATTTTGTTTGCAGTAGGGATATAAGATGTGCCTTCAAAATTCTTGTGCGCATTTGTCGGCAGAGGAGGCGGTTGCAATCGAAGAGAGTCTTTTGATATATTGCAAGCCAGTTGAGCTCTACAATATCCTTCGCCCCCGTGCTCTGCACAATGTATATTTTCACTCTCTTGCGTTTTGTTCCAGCTCAACTTTTTATTTATTTATTTAATCGTGCTGTGTGTTAGTTTTCGGTTAGAATTGAACATTCATGCGTGATAAACCGCTTGATAACGGCCGTGATTGTCAAAGTTTGATCATGATTGCACATTCAGACACCTTTGTTCTCTTCTTATTTTTGACATGTATTTGGTTAGGGATAAAAGGAATATTTGTGTTTCCATACTTATATTTTTATTTGCACACTCATCTAAATGCATTCGGGATGCAAAATTTGTAGGTGTTGAATGGATATTGCTGTACTCTTGTTAAAATGGTGCCGTCTGTGTTTTTATTGTCTAATCAAGTGCTTTCTATGTTGTAGCCTTTATTTCTGCGTAGATGTTTGCATTACAAAATCCAAGCAAGGCGCAAAAGGAGGTACCGGTTCTATCTTTGAATACACACAAACACGCATATGGAAGTATGTGTTTATGTACGAATATTGTGTTTAGTACTTGTGTTCATTGCTCTGATTTATTTCATTTTGCCATGGCACATACACACAAACACACACAAGCATGCTATTTTCTCTGCGAGGACTTCAATAAAACATTTTTGTTGCTGACTTTTAGAGGACAATTAATACTTTTGGCTGCATGCTATTGTCTAGGTTCAGGACTGGGATTGTAATATTCAACTATAGGGACTACAACAACACGTTACGAAAGACTGAAGGTATCATCAACCACCCCTATTTAGCATGATGTTGGCAGTAGAATAACGATGATTTAAGTTGAAAAACTTGATGACAATGGAAAATGGGTGTCCTGGGATACAGAACACAAGAAGGACAACAAAGCATGAAAAATCCTATAGAATGCGTTTTTTTATCTTCTAACTTTCTCTCTTTAAGAGAAAAATGTATTGTTTAGTTTCTTATTCGAAATGGTTTGGTTTGCTGCATGGTGCTATGCACTCTTAAGCAAATATATAATTTAGATTTCTGCATTTGAGGTTAAACATTTAGATACCTTGGTTATACTGGTTGTAAATGATTTCAAGCCTATGGTAAACCTGAAGTTTGTAAATTTTTGTTTATATGAACTTATTTTCGTCAGTAGAAGTATCTTGAATTCAACATGATTGACACACTAACCGTTATGTGTACTTTTTTAAACATTCAGTTACTGAAGACTTCACCTGTCCCTTTTGCTTGATGCAATGTGCAAGCTTTAAGGTAGGTACTAATGTGGAGGTGTGCTACTCTTTGTTGTCCCATTTATGTTTTGACTAAATTTAACATAAATTGTGGAATATCCAATTTTGCTAGAGGTTAGTGAGAGAAAGGAAAACTACTCCGCATCAGGAATACTTTCTCATGTACTTTGAAGTTTGCATAAAACCTTTAAAGTGTTTGCAGTAAATGCAAAAAGATTGGGCCCAAAGACTCCCAACATATATGTTTTCATATACAACATGGTAGGAATTGCTCATCGAGTATGAAAATCTTAGTGATGTCCATATCCAAGATCAATTTTTCCTACATTATTCATAGATAAACGTGCATACACACATTTGTTTATTCCTGTGGAACTTAAGCTTTGACTCTTCAACTTTTTTAAGCTTCTTTTTTCCTCTAAATTGATTTGATAGTTATTTGTAATTTTTAGAGATCTATTTGATATGAGAGGCTGAATTGTTTGTGAAATGACATCCCCACCTGTATAGGCAGGAGTTTCAACTTTGTAATCATGTTGCGTATATTTGTTCTACTGAAGAAACTTAATTTATTCATTCGACCATAATATTTTTGGTTTCCTTTTTTCATTATTCCCTTTCTTTTGAGTGACTATTTCCATGATATTTTTTTCACAGCTTATATGGTTCAATTACTAATATTTACTTATTTAGCTTGATGCTGAAGTGAACGTTCATTTTCCCTTGTAGGGTCTGCGTTATCACCTGTGCTCTTCACATGACTTATTCAACTTTGAGTTTTGGGTTGGTAATGAGTATCTAGTCACTTTCTGCTTATTCTGAAGAGGCTGCTCATAAAACATTTATTTTGTAGGTAACTGGAGAGTACCAGGCAGTAAACGTTTCTGTGAAAATTGATATATTGAGATCTGAGGTAAGAACTTTATTATCATCCTGTTTCCATTTTCCAAATCAGAAATGCAAATAATCATTGTGATAGTTTCTTATGCCAGTGTTTAGGTACAGAAACTGAGCATCATATGTAGTCATAATTTGCAAGTGGATCATTTTCTTTGTTTTTTTATTTATAAATTTCTTAAAAAAGGTAAATGAATAAGTTATTTATGGCTAAATATATCCTGTTACATTTTTTGTATACAGACTGTAGCAGATGGAGCAGTCCCACAACTTCAAACATTCTTCTTCTGGTCGGTTTAAATCCCTTGGTACAACTTAAAGCTACTGGCTAACATCCTATTTGTTCTTCAATAGGAATTCAGAGTTAATTTGGTGAAAATTTTGTTTTTGCAGTTCAAGGCCAAGAAAACGTAGGGCAGAGAACCGTGGTCAAAATGAAAAGCATGTTAATGTACAATTCTTGGAGTTAGACTCACCTAGACTAGCCAATGGAGTTGTACACGAGGGACTTTTGGAGAATGATGATGGTAAGTTTTTTTTGCTTTTTGTGATACATTAGGTTGGTCATTTTTAACTAGTGAAGAAGGGAAAGAAACTCAAGATAAAGAGACGAAAAATTCCATTATATCCTCTTTTCGCGAAGAACTGGAGAAAATATGAAATATATATCACCACTGGCCTATTCGGAGTACCTGTAATCTCTGGCAAGAATGTTTTTCAGAAATTTGATGTTTCCCTAAAATATATCCACGTCTGTGTAAGACATCAGGTTGGTCTAGGATTGGAGTTTTCTTTTTTGTTTTGTGCATAATTAATTCTCCTCAGTAACAAGGAAACTTGAAGAGGTGTTCTTGCTCTTCTCTGGCTGATCACTGAGCTAATGCTTAAAAGGGTGTGTTAATAATAGTATCAGGATCATGAAGCATGTCTAAAGCGGTCCCTAGTGCGTTATGACATTTCTTTTCTCTTTTTTTTTTTTTTTTTTTTTTTTTTTTCCCAGTTTTTTTTTTCGAAAATAGCTGGTCAAGTTGGTATGCATTTGTAAATCTGGTTGACTTGTTCTGTGGTATATAGTAGCTCCATGGGATATTCTTGCTGGTATGTCAGTCAATGGCTCAGATAAGTCTTGTTGTGGTTTGAATCAATTATAATAGATTTCGTAATTTTAAGAACTAACATAAAATATGTAGCATCCGTCTTAATTTTGTATATAAACCACAAACAGACTACCTGTTTGATTAATTCTATAATATTTGAATTGCATCCTCTGATTTGAATGTTCACTGTTCCAGCAGAGTCAATTTTAAGTTAGATAACAGTGGTTGTGACAAATTTAAGCTCAATTTCAGTTGCGAGGAGTCTCTGATTATTCTGATTGAACTTGAAGTGGGTTGAATGTTGTTGCTTTTAAATTCAAGCCATGCTTAGTTTATAATGGTTTCCCTTTTACATTTTTATTAAATAAATATTTGATCGCATAGCACGGTTCAGACATCTACAGGTGCAGTAATTTCCAAATTTGTCTAGCAACTGGGTTGAAGGTTTAATTATTACTCGTATATTTATTTTCTCGTATTCCTTTGTTTGGAAGACTGTCATTTAACTTCATTTTTGGTTGTTCTGTCCTCCAAAGGTGAGAAGGCTTCCAAGGTGCATTGGGAAGATATCCAGCTTCCATCTACAGGTGCAGTAATTCTAATTTCCAAATTTGTCTAGCAATTGGGCTGAAGATTTAATGATTTACTCATATATTTCTTTTCTCGTATTCCTTTGTTTGGAAGACTGTAATTTAACTTCATTTTTGGTTGTTCTATCCTCAAAAGGTGAGAAGGCTTCCAAGCTGCGCGTCGAGTGGAAAGATATCCGGCATAGAAGGCATGAACATGAAAACTATGGTCCTGATCATCCTAGTTCTGTAGAATGTGTAACATCAAGTTCCAATATTCCTGGTTCTACAGTTGGATCTCTGGAGCCTGATTGTGTTAAAATTCTATCTGGAAGTGATTCCGCACCACCTACTAAAATAAGGAAGTTAAATGGAGAGCGATCGGACCCCAAAAAGTATGTCAACCTAGGCCATGATTTTTAGTTCATGTCCATTGTTTTTCAGTATCTTATATTGATTTTCCTTATAATCACTATTTGATTAATGGTCTTCTCATGGTCATTACTATCATTTGGTTCACTTAACCTTTGGATGTGTTTTACAGTATGAAAAGTAAAGAACTTATGTCTCCACCCTTTTGAGATATCCTTATCTGAAGTGCCCATATTGAGGCTGTTGATTGATTTTGAGACTTCTCACACTTCTTATTTTTGTTTGTCCAGCCGTATGCTCCTGCAGAAACGACAGTTCTTTCATTCTCATAGAGTTCAGGTAGTTATTGATCTTTAAACCTGTGAGCTGTTTCAAAATCTTGTTTCTTCGTTTAGGTACTTCTTTTGCATGTTAAGTTTTCTTATTATTTCTTGCATATCCATGCTGTGTCAACTCATATCTTTGATCTTCCAAAGGTTACACTTGAACTGTAGGTTTCTTTATCAATCGAGAAACTTGGATATGAGCTTGTAATACTCCATTTTTCAACAATTTGGATAGTAATTTATGCACTTACTTTCTTTCCTTTTTTTAGTACTTAATTTGCATAAGGTTAAATTTTATAGTTTAATGACCTGATGACTATCTTTCTTTACATATAAAAGCATTTATTTAATATATACATAATTAGTACAAACTCCTTGCTTGTTTTTATTTTTATTTTTTGTGGGTTTTCTGATTTGAAGGATTGAATTTGCAGCATTTTTAATCTGTTGCCCCTGTGAATGCATGTGCCAGGCATGCAGTTATCTTTAATAGGTTTCCTAAGAACTGATTCATTAAGAATAACTTTTAGATTATGAATTATTCATGTGCATTTGAAATTGCAAATAGACTTGTGTTGCGCACATGATCTATATTATGGTAAACTTATTACGAGTTACCAATCTGATAAAATTTGCATGATTTTTTGTATGAAGCCTATGGAGTTTGAGCAAGTATTATCTGATCGGGATAGCGAAGATGAAGTTGATGACGACATTGCAGATCTCGAAGATCGGAGGGTATGCATGATATTCTTTTAGATATTGGGCCAAACACTCCATGTTTAACACTATTAATCTTAGGAACGCAAAAACTAATATCATATTGTCATGTGGCAGATGCTTGATGATTTTGTAGATGTTACCAAAGATGAAAAGCAGCTGATGCATCTCTGGAACTCATTTGTGCGAAAACAAAGGTGACTATGTTTTGCTGCTTTTGGCTTTCTGATAAGTTTTCAATTATTTTTGTGTGTGGTATCTTTGGAAATTTCAGTTGTCAGTTTATTGGTGCTTTCTTTGATGAGAGAGATTTATTTTCATTGTGGCAGTGTGCTGGCGGATGGTCATGTTCCCTGGGCATGCGAAGCATTTTCAAAACTTCATGGACAGGAGCTAGTCTCCTCTCCGGCTCTTTTCTGGTACTGTTGTTGCACTAATTTTCATAATCATTGGTACATTTAAGGAAACATAATTTGCAGTAGAAGCAGGGGGACCAATTACTCTTGATGTCATTATGAAGAACGGTCATATTATGCATATCACTTCATGCTTGGGAGTGCTTCTGGAATGATTAAAAGCATTTCCTAACAACTAAAAACAATTCTTCTGACCGCGTTTGGTAGGAAAATCTATAAGTTCTTGTGGGCAATAAAAACTCTTTATGGAAAAGCACCTAACAGGTGCTTCTCACTTGGATTATTAACAAAATTTCGGCGTTCTTTTAATAAAAGCACATCAACACAACTGTTTCCTATAGAAGCATTCCCACACGGGCCAGCCACCTTGTTGCATTTTGGAACTTTTCATTTATTTTCTTGCTTTTTAGTAGTAATGCATGAATTTGCGATTCATTGGAAAATTGTGTTTGAAATGTCAAGTGCTCATTAACTCAGGTGTTGGAGGTTTTTCATGATCAAACTTTGGAATCACGGTCTGCTTGATGCGGGCACAATGAATAGTTGCAATATCATTCTCGACGGATACAAACACTAGCCAACAGATGGTATTAGAAGTTACAAAAAGTGGAGACGACCGACTTCTTCGGCTTTAGAAAGTATATAACGAGATGGGGAAGTAATTTTTCCCTCGCAGGAGACTGCGGTCACCTTCACAATGTAGTACTTTAAATTATATGATCCTCCCATTGTTTTACATTATTGAGGAAAAAAAAAAAATCAGACTCAATTTATCAATATTAAATTAATGATTACAAGTTCTTGTTACATTTTGTATTTTAGTTCTTCGGATGGATTTGTGATTCTTTTGCCCCCTGAACTATGTCGTAATGATCAACTTACCCCTAGGCATTTTTTTCCCGGTAAATGAAGGAAGAAACAACCAGGCATGAGAGTTCCCGCTCCTGATCCTCCCCAGCAACCCCCTCCACCTGGCCCTCCTCCTCCAGCCCTCGCTTCCGAACTACATCAACAATCTTGCCTAACAATAGCTCATGTTGCTGCTATTATCACTATGCTTTTCTTTTATTTTCTTTGTAGGGTGGAGTTTGCTTGTTTCTTCCTTCTGTAATTTGGCCCATAAAGGGATAAGATTGCTAAGATTTTTTCTTTAGCAAAAATGTTGGGTGTGTTGAGTAATTCCATGGATATGGAGGAGGCTGGTAGGGGAGATGGTGGAGATGGGGGGCTGATGTTGTGGGTTGGGGTTGGTGGTAGCGGCTGGGCGGAGATGGAGGTTGCAGCTGGGTACCTTTTTATTTTTTCTCATTTTTCTTCCACATTTTTTTCCCTTAAACTATACCATAATTGTCAATTTACCTCTTAGTTTTTTTTTTTTTTCCCTGTAAATTAAGAGTAAATGGTATAGTTTAGAGGACACAACAGCTGCACAAGGCTCAAGGCTCCAGGCTCAAAGAAACGTTAATGGCCCTAGGCCTCCCTACACCTATTAGAGCAGCTCCACCGCTGCACAAGCCGGGCAAAAGGCCCCCCCAGGCAGCCCGAACGACGTCCAGCGCAGGAGAAGCGGCCCAGGCAAGAGCTGGGTCCCACCAGCCCGGGCAGGCCCAAGGGCAACTTCAGCCCGAGGTCCAAAACGAGTTTTGTGACGTCACGCTGACATCTACGCAAGGTAAGTCAAATTTTTTTTACTGTTGGCGCGTGAATTACACGTGCCACCGGTAAAAAAATTTGACTTCCGCGCGCTGACATCAGCGATGACGTCACACCTGACAGAATCCAATGGGCATTTGCCACGTGGTGCGACAGGGACTCTCCTATCATTATTTTTCCAGAAATCCGACGGTCCTCATTTTTTTTGGCTTAAAAAATTGCAAAAAAATTCGAAAAAATTTTGAATTTTTTTTTTAAAAAAAAAACAAAAAAATTCTTTATTTTTTCCCTATAAAATACATAACCATTTTATTTACTTTCCACACCAAATCTTCATACAATTATTCTTTATCCAATATTTTTTAGTCACCACTCACATTATTCACTTTCCACACCAAATCTTCATACAATTCTTCTACATCCAATATTTTTTTTATCCAAAAGTACAAACTCTTCTCCTTTCAATATTTTTTACTCTCCACTCACATTTTTCACTTTCCACACCAATTCTCCATACAAACTCTTCTCCTTCCAATATTGTTTACTCTCCACTCACATTTTTCTACTACTTTCCATTTGTATAAAAAAAAACAAATGACATCTTCTGTCGAAGTTGGAGGCTCGTGGTCAACTCATGAAGATGTTGTGTTGTGTCAATCTTGGGTGAACGTTAGTCATGACCCTATCATGGGCAATGAGATGAAGTTCCATCATATGTGGAGCAAAATTCATGGAGAATTTTGTCAAAGATCAGGTTCCATTCGGACCGAAATGGCCTTATCTGGTAGATGCAAACTTCTGAATAAGGAGTTAGAGAAATGGAGAAATGCTTTGACAAAAGCAAGGGATAACATTCGAAGCGGTCAAAATCTATCCGATGAGGTAAATTATTTATAATTGCCATTTTAATCAATTTAATGTAACTTTTTTTTTAATTGCATATTATATTTCTTTTTCTTGCATAATCTTTTTTTTTTCTTTTTGCATTTCCAATTTGTCTATATTTTCTTGCATAATATTTTTTTTTTTTCTTGCACTTCCAATTATTTATTTTTAATAGATCATACAAGCACAAATGTGGTTCGGTGCCACGGGGCAAGGAAAAAAAAATTTCGTGCATTTTCAATGTTGGGAAGTTGTGAAGGATTGTTCGAGATTCAGAATTATTCTCACCGGTCCGCCGGTTGTGATGAATGAGACGCCGCTCCACGATTTGTCATCAACCGATTCGCCATTGGACTCCCCAATGGAAACGGAGTCACATTTGTGCCACGTCCCCCCAGACCTATTGGGAGAAAGGCGGCAAAGGCCAAGAGAGGGGGCACTTCAACCACTGAATGTGTACAATTATTGGAGCAAATAGCTAAGAACACCTCACTAAGAATGGAGAGAGACTTGAAAAGAGATGAAATGGACGTGACACGAGAGGAAGCATTTGTTATTCAACAACAAAAGGCATAAGAAAAAGACATGGATGATAGAGAGATGAAAAGCATGGCCATGCATACGAGTCATATGTCTCCCGAAACAAAGGCCTATTGGAAGCTAAGACGAAGGGATGTGATGAGAAGAAAACTTTTCCATGACGACGGACCTAGCAATACGGATTGGTTAAATGATGAAAACCATTAGGTTGTATTGAAACACCTTTGCCATATGTTGTATTGTTGTATTATCCTTTAATTTGTTGTATTGTTTCCTTTTTATTCAATAAAAAAAGCATTAAATAAAATGACTATTTATTAAAAATATTTGAGCATCAAAACAAATATTAATTAAAAACAAACCTTAATTTATTGCAAACAACACACAAAACAAACCATACATAAAAGCATAATAATAATAATAAAAAGCATCATTCCAAAAAACACCACACACAAAATAAAGCATAATTAAAAACAAAGCATAATTAAAAACAATGGAGTTTCACTAAAACACCCAAAATGGGAGTTAAAATTATAAAAAAACCCAAGCACTATTTAAACATATAAACACACCCAAAACCCATCATTACACACACTCAAAACCCATTTATAAACACACCCAAAAAGTTGACTTTGGGGTTGATTTTGGGTGTGTTTCTATGTTTAAATAGTGCTTGGTTTTTTTTTTATAACTACATGTCTAGGATTGTGTTTATTTATAAATTTGTATAAAAAAAAACAATGGAGTTTCACTAAAACACCCAAAATGGGAGTTAAAATTATAAAAAAACCCAAGCACTATTTAAACATATAAACACACCCAAAACCCATCATTACACACACTCAAAACCCATTTATAAACACACCCAAAAAGTTGACTTTGGGGTTGATTTTGGGTGTGTTTCTATGTTTAAATAGTGCTTGGTTTTTTTTTTATAACTACATGTCTAGGATTGTGTTTATTTATAAATTTGTATAAAAACAAAGCATAATTCCAAACAAAGCACTAATCTTGACTTCATCCATTGTGATTGCCTTTCATCTCCCACAAGTGCTCGACCAAGTCACCTTGACGTAACTTGTGAATATATGAAGATTGCATTTCTTGATACCAATCAATCATTTGAATTGACCATCCCGAAGTAACGGTTCGGGCTCCATTGGTAGTCCATTTGGTCCAATCGGCCTTTCATATATTCTTGTCAACACTGTGTTCATTGGATCGGGTTCAAACACCTCTAGAGCATCATAGTCATACTCATCCTCCACAATCATGTTGTGGAGGATGATGCAATTCATCATAATCCTCCACAGCACCACCTCATCTAGCATCCGAGCAGCACCCCTAATAATTGCCCAACGAGCTTGCAAGATACCGAAACACCTCTCCACGTCTTTCCTGTAACCTTCTTGAAAGGAAGCAAAGCTTCTTTCCTTCTCGGATTGGGGATTCGGAATTGTTTTCACGAATGTCGTCCATCTAGGATAAATTCCGTCGGTAAGGTAGTACACACCAGAGTAAACGGAATTGTTGATTTGGTACGTGACCTGGGGGGAATGACCTCGCAATACCTCGTCGAACACCGGGGATTGACCAAGGACATTGAGGTCATTCTGAGATCCGGCAACCCTGAAGAAGGCATGCCAAACCCAACAGTCAAATGAAGCTAAGGCCTCCAAAATTATACTTTTTTGGCCCTTCCGATTCCCGTACTCTCCTTGCCAAGCAGTAGGACAATTCTTCCATTGCCAGTGCATGCAATCGATGCTTCCAATCATTCCTAGGAAACCTCGAGCCTCGCCTTTTTGTAGAAGCCGTTGCAAGTCCCTTGGTGTGGGTTTGCGGAGGTACTCCCTCGTGTACAAATTTTCCACTGCATCACAGAATCTCACCAAGCACTCTAGGATAGTAGATTTTTTCATTCTTGCAATCTCATCCACCTGCTCTGCAAATACCCCATAAGCAAGCATCCACAAAGCAGCTGTAAGTTTTTGCTCCGGGATAATACCCAAAGCTCCAAAAGCATCATGCTTTTGAATGAAGAATGTGTCGTAATTACAAATATCATGCATAATTTTTTGGAACAAATGTGGCTGCATTCTATATCTCTTTTGAAACTTAGAAGCAGGATATAACGAATTTGGGATAAAATAATCCTCCATAAGATTCTTACCCCGAGACTCTCTACGTCTGTCCACATTCGGGGCACGACGACGACG
>NC_024132.1:4488906-4522132 GCF_000346735.1 Prunus mume
TTCTTCATCGGCGTCCCGATCTTCTTGAGCACGTCTACGCCGGATTTCTTCCTTTTGTTTATGTTGCCTCTCCAACACCCTCGACAAGTTTGACATTGAGAGTAGAATGTGTTTTGTAAAATCTGAGAAATGAAGGAATAGATAAGAGATGGTGTGAGAGGTATGAGTTGATGGTGTAGTTTTATAGAAGGATTTAGAAGATAGAGATGGCACGTGGCACAAATTTAGAGGATGAAAATCTTATTTGAAATATGAGATTATAAATTTTTAAAAATATATGAAAATCTTATCTGACATGGGACACGTGGCACAATTTTAGAGGGTGAAAATCTTATCTGAAATCTGAGATTATAATTTTAAAAAAATATCTGAAAATTTTATCTAACATTGGACACGTGGCACAATTTTAGAGGGTGAAAATTTTATCTGAAATATGAGATTATAATATTTTTTTAAATATCTGAAAATCATATTTGACATGGGACACGTGGCACAATTTTATAAGGTGAAAATGTTATCCGAAAATTTAATTACAAAAGATTATCAAAATTAATGGTTTAAAGTATAAAAAAAAATAGGAAATAAAGTACAATGAATAGTAATTGCCTTAGACTTGCCCTAGACTTTGCCCTCATGGGTGGAATCACAAATGCAAAGGCTGACACTATTCACGTGAATAGTAGCAGCCCTTGCTTGCCCTCACCTTAGACTTAGCCCTTGTGGGTGGAGATGCTCTTAGGTCTTCCATTTTGATAAGCAAGCACAGATCCAATGACAGCGGGAAAGTTAAGCATTGCATTACAAACATACAAGGTCATGGACCTCTCAACCAATTCCAATTGGTTGATATCGTGTGACAAACATGGCAAGACATATACTTTTTCTTTATGAATTATATGGATACTCAATAACAAGGTTGTTTTTTTTTCTTTCACCAAGTTTGGAAGGATGAGGTTGGTAGTATTATTAAGGGTGAGGGTCGACTTTTGACTTTTGAGTGGCCCAGACAAGAAATTGAAATGAGGCTCCTTTCCTTTTGTATACAACAGTTAACAAGAAAGAAAAATGATGCCCCTTTGCTTTTTTAAATGTGGGCCCTTGTGTTTAAAAAACTTGCGGTGATTTTTGTTTGGGCCTAAGAAAACCCTTGTAATATGAGCTTGAGCAGTTACGGAAAGAATATAATGAGGAGTTATGAGTGAGGGCGTCAATCCTACTATCCAATAAGAGAGAAAATGTTGGAATTAAACTTTTTAAATGAATGAATGGTGGGATTGAATAATAACACAATAACACGTGAGATACCTTTTAAGGTTTTTTAGGTTTTAGACATAAAAAAAATTTCACTTTTGAAAAAAACCAAAGCTTTTTCAAAAAAGACAAAAAAATCACTCAACTTTCAAATCAAAGACATGCAAATGTATTGGATTCCTTAGGAAATCTAAAAATAAATAAGGGCATTTTTGTCCATTTTTGCTTCTTTTAAAAATTCTCTCTCCTTTTGCTTTTTTCAAAATGTCCCAACTTTTTAAGTGTCATTGTGTTATTGGCCGAGGATACCTAAACAGTGCTATCCTCGTTACACAAGATTTTTTTTTTTTTCCAGTAGAGAGAGAGAGAGAGAGAGAGAGAGAGAGATTCAAAACCGCCTATGTGTTTTATCCCTAACGTGTCTCTCAGTCTACAATGCCCCAAAGGACCTGGAGCCATGGGGACATGGGCACGGCTTCTTCTTTCTTTTTTCAGTTTTTTTTTTTCCTTCTTTGTTCTTCATTTTTGTTGCACCCATAGCCCCCCAAAATCCAAATTAGTTGCACCCATTTGTGTTGAGTTTTATATAGAAGACATTAGGATAATGGATAAAGATTAATTCGCCTTATACGTAATAATTTCCATATGACATATTTCTTAACTATTAAGGTGCAACAAATTCTTTTTCCATTTACCCCATGTTTTCCGAATAGAATTCAATATATATAAGGGCAAGCACAATTAATTTGGATTCATGCTAACCAGGATGCATAAACATTACATACATAGATAATACTTATTTGGCAAAATAATAAAGTTTTTACTTTAACTTTGATTTTCATTTTAAAAAAAAATATTCCAGATTCATAGATTGGTGTAGTGGCACAATTACCCACAGAGGTTTTACCCTTTTTCTTTTTGGTGAGTTTGGGGCTCCAGGTCCAAAACAAAGATTAATGGCCCTAGTTTCATGGGAGATTTTATTAGCACTTCATTATTTGCTCTTTGCACATCATATTCTCTTTACATCTCACTGAATTTTAGTAAATTTTAAAATTACTCACTACACCTCATTTTTCTTCCTAGATTGCCCTCATGAACCTCATTCCTTAACTGACCTGTGTAAACCCCACTGAAATCGTTACCTTGTTCAGTGGTAGTCCACCGAATTTGTTTTTGTTTTTCAGTGGCTATCCACCAAATGTATTTATGTTTTTCAGTAGTAGTCCACCGAATTTGTTTCAGTTTTTTAGTGGTAGTCAACCGAAATGGGACTAATACTTGCAACCAATTTCCTTTAAAATTTGTGACGTGGACAAGGGAAATTAAAAGTTTACGAAAAACTTATTTTCATAATTGTAATAAGAAAATTGATTATAAAGGAAGAGGAAAAAGCAAGAACAAATATATGAAGATAAAATAAAAACTACATACATTTAACAAAGAACATCGTTTTTTTTTACAATCATTGAGGCACTTCTACATCCTAATACAGAGGACATCACCTTTGCTACAATTCTTGAGGCACTTCTAAATCCTAAGCTTTTGTTACAATCATTTAGGCACTTCTAAATCCCAATCCATAGGACATGAAAGAAATATTATATCTAACCCTTGCTTTCTACATTTCACATGCCATTTTCTTTGTAAATTTAGTTAGAACAATGATTTTAATAACACCAGAAGATGATGTGCATTCCAGGTATTGTTTACTAGGCACATTTAACAGAAAGTTCTAAACCTTTGAGTATGTTTTATAGGATAATTAGAACTTGTCCCCATGCCATAGTAGTTGAACATTTCTCACATCAAATCCTTGGCATTATGCATCAATAGCCTCTTCTGAAGGGTCCAGATTTAAATCAATGAAAGACAGCCTTTCATTTCTATTTTGTTGGACCTCATTTTGATCATTGTTTTGAACTTTGTTAACTTCCATAATGATTGTAAACACACACACACACACACACACACACACATATATAGGAAAAATACTATGTGTATGTACGAGAGAGTGAGAGCTACATTGTCTGCTTCCGCTTCATCTGCCAGCAAGCTTTTCTGTAGCATGACAGCCTTCAGGAAACATCAATGTGTTTGAGGAGATTATTGTTCTAATCATGGCACTTTCAATGTGGGAAAATTTAAAATTTTCAGTCCATATTCCAACTATTTCTATTGAAGCTAGAATGACAAGATTTTCCACATTTAAGAAGTGAAGGGCCTGAAAATTAAATTAGTGCATGAGGATTGCTTTTTTAAAAAAAAACCTAGGCCAATGACAATCACTGTGTAAGGAACTATTATATATCTACTTATGCAACAACTTACAGATTCAATAGCTACTAGAAGCTTCCAAAGAAATCCTTATCCTGTGTGCTTCGATTTGGTTCCCACAAAGGGCATCTCTGCCATCTATCTTCCGTGTATTCTGCAAAAACATAATGTGATAAAGAAAGTAAAGAAAGATACTCTTATTCATCTTCCTATAAAAGTTTTATGAGCCACACTCATGAACTTTACCTTATAGATACTGCATAGATGATTTCATCGTTCTTCTCTAGGATGGCAATATAGAAACCTCTAAAATTTAACCAACCCAAATTTGACCTGGAAAAGAACGATTTTACAAACAAATTTCAATTTAGTCATAAGATGATGGTATGAATGTTTATACTTATTTTGTGGGCAAAAGCATTAGATCAGGAACCGATATCTAAGAGAGGCAAAATATGAGATACTAATTATCAACAAAAGGATGTTCATACTAACAAAATATATTACAGAGGAGTGTCTGACTCTCACAAACACATATTGCAAATTCACCTAAATCATTCCCACGTAGATGAGTCAAGAACAAAATTCAGATTGGAGGACAAAACCATATTTGGAATAAATTAGCTCAAACAAAAAGATAAAAACCTCTAAAAGTAATTTTATGACACACATATGAACTTTACCTTATAGATGCTGCATAGATAAAAACATCTATAAAGGTAAAAACCTCTAAAAGTAATTTTATGACACACACATGAACTTTACCTTATAGATGCTGCATAGATAAAAACCTGTAAAGGTAATTTTACGAGACACACATATGAACTTTACCTTATAGACGCTGCATAGATGATTTCATCGTTCCTCTCTAGGATGACAGTATAGAAACCTATAAAATTTAACCGACCCAAATTTGACTTGGAAAAGAACAATTTTACAAACAAATTTCAATTTAGTCATAAGATGATGATGGTATGAATGTTTTGTAAGAATATTTTATAAATATTCTATGTGGCCCACATGAAGTGATCTATGTGGTAAATAAAGTATTTAATTGGTTTAATAAATATTATTCTGAATAATTATATTGGTCAAATAAAGAGAAGTGGTTTCCTATTTTATTACTGTGATGGGTGGTAATCGATTAATGGAACAAATTTCTCATATTGGTGTGAACAAGTCCAGTTTCACTTAGGTGTTATGGATCTTGATTTAGCACTCCGAATTGAGAAACCTGCTGCTCTTACTGACAATAGCAGCAGTGAAGAAAAAATCTTTCCATAAGGCTTTGGAAGGATCAAATAGATTGAGCATTATGTTTATGCGAATGACTGTAGCAAACAACATAAAGACTACGCTTCCTCAAGCTGAAACCGCTCAGGAATACTTGAAGAATGTTGAAAATTGTTTCAAGACTGCTAACAAGTCCCTTGCAGGGACTTTAATGGCTGAGCTTACCACCAAGAAATTTGATGGTACGCGAGGCATGCGTGAGCATGTTCTTGAAATTACTAATGTAGCAGCAAAACTAAAGACCATGGGGATGAGTGTGGATGAGTCATTCCCTGTTCAATTTATTTTGAACTCTTTGCCTCTTTAGTATGGACCGTTCCAAATTAACTACAACACCATTAAGGACAAGTGGAATGTGGATGAATTGTCCAACATGCTTGTTCAAGAGGAGGGAAGACTTAAGCAGCAAGGGGACCATTCCATTTATCTTGTAACTCAATGAACTGGAAAGAAATATGGAAGAAAGCCTGGAAATGGCAAGAAAGAAGGACCGTCCAAGAGTAGTGAACCTGCTAATGTTACTCAGGCTCAGAGGGGAACAAAAGGGTGATATATGCCATTTCTATAGAAAGACAGGGCATTATCAAAAAGATTTCCCAAACCGCAAAGCATGGTTCGAAAAGAAAGGTAAGCTTTTGGCTCTCGTATGTTTCGAATCAAATTTGGTTGAAGTTCCTTACAATACTTGGTGGGTTGACTCTGGTGCTAATCTTCATGTCTTTAATTCGATGCAGGGATTCCTTACGACCCAAACTTTAAATCCAAATGAAAATTTCATCTTTATGAGGAATCGAGTCAAAGCTCTAGTTGAAGCCATTGGAACCTTTCGTTTAATTTTGGATACTGGGCATAATTTAGATTTATTTCAAACACTTTATGTTCCTAATTTTTCCAGAAACTTGATTTCAATTTCTAGACTTGACCGTGATGGATTTTCCTTTAAGTTTGGTAATGGATGTTTCAGTTTATTTAAGAATACCTTTTTTGTTGGTTCTGGTATTTTAATTGATGGGTTATACAAGTTAAAGCTTGATAATATTTTTACTGAAACAGTTTTGACTCTGCATCATAATGTTGGGACTAAACGTAGCCTAATTGATGAAAATTCATCCTTCTTGTGGCGTAAACGACTGGGTCATATATCCAGAGAAAGGTTTGAAAGATTAGTAAAGAATGAGGTTCTTCCGAACCTAGATTTTACTGATCTTGGTGTGTGTGTGGATTGTATTAAGGGTAAACAAACCAAACACACCAAGAAAGGAGCCACAAGAAGTTCAGGGCTTCTTGAAATTATTCATACAGACATTTGTGGACCTTTTGATGCTCCATCTTTTACTGGAGAAAAATATTTCATCACATTCATAGACGATTTTTCACGTTATGGCTATGTTTATCTATTGAAGGAAAAATATGAGGTAGTGAACATTCTTGAAGTGTTCATTACCAAAGTTGAAAGACAATTAGATAAAAAGGTGAAAATTGTCAGATCAGATAGGGGTGGTGAATTTTATGGGAAATATAATGAATCAGGTCAATGTCCTGGTCCATTTGCAAAACTCCTAGAAAAGCATGGCATTTGTGCTCAATACACTATGCCAGGTACGCCGCAGCAGAATGGTGTTGCTGAAAGGCGTAATCGTACACTTATGGATATGGTTAGGAGTATGTTAAGTAATTCGTCATTGCCTATATTTTTGTGGATGCATGCTCTTAAGATTGCTGTATATTTATTAAACAGGGTTCCTAGTAAGGCAGTTTCAAAAACAACATTTAAACTGTGGACAGGAAAGAAACCCAGTTTAAGACATCTTCATCTTTGGGGTTGCCCAGCAGAAATAAGAGTTTATAATCCACATGAAAAGAAATTGGATTTTAGAACGATCAGTGGTTACTTTATTGGTTACCCAGAAAAATCCAAAGGATATAGGTTTTATTGTCCTAATCATAGTACGAGAATTGTAGAAACCGGTAATGCCAGATTCATTGAAAGTGGTGAAGTCAGTGGGAGTGGAAAAACTAAAGAAGTGGTCATTCAGGAGGTTAGGGTGCATGTCCCTTCACCCATGCCTTATACGGAAGTTGTTGTTCCTACACATGCTGAACCATTAAGCAATGTTGAACAACAAATCAATGACCAACCACTCCATAATGAGACTATCACAAATGAAAATGTAGTGGAAGAACCACGAGAAATAACATTAAGACGATCTCAAAGAGAAAGGAGGTCTGCTATTTCGCATGATTACGTGGTTTATCTACATGAATCTGATTTTGATACAGGGATATATTTTGATGTAGGGATAAATAAGGATCCGGTTTTATTTTCACAAGCCATTAATTGTGTTGATTATGCTAAATGGATTGATGTCATTCATGATGAGTTGAAATCAATGGAACATAATGAAGTCTGGGATCTCGTTGAATTGCCTGAGGGTTGCAAGCAAGTTAGATGTAAGTGGGTTTTTAAGACTAAATGCGACTCAAATGGCAATATAAAGCGATATAAAGCCAGACTAGTGGCCAAAGGTTTCACTCAGAAGGAAGGCATTGATTATAAGGAGACCTTCTCACCAGTTTCTAAAAAGGACTCACTTAGAATCATTATGGCATTAGTAGCTCATTATGATTTGGAGTTATATCAAATGGATGTGAAGACAGCTTTTTTGAATGGGAGTTTGGAAGAAGAAGTCTATATGGATTAATCAGAAGGCTTCTCATTAAAGGGAAAGGAACACATGGTCTGTAAACTAAAGAAGTCAATATACGGACTTAAGCAGGCTTCCCGACAATGATATCTTAAGTTTAATGATATCATTATTTCCTTCGGTTTTAAGGAAAACACTGTTGATCGGTGTATATATCTGAAGGTCAGTGAGAGTAAATTTATATTCCTGATTCTGTATGTTGATGATATTTTGCTTGCTAGTAGTGATCTTGGTTTATTACATGAAACCAAGAAGTTTCTCTCAAAGAACTTTGAAATGAAAGATATGAGTGAGGCATCTTACATGATAGGAATTGAGATATTCCGTGACAAGTCACGTGGTATAGTGGGTTTGTCTCAGAAAGCATATATTGAAAGAGTTCTAGAGAAATTTGGTATGGAAAATTGTTCGCCTAGTGTTGCTCCAATTCAGAAAGGGGATAAGTTTAGCCTTATGCAATGCCCGCAAAATGAATTGGAACGCAAACAAATGGAGAGTATTCCTTATGCATCCGTTGTAGGAAGCCTAATGTATGCACAGACCTGTACCAGGCTAGACATCAGTTTTGCGGTTGGGATGTTGGGCAGGTACCAAAGCAATCCAGGGATTGATCACTGGAAAGCCGCAAAGAAAGAGATACTTGCAAGGAACCAAAGACTATATGCTCACATTTAGAAAGTCTGATAACTTGGAAGTAATTGATTATTCAGACTCAGATTTTGGTGGATGTGTTGATACTAGAAGATCAACTTTTGGATATTTGTTCCTACTAGCTGGAGGAGCAATTTCCTGGAAAAGTGCAAAGCAATCTTCCATTGCTTCATCCACTATGGTGGCTGAGTTTGTTGGTTGCTCTAACGCTACAAATCATGGGTTATGGTTGCGGAATTTTGTTTCAGGGCTTGGTGTTATTGACACCATTGCCAAGCCACTGAAAATTTATTGTGATAACACTGCAGCTGTTTCTTCTCCAAAAATGATAAGTATTCTGATTGTGCTAAACATATAGAGATGAAATACTTTTCTGTTAAGGAGGAGGTTCATAAACAAAGAGTGTCTATTCAAAACATAAGCACAGAGCTTATGGTTGCAGACCCATTGACAAAAGGGTTAAGACCAAAGACATTTAATGACCATGTTGTAAGAATGGGTCTTGGTCGTAATTTATAATAATTCCTATAGTTTGTGGTTTGCATAATGATAGTTTATTTTGTTTGACACTCTGAGCTCAATAATTGATTTGTTTCTGATATTTCCTGTTTTCCATTATATGTATACATGAATGAGATTGGATGAATGATAACAGGAATAGTCTTTGACAAAGACATCATTGGACCTTTTATGATACTTATCACTTATGGACTGTTTTAGGTGATTTGCTAATGTTGTAGTACATGGAAGGGATTGTATCGTTTATTGATGCGTAACCGCCATGACTTGCACTAGAGAATTATTTAAATCGGTATTTATGTTGACCATATGAAAGTGAGGATTATTCTGAAGGTATCGCGCGCCTAATATTTATTTATTGAACCATTAAGTAAATTTATCATATGGGCCAAGTGGGAGAATGTAAGAATATTTTATAAATATTCTATATGGCCCACATGAACTGATCTATGTGGTAAATAAAGTGTTTAATTGGTTTAATAAATATTATTCAGAATAATTATATTGGTCAAATAAAGAGAAGTGGTTTTCTATTTTATTACTGTGATGGGTGGTAATTGATTATGGGCTTAACCAGGAAACAGGTCATCTCTCTGCCTATAATAGTGCACATACCCATCTTATGTGTACACGAATGAAAAACACGTATTAAGGTTTTTCCATACTAACGTGCAAAAGGCTAGAGAGAGAAACACCGCTTCCGATATACGACGGCTCACAACAATCCTGATACTCTTTGTGCCTGAAGTTATTGTGATAATCATAAGGTTCACGATCATGTAAGTTATTGGGTCTTATGTTTTCACTCAATATTTAAAGTTTACATGTTTATACTTATTTTGCTGGTAAAAGCATTAGATCTGGGACTGATATCAAAGAGAGGAAAAATATGAGCCACTAATCATCAACATAAGGATGTTTATGCTAACAAAATTATTATAGAGGAGTGTCTGACTCTTACAAACACGAATTGTAAATTCACCCAAATCACTCTCACACATATGAGCCAAGAACAAAATTCAAATTAGAGGACAAAACCAGATTTGGAGTAAAGTAGCTCAAACAAAAAGATAAAAACATCTTAAATTTACCTCTAAAATGATAAAACCTCTAAAAGTAATTTTATGACACACACATGAACTTTACCTTATAGATGATGCATAGATAAAACCCTCTAAAAGTAATTATATAAGACACACACATGAATTTTACCTTATAAATGCTGCATAGATAAAAACCTGTAAAAGTAATTATATGAGACACACACATGAACTTTACCTTATATATACTGCATAGATGATCTCATCGTTCTTCTCTAAGATGGCAGTATAGAAACCTCTAAAATTTAACTGACCCAAATTTGAACTGGAAAAGAACGATTTTACAAACAAATTTCAATTTAGTCATAAAATGATGATGTTATGAATGTTTATACTTATTTTGTTGGCAAAAGCATCATATCTGGGACTGATATCAAAGAGAGGCCAAACATGAGACACTAATCATCAATAGAAGGATGTTTATACTAACAAAATATATTATAAAGGAGTGTCTGACTCTCACAAAAACGAATTGCAAATTCACCCAAATCACTCCCACACAGATGAGTCAATAATAAAATTCAAATTAGAGGACAAAACCAGATTTGAAGTAAAGTAGCTCAAACAAAAAGATAAAAAAATAACTCAAAATCACTTCCACACAGTTGAGTCAAGAATGAAGTTCAAATTAGAAAACAAAACTAGATGTAAAATAGCTCAAACAAAAAGAGAAAAAAAATCACTCAAATCACTCCCACACAGATGAGTCAAGAACAAAGTTGAGATTATAGAACAAATTCAGGAGCTCAAACAAAAAGAGAAAAAAAAATCACCCAAATCATTCCAACACAGATGAGTTAAGAACAAAGTTCATATTAGGGAACAACACCAGATATGAAGTTCAGTAGCTCAAACAAAAGGAAAAATAACCCAATCACTCCCACACAGATGAGTCAAGAACAAAGTTCATATTAGATAACAAAACTAGATATGAAGTTTAGTAGCTTAAACAAAAAGAGAAAAATCACCCAAATCTTTCCTACACAATCATGTCAAGAACAAAGTTCAAATTAGAGAACAAAACCAGATCTGAAGTTTAGTAGCTCAAACAAAAAGAGAAAAAAATCAGCCAAATCACTTTCGCACAAAGTTGAAATTAAGGAACAAATCATATTTGAAGTAGGTCAAACACGAAAGGTAAAAAATCACCTAATCACTCCTACACAGATAAGTCAAGAACAAAGTTTAGATTAGAGAACAAAACCATATCTAAAGTATCTCAAATAAAAAAGGGAAAAAATCACGCGAATTACTCCCACATAGATGAGTCAAGAACAAAGTTTAGATTAGAGAACAAAACCAGATCTGAAGGAGCTCAAACAAAAAAGAAAAAATAATCACCCAAATTACTCCCACACAGATGAGTGAAGAATGAAGTTTAGATTAGAGAACAAAACCATATTTGAAGTAGCTCAAACAAAAAAGAAAAAAAAATCATCCAAATTAGTCTCACACAAATAAGTCAAGAACAAAGTTCATGTTAGAGAACAAAACCAGATATGAAGTAGCTCAAACAAAAGAGAAATAAATGTATTTTTCTCTCACAAAATAAAGAGAAGATTTTCTTCACTTACAAATGTTGTGAGTCCCACTCCATTCACCTTAGATGTTTCTGGCTTTCTCAAATTGTTCCAAAAGAACAGATTCGCCCAAACAAAAGAGAGAGTTTTCTCTCTTACATGTGGAGGCACACTAAACACAATGAGAAGATGATGTATATATAGGTGATTGTAGGTGACTTGAAACCCTAAGCCACAAGAACAAATAGGCCTCAAGGACTTACTTAAAACCAACCAAATAGGCTTTCAAATTGAAGCCACTAAATTAACATCTTTTTCATTCATTAACTTGAATGGAAAAAAAAAAAAAAAGACCAAAAGAAATTTAGAAGATTAGGAACCTTGTGCTTACCTCTGACTGTGTATTACACATTGAACAACATTTGTTCCAGTGTATTGGTTGTGCATCTAAACCCCTGCTACTGCGATCTTAGACTTGCATTCTAGTTTTTGGTTCAAATTTTCAATATGGTCGCTGATATCCTCTCTTGAGAAAGTCCAAAAACATCTGTTGTCTAAATCATTCTTGGCCCTAACCATCTTCTCCAATTCCTCAAAAATCTCTTGTTAAAGTTCATTCATATCAACATTTATGTACAGAAAAAATGATAATACGATTAAATATCAGTATAAGTAAATATCTCACTGCAGCTCTTACGGCAAATTTCTAGTTGAGGTTGTAGCTATCTCCACTTCAGCTGTTTGAGCAACATCAGCTAGTTCTTGTTTATTGCTTACTTCACTTCTTCAGACAATTCTAGTGATCTTTGCTTGCCTTCTTGGGGGCATCCTTTTCTACTCAGGATCATTAGAACTATCTATTTCATCATGTGCAAACACCAAACTACTTCCGTTACTTCGATATCCCAGCTTGTCATTTCTATCTCTAAGCTCATACACCATTATTTTGGTTCAACAATATTTTTCTTTGTAGTTTTGGTTCACATTTCACCTATACGTAATTAAATTAACATAAATACTGGACCGTTTAAGCTTGTTGACTCCAAAAATGGGGTTCGACTTAGATAAATGTGGAGTGGTGGATGGTGTGTGAAGATGTGGGCCTTCAGTATGTGTATGTGCCTTCAGGATGCAAAGCAAGGTATAGGTGGTTCATCCAAATGATAGACTACGCCCATGAAGAAGAATGCTCTCATTGTAATAATGTTTGTTTACATTTGTACGAAGGGATTAGACCCAAAGATAAAGGGAAGAAGGCACAAGGCCTAAGGTACAAAGCCCAAGAGTCCAAGGGATTCAAAGATCAAGCCCCTTTTCTAAGTGGAGAGTGGTCTTCTTTTCTAATGTGGGACTCTTGACATTGCCCCTAGTTGTGACTTGTGGCAAGGTTTCTTTGACTAAGGTGACGACCTCTCAAAGCATGGCACGTAGCTAATCTTGCCTAGCTAGTTGCTCAGTTAATCACGGTACCAACAAAGCTCCTCGTTAAAACTCTGCTGAATTATATAATACGTACCAAGTGTTAGAAATATGCCCTTAAAGCCAACTAATTATATAATAGTTAAAGTTAAGGACATAGTTGATAAAATACATATTATGTTTTAAATGGGCAAGAAAGGTTGTTTTATACATTAAATCATCCTATATTATCTTTCAATATGTAGAACAACCATAGTCCAAGGAATACACAAGTGGATATGAAAGCTATGTAATGAGATTGCATACATGGAGACTTCTCATCATCCCTAAATCCTAAATATGTTCCTGGTCATAAGAATATTGATTGGGCTTTAATATTCTGCAAAGACCAGTACACACAATATCGTCTCTATACGTAGGGAATGACAAGGTCTCAAGTCATTAAGTGTGGAGACACATCGATATGTGTGTAGGTACTTGTAGAAGAACAAGTACAATGAACCCGATCCAGCACATGAGTTACAGCATGAAATTCTTTACTCACATGTCAAACTGGAACTCATAAATTGCAATGGTGCAAACTAATCCTTAAACCTGAGGCATGATAAATGTTTTATGGCTATGTTATTAATCTTTGAGGGCACTATACGGTCATACTGAATTAGGCATAGCTTAAAGGTGCTCATCAGGATTCTCAATAGAGTCATGGAAGTAAATGAATGTACAACAAGGAATCTCTACTCTTAGTAAAAAAGAGAGAATACTCTAAGATATGATTGGTCAAATCTCTGCGTAGAGTAGTGGATAAGACTTGAAAGAAGAAATCTTCAAATCTTACCAGGATAATCATATAAAAAGAATGATTCACATTAGGATATTGACAATCGGATTCCATGATCTAATAATGTGAATAAGGAGTATTGACATAAGAGAAGGATTCAATTGCACGGTCATTCCAATTTGAATTGGTTCTTTCACAAAGTCTCATTTAGCTCGGATAACCATGACTTGTTTCTAGGCGACAACCATGGTTTGTGGATGTCCTAAAAGGTTTCGATCGAGAGCAAATTTACAAACTCATCCAAGTTACAAACTCATCACAGTCGAGAGCAAATTTAGCTAGAGTCGAGAGCACCTCATTTCTACTATAATCATAGTTTGATAAGTGTACATATTATTATTATTATTATTATTATTATTATTATTATTATTATTATTTTGTATTTTTGAAAAATTATTCTTCTATATGTGTCAAACCATGATTTGTAAAAAGGAGAAATGTTCACACGAAATAAGGCAAACCGTGTTCATTGACAATTTAGGAACATACTCACAGGAGATTAGCTATCTAGACTGAAAATGGGATTCTAATTGTACTTATTTCATCCTGGTTTGGGTCTAGAACTGGCCATTATTTCAATCTATTAACCCAAGTGTATGATCCGGATATGCTAATTCATCAGCTTAACAATTCAAATACAAATTGATAAAGACTAATCCAATCCAACCTAATATGAGATACAACTGATTCACTTTATTGTTATATGTTTGATACAATATGCAGAAGTAATTCATATTTTTATGTCTGCATTAAAATACAAATAAATTGTTCACGTGTTTACACAAATTCAAGTTCATAAAATATCCAAAATTATAAGAAAGGAATTGCACCATATTATAAATCTATAATCGAACATCAAACCGAATAGATTTATGCTATCTGAATGTGGATAGAGGTCAATCTAATACATATGCACATGCAAGTGTAGAATAAATGAGATTGCACTCTAAAAAATCCAAAGGTTGGAAAAAAAAAAACAAAAATTATAGGTGTGGAACCCAAAGAATATTTGTTATTATACACCAAAACTCTAGTATTTGATTTTCCTTTCCCCTCCAATAATTAATTTTGATTGTTAACTTTTTAAACTAAAAATTAAACTGCATACGAAACTAACTGGGTACCATTTCTTTATAGAAAAATAAATAAAAAGTTAATTTATGATCTAAGAAACAAGAAATATGTTAAGAAAATCTCACAACTAGAATAATCTTTGAGATCATATATAAAATGAGTACGAATTCTTTTTTCCCTAAACGAGTCACTGCTCATGTGATTTCTGTGTTAACTCAAGATCACACCAGTCAAATTAGGGACTAATTCATCATAGTTCTTATCAAATTATGTATCGCAAAATGTAGCTAAGTAGAAAGAATTACCTCGAATATCTTTGGAGAAATCGTCACTTTAGATCCCTAACACTATCTTCATCGGTTTTCTTCCGTTATCAAGCACCGATAACAAGGAACATGCGATTTGACAAATCCTTGAAATGCTTTCACAATTTCAAATCCTAAGATTCGATGAAAGATAAGCACTGAACAAACAAGGTAAACTATAATTAATGCAGTAATAGGTAGACATTACTTGAGGACTTGTTGAAATTATTACGGCACAAAGTAGTGAGAAACTAGGCAACAATATGAAACTACATGAAAGCTTACACCCCCCACACCCCCCCCCAAAAAAAATCCCCCTTTTAAAGGCAAAATTGTATGATGAATTACACCACTTTTCTTATGTATATCTAAAATGGAGGAGGTTTGCTGTTTCAAATTGGTGAAATTAACTTTGTTGAAGCAAATATTAATGTGTTATCATAAACCTGAAAGGTACAAAGTATTTGATGGAAAATTTCTTAATTAACCCATAATGGAAAGGGGAAATAACCTATAATATAAATTAACAAGGTAATACAACTGAGATGCAACTATATTTGGTCCTTACCAAGAAAGAGAGTTCATTATGCTTTGGATGTTCATTTTCAAATTTTCAATTAAAAAATAATTTAATATTTAATTATATATAAAAAATAGTAATAAAGTGAGATAATATTCAAACTTTAAAAGGAAAAAAGAAAAACATGCTCTTGGGCACCAGTTGTTTAAAAGGCATGCCACTGAAACGAATGGCTTCTAGGTTTTTGGGCCATGACATTGATAGGCATAGCACTGTTCTATTTGAGTCAGGACGACAAGCATGTAATGGACCAACACCGGCACAATGTAAAACATGAATAGCCCCAAATTAAATGCGTATAAATTACACAAATGTAACATAACCAATGCCATTATCCACAAATGTATAAATTATACAATATCGTTCTTCTATCTTCGAAGTCTTTGTTTGGTTGTTTGACGATCCAACTTGGTTGCTAAATAGAAATCATATTAAAGAATATAAAGTCTCATATCGAAAACTTGATCAAATAAAATACAACATATAATGAATTTTTTTCACTACTAATAACATTGAGACCTTATTTTGAGAGGAGACACTTGAAGAATTATGTGGCCCCCTTTAACAGTGGCACCATTCAAGGACATTCTCTCATGAGCATCTATTACGAACATAGGTAAAGGTCTTGTCAAGGTCCTTTATGCAGTATTTCCTCCACGAACTTTATCAAACTCCCCATCATAGAAGATTTTTATTTTATTTTATGGAATCCCATATTTCTTTGGCAATACGCAACCGGATGAAATGACCCAATAAATCTAGAGACATGGAATCAATCAGCAATCCCTTAGGCCTAAAATTCTCTGTATACCATTTGCTTTATGTATGAGCCATCTTAGCTGGTTATAGAATAGCACCAGATGAAACGACCCATTAAATATGAAGACATGATCAACCATCTCTTGACCTTAAAATTCTCCGTACACCATTTGTTATATGTAGGAGCTATGTTAGCGGGTTTTAGAATAGCACCGTTCAAATACTCTAATTTCTTTCTTGCAGCAATTCACATCTCAATGATTTGAGACCATAATGCATAGTTGGTCTCATTCATAACAATTCTAGGAGGAAACATAGTGAATTGTGACAATTTGGGGGTTGGAATTAGAAGATTATTCTCATGTGAGGGAGAGAAAGGTTCAGTGTTGTTTGGCATCTCAACAGAAATATATGAGATTTGATATGAGTTTGTGTTTAGGAATTTGGTAAAGGGATTTGATTGAGGATTTAGGAATTTGATTTAGGGTTTGTGTTTAAATTTGAGGATATGATTTGAGGGTTTATAGTCGACCTAGGATCCTAGGCTTTGTATTATTTCGAGGACGACAACGTTTTGGACTTACCAATTCCAAATTCCCAGTTGAAGTTGTAGCTGCCCTACTTTGTGCAACATCATCAGTTGGTTCTTGTTTATTGCTTACTCCACTTCTTTGAAAAGTGCTCATGTTCTTTGCTTGCCTTCTTGGGGGCCTCCTTCTGTACTCAGGATCATCATACAAAGAGAATTATTTTTTACATTAATTGGTCATTGTGGTAAATGGTCACATACAAACTAGGGGAGTAATTCATCATACTTCTTATCAAATTAGTTTTATATCCAAAATGTAACTGAGCATAAAGTAAGGAAAAAAAAAAGCTTTAATGTTACAGGCATCAGAGTTAGCACTCCTCAAGCTAATGATGATCATGAAAGATTGGTTCATATCTAGATAAAAATACATTAGACTCAAGACATTTTCACTTTGTTTAAGAACTGTGGCATGGATCATGATGAACCAACGCTTTAAGACCATTATTAACTGCATGCACTATATCCTGAATATATATGGTTCAAAGTGTAATATACAATCGTGTATGTGCAGACATGTATAACTCGTTAATGTTTATTTCATAAGTAATACCTTTTCTGGTAAATCAAGGATTCGATAACAACTCAATGAAGTCTGATCTTGAACCAAAAATTTCTCTTTGAACTTTCTTCTATTCATGTTGTAGGTGTTGAATCTCTTATTTAGCCTCCCCTCCATGTGTAGAAAGTCTCGTTTAAATTAAGCTCTCCGACGACAATAGTATACACAAGATATGTATTTGTGCTTCTAGTCTAAGAAGCTATGGATATGAGATGGAGGAGAAGACTATAATGAAAGTGGGAAAAAGCTTGAGAATTCTGCAGGGCTGAAATGCATATATATAGGAATGAAACCAATTCTGGAACTTCCGAGTGCCAAAATCTAAACAGTGATGTCAAAATCACTACCCTATCAAAAGTGGATCCAACCATATCTACTTAAGATTTTGAGGTTAGATCTCGTTGGCTTCTTCTTGACAAGAAATTATAGAATGACACAGTATCACCACGTTAGCTTGTGATACTCCGTTTCAAAATTTTGACATATCTACGTTTTTACGAGCTGAATTTAACCCTTATTTTTATCTTAAAATTTGGAAAACTTGAAAGAAAGAAAAAAAGCCAAGCAATTACCTCCCTAAACGACAATGCCCCAGCCCAACTGCCTGCCATGGAAATCTATCAGAAGATTTTAGACTTCTTGACCTTCGAAACTGTATGTTCTTGGCCTTGCAAGACCATAAAGGGTTTAGTAAATCCCTTAGAAACATAAACTCACCTCCTTCTAGATCCTCAATATATTTCGTTGAACCCTAGATTGAGAGAGAGGCCAATGTGTAATTATTAGGTCCGTTAGATTCTCAAGCATCCTTTTCACGTTTAAAGTTGTATTGTGAAATTGAGGTGAAGAAATATGAAATTTGGGAATAAACAAAGATGAGCGACATTGATGGCAGACAGTGAGGGTGGAGGGCATTGTTGGTGAGGAAGGTGGTTGTTAATTAGGGATGCTCCTTTTTCCTTTTCTTTTTCCGGTTCTTTTATGTTTTAAGGTGAAAATGTAAAAATAAAGTTTTAAATCCAGCTATATAAAGAGTTTGATTTTTTTATAATAATATAACTGTTGATGGCAAGTTTTGGATGGGAGTATCACGAGGTGACATGGTGATACCATAACATTTTATAATTTCTCCTTTTTAACACGAGCAGGAACCACTTTCCTTATGTTTCTTCAACACACATGTAAACTAACACAAACAAAGTGTACGAGAAGCTGTAAGTATGATAAAAATAATCGGATTAGTGAAAGTCGCACAACTAACGAGGGGGGAACTGTACTTATTTACACGGTCCATGTATTCAACTTCGATACTTAATGATATCGCTTTTGATATATTGTTCATGCATCTTGGTTTTTACCTAACTTGTAGAATCTAATTGGTTGCCATCTACATTGAAATTTATATGAAAAGTAATGGGTAAAAAGGAAAAGAGTTAGTTGTTCCTATCACAAATCTCTTGGACCCTTGTAGTCTAAGAAATCAGAACTGTTACTATTTATATGAATCTTATATGGAAAGTGTATTAGTAAAATGAGAAAAGATAGAATGACATTGTGTTTTATAAAATGTTTGTGCATCTTGATTACATACCATTTATAGTCATGTTTATATGGGAATTATTCGGTAAAAGGGAAAATAATCAGTTGTAGAATATAAGTTGGTTAACATTTATATTTAATTTCTATTTATGCGTCATCTTGGTTTTGCCTAATATGCACAACCCAAATTGGTTACCATTTATATAGTGAATTTTATAAGGAAAATATTACCGGGAAAATAATTTGGTGTACCTACCACTCACCATTTAAATGTAAAATTATAAGGAAAGTATTAGGTAAATTAGAAACCATAGAATCACTTCGTCTTTTTTTTTAGGATCTTTTCTATTAAAAAGAGCGATAATATCCTAACTCACACACACCTAAAAACCTATTATGGCGTTCAATATTGGGTAATGACATTGCTTTTGATTTAGTTTTTCTCTAGAATCTAAATTTGTTACCGTTTACATCGAAATTTATATGGAAAGCACTGGGTAAAAGGAAAAAGGGTTGGTTGTTCCTACCATTTACTATTTATATGAAAATATTGTATGGAGAGTATTGGTAAATTGGAAAGGATAGAATGACTGCCTCAATGACATTGTGTTTTATGAAATGTTCATGCATCTTGATTTCTTTCGTAGCTTGCATACCATTTATAGTGAATTTTATTGAATTTGCCAATTGGGTCTACTCTTGTAAAAAAAGGTCTTGACTTGCAGGCTAGTAGTATCAGATTCGAACCTCCATGTCACCTTGGCAGTATGTGTGTGAGAAAATCATCCTCCTCTTTCTAACTTTGGCAACAACAAAAAAATTTATATTGAATTTCTTTTTGAAGTGAAACATTTGTATGGAAAGTATTGGTAAGAAAAGATAGAATGACAAAGTATCACCTTCAATATTGTGCCTTAAATGACATTGCAGTTTATGAGATTCTCATGCATCCTTGTTATGCCCTAACCTGGAGAGTTAAACTAGGTACCATTTATAGTGAATGGATAAAACGGAAAATAATTTGGCATACCTATTGCTCACCATTTCTATGGAATTCTATAATAATTTGGCTTTCTCTCCTAAACTTTCCTAACCTTTCAATCGTGGCTATTCATTTCAAACAGAGATAGAAAGGGGGAGTTACCCAGATTGAGATTATTCAAGGAGCAATATGGACGATTGATGCGATAATTCTCGTATGATGAATAATTACTATAGTTTGAACAAAAATACATTTATAACGTGTAGCATTTATAGTGAATTTTGTGTGGAAAATAGTTGGTAAGGAATCAGGTCCACGATCCATGATTTTTTTGGTCATGTAGGGCATGTTGGGTGAAGGGTTTAAAACCAAAGCCCGGCTCATGCATTGGCCCGTTTAGCTAGATGTGACTAGACTAGTCAAGTCCACTCAAACCCAGAAGCCTGAGAAGACTTGAGCAAAATTCCATAGTAAGGGTGTCATATACGTACCGCTTATGCAGATATTCATATTAGTACAGTTAATGAAGAATTATTCAGATGAATCTTATAGTTATTATAAAAGTCCATGTCTATAGTTCATGCATGTCACCTCACATACAACGATCCAAACCAATTGTTTTTGGTTTTCTTGTTCTTGGGCTTGAATTGGCGGGAAGTAGGCACGACCACCGTCACCTCCGGGCCCACTACGCAGATTCAAAACCGAGAGAGAGAGAGAGAGAGAGACTTGACTCATCAGCTGAAATTAACTACTCAAATTGAATGCTCTCAACGAAAGTAACCATTCGCTTACCTTTGTACTTATACTTCACATTATTTGCTTTTCAAATTATGAAAACCTCTTCAATTCTTCAGAATCATTCAAAGTTCAAACTCTTAAATTCAAGCAATACCCATTCAGAATTACACTCTCTTTCCTTCTTAACCCATTTCACATATACAATAAGCGAATGGTTGGTTTTATGTGTAACATAGCTGAAAAAAAAGAAGAATTTGAAGAACAAGCAGGTGGGAAGAGAGATAATGGAGATTCTTGGGCACGCTGGGCTGTTCATGCCCAACACAGGCGCTCTAAGAGGTGCGGTTTTTCAATACTCAAATCAATGTTGTTATTATTATTGTTAAAGTGCATGTTTTGTTTTTCTATGAGGTGGATATTTGCATTTCTATCTCCTTCATTTCATGGTTGGTTATGGATTTTTGTATGTTGTATTATGATATGATGATATAATCTGTTAGGTTAGTATCTATTTTTTTTGGCTTTAAAGTTTCTAGTTGAATTTTTTTCCTTTTTCTAAATCCTATTGTTTCTGTAATTTTATTGCAAGGAAATGTATTTTCTTTACATGCTGCATCAGGTAAAGAAAATTCCACTCCAAGGGGCTTGACTGTTTGAGTTCTTTAGGCATCCTTAATTTGTTTTTCAAGTTTTAATTTGTGTTTTGTGATTTAGAACAGTGTGATCATAGATGTGTGTGTAATAGGAAGAAAACAATTTGTGAGTAGTGACCATCAAAAGACTTGGGTGAGTGTTTTGCAGTGATTGAGTCAAAGAGATTGATCATTTTCTTTCCTCATACATGTTGGAATCTTCATGTTTCAGTCTGTTTCGGTTTCATTTTTGAAATTTATGTGGTTCTTCTTTTTCCTTCCAGTGCTTCTGACAGGAACTTAAATGTTCCAAGAAGTTGAGTTTCTGCGAAGGACCAAAATGAAATGCAGGTGAGACCACTTAACCAGTTGAAGAAATAATAATTGTCTCCTGCTATATTGGTATGGTTTCTCCCATATTGGTATGTTCAAACTTGAAACTGTACAAATTCATAGGTGACTGCAGATTGAATCTTATTTCTAATCATGGATTTAAACAAAGATGCTTACTGTTTTCTTCATGAATTTAACAGGTTTCATCACCTTCAACAAGTGCGTCTAGGGGTCAAAGTCCTTGGCATGATGACAATCCTGTTTATATTAACAAGAATACGCCATCAAACCACAGAGCCTCTTTGGAAAAAGATGTAAGAAATGGAATTCAATCTCTGTCTCTTTTGAAATTGTGTTTTGATAAATCTTTCTATAGCATGAGGTGTGGCTGATATTAATATGATTGTAGTATGCTTTTCACAGTTAACTTATCTTTTATTAGAAATTTGTTGCGAGCATTGGGTAGTTAAAGACTAGATATTCCAAACATTTCAAGTAATACAGCTTCCGTCCTTTTCTCTTTCTTTCTGGTGGTAGGGGAGTCAGGGGAAGATTGACTTAAGGAAAAATGTGTAAGGTTCCTCCAAAGTTCCTATGTATAGAACATGTGTATGAATCTGAATCCACTATTATTTTACTTTTTTGGGTTTCCAAACTATAGGCACGCCATGTCTACAAAAGCGGATGGAATGCATGACTTGGTCAGGGGTGCCAAATCTCTAACCATTATACCTGTTGGTTTTCCATGTAATTTATGACGAGAGCATAATATGGCTTACCCAAAACTGTATACACTTTTGCAGATCAAACAGCTGCAGTTGCGTTTGCAGCAAGAGAAATCTATGCGCAATATGCTCGAGAGGGCAATGGGCCGAGCATCAAGTACTCTATCACCTGGACATTGGCATTTCTCTGTCCAGGTAGTTACTAACCTTTTCTTACTCTACTTTAAAGAGCTGTTGCAGAATTATCCAGTAGTTTACGTATTAACTTAGGCATCAATGTCGTACCTTCATGTTTCAGCTGATCTAGTGTGGAAATGATGATAACATGCAACATTTAACACACACTTCGTCAACGATATGTAAAGAACTGCATTGAATACAGTATGAATTATTAGCTAGCACATAAGCCTTTGGTGTATAGCTGTAAATCCTTAATCCATGTTTTTTTTTTGTTTTTTTGTTTTCCATATTTCAACTTAAATACATATCTCCATGGCCCAATCAAATTACTCTTAAAGTTTGGACTGTTGAGCTAAACAGAGCAGTCTTCTACCAATGCAAATGAACCTTTTCCTGTGGCTGCACCTGAACCTTTTCATCAATTATTTAATTGCCTTCTTTTTTCTGAGTGCCTAAAACTGTATTATGTTAGCAAATTCCAATTTCACTGTGTAGAATATGAATTGTCAACTGTACTCTGAAACATACATTCATATATATATGTGTGTGTGTGTTTGTGCTTGCGTGTGTGCCTGTTTATATACATATGATTCTTTTTTTCTTTTTTCCAATTTGCTATATCTACTTATTGATATCACATTCCACTTATTACCGGCGATTCTTTGAATATGGAATTAGGGACTGCAAATTGTTTTATTTCTTTTTTGTTTAGAAAAAGGAATTGATGTCTGAAATTGAATTACTTGAAGAAGTTGCAAACCGCAAGCAGCATGTTCTCTCTCTCTATAGGAGTATTTTTTAGCATTGCATTAGCAGGCCACCTTCTGAGCAGAACTCAGGTGTGGCTTCCCCTGCCCATATGAAGAATGGATCCAGGAAACATCCTAGCAAGTTATCCGAGGAAATGGTCAGATGCATGGCTGTTGTTTATTGTTGGTTTTGCAATGCAGCATCTGTGAACATCGGAAAAAATAAATCACCTTTGTTGTCGAGGTCATCAACTAATGTGATCAACCTTGACATGGTGCTGGAGATGCCCCAGACTGGTCTGGTAAATCAATGGTAGAAATAACTTGGATATCTACTAATAAGAGCAAGCTTCCTCATGCTTCTTTTGTCATCAATAACTACAGGTTGGCTTTTTACATTTAATCTAATCACCCAAAAAATTAACTCTACAATAGTAGAAGTAAAAGAAGGGTATGTCCTTTGCCTTGAGTCACTGTGAATTTAACTGGAACAAGTTTGATTTCAATTATATAGACCCTGTGTGTGTCAACTGCACTAAATTCAGGTTGTTGGTAAGAAAAGGTTAAGGGCACACCACTGATTAGCATGGCCAATAAAAACCTCTATTTTTTGTCTTTAGAGATCGCCCCCGCTGATGCTTATCTAAATTATAACCTTTTTGTTTCTATTTAATCTGCGCAATAACATTCTAATATCCAATATGGTGATGGAGCACAATAGTGCCCAACGCATAAATCTTAGAGCTATATGATTAAACAACAAATCCATAATTTTTGGATCCTAATATGGTTGACGGGGTGATGACTTGTACACTTATTAATTTTCTGTATGTGGGGCACATAGTTTAAGATACACATAAATGCAGCTAACACACTTGCACTGGATCTCCTCTTATGTTTAATGTCATCAGGAGTGCTGACTAGAGATATACTTCATATTTCAATTTCAGAATCTTGGTTAAACAACTGGAGAGGGTGAATGTCACTCTGATGGAATTGCATGCCCAAATTGCATTTTGGATCAACACGAACAATGCTCTTGTTGTGCATGTAAAAGTCTCTTGACCAACCATTGGTTTTCTCTCATTGATTTGTAAGTCTCTCAAAAAAAATTCCTTACCCTTGTGCAGGCATATTTAGCTATGGAATTCCCCACAGCTCTCTAAGAAAGCTGGCCTTGTTCCACAAGGTAATTCACTTATTTGCTAGTACAATGGGTTTTGCTGGCAGCTTAAGAAGACTTGTGCATCTCATTACAAGTGAATGCTTTCTCTTGAAGTCCTGTCCACCAAGCGTCATTTCGGTATTTTTTTTCTTTCTGAAAGGTGGATTAATACATTCATTGGTTCATCCCATTTTAAAATTAAAAGTCAGTTGGCTTGATCTTTGTTTCCTTCTTTTATATTCAAGTCTATTGCTCTTGCCTTTCAAGACATGGACTAGAAGATCCCCATTAAAGACAATCAGAATATTATCTTACCCTTTTTGGCCATTAAGTAAAATGCTCAAATACCTTTTCATTTTCTATTGTCAATGTTTGAGAAGTTAACTAGATATTTGGTTTTCATGCCCCCAAAAAATGGTTGAATCTAAAACAAGTGGAGCAAGAAAAAAGAACCAATGCTTTGGTTTATCTGTGTATTCTAAATTTCGAAAGAAAAAGAAAAAAGATGATGAGCTTTTTGGTATAATGCAGGCTGCTTACAATATTGGGGGCCAAGTTATCAGTGCGAATGCCATAAAGCAATCCATATTTGGCTTCCAAACACCCTGAATTGGACGGGTACTCACTACTCACCATACTTTCTCTGATAATGCAACAGGAATGCTGACATCCATTGAATTATTTCGTTTATTTCATAATTTAAATGGTGTGGCAAATCATTTGAGGTCTTCTTATGAATGACAACATGAACAGTGGATTTTCGTTTCTTTTTTGCTATCTTTAATATGAAGAAGAAATACCATGTTTTAGAATCCTCATTTGATCTACTTTTGTGTTTCCAGTGGCTTGAAACCCTCCTTTCAACTGCCTGGAGGAAAAAATTTGGTGAAGACAGGCAACTTCGCAATTCCAAGTTGGGTCTTCCAGTTTCTGAACCCTTGTTTGCTTTGCTCTTTGTACTGGAGCCTTTTCTGATCCTGCAGTAACCACTTTGCTTTTATTGGTCCTGTTTTCACATTATATTGAAGATTTAATATATAATTGTCTAATGAATGTTAGGTTCTTATTTTCAGTCTTTTTCCCTAATGCAACACATGTTTATTGGTCAATTACAGTGCTTTGGCACATGATTTTCCCTTGAAATTTCTGTTCATAACTTATCTTTTTCTGCCTTATCTCAGTGTTTAAAGAAATCTGGTACTGCTGCAGAAAACTACTTAAAAAACAGAATAATTTTTTTTTTATAATCAAAAGCATATGGTAGCAACTTTTACTACTGAATTGTTTTGATTGTAAATCATTCTTCTAAAAACACACTCTGATCAGTGATATACTGCTACCACTGTATTGCTAACGGCATTAACGTTTGCTTGTCAATTACTTGTAGCTAAAAGTATACACAGCCTCAAATGTTAGAGATGAACTTGAAGAGGCAAAAAGGAGTTTATTAAAGCAAATGTAGTGGTAAAGAAGTCGAGGAAAGTTTTTCTGCCAAAGATACTAGAAAGGTTTGCAAGACTTTTGGCCCCGAGGATCTTCTCAAATGGGTCACTGAGAGTGCTGATAAGAAGCTTAATGATTCAATACATAAATGCTAATTTCAATCTAACAAGCTTACCATTACTTGCAGCTGTTGTATAATTCAAGTTTCGCACCTTATTTGTTCATTAATAAGGTTGCTTGGTTTATGCAGTAAACCGTAACTGTTTACATGAAATGAAATTAAGAATTTAATTGGAAGAACATTGAAATGAATCAGATAAAATACATGAAAATTTCAATGTGGAAACCCTAAACTCCACGTCATCATCATCATCAGCTAGGACTAGGACTAGGACTAGGACTAGGCAGGCAAGGAGAACCGACACAGAGGGCAGAAGTGGCTTTTCTCCAACCACTCCACGATGCAAGCCTCGTGGTAAACATGCGAACATGGCAGACCACGACCTTCCGAACCCACCGCAATCTCCGCTATACAAACCGAACAACAAACCCCAGCCGTTTCCACTCTCACCCTCTCCAGCTTCTCAATTGCGGATTTACTCGCTGGTACAAACGCGGGCTGCACTTCATCATCCGCCGCCACGTCCTCAACGATCGCATCAATCTTGATGCACGCCTCCATATGCACACGTAACCCCCGGCCGCCGCTGCTACACACTCTCCCAACAAGACTCCGTGAGGCATCATGGACTATAGTAGCAGCGACGCACCGAAGGTCCTGGGACGGGACGTGTATAGACTTGGATAGCTCGTTGGATATGGTAGCCAAAATCGATGACGTGGATCTGTCGTCCATTAGTAGGTCAATCTCGAGTTTGTCGTGGTAATCGAAGCTCTCGGTGGGTTGGCCCATGTGATCGTCTTCTAACATCATTACTTTGTAATGGTCTTCCAAATCCTCATCGTCCTCTAAATTTGAGGGCAGCACAATTTGTGTGACAGTGGCATTGATGTCTAGCCACAATTGAGATTTCATAGCGGTTTCGGGTAATTCGGAGACTTCGAGGATACGCGTGGCGTAATAGGGATCGCCCAACATCTCCCAATACTCATCGGCCATAACAACAAGAAGAGCAGCAAACTCTAAGAAAAATGGAACAAGGAAGAATGCGGGTTGAAAGGAGACGGTGAGACTTAAAGTGAGGCGTTGAGAGTAGAAATGAGAAATGCACGGCTAGCTATTAGTATATATATACACTAGTTTCCTAGTAAGATTAGGATTTTAGGGTTGTTGCTTGGCAATCAAGTCACGCGGGTTCTACTTTTCTAATTAATGATGTTTTTTTTAAATATTTTTCTGTTAGTTTTTATTTAAACTGAAACTCAGGATTCCTTTTTTAAAATTTGTTGGAATTTAAACTCAGGATTTATAGATGTATTTTCAGATTCAGTTATGATTTTGTACAGCTGTTCCCGCATATCCCTCCATCTTACTTTAAGCTCCAACTTTTGCTTCGCGTAGGGCCCATTGGGTTTTAGGGGCTTCAACCACGCCCAAATATTTAGGCATTTAGTTGCAGTGCTCCGTTGGGCTAAAGCATTTGGAGACCCAGTTTTGATCTCTTTCTTTTGGGCTCCATTGGGGATGAGTTTTTGGCATGGGTTGGTCAGCCCAAAGGTGGTGCAGTTTGATTTACAATCCTCATTGGGGGTTGAAATTATAAAAAAACTCAAGCACTATTTAAACATATAAACACACCCAAAACCCATCATTACACACACTCAAAACCCATTTATAAACACACCCAAAAAGTTGACTTTGGGGTTGATTTTGGGTGTGTTTCTATGTTTAAATAGTGCTTGAGTTTTTTTATAAATACATGTCTAGGATTGGGTTTATTTATAAATTTGTATAATACATTTAAGTTTAGTTTGACCTCAAAGTCAACAACTTATTCAGTACCCCGCCCTACTAAAAGTGTTGATGTTATTTCAGCAATGTCCTCCTAGATTGTGCATAAATTTTCGGTGAAACTCCAATACATCGTTTTAAAATTTAAATGCCAATATTAATCATAGATATTTTCCCACTAGAATAGATTATAGGAGTTCAGGGGTCGGTGTTTGGGTGCTTTGATTCTTGTGTTTTCTTACTAAGGGTGAGGGTAACTAGAATAATCTGGTGTGTGGAAGCCTCCAGATGTTACATATTGTGGACAATAATTTTTTACATCCTCACATAACAAATGGGCAAATCAGGCTCTGATACCATGAGTAAATTAAGGTTACAATCCCAAAACCAATTGGCAATGAAAGAAGCGAGTCAACTCCTTATAACCTTCTAATGTGAAACAATTGTTCCCATTTACACATATAGATTTTCAGTTAACTTGACAGATGATTAACATAACGAAAGAAGAGTGCATTGCATGATTGTTCTTATCGTGTTGAGGTCACAATCCTTAGTCCTTTGGATAATGTACTTGAATACCAAGGTTTTCGAAATTCACGTGACCGAATGGGTGATAAAATGCGTCAAGAAAGATGTCGAGGAGCCCGATTCTTTGTCCCTCCGAACTTCATCGACGTGGGGACTTAGAAGTCTTGAAGCTCTCTTATTCCATCTTTCAAATCTCGCCCTGCTATTGTCATTCCTCAGACATTGATGGCACATTAAGGGCAGTTCCTCTTCTTTAACAAGCTGTTAAATCAAAAATCTGAAAAAATTACTCAAATCATACGAGCTTTTGCCACATAAACAATCATACCCAACTTTCACTTTCTATAAATTAATCTCTTGAGATATATATAATTTACCATATCATTACCTTCAGATCTTTGTCTGCGCTCAATTTTCCAACCATGGAGCCTTTGTGCTAAAGAAGATGGACGTATTCTATGCGCAATACTTGCATAGATACTCGTCCTCCGGAATTGACTGTAGCCATCCACAAACACGCAATATAGTGAAGCACCCAAATGACTTTCATACATGCATTATGCATAATGCTTTAAGAAAGAGAATATGAGGGGATAAAAAATAATAGATGCACGTCTCAAGCAAGTTTAGAAAAAAGAGAGCATGTAGTATACACTATACCTTCACATTTTCTGGTAAATCATAGATTCGATAATATCTCAAGCAAGTTTCTTGTACCACAAATTTCTGTTTAGGCTTTCTTCCATTCATGTTGTAGCAGCCGACTGTTTCCTTCATGCGTGCACAAATTCAGACTCTTTCTAGCCAACTCTCCTGCTACAATGATAAACTTTAATTTAATTAGAGAAGCAATAAGAACAGCCAATTTCTAAATAAAATTATTTGAAAACTACATCAATTAGATGGATATCAAAATATGAATATAATTATGTTTTAAATCATAAATTTGTGAAAATAGGCTTCAAGATCAGCTGATTGAAAAATGCTAAAAAGAATATAAATCAAGAAAAAACAAAATAAAATAGGGAATTTTCCTAAGGTTCTTATTGGGGTTTAGATTTCAAAATGAAACTGAAAAAGAAAAAAATTACCCAAAATATATTTCGAGAAGTTTGTCGCTTTAGATTCGGGAAATGTTTGTTCGTATCGTTCTTCTTTGGAATGCTTCTAATTGAAAACAAAAACTAATTAATCCTCAAATGCTTTCACAAAATGAAATCCTAAGATATGAATTTGTATGAGAGTGATCCTTAAAAGAAAAAGAAAAAAAAAACAAGAAAGTTCATGCTCAAGTGATATAGTAGGTCAATGGTACCTGAGGAGGCGCTGAAGCAACTAACAAAGTTGTTGAAAACAATGTGTTTTCACAAATTGTCTGAGACCACCGTATTTAAAGAACAATTATTTGATTAACTGGTAAACCGAAATAACCTATAATATAAAAAATAAGTTAATAACAACAAAGAATGATTAGAATGCATGAATCTAATTTAAAATTGTCAAATCTCCTAATGGGAATTCATTTACACCAAAGATTAATTTGTATGCATGAATCTAATTCAAAATTGTCAAATCTCCTAATAGAAATCTATTCACAACAAAGAATGATTTGCATGCATGAATCTGATTTAAAATTGTAAATTTCATATTGGGGCATGCCTAAATTATTTTTCATTAATGTTATATTCTAAGATTGTTTTAATTTGTTTTAATTTCCATATATACTAGCCCCTCACATGTGCCAATTGGTTTTCTTTTTTATTTTATTTTTAGAATTAGGAAAATATAACATAGGTAGTTATGTTTCATAAAAGTAGGACCTATTATCTGATTTTATTTTTAATTTTAATTTTTTTAATCTAAAAATGTAAATTCACCATATTATCCTCATTTAATTACTAATTTCAATTCTTAATATTTGAATTAACCAATGACATTTTCTGGTATTTTGAATGTTTCACCATTCTCCCGTGATGGAATTAACATAATTTCTTTTTTAATACAAGTGATATTTTACTTTAATCTAATTTAAATTACAAAGAGGGAAATTCGAACTCGGGTGTAAAGTTGGGAACACATCTGTTCTAACCAACTTGTCTAATTAACATATTATAAGAATAACCAGTTGCTACTATGATGTTATGATATAATTACTTTTTACAAGCAAGGAAATTCAATAACCACTAAGAATATGGTAGTTTTTCTTTTTCTTTTTGTTTTTATTTTAAAGAAGATAAACAGAACGTTACAAACGGAATCCCTAAAGACCTCATATCAAAACGCACTTCAAAAGCAACATATGATGGAAGAATAGAAAACCAATATGAGGAAAAATACTAGGGCCCGTTCGGTAATCTTTTCTAAGAATATTTTATGAGAACGAAAACGAGAAAAAGAATTTGCATTTTCAAAATTCAAAAATACGTCTGGTAGATTAATTGGAAAACATATTCAGAAAATAAAAATAGCGAAAACGTGTGTGGTAGGACAATTTAATAATAATAATTTGTGAATTATTTTTCAAGTATATTTTTTGCTAATTTATGTCCTATTTATTTTTAATTATAATATTTTAAAGGCTAAAATTATTACCAACAATGAAAAATGCATACTTTGAGAATAATAATGTATAGTTTAAAACTTTTAAAAAATTCTAATTTTAGAAAAACCTGGATAATAAAATAATATTATCTTTAGTTTAAAATAAATATCAAATTGAATAATATATGATGGTTTTATCATAAATTTAATATACACTGATGTGGCAAAATAAAATAATGAAGTGGAATGAAAAAACTGAAAATTAGAAGAAAAAAAATTTACAAATGAAAAATTATCAGACCAACAAAAAAAAAAAAACAGAAGGCAATCAGACCAATACATTGGGTAGAAAATGAAAACCGAAATGAAAACGATAATTTGGCGTTTTCAGTTTTTGTACATGAGATTGAATTTGTTTTCAGAAAACAATTCCAGTAAAAATGAAAATGACATACTGAACGCGTTTTCGGTAGAAAATGAAAACGGGACCTTGAAAACGTTACCAAATGACCCCAAATTAGCCTCTCGATAGATGTGAAGATAATTGAGAACATGAACTTGAGTAGCCGGCGTACGAATATCCCGAAACAACGTCTAAATTCGCTAAGGACAGTCTTTGTGTAGTCGTAGCAGGCATATGAGCCCATGTGAATCACCTTCAACAATAATATTTTTTAAACCAAATCGTAGTGCAGTAGCAAGACCAAACTCTAGACCTGCTGCCTCAGCCTCCAACACGAGGGCAGAGCCACCTTTAGGCCAGAGGTGGCCCTGGCCCCTCCAATGTTTTCTAAGTTTTCACCAATCAAGGCAATGTATTGTAAAATATTAAAACGATTTTGCATGTTTGAAGTTAATGGCCACCCTAATAAATTCATTTTTAGTAATAATGTGAAGTTATATTGGCTATTCTTTGCTGATTTTTATATCTTTCTCTTTTGGGTTTTAGTAAATACTGATTTCTTTAGTATAAAAAATAAAAATAAATAGCTATACTTGGATACATTTAGTTGGCAAATCTTAATTTTTATCATAACTAACCAAATAGGTTAAAAAAAAGTTGATATAACAATAATTAAAATGGCTACAGAGCTTAATGTATTTCAAAATAAGTTTAATACATGTTAATTTTTCTTCTGCAATCTATATTTTTTCTCTTCTTGCTCTAGATGTTTAGTACATGTTAATTTTTTGGCCCCCGAGAATTTGAATCCTGGTTCCGTTACTGCTCCAACACTGAATAATAACCCAAAGGAATAGAGCCAGCAAGTTTAACAACTCCCCAGTGATCACGAATAACAAACCCTGCATCAGCTTTACCTGTACTATGCACAGACGCATCAAAATTAAGGTATCCATCGAATAAAATAAATTAAGTAGAATTTTCAAGGATGTGGTGGTTATCTCCATCTCTCCACTTTCTCTTCCTTTCCTTTTTTATTCATTAAAACTAAAAACATATTAATTATGAAACAAAATATCTTGACATCTATAAAAAAAAAGAAAATAAAAAAGAAAATAAACGGACTGCGGGAGTGAGTTTGAGTCAGTTTGAATAAGGGTGAAATTGACCAATCGGGTATTTAGTCGGATTGGCCCATACTTTGTCCGTGTGTATGAGTTTTTCCCCACCCTTTTCTAACTTTGGCAAAAACAAAAAGGTGAAATTGAAAGTCTGTTATTCATTGAAATGTTAGGTTTACGTGTGAAAAAATTGGGTTAAATCAAATCAAAGGCACTCAATTAAAAAATTATAAAACATAAAAAAAAGAACGTAGACTTACTTGATTACGCTTGTATTGAAGTCCTCTCTCCTCCCAGGGCGCTCTATCTCTCTGTCACTCTTTCTCATAGTCACGCAGTAGCTGACTAGTCCGACTGAACTCCAACCGTCGACAAACCCCTCCAACAGCCGAGTCCGGCGCTGAGTTCCCTCCAATTGACGAACGTAAGATTTGTGTTACTCTGGAACCTCTTGAGCTTGAGCTTGTGAAAGAAAATGGTGGCTGCTTTGAGAGCCGTAAGCAGGTCACTGAGACATTACAAACCCAGAACCTCTGCATTTCCAGAGAGTCAGCAATGGATTTACGTAGCTCGCCGCAGTCTAATTTTGGATCAAGCACCTTCTCACTCCGTCAGCCTTCACAGACTCTCTGACTCTGATTCAGGTAAATTTCAATTCCAAATTGCGTAAGAAGAAATGGGTTATATCTGTTTATGCCTATTTTCTATGACCCACAAAGCAGAAACTGATGTGGTTGTTTTGGCAACAGGGATTGTTGAGGTTAGTTTGGAGAGGCCTGAGGTGAGA
>NC_024132.1:4522176-4532856 GCF_000346735.1 Prunus mume
ATCAGTAAGGACTCTTCTGCTAATGTTTTGATGATCCGCAGCAAAGTGCCCAAGGTATTCTGTGCTGGCGCGGATTTGAAGGTAGGAGTTTAATTATGTTTTTCATCGAATCAATGTTGTGTTTCGAATGAAATTTATATTGGATGTGCAAAGAACTCTTCAAATTTAATTTCTCTTAGTTATGCTTGTAACTCTTTTCTGTTAATTTTTTTTCCCTCTTTGATTTACTTAAGTTGTATTGAACTGTGGTCATATACACAGGAGAAGATAGTGCTCACTAGTCAAATTGTCCTTCCGTTTTAATTGATTTACAGGAACGCAAAATGATGAGTTCATCTGAAGTTCGAGATTTTGTCAATACGCTGCGTGCCACATTCTCGTTTTTAGAGGTTACCTTTTCTACAATTGCTTTGTATTAAAATCTCTTTGAGGATGATAATAATTGGAACATCTTTTGGAGTTGAGTAGTTGGTTTTGACATAGCTGGTACTTGGTATGCTCACCTGTCCCAGAGGGTAGCAGGTTTTCCTTCAATTTGCATTTTGGAGGTCGGAGAGCAGAGTTATAATTAAATCTGCCCAATAAGATTTTCAAGGTTTCTTGTTGGTTTTTGTGTAGTCAAATTGAATGCACAATGTGCTATTATAAAATGTGGAATTTGCACTGATCTGGTGTTGAAATCATGATAGTGAGCTTCTGATGATGAGATATGCTCATTCTTATGCCGAAAATGTTTCCGATTCTGTACAACACTCCAAAAATGCATTTGTTTTGGTATCATACGTACTATAATGGTGAACATCTAATATGCATACATGAGTGTTGTATAATGGTGGACATGTAATATTAACACTGTGCACATAGATAAAAATACATAGATACTCGTCCAGGATATGTTGAGACTCCATTATATGTACTAATTTTACTCTATCATGCTGTTGGTGTCTAGTGTGGTATGTTCACTTCCATAAAAAGTCCTGGTTCCATTTTTCTGTTTGACACTTACCTGACATGCTTAAATTAATACAATTAGGTACTTTGTATTCCTACTATTGCTGTTATTGAAGGAGCAGCATTGGGCGGTGGACTTGAAATGGCTTTATCATGCGATCTCCGGATATGTGGTAATTCCATTTTATACTGATCGCATTTGTGCTCATTGAAATATCAAGCTACTTAAATGCTTTATAATGCTTAGTCTGTGGTTTTTTCCCCCACCATATATGGCTTAGGAGAAGAAGCAGTGATGGGCTTGCCAGAAACAGGACTTGCTATAATTCCGGGGTATGTGCTAAATCTCAGTAATGAGTTCAAACTCCTCAAAGGACTGCAGATCACCTGCATCTTGTTTGACGAACCCAACCTCCTTTTTCGTTTCAACTTCTTATAAGAGAGTTTATAAGCAGACACTTGCTTATCCCATATAACAGATGGGAGGCTATTAATTCCCAGTCAAACTATTGATATCGTTTACCTTTCTGGAAAAATTTCTTTCCACACAATTACTTCTTATTTTACTGTTTTTTTTTTTTTTTCAATTGTTTTTCTCTTCTTTCCCTTCTTTGTAATTATTCATGAAGTAACAGATCAACCTCTCTTGATTACGTCCATTCACAGGGCAGGTGGAACACAGCGACTTCCTAGAATTGTGGGAAAAGCATTAGCAAAGGAACTCATATTCACTGGCAGGAAGATTGGTGGCAGAGAAGCAATGTCGATTGGTATGTCTACTCCAAAGCTTTGATTTGGTCTTTCCTATTGTTTTTCTTTCTTATTTCTTTTGACACGAGATTGTACCTTACTGCAGGTCTGGTAAATTACTGTGTTCCTGCTGGTGAAGCTCATCTAAAGGCACTTGAAATTGCTCGCAATATAAATGAGAAAGTATGAAATTATTTGATCCACTAGAGCTTCACTGAGATTTTATTTTATTTCACTTTTCTATTTTCTAGTTGATGGGGGAAGGTTACTTGTAGTTGAGAGCAATCTAAAACTGAAATCTACACTCTAAAATCTCTATCAAAGTGGATGTCTATAGCTGAAACTTATTTATCATGTGAAAACTGAACAATTGCCTCTTTCGTTTTAATGACCAAATTATAATACGTGCATGGAAAAGAAAAATCCTGACTGTAGAAACTAAGATCAACTTGAAATTGTCATATTTGGCAAAGAAAGAAAAAATTTATAAGTAATGGTTGCAATCAAATTTATGAAATATAGTTTTAGCAGGGTCCCATAGCAGTAAGGATGGCAAAAAAAGCTATTGACGAGGGCCTGGAGGTACATAAGACCTCAGCTTTGGCACTAGAAGAAGAATGCTATGAACAAACCTTGAGCACAAATGATCGCTTGGAAGCCCTAGCAGCATTTGCTGAGAAGCGCAAGCCAAGGTATACTGGAGATTAAGATGATAAAATTGCAATAAATCTGTCTTGGATGAGTTTATTTGTGTTATGAAAATAAAGTTACTTGTCAGCAATGAGAAAAGGACTGGTTCATAGAGGCCCTAATTTTATTATGATCATAATCTACCATTATCTCTATATATGAATGAATTTAGAGGTCGATGAAATGTTTTTCATGGGTTTATGAGAAATTACTTGTATTCAGAATTATCGAACATGTTTATTAATGAGTCAATTAAATTCACTCTTCAAGTCCTTTCTTTTTTACATTCGATGACAAAGTGGTGAATCTCTTCACTGAAACTGTTCACAATGACAGAGGGTGGTTGTTTTCGATGCGAAAAGTTTGTGCTAGAATTCGACCCCTTTAAGTTTAAGCTTACTGGGGTTTCATGCTTGAAATCAATGGCAAAACTCATTTTAACCATCTAAGACCCAACATTTCGTCGCATAAGACCTACAGCGACATATTGCTGCATCATATTCACATGGAAGAGAGCATGTATGGCAACAAAAAGTTTTGTTGCAAAAGGTTTTGTTGCAAATTTTTTTATGCGATAAAAGTTAAGGATGTAACAACCTAAGGTCTCATCTAAAAGTGCTTGTTGAAGTTGACTTTTGGACTCTACTACACCTTAGGTAAGGCCACATGATCCTCCCCAACGATTTACCATCGAGCATGGATGGTGGCGCCTCTTCCCTCATCGTTAAGGAACTGTCATGATAGCCATGGCCCATGAGTCCCACATAGGCAATGTGCTCTGATACCATTTGTAACGACTCAAGCGTCATCCAAAAGTGCTAGCTGAAGGTCACTTTTGGATTCCTAGACCTTACTTAGGTACCCAGGCTCTCCCCAGTGCTTTATCGATATGGGATTCAGGGTATCACAATGGGGAACTTAGATTCTGTTGTACAACTAATATGGTGACACCCTCATTCAGTCCAAGGGATGAAAGCATCCCTACAAACTTGTCCCAAGACTTAGGCAATCGTCGTCTTTGTTAGAAGTGGAAGTTCGGAGTTGAAAATGACTTTTACGACGACAATGCTTCTTCACAAAAATATGATTTTTCTTGTGCTGTTGCAAAAGCTTTTGCTATTATTTTGTACAAACATTTCATACACTAGTCGACTGATAATTACTCTAGTAGGATCACTGGTAGTAGAAATTAGGTCTAACGTAGTATAGCACTAACATCATTCCCCAGAATAGGTTACAATTGTTGAAAAAACGATGTCGACGTCTCATCTGGTCCCAGAGCTTTTATAGAATGTATGACCAGTGCATCTTCTATTATCTAATCACTCTCTTATCAAATTAAATACAGTACTTAAAAAGATAAATTTTACATTGAAGGAAACTGAATAAATTCTGAATTGATAAACCTAATTTGTTAGTTTATGCCTACATATAAATAATTGCGACTTTTTTTTTAATTATAAATGTTCGTGTATTCAATTGGCAAGTAGCTTTATGTTAATCCTCTCACTCACAACATTACTGAAGGAGCCAACAAAAATGGTTTTTGGTATGCCAGATTGACAAAGATTGTCTAATTGATGGCATTTTCTATTGAAACGAAAAGAAAAAAGAAAGCAGAGTTGGCTAGAAAATTCAGAGTATTAGATTTTTAAAAATGAAAAAACTAAAACTTAGAGGGTTTTCTAATCTAAACCTCCCCTCCCCAAAAAAATAAAATTGGTGTTTGCATTTTTTTGTTATGATGGACAAAGCATGACTGTAATTGAAAGACATGTTTGCTCGTCAATGCAGACGCCATTACAGATTCTGTATACCTTTTTACAATGAGGTTTATAGAAGAATTTCCTGCTGCAAGAATATGTTTTGCACCATCCTTTTTGTTGTCATAGTTAAGGATCACAATTTGGAACTCGTGTATACTATAATCCATGCCAAAATCGTATATCCTTGGATGAGTTCAAAATACAAAATTGATTTATCTGTATATAGCTCAAATTTCCTTATTTAGCTTTGGTATGTGTTATACTATTAAATAGCAACAACATAGCCACTTGTTAAATAGACTTCAGCCTTGCATATTTCACCATATCAGTTTTTCTCTGCTGTCAACATTGTCTTCAGTTTGTGAACACCTCTCTCTCTCTCTCTCTCCTTCTTCCCCCTTCCCCCCGAGTTAATGGAGGCAGAGTTTGTATCTGAGTCAAGGGTGGACATAGTGTTACAAAGAGGTCCTTCCTCCAGATTCAAAGGGGTAAGTCTGCTGAAAAGTGGTAACTGGGGTGCCAGGATCTCCTATATGTACAAGCCATACTGGCTTGGAGCATATCAGATGGAGGAAGAGGCAGCTATTGCTTATGATAGAGCAGCCGTCAAGCTTCAAAGAGGTGATACCCCACTCAACTTTCATTGGAGTAAATACAGTGCTGAAGAGAGCATATTCCAAAGTCAGTACTCAACTGAGGAAATTCTGAGTATGTTGAAGGATAAAACTTACTCGTCCAAACTTATGAATTTTCTTTCAAGGCATTCATCAGGTTTGGGAACTCGAACAACAACCTTCATGAATGAACAAGGGATTTCATATCACTTTCTCTTTCAGAAGGAACTGACTCATAGAGATGTCACTCACAAGTGCTTTCTGATCCCAAGGGAATTTTCATTTCGATACCTTTCCCCACCTGAAGGCATCATCAATGCAGTTGAAGATGAAGCTAGGTGCGTTAAATTAACCTTTTATGATAAACATGGCCGTTCTTGGACATTTGGATATTCATATTGGCAGAGTACACGGAACTTTATGTTTACAAATGGCTGGGGACACTTTATCAGGATGAATAACCTGAACCAGAAAGACATAGTAATGTTTTACAGATGCGAGTATGAAGGGGAGGTTCTTGGGAGAGAAGTTTACATGATAGACTATCAAAGAAGCAATGGGCAAAACTATGTCCTAGAGCATTCTTCAGGAAGCAGTACCATAGAGTTAGAGGCTGATTGCAAGCAAAAAGAGACTAAGAAAGGATTCAAGCTATTTGGTGTGGAGATTAATGGTTAATCACTGGCCAGAATCCCATTTTGAGGTTTTTTTTCTCCTTGTTCTTTTTTTGGGAGAAAATAGGATGTATTTTATTGCATCTTGTCTGTTTGTCAAGTCAACTTCATGGTTTGAGCAGTTTTTCATTTTAGTTGTAGGTCATGGGAAACATTGAGTAGGGAAAATTTATTTCAGCTGTGTCATACGTTGCCCTAAAACTTTTAATCTATGTCATTTCAGTTCTGCCCATCAGCAGCATAATCGACCATCTCTGCTTTTATATGGAGATCTGTACAGTTTTTATAGGTTATGAGAATTGCTCAATATAATCTAAATAGCTTTTACGTCAGGTATAAGTCTATAATTTTTCAATTAGACAGGTTCGACAAATTTTAAAAGTTGATCCTGTATTTTTTTCCGAAACAATTTGCTCACAGAAAAAGGCAGTTTTCTTACATGGTGGTCACAGTTAACTAATAGTTAATTCTTCTGATTCAATATTAGCATGAAAATTGGTATGCAGACACAAAGTTCTTCTGATATTTTTAGATTTTAGAAAAACATTATGTGATGAATGAAGTGTGGTGGAAAACGATCCACTTAGAGGCATAGTTCACAGTTACACAAAAGATGAGAACAAGGTTTTCTCCTTATGGCAGCAGAAATTTTCCCGTTTACTCGTCAATCCGATAGGGGGCTTCAATCTTAGTCCATATAAAAATGGGTCTTCAACGCATTCAGATGGGTTGGAGTATAAGTGCTCGTTAGTAGTTTGAGGACACTTTTTTATAATTCTGTTTTGGAGAAACCAGGATGTATTTTCTGCGTCTTCTATTCGTTCTTTGAGCATGCTTTTTTATTTTTATGATACTCACTATCCTCGATCAACTTTGAGGACTCTTTTTTGGAGAAATTAGGATGTAATTTTTGCGTCTTCTCTCCATTTCAAGGACAGTTTTTCATAAATACAAGGGCACAGTTTCAGCATCCTCTGTTTATTTTGAGCATGCTTTTTCATTGTACAAGGATGCAGTTTCAAAATCCCTTACCAACTTTAAGGATGTGCTTTCTGCATCCTTACACCATCAAAGAGGGTGCATTTCTGTCGCGTCCTTGAATTAAAACAAGGGCATAGTTTCTATGTTGTGTCCTTGTAGGTGTTTTTTGTGGTAGTGCTAGCAAATTACCAGCAGCACTCTGCAATAAATAGTCCTACTTTAACTGGAGGAACCAATTCTCTTAATCTAGTAAATGGACACCTTGAGAATAAAAGGCAATGACAAATCAGTATTAGAACCTTCAGTGAATCCAATAAACCGTTCGTTGCTGAGAAAGAAATTTGTGTATGCTGAGAACTGTCCTGTCATTTATAAGGAAAGACAACTCAAACAGTTCATCAGTTGCCATTAACGATATATAGAGCCTTATTATCATTTAAAATGTGGAAGCATGTCTTAGTTCACTGTCTTGTGCCAAAGACTACTTTTGGCCTTCTATTACCTTGTTTGGAACCTTCAACTTTAGTTGATTGGCGAATTCCTTGTGCATGTCAAAACCTTCATGTACACCTCTGTTTTGTCATCTTCCGTCCAACTTCATTATTCATGTTCGTTTCATTAATGTTTCTGTTTTAACTATAAATAGATTAATTTTCCTTCATGTTAAAAACTTTAAAAAAAAATTTCTAGTTAACCTTATAGATGTTCTTCAATTTTGTTTGGAGGAAATGCTGTCTTAATATATAGAGTGGAAAGTAGAAAGAATTGTTGGAAATTGTAGGCTACCTTCATTATGCAGAATTATTGTTTTCCATCCATCTGCATAACTTATCTACTTTTTATTTTATATTTTATCTGAGTTTCAGAGTGGAAACTCATATATGTCTCAGGAAAAACCTGATAATTGAATACAATAAATGATTTAAACTTGTCTGTGATTTTATTTGGAGGAAATACATTTTTAATATGAAGTGGAAAGTAGAAAGAATTGTGGGAACTGTGGGAACTGTGGGAACTGTGGGCTACTTTTATTATGCATAATTATTATTAGTCACACATCTGCATATAACTTATCTCCTGGTTATTTTTCAGAGTTTCAAATGGAAACTCATGTCCCAGAAGAAAAGAAAAAAGAGAGGTGATAATTGAACATAATGAATGAAATAAACTTGTTGGTAACTTACAGGCTAGAATGTTCTAGTTAACTATTGCTTGGACTTACCATAACTATTTCATGTAAATTAATGTAGGCAATTTTCATTTGCTTAGTTATATTAGATCATTTGTTGTTTGTTTATCTACTCTTCTATGTACTCCCTTGATCTTACACCCACAATGGAAGGGTTTATGGACGAGGATATATTGTTAGTGCTAAGTTCTAATGATGAAATTAATAGCTGTCACTTAGAAGGTTGCTCAAATGATGAAATTAATTCATGCAAAAGAAATAAGCGACAGAGAGCGTGTGTTTGTAGATGTACCATCACAGAGATGTGGAGAGATACTTACCATTACTGAAAGTTTGTGGATGGCGAGCTGCATTCAGGACTCAGGAGGCAGCTAGGGTCTGCTGCCTTGTTCTCGTTGCAGCGTTCCAGCTACCTGTCTAACTAATCACTGTCCATGAGCCAGCCTTCCCATTCTTTCAGCTAAAGAAATATGTCATGGCACACTTACCACCCGGGAGATGCACTAGCTTGGAGGAAGTCACAGTGACAAAAATATCTCAAGGCATTTATCTTAATGTCCAAGGTAAAGTATAGGATGTGGAATTTTAAGTATGAATAATGGGAGAGTAGTCAGAGCCTTGTGATTACAACCTTTTAGCAAATTTTTCAAGAAGCAAATGTTAATGAAGGAGAAAGATGTGGTTGTTCTCTTTAAAAGCTCTGATGAGAAGAAAAGGATTTTCTTCATCAGTCATAGGGACTGAAAAAAAATCAGTATTTTTTATGAATGTGGTTTTGGTCAGAGAGCCCAGATGCAAAGCAGGGAGGAAAGACGAGAAGGAAGACAAAGATATTTTGGCGTGGAGATGAGTTCATCAAACACCAAAGCCACAGCCTCGTGTGATCAGCTGGTTATTATGTTTGTGCAGTCTATCAATTGAACTTTTCTCCCTTCTCATTTAGTTGTGAGTCATATTTTCAGCTGCAGATGAGCCAGTTCGACCAAAAATATGTAAGAACCGTCGTTGTCGTTGTTTGCGTGATCTTTAGAGCCAATTACACTGAATTAATTTCCTGTAAGAAACCCAAAAAAAAAAATGATTTGGAAGTAAACTAAGAGATAAGTAAATGCTTTTATTGACACAAATTGGAAACTGAAAATGCTTCTTTCACATTAAAACTTGCCTCGACTATGCTTGTGAAGAAGCACTTACCAAATGTGCTTGTGTAACTGGAATATGACTCTCAAAATCACTTCTAAACTGCCATCTCAAGTCTCAACTCAATGTTATAAAAAGTGGTTTCGATCATTTGAGAACGTTTTCGGCAATCCTAAGTGCAGTGCCAAACACACCCTAAGCATGATTTTTTTCACGGAAGAAAAAAAAATAAAGAAACTGTGTGGTGGAACTATATATCACTATCACTATGGGCCTAGAAATGACCTGGGCAAGGCCTGAGTCTATTGAAAATTACCCATCGCCCAAAACCTATATATATATATATATATATATATAAGCAAAACAAGCAACAAGCTGAAAGGCCATCCTGAGCTCCAAGTTTGCTTAGCGTAAAACCTCAGGAAAGGAAAAGGGACGAGAATTCGAATCGGAGAAAGAGAGAGAGAGAGAGAAAAAAAAAAGCGATGGCTGCTTCGGATGAAACTCCATCGGCTAAGAGATGGCTTCCTCTTGAAGCTAACCCTGATGTTATGAACCAGGTAATGCAATTAATCTCCTTCATTTTCTCATCAAAGAAAACCATAATTATTTGGTGTTCTTCGGATTATGCACTGTTTGTTTCTGGATGAAACTTCGGAAAATAAAATCATAAAAAATGTATATAAATTTTCTTAGAAACCAGACGGAGAGCTAGGGCTTGTGCGTATTTGATGTGGAAAATGGAATGCTTCGATTAGTCTGGACATGGGTTTTAAAAAGTCATTTAAAAGCTTTTTTTTTTTTTTTTTTTTTTTTCATGTGTGTGATAAAAATAGTATGGGTTTTTGGAATTAGTAAAGGACTTGTTGGGTCTGAGACTCTGAAATGAAATTATTCTATAGTAGTTTCAACTGACCCTAAACCACTCTATCAGAGAATCTGTTTAGTTTCTGTAGTGGAAAATGTTTTGGCAAAGAGGTATGATCATTTTCCTTTTTATTTGTAATGAAATTTTTGCTTTGAGGAAGACCTAATTAGTGAATATTACCTTAACTTGCACATGGAAAAAAGTTGAAAAAGAAATCAATTTTGGAGATTAATGAATAATGATAATGATTTGTACTCAACATAAGGGAAAACGTATTTGCTATATTAGGAGGGATGGAATTAGTTTGGGAAGTTAAGTAATATCGCCGTATTGTAAAATGATCAAGTTCTTGAGAAAGCATGCTATTGCTCATTAAAAAAGAACCCCCCAAAAATAATGAACGAATTAAAAACCGTACTTTTCTTCCTCATTTTAATTACATGCACTGTTGTTTGTTCTAAATGCTTTATTGTAACTTAGTTTGTTGATTTTTCGTAAAGGTGATATCTTTATTAAAAAAATCCATCGTATGTCCTTAAGAAAGGTTACCTCACTCTGTAATTTTTAATATACATAACTACTAAATTAGATGTCAGACAGGGTATTTTTTTCAATGCAGTTCCTTTGGGGTCTGGGTCTTCCAGAGCATGAGGCAGAATGCTGTGACGTTTATGGGTTGGATGGAGAACTCTTAGAAATGGTTCCAAAGCCTGTACTTGCTGTGCTGTTTCTTTATCCTATAACCTCTCAGGTTCTGTTTCGTTCCTTGAACTAAAAAGTTATTATTCGTTATTTTTGTTTGGTGATTATTGTTGATCATAAGTTCTCTGCTCTATGTTTCTTTCGTTTAACTTTATGAAAATGTACTTGTCTCCTGATTTGAGGGAAGCTTCTGTTCTTTTCAGTCTGAAGAAGAGAGAATGATGCAGGATAACGAGAAACGGGTTAGTGCAAGGAAATTTGGTTAGATGGTCTCTATAAAACGAAAATCTTTTATTCTTGAGCATGTTATTGGGCTTGTGATCTCTCTCTCTCTCTCTCTCTCTCTCTCTCTCTC
>NC_024132.1:4534321-4550915 GCF_000346735.1 Prunus mume
TCTCTCTCTCTCTCTCTCTCTCTCTCTCTCTCTCTCTCTCTCTCTGTGCATGTACGGGGATGCATATTTGCATGTTCATGTGATGAGATTAACTTTTTATAGAAGAGTTTTATGTTGAATTCATGTTCATAATCAACCATACTTTATGAATTTTTACCTTGGTCACTTACTTTCAACTGTATCAGGTGGTTTTTACATGTATACTTCTTCACTTGGTAGTTGCTACTTGGTGTCTTGATCTTGAGTTGTATAATTTAACCAGGATCCTTTGAATCATATTCTGGCTGTAGGAACCCAAAGGTAGAGTTTATTTTTTGAAACAAACCGTGGGAAATGCTTGTGGAACTATTGGGCTTCTACATGCTGTAGGAAACATCACTTCCGAGATCAAACTTGGTAAGTTTACAATTTTCCTGTGATGGGCGAGTTCTGATTTATAATGATGCATGGCAATTATGCGTTCTCCATCATTGGGGGTGTATATTGCAAACAAGTTTTAATTTATGCCGGTGATTCATAGATGCTAAGGTGTGCCATATCTTTTATGAGTGGCTGCTAGAAAATCTTTGTTTCTTTTGGAGGGAGGGAGGGAGGGAGAGTGTATATTGCGCACAAGTATTAATTTCTGCTGGTGATTCATAGATGCTAAGGTGTGCCATATCTTTTTTGAGTGGCTGCTAGAAAATCTTTGTTTCTTTTGGAGGGGGAGTGAGGGAGGCCAATGATTCCTTAAATGCAAAACAGTTGCATGATCACCTTGATCGATAAAAGCATTTTAAAAAAAAAGATAGAGCTAAGGTACTTTGTAGGTGAGTTTCTTTGATATCTACCACCTAGGTGTCTGCCATCCTAGTTTCCAACTAGGACACTGCAGGTACTTGGACCACCTAGTTGGAAGGTAGGATACACAGTCGTAAAACTACACAATTTCCTTAATTAACACTTTGGGAGAAATGAGCTTGGAAGGTAGGGACACACAGTCCTGAAATTAGGCAGTTCTAGATGCCAACATTGTTACCTTGAATAAACACCATTGGAGGAATGAGCCTTGCTTTTGTTTAAGTACACAGCCTTTGAAATCAAACTTCTGTGTCAGAGCGGACGCCAATTATTTAGCTTCTTTCTGGCTAATTGTTTACTAATTATTTTTAAAGTTTTATCACTTTACTTTTTCCCTGTTGGTGTGTGCTTGTTTTTCTCAGATGAGGAGTCATACTTGGATAGGTTTTTCAAAAGTACTGCAACAATGGATCCATCGGAGGTTCTATTTTGTTTTCCTTTCTCTCTACATCATTTTTTGTCCTTTCAGTTTGACCTTTTCATATAGAGCATATGAAATTTTTCTTGCTTGTCATTGTCATCTATTTTCTGTACATGTAGCGTGCCGCATTCCTTGAAAAGGACAGAGAAATGGAAGTTGCTCATTCAGTAGCAGCTACTGGTGGTGAAACTGAGGTGATATATATATATATATATATATATATATAAATAAAGTAGCAGAGAAAATTATATAAAGTGTCAATATTTTCTCTGTTCTTTTCTTTCTTTTGGTTCAGATGGTTTGTGCTTCTTTGCAGGCATCAGATAATGTGGACACTCACTTTATCTGCTTCTCATGTGTTGACGGTACATGCTTAAATTCTAATATCTATCTCTGTCTTTGTGTCTCTTTACCACCATGTTCAGATGTATCTTCAGTCCTTTTGATCTTATTGTTCTATAATAATAAAAATTTATATGTAGGGGAACTTTACGAGCTTGATGGGAGAAAATCAGGTCCAATTTCTCACGGTCCATCTTCACCAAACAGTCTATTGCAGGTATCTAAAATTGCCATGATGCATTCTGATTGAAAAATAAAGGGGGGAAAACACAAGGGATGCCAAACCATATACCAACGCTAATCTGTTCAGCATCTATTTTGTTTAATTAAGGATAAAGGGTGGAGAAGCATATGAAGATAGATGAAATAGTTGGGGAGAGAAGATAAATAACACATCAAGTAGATATTAAACTGAAAAACATTTTAATATTGTTATAATATCCCTCCTCTTTTCCTCCCTTCTCCTATATATGTTCTCTTTCTCATCTCCATCTGCTTTATTTTTCTTTGATTCAAAAAAACCAAAGCATAAGCATTTTCAAATGTGCCCCTAGTTCTAATGCTTTTATTTTGGAGTGCAAGTCTAGAAGAAACCTTTGAGATTGTTGTAAAGCTGCAAGTCTTAAACCTTAAGTATGTTGAGCCAGAAAATGCTGAGGCCAGCAGCTCCTCCTAGCAGGCTTGGGTAGGGTGATTGTGCACATATTGGTTTTTGGTCTTTAGAGTAAATATGCTAAGAGGAGCAAGCCTCTGTTCCCGCACATGCAGGTGCATGTGCCTTGGAAAATTTATTTTAAAGAAAATATTGAGTAGGTAATTCGCATATGTTTGGCTGTTCTGGAAAATTAAAACACCGTGTGTCAATATGGGTGAAGGAGTGTTTTGGCCCTTCTGATTTGGTCTTTATGTTCGCATCCTTTAATGGAACATTTTTTTCCTTAATTATAATACATTGCATTGACCCTTTCATGTATTTGATTGCTTTTTTTATTGTTTAACAGGATGCAGCTAAAGTCATACAGGGCATGATCCAGAAAAATCCGGACTCCCTCAACTTCAACGTCATTGCAGTTTCGAAGAAATCAGGGGGCTTTCCTTAAGTTGGAGCACATTGGTGCCCCTCAAAGGTGGTTCAAAGTTTAATGCAATAGTAGCACTTGATGTACGCATCTTTGTACTGAACAATTCCATTTCCCTGTTAACACATGTGGTAGCATCTTAGCATAAGCTTACTCAACTAGCGTTAAACTGGTTTTAGACTTTGCTGATCATAGCTTTGATGTACTTGCCAAGCCTGTTGGGTATATGGATAGATTTCCAGTTTTGCTTAACCTGGTGCCGAATGTATTGTAAAAACCAAATTCCAACTGATTTCCAACTTTTAGTTTTCCTTATCCTGGCAAAAGAAATGATTGTGTATGGTAGATGCAGGTGGAATTTTGAATACCAAATGCGAACTGATTTCCAACTTTTAGTTCCCTAGATTGTAAAACAGTTTGTTTGACGGCATGGAATATGTGCCTACTGCAATGATGTGACAGTGTACATGGTAGATTAGATGGGTTGTGTTCAGAATATTTGGAGGCTTGATGGTGCCCTTTTGCACTAACGTGAGAAGGCATTGATGATGGTGGATCTTAAGCATTCTGTGTACCATTTTGAATGTGCTCCCAGGACTGCGCTGCTCGATCCTCAACGTTAGGACTAGCTTTTGAGTTGATTAAGACCCACATGGAGTGGTTAAAAAAAAAATAGCTCGTCGAAATTAATATAGGTTCCCCTCATATCTTCTGGTGAATCATATCTGAAGGCTATGCCTATTCTTTCACTGGCTTGCCATGGTGGTGGTGTCGCTGTAAATGAAGAGCATTTTGCCTGTAGTCCACTTGACTCTCCATAATTTACATTAAGGTACCCGTCTGAGGTCGTAAGTTCGATACTCCCTCACCAGAATATTACTCGTATAAAAATAAAAATACCAATTTTGATTTCAGTTCCTCAGTTCAAATCAAATGGGTGGGTCTGGTTGTGAAACCCGCATGTAGAGCCCACTCTTCCGTGAGAGATCTGCTAGGCAGCCCTACACAAGACTTTCTCCCACGGAACATGTTGTGGCAGCTAAAATGGTCTTCTATATATTATGACATGATTAGTTGTTGGACGTCATTATGAAACATGGCTGATACCCTAATAAGACAATGTAGCAGTTACTCAAGAAAATAAATTGCCACCGATAAAGTGAGGCTCATCATCAGTTGACTTATAAAGACGGGTACTAAATTCTTCCTTTAATCTCTACAAACAGGTAACGAATTCTGTAAGGTATATCAACTTCGATTGGGATCATAATGTACATCGGAAAAAATTTGGTCTCTAAAGCATGAGATAACAGCGATGTAAAACGACTTCATCTGGTAAAAATCATGTACGCATTCAGACTAAGGTCATTCATGGTATTGGCAACTTGCGAAATCTCATGAATATAAGAAAGTTTCTCCTGTGTGGATCAGATCCTCTTGATTTTTGAAAATGTTCCCGTTTCAGAGAAGTAGGTGCTTTGAGTTCCACCGCCGAGCTGGTGTGCATAAGCCTGTGGATTCGAGAGCTCGATCCCCTGTAGGAAAATGGCAACTGTTATTGACAAAGAATTTCCCAAATGCAAGAAGTAATTTTCTATGTCACTAGCTTGGAAACCAATGCATTTGTGAATATGAGAGATTTTTCAAGTGTAAGGTAACAAGTGATGTTACCTGCACAGGCGTAAATGCTAAACTTGAAGTAAGTCCAGATGTAGCACCACTGCTTCCATAATTCTTTTCCTTGAACCTGAAATGAATATGCAGCTCTATCAGGTCAAGGATCATTATCTCATACTTTTACCAATAAAACAGCACAGAAACACAAATTGCAATCCATATTAACCACTGGGACATAAATGAAAACAATAATTAAAATCAGCAAGGAAAAGCGTACTTCTTAGCGACTTTGGCAGCAAGTTTGCTCTGACCCATTGATACACGCAGCTTGCCACTCCCAGCTTGACCAAGCATTCCATAACCTTCACCCAGTCCATCCCCTATTATCAAGACAAAAAATGAGTATAAATATTACAAATCCAAATAGCGACATATTCCATGCAATTGCACAGATACCAACCATTCATGACGGAAACCCCACTACAATGGACAATTCAGATCCTCATTGTAGGAAGTGTAAGAATGTAAATGTTATTGGCAAACTTCAAGACAAAAATCCTGTTTCCTGTAGGAATTCACAATATGCAGCGAAAAATATTACCCAATTTTTTCCTTTTTTTTTTTATTGGGTTATAAATGAAAATTAGAGAGAAGGTGGACTAAAAAAAAAAAATCCTGCAGTATAAAACATGCATATTGGACCTGTGCATTCAGGACAAAAACGAAAAGATCTCAGCATGCCCACATATTTTTCCTCACGTAATTGGAAAATTAATAACGAGCACTCAAGTAGGGCATAGTGACTCCCCTACAGATGTATAAAAGAAAAATGCAACATAAGAAAATATAAAATCTAAATTTACTAACAGAAGACAGAAAATTACCTAAGGAACTCTCTTCAGGTATACCGAATTGCATCCTATTTGCCAGCTTCCTCATGTCCGTTATCGCATATCTTTAAAAGTAAATATCAGTATATGAATCAACAATTACTAAATGGTAAGTATAAAACAATAGAAACACTGCACTACCTTTCCTTCATCTTCCTTAACCGGCGACCACCCCTCTTCTTTTTAGGTTCAGAATCAGGAACCGGAAGTGGTTTAGGTTGTTTTGCAGGAGGAGGCTCCTGCCATTTCTCAATTTTCTTACGAATCTCCTCCCGGAATGCCCTTCCAGTGTTTCCAGATGGATCTCCTCTTGTGGAATCCACCCGTGCTGCAAGTGTTGATTTTGCAGCCAAGAGCCGGCAGGCACGCATCCTCAAAGAAGGGGGTGTAGTTTGAAATATTTCTGTCTGTTCAACATAACCAACACGAAATTGTGATGTTGCAGTGGAAAACCCAGCAAGGTTTTTTCTCTTAGCACCAAGAAGCTGAACATTACAAGCAGGCATCTTAGCTAAGGATGTGAGACCGCCGGCTGTCCCCATAAGTTTCGCCGCAACAGCACTCCCAACTATAGCAGAAAGGTTTGGTGCAATAAAACCCATTCTACTTTCAACGAAATCAAGAACCTTCTTCTTTGCTGAATCAAGCGCAAGGGCTCGATCGCATGCCTCATTTGTTTTTGTAAGGACTTCCTCTGGAAGCGGTTTGCCACTTGTAGTTGATGCTGTAACTGACACAACCATAATAATTGCGGAAGGTAAAAGCCCCTCCAGATCAACGAGGGTTACATCCATTTCATTCCCAATTTTCTTAACAACTCGGGCATAATCAATTGGATGATGCACAAGTGATTCAAGCTCTGGAAACTTTGGGCGATACTTATCACGAATAAAATTGTGGATGATTACAATTTCATTCTCAATGTCAACTGACAAAGCATTACAGTCCACAATCAGCTGGTATTCTGGATCATCTTCTAAAACTATTCCATGACTTGACATATCAGAACCCTTCACCAGTGCCTCTTCCACTTTCTACAATTTAAACACTGTATTCCAATTACATACATGTCATTATGCACATTCCAGTAATAAAAATGGAAAAAGAAGATGGGGCAGGGGGAACATAGAAGAGTACTGAACCACAAAGGAAGAAACACATACACAAGTACTTTTAAAATAAAACCAAAATTAGTTTCAATTTCAATTTTAAAAAAACATCTTCTCTTCTGTACCTCTCTTGTATTTCTTCTATACATTCTCATTTTTAACCACCTTCTGTCTTCATTTAAAAAACAAAAACCAAAAACTTTATCAAACAGGGTATACTGTACATGTTTAAAAAACCTAAAATAAAGGCAATGTTGAAATCTAAATACACAGATATATGTGTCAACATGATGAAAACTTTATTTAAAAAAACCCCAACAAAAAAACAAAAAACAAAAACAAAAACAAAAACAAAAAAAAGTTAACTGCAACAGCAGTCATCCTAAATGCTAATGCATCAAAGAAAGGATAAGCATTAAGAAGATATAAATACAGTAAAGAAGTTAAAAGATCAAGTTTGAGCACAAAATAATATAAAGATTTTGATTAGAAAGTACTCCATGAAGAAAATCCGGACATTCCTATTACAACAAACCTGAATTATATCAGCATATCTTTGTGTTTTCTGTAATTTTGAAACACTATCCAGATCATCGTAATTAAGCGTTTCCAAGTCTGCCAAGTCCCCATCAACATCTTCTTCCATGTTTTCAGCATCAGCATCATCTTCAACCTGCAAAAAATAAAGTAATTACTTATAGTGCAGAGAATGAGAATTTGCGGAAAAAAAGAAGAAGAAATTTTAACATCTCATTGACTAGCTTTGTAAATGTTGGTCGTCATGATTTTCTCATATGAAAGGCAGAATATACTCACAATAACATCAGCTTCATTGTCAGATAGTTCATCAAGGTCTGCAAGAAATGAATCAGCAAGAGTCGCCTGCAATTACCCCAGAGAAATGTCAAAGTTATGTAGCTCGCTCTTAAATTTGTTACAGCATCATTAAACTACGAAATAGTTTTCGTGCAGCTGAGAAACCAATAAAATTTAGCAAGGAAAAAAAAACCCAAACAAATAACTCACCATCCTTTCAGGTTCAAGCGGCGTCAGCTTCCAAACAGTTGGTGCCTAATAAAACTGAAAATCAAAACTCAGAAATCTTCAAAAGATGAAAAAATTAAACGAATTACAAATATAATGGGTTGGTAGCTTGGCCGATCCAACCAGTGCTCTGCTCATTCAAGAATCAAGACAGCATCTAATTTCCTTGCAGTTAACCACTTCACACACACTAATATGAAATTAATTGCAGTGTACCAGTATCACATATTTTGCATTCATATGCATATATTATAACACTGGCAACCATTCCCATCCTCTTTCACTTCACTATCCAACTCTTTCCTACTCTCACTTCCCCTTCTCTTTCTCTCTCCTGTAATGTCTGTCGTCTTGCTCAGTCACAATGACCTGAGCCCAGTATTTTAATCTCTCACAAAGCCATATCTGTTTTCCATTAATGCATCTGTCTTTTTACTTTTCATTCAATTTCAATCAAAATATATGGAAAGTATATATGTGCTGAAATTTGAAAGTAGCGAGCGAGGGAGTGACTGAGGCAACGAACAGACAAACAAGCCATAAATTTAAGCAAAAGGGAAAACACCATAAAAATCAAACAAGAAAAATAAACAAGAGATGTGCACCTGGTAGAGAAGGAGATAACTTGCTGTGACCTTAGGGAAGATTCAACTGAAAGTAAGAAAAATATACCCTAGGAATTAAAAAGAAAGGGAAGACAGAAACTGATAAGAAATCAACCCAAAAAGAGCGTGAAATTATTTGGGGCTATTTTCGGAATTTTATATTTCTCATCCAGTAACAAATTCTGCTTGAGCTTAGGGTTGGTCGTGTAATTTCGAAAGAAAAATCCAAAAATCTCAAGGGTGTTATTGTAAATAATTAATTTTATAAGTTATTATAAAAGGTTAAAATTGGAACTTTAAAATAGCATGATGCTCTAAACACCGCTGTACTGCAACTCACGGAATACGTACATAAATAAATATACAGCACCCAAAATTCTCTCCGCCAAAACCAATCAAACTCATCCTTGTTCGTCTTTTCAAGCTCTCTTTCTGAATTCTTTTTCTTCATTCTTTCGAAATTTTGGTTTTTTTTTTTTTTCCCTCAAAGAGGGTTTTCAATGGAGATAGAGCAGAAACAAGCCCAAGTGATCGAGCACTTTGTGAAGCAAGCCTCTACTCTGCAAGGGTCTTCTCTCGTCAGCCTCATAGTCCAAGTCACTTCTCATTCTTCTCTCTTCGCTTTCTCTGAGATTTTGGCTGTCCCCAGTGTGCTCGAGGTCAGTCTTACATGCATTTATTTATTGTAGTCAATTTCCTTTGTTTGGTTTTAATTGTTATTTGCTTTGCCTGATACAGTTTGGGTGTTGACAACAATTTATGCTTTTGGCTTTGTTGATTTGGATTCTGTTAGTCCCATGCTTTATAGCTTTTGGGTATTTTCAGATTATCGATTTGTTTAATTTTTGATCTTGTGTTCTTATTTGGGTTTTATGTGCGGTTATAAATGTGGGTTTGATTTAGTATATGATCTCAAAATGAGAAAGTGGCTTTGAATGCCAATTTAGAATGGGTTTCATTATATCTATGTTCCTTTTGGTTTTTTACGTTTCCTGTGCTTTCTTTTATGTTTTATATTCTTATCAAAAATAGAATCTTAGTTCTATATCAGATTGTTATATTGTGTGTTTGATCAGATATGGATATCAAACACATCACTTAACAAGTCTTAAATCCCGCGTCAAAATTGGATTCTTGTAGATTGATTTTGACTTCGATGAGCTAAGTGACTGTGTTCGCTTACTGCTTACAGACCTTAGCAGGCATATTTCCTCCTGTTGTATCTGACCATGTCTTCAGTAGTAGTTAGGGGATGTTAAGTACCCAATCCAATATATTTTCTTTTAATTTTTGGGTTAATTGATATAATTTTGCCTTCAGCATGGCATCCCATTTTATTTTCTTTCTTTATTAACGTAGTTAAGTTTTACTGATTGGTTCTTGATTCAACTAACAATGCAGCTTCAAGGAACTGATTATGCTGTATACATTGATCTGCTTCGTCTCTTTGCTCATGGTACATGGAGCGACTACAAGAGTAAGAGATTTTCATCACCACGGCTTATTTTTATTCAAGTCACAAGCTATTATATATTTTCTATTTATCTCCACCCATGTAATTTACTGTCCTCCTATAAGCCACTATGTTTAACCCTTGTTCAAATGTCCAAACCCTCATAACCTGTTCTATCTCATATTATCTCCAACTGGAACTAATTTAGCCTTCTTGTGTATGTGACTCTATCCTTCTTTGTTTTACCACACATCCATCACAACATCCTCATTCATGTCACACTCATTTATGAATATGTCATTAAGTCTTTTATATATGAGTTGAATTTTGGAAACTAAGTCAGATCTACTTCTCTTGCTACAACTTCATAAATTATTTATCTATATTGGACGAGAAATTGTTTAAGGAGCCCTAAGATCTTAGATCAGTAGTGTTTTTAGTAGTTTCATTGGATTCCGACATTGGTAGTGGTACTTGAAAATTTTCTATTCCTTGTTTCACATGCCTATGGATGAAATTTAATGGCTGAATGAGTGGCAGGTAATGCTAGCCTTCTTCCACCACTAACCCTGGATCAAATCACCAAGCTGAAGCAACTTACTGTGCTCTCTCTAGCTGAGATAAACAAGGTATAACAATTAGTATTATATCATACTCTATTTCCTTGACCTTCTCTTTTTTGATAGTTGCAATCTGATTATATCATACTCGAAACTTCTGATTAATCCTTGATAGATGATGGTATTAAGTATTAAGAGTAAAGCATTTAGTCCATTTTTTATTCTTATGTAGCCTAGCAACAAATGTGAAAATTCCCACTTTAGTTAAACCATTTCACATAGTTACCAGGCAAAAAGCCACGTTATTTTTCCATGTGTAGAATATACGGACTTTGGTGTGTGATATTGCACTAGTTAGTCATTTTTTCTCAAATCAATGTTCATATGAGATTTCTCAAGGTCTTGTTGCCTAGGTAGCAAAAAGCTTGCTTTGAAATTTTGTGAACTAATTAATTCTCCGATTGTTTCATAAACAAACTTAGAAGTTTCATTTGATGAAAAAAACGATTGAGAGAAAAAGGAGGAAAAAGGGAGGCTCAGAAAAATTTGCAACAACTGCCTCTCCGGTTTATTTGTGTGTAACATAAGAGAGTGGAGGGCCTACATTCTGTTCCTAATAATTAAAAAAGAGTGGACCTACTTTCAAACATATTTGAGGGGTCCCAAATACTCACACAACAGATTACTCACGTAACTATGAAAACAGGCTAGAGGCAGAACTAAAAATGAAGACTTGTGATATTATCCAAAGTAGGAGGCCTTTTGTAATCCTATCTGAATTGTTGCATCATGTGCAGCAGGAGAGCTGAAAGTTTAGACCTTTGTTTCTTCACTTCCCTATTACTTTAAGGCTGTGGCATGAACTGTTTAGACCATTTGTGTCTTCTATATAACCATGACTCCCAGTATTGCTTACACAAACATCACAGCCACCATGGCCTCTGTGATCACCATTAAGGCCTCCACTAGTAAAAACCACTGTTAATGTTTTCTGGGGCCTGTGAGGAAACCTCATGTTCGTGCTGATAAATAGGAACAGGCTTGGGCAGCTGCAGGAACATTTTCACTTAATAAAATTTTGGTTCTTGTACAGAAAATACTCAGAATTCAACATAGACATCAAGAAGGAAAATAAGGGAAGGATAGTACCTGTCCCTTGACTAAAAAAATTTCCAAAGAAACGGGAAACACTTTTTTTTTCCTGCAGAAAATTAGGTGAATTTGGTTAGAAAAACAAAAGGGGTTTGCCATAAAATTGCAGTGTTGCCTAAAATCGAGGAGAGGAACTGCTACTTCTTGCTGGAGGAACTGCTTAACGGTTTATTCAATGCTCTATAAATTTGTTTTGCGGTGTGGGTTTGACCTGGAAACTGCTACTTCTTGCTGGTGGAAAATCACTTTTTATCCCTTGGTGATGCCCATTGTTGGATTCTTTTTTGGGTTATTTGGTGAGAAAGAAGTAGGTTGTTTGATGATAAGGTAGAGGATGTGGATTCATTTTGGGTAAAATTAGATTTTTTTTTTCGCTTAACTGTTGCCATTTTTGTTAAAGCATTGTCGTAATATGTCTTTATCTTGATTTGAGGAAGGGGGCTCGGTGTTTGAATTGAATGGAATGGGACTTTTGTTTGTTGTTTTATCTCTTGAATATGCAATTAATAGGAGGGATACCATTTTTTTTCTTTCCTTAAAAATGGGAGCTACCCCTATATTAGTTTCCTTCCTAAATTCCGATCATAGTGTAACATAGCATGGATATGTCGACCTCTGAGTTTATAAGTACAAATGCAACTACAATTTCTAAATTTCTATTTTGTTTACCAGGTTTTATCCTATGATCAACTTCTTGAGCAGCTTGATCTTTCAAATGTGCGCGAACTTGAAGACTTTCTTATCAACGAATGCATGTATGCGGTAGGTGCAAATCATTAATGGGAAAAATATGTCAAATTCATTTGGTATCAAAGATTTGTTATGTGTTCTTATCTATGAGACGATTTCTTTAGACCAGTAAAAAAGAGATACTAAAAAGGTCGCCAGCCGACAAGGCTAATATTTCATTGTCTTATGTATAGGGCATAGTCAAAGGGAAGCTGGATCATTTGAGAAGATCTTTTGAGGTTGAATAGTTTCCCTTAATTATATTTGCTCTTTAGATAATTTCCTGGATACATGTTTTGAACTCAGTGTTTAATCTTGACCATCATTTTCTTTCCAGGTTCAATTTGCAGCTGGCAGGGATTTGAGGCCTGGACAACTAGGGAATATAATACAGACTTTAGATGATTGGTATGTATACTTCTGTTTCTTGTTGGACATTCCATGTCTAAGGCCTTTCAACCGTGTTAGTTAAGGCTGGCAATTTTCACACTCCCATTTTGTTTATTTGCACTCCTCCCCTTATTTTTGTCCTTTCATTCTCCTTTGATTTATTCAACTATCGAAGCATGGAAATAAGAGAAGGGGTGTAAATGGATAAAATGGGAGAGTGAAAACACCATCTTAAAATTCCCTCTCCAACTCAAATCCTTTTTGTTATGTTAGGCACCTTCTTACTTATGCCTTGCCTGGTGTCTGTACCCCGGGATGGTGGTATAAATAATGTTACCGCCATCCTGCAGCATCTCTTTCTATCTTTTAATTTATAGGCCATCTGTTGCTATGAAATCTCTGTACATACCCATAAAGAAATCTCTTTACATAGATGATATTTTACAGTAATTTTTTGGAAAAAAAAAAAAAAAAATCAGGTTAAACACTACAGACAATGTTCTTCTCACAATTGAGGAGAAGATCAAATGGGCAGATAAAAAGTGTGCGTTGAATACAATACACCAAAAGCAAAAGGCAGTCAAGGACAAGGTGGAAGAAGTAAAGAAGTCTCTTTTTAACAGGGTAAGTTGAATCTACTTCATCAACCTATGTAATTATGATTTTGTTTTGAGTTATCGTTATACACATCTGTCCTACCAAATTTGCAAACCAATTTATATTAGATGCCTTTGTAGAGTGAGCATGCATTGGTTGGCTTTTCATTTCCAAATTTTGGACCTCCATCCTTTTCATGTCAAGGAGACATTTATCTTTTGCTTAGTGTGGAAGAGCTTTTATCAAACTTGTCAGCATGCTAGGACCAAGATGCATTAAAATCATGAAGCTTGAACATGTCAAAATTCACACTTCCCAAATAAGAGGGGAAGCAATTGAAATTTTCTCATATTAAATCCTAAGGATTCCTAGTTATCAAATCCCAGTTTCTGTCCCTTTTAAGCTATTTACTTCCGTATCAAAAGCTGTGAAAAATAAGGGTTCCTACTCTAGTGCTCCTCAAAAGCTCAGTAAACTAAATAGGAAAGAGTATTTTTCATGTACTTCCGAAATGGCACGGGCTTTACCTCATTGGATCATTCAACCTTAGAACTAGTTTTTCTTATTCTACTTATCTTTTCAAAAAAGTTATTTAAAATGTGTTTAATGATTTCACTCAAAAAACTCTGCGCATGAGAGAATTTTTCTTGGTTGTGATACTGGTATATTGGTCAACATGTTTTACTTACATGGCAAAGTTTGCGCTTTAAGCAGGGTGGGCGTGACTTCCAAGCACTTGATGACGTCCTGTTTGGTGAAACAGCGGGGTTAATGGACTATGAAGAAGATCGCACCCGAACCAAGAGGTATTACAATTCAGATATCTCTTACACCAAATCATGTGTGTTAATCATATCTTCCCCCCTTGAAAAATCAATTTTAATTTTATGCTAAGTCATCCTTTGTATTAATTACGATGAACCTTCAAAGTCATGTGTGTTAGTTACCATGGTCTCGTTGACAATATGAGGGCATCTGTAATTGTTGGTTCAGGCTAGTATATACTGTATGCATTGAATCCAAAATCATTCCCATTTAATCTCATGAAATTCAATATTGCAGGAGAAGGTCGCCAATATATTGAGAAGTGCAGGGAGGGTGGATCCGTTTGATGTCTTTTAAATGACGTTCTGGTTATTTTTTTCAGGGCATATTGCAATCATAAGATATAACTCCTGATTGAGTTTAATCTTAGTCGTTGTTTCAATTGAACCATGGAGAAGAAATCAAACGTTTCCGTGTTTTGTTGCTCAACGGTGGTGCTATTGCAAGAAAACTTGCCCACAGACATTTCGAAGATTGACGTGTATTATAAAGCTTATACCATATAACTGAAGTATCTCAAATTAGTAATGTTGTATTCACTTTCATAGGGTTGTGATTTTGGTTTTCAGATTGGTTTTTTCATATAACATTTAAGGGGTCATCGAAAGAATTTTCAATCCCTCTTACATGGAATGCTATATATTGCTCCTCGTGAATGATTTTCATGTTCTCTCATGGGAAATGGTTCCAGTTGAGACTGCTTTCAATTTTGACAACCAGTGCAGATTGGGCACACTTGAATCTGACTGTCCTGAATCCATTGTATAAACGAATGGACACCCCGAACAATTACTTAGCAGGCCCAAACCTAAATCACTCCACCATTCACAATTACTGGATTATCACGGGTACTCATTGGTTCCATACTAGGCCCACTGAACATTTCTGTGTGAGTCACCCTAAACTTTTAGTACATGTCAAGTTGCAATACACACACTACCAACGGGATTTAGCTTAGTGAAAAATGATATTGATTTACAGATAAATGGTCTCAGGTTATGATGACCATGTACGTTGCTGCACTTGGAAGCTCTCGAGGTTAGCAGAAGGGAAACATGTTTGCTTCAATGGAAACATGTATTTTTCCTTGCATATGAACATTGTTTCAAAGCTTCTGTCACAAAATGTGTCCTTACCCACAAAAACAAAAAGATGGATACATTTGTTAGCAAGTAGGGAAGAAGAACATTAATTGCCTCGGAAAGACTAAAAACACATAAGCATGAGCCTAAATGAGAGATATTTGAATGGTTGTAATGTTGGAAGAAGAAGAAGAAAGCAACAAATTCGAAGTTGGAAGAGTCGTCGATCGCATTGCTGTCTGGATTTGATTCTAATTTCTGATGAAAATGGCTCAAGTTGAATATTATTATTAACAAAGTCTTAAGGTCAAAATGTTTGAAAGCCTGCGGTTCCTGTTGTTGTTGCTCGCATGGACCGTACAACTCTATTTTCTTTTATTTTAATTTAAGCCGTTTTGGCGCCCCTCGTGCGTTGAGTTTTATTTATTGTGTGCTTGACATGAACCCCGTTTTTCTTCTCTCTCTCTCTCTCTCTCTCTCTCTCTCTCTCTCTCTCTGTGCTAATATCTTTGAAAGATCTCAGTTCCAGGAAGAAAAAAAAAAAATTAATAAATATATTAACGGGGTCTAAATAAAAAAGGACCTTCATTTATAAAGCAATAGTCTCAAGTCCGAACCTTAATTGATAGTAGAAAATGTCATGACCCAACAAATGAAAAATGTCAACTTCAACCAAAAGGGAACGAATGTGCACATGCACACGTGTGTAGGAAGCATGTCTTAATATGGTCAGAAAGGAATTATATGTACATGTAACTTTTTATTTTGCTGGATTATATGTGTAATTTAACAATATATTTGTGAAGATTTAGCCTGGCAAAGAGATAAGTATTGATATGTGTGTGTGTTTTTGTGCGGGATTTAAGTTACCTGTTTTATTTACAGATCTTGGCAATCAATTTGAGCTCAAATGGTTAAAAAAATTACCTCTGCATCCGAGGTTTTGTGTCCGAATTTCCATCTTTCGATATCGTTTGTGTCAAAAACTAATAATAAATCAGAGGTCCCTATACCAGATTAATGTTTGTTTTAGTGAACAAATAGGAGGGCTTATTCTATTAATTTGGGGAGTTGAAAAGTTCCGATTGCAGAGAGAAGAAAATCAAATTTCAAAGCACAACAACAGCTGTGTGTACGCGAGATAATAGACCATCTGAATAGCTAAGACACAACTTGCCAAAGTGCATGTTTTAGTCAAAGATAAATACATGACGGCTTAAAATACGAATTGGGAGTGTTGGAGGCGTCGAAAGAGAAAAAACTTGACCATTTAGGAATTTAGGACGAAACCTCCCTCCCATAGTGTTTGTTTTAGGTAACACTATGTCGAAGTGAAAAGCATTTACCGTTAAAATCAATGCTGATCATAAATTCGTACATTTAAAGTGGTTACAAGTCATACTCATTTCTCACTTGTGGTCGTATTTAATTCCGTGTCCGCTTTCTTTCCAAATATCTCAACTAGAACAAATTTTGCAAGTTGTATCCAAAATGTGCATTCCAAGGCCAAAAGAAAAGACACCAAGATGATTGCAATGCTTGCCACTAATTTGTTCTTGTAAACAAAAAGGGGAATAACTCCACTTCAAAATTGAGTTCATCAAACAATCCACAATAAAAAGCAGCCTCTCTTAGCTCATCCATCATCAACAATCCCCCTTTTATTTTCTTTTTCTGTCTCACTTTTGAAAATAAATAAATTTTAAAAAAAATTTGGCTTTTCCCTCACAAGTTAGCCTCCAAAATCATGGGAACCCCAAAATGAAAAACGGAAATCCTACATTTCCTTTTATATATATATATATATATATATATATATATATATATATCTCTCATATATATAGAGTGCGCCCCCCACA
>NC_024132.1:4551024-4562086 GCF_000346735.1 Prunus mume
GATCAGGCTCGCCCGAGTTAACCCGGAGCGGGAAATTCAACAAAGCTCTGGAGCCGCGCATTCTATAAGCGGCTCTGTCGTAAGCCAAAGCCGCGTCCTCAGCCGTTTCAAAAGTTCCCAGCCAAACCCTCGCGCCATTCTTTGCCGGGTCCCGAATTTCGGCGGCGAACTTGCCCCACGGCCGTTGCCGTACGCCCCTGTAATGCTTCCCTTTGGCGGGAACCACAGCGGGACCGGCTTTGGGAGGGGGCGGGACCCGGCCGGCCGGGTGGAGCGGGGGCGGCTGTTTTTCCTCCACCTCCCCCCCCCCGCAAACCTCCGGTTCCGATTTTACCGAAAAGTTTAAAGAACATGTATCAGCCGACCCGGACCCGAGCGACGGGACCCACCCGACGTTGACGGCGTCCCTTAGAACACCGTAGAGCACCATGTCCTCGGAATCGTCCTCCTTGAGCGGCAAATCGCCCCAGTTTTCGGTCAAGCACGGGTACAGGCTGCTGAAGCTGGAGCTCCGGGAGAAAATCGGACCCGTAACCGAGTTGGCCATCGAATTTCCCATCCGTAGATCCGTCTCGCCCAACAAGTGGCGCCGAATCGAGTCGAGGAGTGTGATATCCGCATCAGTTCCACTCTGTCCGTACATTTTGCAACTACGAAACTCCAAAATTTGGCAAAATTTCGGGTCTGGTACAAACCGAAATGTTTCTTAAAGCAGAGAGAGAAGAAGAAGAAGAAGAAAGAGAGTGCTGTTGTTTTGTGAGATTTGACGAGTTGTTCGAATTCTTTTTCGGGTTTGAAGAGGGTGAGGTTTAAATAGGTGAGTAGGTTCATGCACTTCAGAAGGCTGTGATATTTTCCGAAAAAATAAAATATTATTTTTTATATTTCTAAATTTATTTTAAGTACTAAATATTTTCGTGTGTGGATGATATTCTAATTTTCTCGAGGTCGACGACAGCTTCTTTGAAATTTCCCTAGTGTGCAAATTGTGCATCGTGGGTCCCGCATTTCAATTAATCACGTGACTAATTGAGTTCTCTTTTTTTGGAAATGAGGAGGGCCTGACGTCATCTTCTTACAGCAGCAATATGTTGTTTGTCGGTTTGCGTGGGCACATTTCTTTGTCCGTATTTGTCGACATTTCTCGGCCGTTCATCTTTTTCGCTTATTTTGGTAACTAGTATTAAAATGGAAGGTCTTTGTTTAAATCAAAAAACCCCATGATATTAACTTATTATTTGCGTCATAAATTATAACAAAATGCCACATCATCACCAATCGAGCCTACTTTTTCACTCTCACCTGGATTTTGTATGCCAATTGGTTGTAAATTTATGTACAACCAATTATTTTCCTACATTCACATTTTTATTATTCGCCATGTTTAGCGAGATGTTACTTTCAAGACTGATTGTCTATCTTGTTAGGCCATATTTCTCATTCACGTCCTCTGGTTTCACCTTTTTATCATCATCGGTTGTCTATGTAGGTTTGTTATATAGTTTTCTTTTCTCATTTGAAAAAAAAAATACTATCACGTAAACTCGTTTTTGGATGTGTGAATTTGACTGACAATTTGATAATAGAAAATAAGTTCAAATGGTTTGTAAGGTCCCAAGTTTAGTACTAGCTCTCCAGTTGGCTGGAGTAAAGTCTTATGTTGGCCGTCCTTAAGATTTTGAGGGCCCTGTGCAAAACGTAAATTTGGGCCTCATATAATTTAATACGAAAATACTATAAATAAAAATTTGCCATAACTTAATGTCATAAACAATTTTTTTATAACTAAAAGTCACCATCAATAAACATGTAATGACAATCCGAAATCAAATTCATAAAAATTAAAATGTTTCCCTTTGATAAAGTTAAATATTAGTATGTTTGGTACAAAAATAATAAGCTCATTGTGCCCCTATAAAGTCTTTTGCTGCCTCCAATAAGCAATCTGTGTTTAATAGAAAAAAAAAAATGGCAATCACAAATTAATGAGTAGTTACACACAAATGTCATTAACAAATAAAAATTCTGAAACCCTATAACCTAGAAGAAAACCCCAGCAAGAAATAGATAAATATTTCTAAAAACTATATTCCCATATAACTAATCATCAACATGATAATAATTTAATAAAATAAGTCATGTAATATATAGAATAGATTGAAATTTAGATACATACTTGAATTTGAATTGAGATTTGAAATTGACTATTTGATTTTGAGTGATCTTTATGAATTTAGGAATTAGGGTTCTTTTGTTGGTGTTGAAATTCCTAAAATTGAAAAAATAACAAAAATTGTCAAAGGATTGAAAAAAGAACCAAAGAAAGATTGATGAATGATGATATGATTACTTACTAGATAATTAGAAGAAACTATGAAGTTTTTTTTGTTTTGTTTTGAATGAAGAGAGTACTTTTCTTGGTGGAGAAAGCTTTTTTTTATTTTAAAGAAAAAAAAGGGGAGGAGTAGAAAGTGTTTAGGGGATGCATATACTGCTTCTGTGGTTAGCTAAGCTTTGATGTTTCCTTTTTTAAAAGGCTTTTTGTTTTTATTTATTTATAATTATGAAAAATTTGTTGTTATAATGCAAAAATAGTATATAAAAAAAAGAAAAAAAGAGATAGACTTCGATGATAATCAAACTCAAGCAGTTTTGTTAAGTGAATACGCATTAGAGCCAACTCCACCAGATGCACTCTTGTGTAAATGTATAGCACAATATAATATATATACAATTCCTATAATATTAATATACATAAAATATAAATATTTTTTTTTTCGGGGGCCCTGAACGGTGGCGCCACTTGCACCACCCCAGGGCCGCCCTTGCTTATGTGTAGAACCCGCATTTTGTAAATACTAATTCGTAATTTGTTAGATCTAAGATACAACATAATTAGAACCACACATTTTTCAAATCTTCATTAAGTACAATTACTAGAGGCAAAAACATCGAAACTTAAGCAGAAACCATAGTTAAAATTTAACCAAAAAACCTAGCACCAAGTAAAAAAAATGTTGTCAAAGTTAATCAATTTTTGCTTTGGTTCTACTTCAACCAAAGGTATGATCAGTCGGTCAATCTTGAGGAAAAAAAACACAGGCGAAGAAAAGTTGTCTCTTTATTTATTTATTTTTCTTGGTCAATTAGAAGACTAGGCAAAAATCTGAATATATTTTCCTCTGAAATCTGGCGAGCTAAAGAAAATTTAAAACGAGCTGAAAAGGACATCTTCTCATTGGTTTACGGATTCATCGGTCCTAGACATCCCTACAAAATATTTTTCTTTGGATAAGTCTCCACAAATTTAAAGTCAATAGGTCCAAAATCAACGCAGAAGGATTTGTGCTGTGAGTAGGACCCACCTCTCTCTCTCTCTCTCTCTCTCTCTCTCTCTAAATTTGCACTCCCCCACTTTAACGTCCCTTCAAGGAAGGTGATTCACTTGAAACCCTTTTTTCCTGTTTAACTTTTAATTATTTTAATTATTTTATTAAATTAAAGATGAGATATATCCAAACTTTTGGAGGATCTAAATGGCCCCCAAGTTGTCGATCCATTTGTAAAGAGCACTAAAATAGCTTTCCATCTGGTTATTGCTTTTTGGGATTGCTCAGTTGTAACTTCACTTGCATGATAATGGAGCCACTTGTGATATTTTGTACTCATTCTCTCCTTAATCTTGTATAGGATTAATTATTGCTCTTAATGCTTTGGACATTCATTCGTATTAGTACTTGATTACATATTAGATGACAACATTAGACAGTTTTCATTTTATTTAACTTACTTAGTTAATGGATGCTTCCATTTGTCTCAACCTAATTGAAGGAATCAGATTCGGCTTACATAGATGTTGAGAATGATATATAAATGTTATAAATTCATCAGTGGTTGATTGTTATAACATTACACTATTTGGTGGGTTTTCACAATTGGAGATTTGAAGAAATTGAAAGCCCTAATAAAATGTATAATTGCATAGCCAATTGCCTCGCTAGGTATCCTTCTTCCCTTTCAAGGGGACATGGGCATGGCCCAGTGATGGAACTAGGATTTCACATTAGAGGGACCCTTTATAAAACTTGTATTCTCTTCATAATTATCTTGAATTTCATATTTAAAAAGAGTTCATAAAGCCCAATATTAAGGTGCACAACTCATACATAAAAAATGAAGAAAATTAAAAATTCATGAAGTTTTAAACAAAAGAGGAAGAGAAAGAAATGTTAAAACTTTATGAGTTTTTAGTGCAAATATCATGAACTAACCTAGAAGATTTAAGGGAGACGAGTAGAAGGGAGATCAAGATATTTTATAATTAATTTATAGACAAAAAGAACATAATATTTTATCTTATTTTAGGGTAAATATCCTAGAACTAATCTAATATATTATAATATTATATATCATATATAATATACAAATAGAAGAGGTAAAAATGGAGTGGGGACCTGAAACCACACTCGTCGCATGCGGGAATCTAAACTATTGATGATAAGTTGAGTTTTCATTTTAATTCAAAATACAAGGGTGTAGAAGATAATGATTTTTGCGTGGTGCTAAGATGGGTTAAGATTGAATTTTGCTCCAAATGGTGTATTAAACTAGAAATAGATAAGGGAGTGGTTTCCCCACTACTATTTAGGTTTTGGTGATTTATATGTTAAATAGTTTCCATAGCTAAGGCTGAACTAGATGCTAGATACTTATCAACTTCCATCACTACCAATCCAACGGAAATACATACGTACGTGTACACACGTATAAATATTCTCTTATCATATAGTTTGACATGTTATTTTAATTAAAAAACCTACCTAATAGTAATTCAATTTTTATTTTTTTTCACAAACGATAATTGAGTGGGGTCCTGGAACCACACTGGTCCCATGTTGGCTCCTCCCCTTGCATGGCCTAATGCTAAAAGGGGACATGGCCTCACACTATTGCTTCATAGAAATTTGTGTTGAGGAAGAAGAGGAGGGGAATAATACTTTAACTTAGTTGACCTTCAAAGATTTTCAACAAATTCTTATGTACGACCATTTATGTGATGTTATCAATAACATGTGTGTTTATTTATTAAAACTATAACTTAAATTTGTGAACTATCAATTATGTTATCCACTTATATTATAGCATTTGAATAAGCCACAACACGTGACGGTATGACCGTCACATGTTTCATACTCCTACAATCGCACTATGCTCCCTTTCTTTTTAAAAAAATGATTTTATTATCTAACTATATACATGTAGAAAACGCAAGTGTGAAAATCGCCAATACTGATATATCGAATTTCTTCACAATCGCTCTCTCGCTACGCGAGGAGAGTCATGCGTCAATATTAGGGTTTCCTTCCACATTCAGCAGACATCGCCTTCCTGATCTTGACAGTGGTCGTCGTCATTGTGGTTGTGTGGTTGTGTGGGTATGCAGCCTTTGTGGTGACTTGGTGGTAAGGGCTATGTTAGGGATTTTCGCAAGGTGCTAGTGGTGTCGACTGGGAGTTTACTAGTGGTTGGCTTCTAGGATTTCTTGGATTGAATGAATCTGGTGCATTCTAGGATCCTCGATGTTGGGCCCGATTTTCGGGGAATAGGGTTGTTGGTTGCGATCTATGTTCCCATCTCTCTGGGTTCTTCTGTGGTGGGGATCTAGTATCCGGGTGGTGATAGAGCCTTTACTGTTGTTGAGAAATATTTCGTTGAGTTTACTGAAAATGTGAGGGAGGCCGACCTCAAGGAGCCTCCCAATTCTCCTTCGCTAAAATGTTTGTAGGCTTGGCATCCAATAAATGTTCCTCTTATGATGCTCTTCTGTTATAAGTTTGTCAGGCTAAGAGGCCAATTTTGATCCCCCTTACCCTGTCGAGTAGGGGTCTAGATTAAGATTCATGGAGTTGGTATTGGTACTTCTTCTGGCTATGTTCTGACGCTCACCACCTGTTGTTCTATATTTCGGACTATGCATGCAAATGAGTTTTTCTTTGACAATATTACGTTGTGGCAGGTTGTTCTATCCGGAGCTTGGAGGTGTGCTTTGTCTTGTTTGTATTCTTTTGGGTTCTTTGTAGCTGTCTAAAGTGACTTGTGTCTGACTCTCTTATTAGTTCATAACATGTGTGGTACTTTTTTCTACTGTATGTGATTTTTCTAGGAAAGTTTTAACGATGTCACTGTATTCGTGCTGGCCTTTTGTATGCTTTTTTCACTTATGAATGAAATCATATTTTCAAAAACAATGATGTTAAAAAAAAAAAAGTTAAAATCGTCACCAATTTTTAAAATTAAATTTTTGTTTAAAAACTAAAACTAGAAATAAATATAAACAAAAGGGAGAACTCTGCCTAAATGAAAAGTAAGAATATTAATCATCACGCAAGTTAGATACAAAGGAAGGGCACATCCTTCGAGGAGAAAGCAGCGCCACGTCAGCTTTGACGTTGATTACTTGACCGACGACCGTGGCGGTCTCAGTAGACTCTGACCGCAACGGCAGGAGAACAATTCTCCCAACGTTTCCATAAATAGCAACTTGGCTAGCTACGTGACAACATCCGCACGTGCCAAGCCCAACGATGACATATTCCCCACTGCGAAACCTTATCTACAAAACGACAAGAATAAATTATTAAAACGACTTTTCACAAACAAAATGCATGAACGAACACACAACAGTGACCACCACGATAATAATTAACAAACCTAATTCACCACATGTCTAAATTAGGAGCTTACTTGGTACCTTCTGGGCACCACAGCAATGGGCCCCACACTTCCACTTGGAACATATTAATTTCCCGTAATATAATTATTTTAGGACAATCATGCATTTTCGGTATTTTTTGGTTGCTTATTTTATTCAAGCAATACCGGAGATGAGATATTCGAATCAAGAATTTAAGTGCAAAAATAATTGTTCTTAACCACTTGAATTATAAATCCGTTACTATTTTTATTTTTTCGTTGAATTGTATTATTTTATATTTTATTAGTCTGGTAAGGTAGGTGTCATGCTATGCTATGTTAGCGGATCTGTGGATGCTATTGTAGAGTTGAATTCAAAATCCAAAAAATTATTATAACAAACAAAAATCTAGATATTTTAAAAAATAATTAATGCAAGTTGCAACCTTATTTAATTAATATATATGTGCCTTAGCTTCAGATTTCAACCAAGTTGCTGATTTTGTGTATAAAATAATTAATTTTCTAAAGATCTGAGTTTGAATTTGATCATTGATGGTGTGTACAGGATCATTAAATTCTAAAACTGATCAAATTAGAACTCAAAAACCAAGTTCCTGGTCATAATAGAAGACCTTCCAAGATTAGAAAGCTAATTAGATTCTCAGCTGCTTTTTTATTATTATTATATATATAAAATAATAATAATAAAGAAAAACCATGGCTGGCACACTCCAAACCCTAAGTGAGCTGTGAAGAATCTGCGTTCTGTGGAAAAATAATTATGATTTTGGAGATTCACTATTATACTCAATATGAGAGTTTAAATTATAAAAATACCTCATATGAAATGGACTTTAAAAACACACTTAAAGTCCATTTACAACATAACAAAGATGTTTCTAACTTCTTATAAATTACAAAACTGTCATCGATTTCTTAAAACAAGCTCAACCACAAAACCTCATAAAAAAACCAAAACACTCAATAGGTCAACAAAGTAATTTAATAATCAAAATTAAATTCAATAGGGCCAACTGTTTTTTGGATTTGTTTATAAAAATTAAATAGTGTAGGGTTGATCTACATCATTAGTGCTAAGAATGGAGTATTTCAAATTAATTTCAAAATGTTCAATGTAAGCATGAGACAAAGTTGATGAGCAATAATTTTCAAAATGTTGTCAGCATTTGCGGCATAAATAAAGCTCTAAAAATATAAATAAATGAATGAAATATTGGTTTTATAATTATTGCAAGTTGATGAGGAAGAGTCAGAGTTTCAATTGGTTTATTAATTAAAATCACAAGATTACAAAAAATGGCTAAACATGATATATATATATATATATACATATTATTCATTTGGTGGCTTTGTGAAGAAGAAGAAGGAGGAGGAGGAGATTAGAATAACAGGAATTGAAGCACGTTTTGGCTTGTACATAATAATTGTGGGCGGTCATATGGGAATGCGGCAGCCTGCCCATTTGTTTTGGTTTTGCAACTTGCATTACTTAATTTTGAAGCTTTTTTAATTTGATATTACTTTCTTGCATTTGCTTTATTAGGTTAATTAGGAAAAAAAATAAATTATTTTTACCATATTATTGATTGCATCTCTCGTGACTAGCACTATAAAATATGTGATCAATAATGTGGTCGACATGAGTATATTTTATACCATTTTGAATTATTTATCTAGAGGGGTTTTTTTCTTGCAAAGTCTTGATATTGGGCTTGCCCCTTGCTTGCCATAATAGACCCAAAAGGCTTAGCGAATGACTTGGTGCTTTTCTTTAGTGGATCCTTGGGACTTTAGGCTTGACATGAAAGGCTTAAAATGTGGGGCTAGAAACCCACGCGTTTCTAGTGAAAAGAATATAATCCGCGTTACATTTTAATTTTGGCTATGCTTGAGCATGGGTGAAATTAAGCTTTTCTTTAAGAGCTTTATTGGCCATGATTTCTCAAATGTTATGGCTTTCTTGGCCATGTAGGATCACTAACCCTTGCCATGGTGTGAAATCTCATGGATCATGGTCTTTTGCTTTGTATGGCATGGGTTTACTCTTTCTTAAATTCATACATGCATGGTTCCCAAAAGAGCTTGCTTTACGACATCGATTGTTGCCTACTTTTGAGGTTTAATTCTTATGATGTAATCGAAACCTTATGCTTTACTCTCTTGATACCCTTTATTTTACTCTTACGATCGTATATTATATTGGGCTTCAATACACTCGAACTTCTCTAATTTTCTTTGAGCATCAACAAGTCCAAATTTAGGTTAAATACAATTAGCACTTTCTTTGTATCCAATTCAATTAGGTACCCCCCTCTGAGAAATTCAGGAAAGTTTAGTCATTTACTAGCATCAAAGAGATGTACCTACAAGCGATATTGGAGAAAAGGGGAATCGAACTTAGGACCTCGAATGCATGGGTAAATACTCATAACTACTTGAGCTGCAAGCCTCAATTTGTAAAGTTGGAAGGTGATGTACACGAAATGGAGTTTTATATATTACTTCATCTGAATTCTTGACCCTATAAACGCTTTTGCAGCTCTGATGATAACAGATGGTGATAACAATTGTTGTTATTGTTATAGATAGAACATGGTATATGTAAGAATGACCTCATTGGGCTGGTTTTCTAGAGGACCTTGTCATGCAGCTGGAAGAATGAGCTCAGATGTCATATGAGCTTTAAATATATTACCGACAGTGCGTAACAAGTGTAAACACTTCATCCATTCACAGTGTGAACAACTGAATATGAATGAAGACAAAAAATTTTACTCATTCAAGAGTTAAAAGAGTAAGCAATAACTAGGTTTACATAAAATATTGGGATTTGATGTTGCTTGTGGAATACGAGTAGGACAAGTCTTTCTTTGCTTCATCCTCGCAGAAATAGAAGACTGGATAAATTAAAGCTGGTAATGGGAAACAAAAAAGAAGAAGCTGTAATTCTAAACAAATACATCACCATAACAACCTACACACACAAGCTATCGTCGAGTCCAAGTAGGCTATCATCGAGAAATTTCCATTGTGGTAGCCTCGAATGGAGCCACAGAAGGTTGGTTGGTCACTAAATTTGGGACCCTCACTTCTTGCAACTTGAAGGCAATTATTTCTCAACAATTGATTGCAAGTAGCTGTCTTGCCTAACTGATATAAGACAGATTTTGAAGATAATTAATCCCAATTTTAAACATGTTTTCACTGATAAAAATTAGCTGTGCAATCCATAAAACATTTTGTACCTTTAGCAGAAAGTAAAACTGTATGCAAGTCACCAGACAAGCAAGCATTTATCAGCTGTATATAAAACTTCTGCAGAACATGTTGTTCCACATAACATGTTTAAATTATTGGTGGTCATTTAAAGATCAATGCATAAACGCTCATAAAACCATATCACAGGAACTGACAGATCCCGCTCGCAAAATTTTATTTTAGCATGAAAATTCAAGCATTACATTATTTCTAAGAGAGATGAACAATACTGTCTTCAAAATAATGATCTGGGATTTGTTTCTGAGGCGCATAAAAAACAGGTTAAAGACTTTTTCATGGTTTCATTTAAGCATAAGAGTTTTTCCCAACAAACAGAGACTTATATCTTCTTGATCATGATCAATGCCGGATAGTGTGACTCTTTCAATCAATGAAGTGTTCAAAACTTTGTTTTAATAACTTCCCCTTGTTTTAATTCGAAACGCGCCTTGAAAACTTGGTCCACTCAGAAACCCATTAAATTTATCCGACGAAAACCATGCACATGATTTCGTGTAGAGGGGTCGGGGTGGTTAACACAGACTTAACAGTGGAGCAAACATACAAAAACCATGCAACAAGGAGATTAGCAAACATACAAAAATTCTAGTATTATTTAAAACAATATCAGACTAAAAAAATTTGGTGGCCCTCCGTGATTTGCACGAATTATGTTTATCTTGTTTATTTGTTCTTATCTCTTTGTTTAAATAAAAGAAGAATGAGACTTGGCAAACTCTTGGACTTAGTAAGAGCTCCCCCACTTCACTTGCTCAGTGCTTTGTCAATATACTATATTAGTTCTTAAATATATAGAGGGAGTTTCAATTGAGGGATTATTTGAGGGACATCTTTGTAGGCTCATCACACATTGTTTTTCACTGATCCGAATTTTTAGATATTCGATCAACGATCATGTCTGCAAAAAATCATTTGAATCCGAAATCATTTAACTACTTAAGTATATGATTGTTATTTTAATCTTTTCTTGTCTATAAACTATATTCTTCAATATTATATATTAGATGCAGTTTAGTTGAGCTGTATAGGGCCTTGTAGACCTTTAGAATTATCAACACAATGGTTG
>NC_024132.1:4562096-4598376 GCF_000346735.1 Prunus mume
ACCTCATTAAGGCTGGTACTTAAGGGTTTGGATTGGGTCAGGTCAAACCAAGATTGAAAATTTATGAATTATTTTTTTGTCTTATTTCTACCTGAAGATACTTTATATTCCAATACAACCTTGTTCGGCTTGTTTGGGTTCTGCAAACAGGTGTGCCCCTACAAATACCTTGAAAATGTATTTGGACGCATTTATTTTCTGAATGTTTCCAATCAATGTTGTCAATTGTCCATTAACTCTAACAAATAAATTAAGGGGCTCGATCCTATACCTAGGAGGTTATAGACTTTATCAACTAGACTAGTCGGCAGAGCAATCCCCCTAAAAAATTAACTCAACTATTTTAATTGAAAAAAGAAAAAGAAAAAAAAAAGATTTCTTTGTTTGTCTTGGGATCGCTTGGTTGGCTTTTAATCATAGCTTCTTATTAATTATAAGTTGAAGGAATATCTTGCATGTTTGGGTTTCCAATACAGGGCTTATACTACAGGTCAAGCAATGCTAAGACAAGTAGAGAATTCATTTCCCAAAGAAAAAAAGGGTGTGTTCGAAAAGATATATATTGGTGACCAAGAGAGAGAAGACAAAACACAAAATAATTCACAACATTATCGAAATGGATCCTTATTTTGACAAAATGATGTTATAAACTTAACTACTCTAATTTACGAAGAGCGAGATTTGAGATCAGATATGTACGAGGGCGGACACATTGTCCTAATCAACTAGCTTAACTTACAAATACATCACATGGATACTTTCATACTCATTTACAGAACAAACATATTTTATGATGTGCGTGGCAATAGAATGCGTACGCGTATGAAATGAAGAAAAATCAGATACTTCTACTTCTTCCCAAAAGCATTAATAAATAGAATTTGTATACGTACATTGTTCTTGGACAACGTAAATAAAATTCGACAACCATTTCCGGACGTTGCAATGCAAAATTCAAAGAGTAGAACATGGGAAATGTCATTTAGTTCACACGTCCTGCATAAATAAAAAATTATTTATAGGGTAAATAAAGTCGATAACTTCGCATAAGTCGATTAAATATAATTCAAGACATGAATAAAATAAGAGAAACTCGAGTAGAAAATTTGAAACCAGCTTGTTTCTGGAACCAAAAAAAGACAACAAGGGGAGAGCAAATTCTCCGGAGGTTGGCTTTTACTTGCTTGCACGTTAATGTCAATTGTTTTTGTCTCTAGAATCTTAAATTATATTAAGGGCATCCAATTAAACAGCAGAGCTTAACGAAATATTAGAGCCAGAGATGACTAAATCCTATGTTGATTAACTTTGTCTTTATCCCCTTGACCTTGTCTGGATTTTGGTAATGATTCCACTAAGCGATTTTATTAATGTTGATGATTATATTTTAACTCTAAAGATGCACTTTTGTGAAGCATCCAGGAAATCAACCACTACTTAAAACCAAACCAAAATCCTTAAAATTAGCTTCCATTGAGTAGAAGACGTCAAAGTGATAAAGCTTAGAATTCCATTGAGGGATCCCTCAAATAAGCTTATTTGAGGGACACCCCTTGTAGGGCCCACTCCGGATTGTATTTCACTAATCCAAACCGTCTATTTTGTAGATACACATTCAAAGATCATCTCTACAAAAAATCACTTGAATCCGATATCTTTTGACCATGCAATTGAGTTATTGAAATTTTAGTATTTTCTTGAAGCACCGTGTTCATTGATTTTGTAGGACCCAATTAGATGTCGAAACGGTTTTCGATTTGTCTAATTTTTTGTAAGGATGATCTATGAATGAAGACCTAAAAAATAGATGGTTTGGATCATTGGAAAAAAAATTGTAGGGTACCCTAAAGGGCGTCCCTCAAATAAAATTATTTGAGGGATCCCTCAATAGAAGGGGACTGTATATATATACATATATATGTACTATCATCGTACATGGATTGCATAATCCCAACATGAGTTCTCGTTGTGTGAAAGAGCTCACACAAAAGAAAAGCAATAATACTAGTGACATCAATTGATGTGACAATTTCTTATTTGTTGAAAGACTGTAATATTAGTTAATATCCAAAAATTAGTGTAATAAGTTTTTCTTTCTATTTCTCGTTATGTGAAAGAGCTCACACAAAAGAAAAGCAATAATACTAGTGACATCAACTGGTATGACAGTTTCTTATTTGCTTAGCGTCTAAAAATTGGTGTAATAAAGTTTTTCTTTCTATTTTACCCGTTCTCAAAAAAGAAGTATAGTGATAGGTAGTTCAGAATCAGAATAGATCGAATTCAGAGAACAAATCAACAAAAAATGCTATTTACCGAAGAAAAAGAATAAACTTCTAGAAAGTGAAAAAGAGTTCAATGCTTCATCATCTGATACATTAAGAAATACTAATTTTGAGGAGTTACTTAGAGATAAAACAAATCAATTACTCGAAATGAAAGAATGAAAGTGAGATTAATGATCCAACGGTGGAGATCAAGTAGAAGAGTTATTACGTAACATTACGCAGAAGGTTGTAATGGATAGAACGGGGCCCGCACTAGAAGAAAAAGTAAAAGGATCCTTCGTCTCTCTGTCATCGAACCTTCAGCATGGAAGTCCTCTCCTTCTTTTCCCTACTCTATAAATATAGAAACCTCTCCTCAACTTCCAATTCACTCCCAACTTCCACTATCAACAAAATTCAAAAACAAGAATCCCTCTCTCCTCTCTCTCTCTCTTCTTCTCTCAGAGATTTCTTCTGTAAAAACAAGAAAATTTGATAATATTGCTTGTTTTCAATGGCTTTGAGTTCAGACATGGCGGGTTTAGATCAGGTCTCGGCTCTCGAACTCATCAAGAACCATCTTCTCGGTGAGTTCTCGCCCGCAGCCAAGAGCTCCGTCACTGAGCTAAGCGACTCTGCTTCCAGCTTCCCCCAAAACCAATGGAGCCCCGAGGCCAATTCCGACCTTTCCAGATCTCAATCTGACTCGCTTTGCTCCAAATCCTCGTCCACTTTTGATTCTTCAATCGAAATCTCCGACTACTTGAATTCCAATGAGATCTTCGAGTTCGAGTTTAATTCCACCGATTTTCTCGATTTCGAAGCTAAACCTCAAGTCATCGACCTCACCACCCCCAAGTCCGCTGATTTGAGGTCCCAAAATTCGTTCGAATTTGAATCCAAGCCTCAAATCAGTGATGATTTCTTTGAATTCGAACAAAAGCCCCAGCTCTTGAACAGGACACCTCCGAAACCGGCCAACCCGACGCGGAAACCCTCGCTCACAGTCTCCTTACCGAATAAAACCGAGTGGATCCATTTCGCGAGCTCTGACCCGGCCGTGAAGCCGCCGGTTCAGAAGTCGAGTTCGAATGAGGAGAAGAAGAAGCACTACCGCGGGGTCCGCCAAAGACCGTGGGGCAAGTATGCGGCGGAGATCCGGGACCCGAACCGGAGAGGCTCCCGGGTCTGGCTCGGGACCTTCGACACGGCGATCGAGGCCGCCAAGGCCTATGACCGGGCGGCGTTCAAGCTGCGCGGCTCCAAAGCCATCCTCAACTTCCCGCTCGAAGCCGGCAAGGCCGAGCCGGTCGCTGCCGTCGAGAGAAAACGACGTCGTGAGGAGGACAGAGAAGAAGTGAAGGCGGTGGCGGTGAAGAAGGAGCGGTTGACGGAGGCGCCAGAGGCCGTTGGGTTCGTAAGGGATATGCCCTTGACGCCGTCAAGTTGGACGGGGTTTTGGGACTCTGAGTCATTGGAAGATGTGAAGGGGATATTTAGCGTTCCGCCGTTGTCGCCGTTATCTCCTCACCCAACGATGGGTTATCCACAACTTATGGTCGTGTGAAGGATTTTTAACATCGAATTTTTATCGACGACATGATGTGTTATTATTAGATTAGAAGCTGGGTTTTTTTTTTTAAATTTCTTTAAATTAAAAATTACAACAAAAAAGAAGTATATAAAGTCCCGTATGTAACGTGAGACCTTCTGATAATGAAAAGAGGATTTGGTTGATTAAAATTTTTTGTTCTGGGCGATTGGTTTGATACTTGTCACTTTCATGTATTTATGATGAGAAATTTGACAATGTAGTTTGTGAAAATACATACAATTATGACATTTTGTAAATAATAATAAAATCATTATGAACTCAATTGAGCGTTTTAAAAATGACAATATTATCTATAAATGAGGATTCGAGCACATAATCAACTAAGTCTCGTATGTAGAGATGATCTTTTAGATCTTAATTCGAATCGTTGATTACTTCTATCTAAGTTACAGACAGCTTCATATTTAGGGTCAAAGTTAGACAAGTTATATACAGAGGAGCAGTACAATTTTTTTTCTTTTAATTTCTTAAAAGAAATAATAATTTCCCTTGAAGAACTCAAGCAAACTCCATTTTCCACTGTCAACAAAAAACACCTTTGTGATGTATATTACTACGATCTGCTTTTCTAGTTAGGACTTTTGTTATATGTGTTTTTTCAAACATTCGGAACTTTTTGAACTTTGACTTGGATAAAACAAAAATAATTTAAAACGTTTCTTTGAACTCGGTCATTAAATGATGCAGTTGAAAATGATACATCAATATTCTATTCATTATAAATAATTAAGATTTGAAATACTAATTTGGATTTGTTTTCACACAATCTAGCATGTGTTTTTAAGTCAACGATCTAGCATTGCTGTTTTAACATCTGAAGCAAGTTGACGTTTTCATTAATTTTAATTCTGATATTTGTAGAAGCGCTGGAAGGACCTGAAATAATATTTTCTTATTGGAATTGGTACTTTCGATGTTTTGCTGATGCTTTTACTGATACTATTGAAGTATATTTGGTGAAGTTTATCTTCAATTAAAAAAAACAAACAAAAAACTGATTAGAGTATGCGACACATAACACACTCATAATAAATCTTAGGAAATAAGATTTTGGCTTTTCTATGGGACACCAACTAGCTAGAATATTTGATCAGTTGAGGGAATCACGCTACAAAATATTGCTGATGACACATGAAGGATAGTAAAAAAATGTCCTCGGCAAGTACGTGCTAATGTCAATGTCCAGACCAAGTACAACACTCATCTGTCCTCAAATGGAGTCTTTTCCAGATATACGTCATTTCCATTTCAGTGTTTAATTGGTAATGTCAAGATAAAAATAGTGTTACGAACTAATTTTTAATATAGTGGTATTAGGTTCGACTCACTTCAATACGAGCACGGTAACAAAATAAATAAAACAATTAAGGAGGAGTTGACAAATAACAGACGTTGTGAGCCACCGTTCCTGAAATATTAGTCCCCCTTCTAGAGTCGAGATAAAAATTAAGTGTGATATCATACAAGTTAAAAAATATCTTCAAGTAATTATATCCCCATAATTGGTTTCACATACAATGAGAGAGAGGTTGCGTAAAAGCCGTCATTTAAGTATGCATTGATTTGATGATTCGACGACAAAATTAAGAGCACGTGTCTGATATACGTATAAGTTAATAACTGGGAATATCATTCTAGCTAGTCTCCATTCGATGTATTGACCAAGATTATAACCGGCCTATACAGACCGCTACCCAACTGACTTGAAATTGTCTCTTTGTCTTCTGTGTTCAGATTTCAATTAGTTATAGTTTGAATAAGTAGCCATCCAAAGTCAAAAACATGTGCTTTGTGAAAAATTTAAAATAAAAAAGGGCTTTTGTAAGGTTTTCTTTTGAGTGCAGTCACATGTCAAAGTAGTAGTGAGATTCAACGATATGTTAATCAGATGATCGATAAAATTGAATTTAAGATACCAACTAACTCTTAGTTTAGTAATATTTCTCTTTTTAATATTGGATAAAAAAAGTTATAAGTTCGAATTCCCTAATTTGAATGTGCTCAAACAGCAGAGATTTTGTATGACAAAAGGATCGACATTATTATTACCAACTCATTTAAGTTGGTTTGTCACCATTTGCAATTTTGATTGGTGACCATTTCGTAATTAATAGTTATATGTTAGGTTTTCAGTTGTGAAATTTATGTCTAGTTGTGGTTAGTGTGAGCTCTAACTAGAATTGCAAGTCCAAACATTACAGTTTGTGCAAAAATCCTCTCGGGAGCTATGTGGAGAAAATATGGAGAGTGGAGAGTGGAGAGGGAGAGAGTTTCGGGTATTTTTCTCGAGTTTTAGAAGTAGATTTAGATGTACCTTGAATGATAAATGAAACTATCTATTTATAGGAGCTTCAGAGGCTAGGGTTTCGTAGAGAATAAAACTCTTATTAGGAAGAAGTTTATTCTCTACCCAAACTCGTAGAGATTGAGTCAATTAGGAATTTGATTAGGATCCAAATCTCCTAATTTGATAATGACTATATCATTTTATTAGGATAATATCTGAATTAATGATATTACCTTATTAAATAAAGATAATATCCTATAATTAAGATATTATCCCTATTAATTAATTGGCCAAATAAATTGATTTGATTAATTAATTGAAGGGATAATCTTCTTTTTCACGTAGCGTGCTATGATTGTAGACGAAAATATTTGCTCCAACAATTAGCATTTCGTAATATTTAACATAAATAAATTATACAATCATGTTACTCATTTCAATCAACGGTTCACACTTACTTGTAAGCAAGAGATTGTAGTTGGTATTTCTCTTTTGTGAAATGCATGATCTGGCATTTCCCTTTTCCCTTGGTAATCTTTGACCTAGTGAAAGTCATGCCTGCAAATTCAATCCATAATTAATAGTTGTTCTTGGTCTACTGTCTGTGTCATCCAAACCGTCACAACTGTGCATTCAACACCTGCGGGGGGTTTACTTTTCCTCCCAATTTTGAAACATTAGATCAAATTCTGACTATTCAATCAAACAATTAAACTCGTGGGTGGGGCTTGAGGTTGACCGCAGAAACCTTTGAAATTTTGAATATTGGCACTCACCTTTGACCGCCAAAAAAAAGTTAGAAGACGAAAGAGAGAAGAAGACAGTGATGATGAGCACTTAGCATATTTATAGATATATTTGCTAACTTCACTCTTACTAATACTGAATATTTTGTATTAATTTGACGGAGTGCAGTTTGGGATTTGGTCATGGAGTCGCTCTGTTGAATAATAATTGGTAGGTCTCGGTGTTGTGTTGTGTGGCTCTGCAACTCGTACGTGGAGCTGTAGCATTTTATTGCCAGCACCACTTGTCACCAGAAAAAAAGGAAAAATCATGTACAAACAAAGTCCCAGTGGGTCTTTCACCGACGACTAATTCATCCATCCATCCATATCTGTGTTGTCTGGTTTTGCGAACTAATCTTCAGTAGTCCAATGGATACCTATGAATGACGTGGTATAAAGAGATGCGTTCCAACTTGCATGTAGTGTTAACTAGTGTGTTGTCTGCTAGGGTTGAGGTGGGTCATTGTGTCGTGCGCCTTGCAACAGCTACATGGAAAACTCTTCACAATTTTTCTTTTTCTTATTCTTTTTTGTAAATATCCAATGAAATCACAAGAGACTTGTAACTTAGCTGATTAAGAACGTGAAATTATGGGTCAAATTTACGAAATCTATCACAACCGCACTTGCCAAAATGCATGATTACCTAAGTTAGTAATACTAAAATGAAGGTACTTTAATGTCTGCCCTTTTTACACTCAAATGAGAATCTCCTTCCTTCCAAATTAGATTAATTTAAAGTAGTTTAGTGCTTAAAGTACCTAACTTTTTAAGTACTTTGTTGCCGCACAATATACGTGACGACAACAAGGCCGCTACCGCCACCCCTCCACATCACAGAATGAGTGTGGTGAAGGCTAATGGTAAGCCTTCCCCAATGACCAAGGCATACATAATTCCCTTTCATCTTGCTCCAACAAGTACCAATGCACATAATTACCACAGTTGAAGATGTTTAAAATTCAAGAGTTGATGGTACATATGTCAATGGCTTATGCACCCTAAACCTTTTTATTCTATAATTGTTTTTAATTTTTCTCAATAAAAGGAAGGGAAAAAAAAAAAAAACATGGTAATATATATAATCAACCGATGATGATCCGATGGAGGCACATTTAGGGAGATGGGTTTCTATTATATTACAGGTTGTGCACGACTTCAAAGCCCCTTGACTTCACAAGTTGAAATTTCAAAGTTTTGGTTGGTGGCATCTTAATTTTATTTATATATAGAGAGAGAAAGAGAGCGAGAGCGCTTTCATTGAGGGACACTCTTGTAGAGCTCATTCCATATTGTATTTTACTAATTCAAATCGTCTATTTTGTAGATTTTCATTCAAAAATCACTTCTACAAAAAATCACTTGAATCCGATATTATTTGACCATTCAATTGAATTATTGACGTTTTAGTACTTTCTTGAATCACCGTATTCATTGATTTTGTAGGACACAATTGGATGTCGAAACAGTTTTCGATTTCTCTAATTTTTTTACAAGGATGATGATTGTAGACTTAAAAAATAGATGGTTTGGATTGTTGAAATTTTTTTTGTAGGGAACCCTAAAAAGTGTCTATCAAATAAAATTATTTGAAGGACCTCTCAATAAAATGGGACTATATATAGTTTAGTTACATTCGCAATCAAAACTGAGAATTTCCAATTCCAATATTTGGGAAAGTGCAAATGAAGCACAATCTGAAGATATCAGAAGCTTGATTTTAGGCGAATAGTTTAAGTCTATTATTCAAGGTTGTGAAGAAGAAGATGAATTAAAGCAGTAAGTTCTTAATTAATTAATATATAGTGCTTATCTTTTAATTCAAAGTATAAATTAGAAGCTTAACCTCACAAGTCAAAGTCATTATGCATTCCTTGTTTCATAGACAAATTGGTTTCTCATCCCAATGACTTATATTTTGTTTGTTGCTTTGTATATGACTATGCATGATGTAAGAAAACAATATGTTGAACATGATATTTAATGTTATCGTGTGGTTTGGGAATGTATCCCTCAAGGACTCTAACATGTGTGCTAAATGAATTATAATTCTCTCTCTCTCTCTCTCTCTCTCTCTCTCTCTCTATATATATATATATATATATATCAAAGAATTGACATGTTAATTTTTTTTATACAAACGAAGAGATGTTTATATAATTTATTCAAAGGGTGAAGATAACCACCACCATAATGAACTAGTCACACTTAAATATCGAATTTGATATATATTGTTCTTGTCATCCATATGAATTGAACTTGAGACATCCTCCAACCAAGTGAAGACAAATACTCATGATATGTTGGGGTACCCATGATACGCTGGCATGTCCAGTGTGTAATGAGGATGCATCATACACTAGGTTGAGAAGTAAGTATTGTTGTGTTGGGCATGTCACTACTTATCGATGAATCATCTATGGCGCAAGAATACTAAAGACTTTAATGGTCGTTGGGAGATGCGACATCCACCTAGAGAATTTTCAGGAGACGACATCCTTGATCAGTTTGATTAGCTTATACCATGCCTGCCTTGTGAACATCCTAATAATAAAGAAAGGAAGAGGAATCGCAATAGTGAAGAATTAAATTGAACGAAGAAGAATATTTTGTTTGAGTTGGACTGTTGATTTAAGTTGAAAATTAGGCATAACCTTGACGTTATGCATATTGAGAAAAATATATGTGATAGTCTTATTGGGACATTGTTGAATACAATAAATCCTGAATCCAACTTAAAATCAACTACTCTAATAATATTTAATGAAAAACAACAAGTAGCTATCTAATCCTCCTTGTCACAACGTGCTGCCATGAAAGTATTGTTATCCTTAGCAGGGAACAAGTCAAGTACCACTATCTCCCTATTAGTGATGGGATCGAGAATATCAACAGGTGATTTAAGTTGGGGCGTAGGTTTCGCAGACTACACTAGGAGATTCTTGCATCGAAGTAGCTTATTGATGTTTCGTCCTCTCCCATAAGCGCATACAATGAGCTTTACAGCGATCCTAAGACTTCTGAGATTGTCCTTTGTAACCATGTATATCCTTATGGGTCCTCTATAAGGTGTTGCTGTGCCTTAACCCTTTTTCGCTCCAACTCATCTTCGTTCCGCTTCTTAATTAGTTTCACTATATTCTTTACTAGAATTTCATTCATGATTAGTTGACACGAGTGGCTTTTATTAACGACAAGATGCTTTTCCTTTTCCCTAAACTCTAAGAGTTGTACTGCAAGATACATAAGCTAAATGGCTAGCTTGAATTTAATATAGGGAGCTTTACTAATATATCCAAAATAGGGGCTGAAATTATAAATAAATAAAACCCCACATGGAATGCATTCTAGAAACACACCCAAAACTCATTTACTACATAAGAAATTGGTGTTGAAATTCCTATAAATTACGTGACTGCCATAGATCAACTTAAAAGAAGCCCAACAAAAAAAAAACTTAAATAGCACCCAAAACAAGTCTAGCCCAATTTTATAAAAAGACCCAAACAATTCATTACAAACAAAATGTCTTGAAAATCGTAGCTTCACTAACGTGTCATGTTGATTAATAATTGTTATGTTCCACACCTTTATTGTCATGTTGATTAATGGCTGTAATGTTCCAGTCTAGGGTAATAACATTGCTAGTTTACTATCATGTTGATTAATGGTTGTAATGTTCTAATATAGGGTAATAACACTGCTAGTTTCCTATGATATTTTATTTCTAATGCATGTCTACCCATGTAATATTCCAGTCTAGGGTAATAACACTACTAGTTTCCTATGATATCCTATTTCTAATTCATATTTACCCCTGTAATGTTCCAATTTAAGGTAATAACACTGCTAGTTTCCTATGACATCTTATTTCTAATGCATGTATAATTATGTAATGTTCCAGTATAGAGTAATAACACTGCTATTTTGTAATGTTCCAGTCTAGGGTAATAACATTGCTAGTTTACTGTCATGTTGATTAATGGCTATAATGTTTCAGTTTATGGTAATAACACTGCTAGTTTACTGTCACATTGATGAATGGTTGTAATGTTCTAGTCTATGGTAATAACACTACTAGTTTCATATGACATCTTATTTCTAATGTATCTCTACCCAGTGTAATGTTCCAGTCTAAGGTAATAACACTACTAATTTTCTATAACATTTTATTTCTAGGGTAATAACACTACTAGCTTCCTATGACATCCTATTTCTAATGCATGTCTACCCCTGTAATATTCCATTCTAGGATAATAACATTGCTAATTTCCTATGACATTATATTTCTAATGCATATCTACCCATGTAATATTCCAGTATAAGGTAATAACACTGCTAGTTTACTGTCATGTTGATTAATGTTTGTCTTGTTGCTATTTCTAATACATATCCACCAAAGAAAAGAAGAAAGAACAAACTAGACCAAATCAAAACAAGCCGAGCCCAGATTGTTAATACTAATATGTCATAAAAGTACATTGTTAATACTCTGTCATAAAAGTACATTTTTAAACAAAAATGAGATCCATAACTGAAATAGTAACAAAGGATAAATCTCTCATCAAACCTTAAAATACATTTCAAAAATCAACTAAAATCTAAAGAGAAACACATAATTGAAGCAAAAGATAAAAAATCTCAAGTCCAAACCAAACGACGACGACGACGACAATAAAGATGACGATGATGATGACAACGACGTGGTGAAAGAGGAGTAGAGCTCGAAGATGAGGAGTAGAGCTAAGAGCATCTGATTGAGGTTCGTTCAAGGTTCCAAACAATTCGGAAAAAAAAAATCAGTAGAAGCACGATTTTAGAACAAGAAATCGAAGGTGAAATATTGAAAATTATAAATGAGAGATGAAGAATATAGTTGGACCTGAGATTGAGCTTCAATGGAAGCTCCTCTTGCTCTAACATCGAGAAAGCACTAACGAGAAATAAGAAAATAAATCTGATTTGGGTTTTTTGGTAGATTTAGCTTTTTTGGCAGATCTAGACAGATCTGAGCAGATTTGATTTTTCTCTCTCAAATCCATAGTACAAGGGCAATATAGGTATGTTACATACACAAATAAACTAAAAAATAGCTATTAAATTTAAAAAAAAATTGACAGCTGTCGATTTTCTTGGGTGTGTTTATAGTTTTTAAATGGTATAGGGTTTCTTTATAAGACTATGTCTAAGATTGGGTATATAACTAAATTTGTATTAAATATAATCATGAGTGAGATCATAAACGATCTCATTCATTCTGAGAATAACTTCAAAAAATCAAACGTCCATATTTTGAAGTTTGATCCAGTGAATCTTTCAATTTATGAGAAATTGATTGAATAAGTGTTTAAAGCTGTAAGGATTTGCAAAAGAAAGTATAATTACTTTCCAAGAAACCGATTCTCAATTTGTTAAGAGAAAACAGTTTTTTTGTTTAATTTTATTCACAAAACTAACAAATAACATATGCAAGCTTCCTTAATTAAGTATCACACCTATGTGGCAATAGATTACTCATAACTTACACAAATTACTTGTTACCTTGTGCCATCATAAACAAATTACAGGATAGATTTTATTTGTTGAAGAAACTTATAAAGTAATTTAGGTAGGATGCAATTTTTGGTTATTTCTTTAGGGTTTGAGTATTTAGATTTGGTTTTTTTATGAAAAATTTGTTGATTCTCAGAACAAAGACAAACACCTATCTAGCTTAGAAAATGACCAAATAAACATAGTTCAAGAGAGAAAACCCTAAATTGCAGTGAATGGTAACTTTTGTCGTGAGCAGTGTTTTAGGGGTTTTTGGTGTCTTTTATTATTATTATTATTATTATGCAAAATACCTTTCTAAATAGGGAAACATAACATAAACTCCCAGAAGGGCAAGTAACTATACAAAATATATAGAAAGCTCCATGACATCTAGGGTCGACCAACAATCTTATTGGGTATGTATATATTTATATATGGGAGGGGGGCTAGGCCCACCCTAGTCCTTAGGTGTCTCTGCCACTGCCCATATCACACCTATATCAAAATTTAAATCAAAATTGTACCTCAAAAACTATGATGCAGTGTGCCTTGCATGTGTTTGTTGAAATTCCCTAATCAAAAGTAGTTGTTATTAACACGTGTTTGTTGAAATCTAGAAGATAGAATGCCTAAAAGTTTTAGCGTTGATTTGCATGTAGTAGGGAAGAATAAATATTGGGAAGTGGAACGGTAGTAGGTGATTGAGAAGAATGTTTACGATAATATCATTGGTACGTTGTTGGAGATCTTTGGAAAAAATAAAGATGAGATTGCTGCTCGGTTAGATTTATTGAACATAGAGATGGTCAAATGTCGTTTCACATTGAATATGGGTGGGTTGCTTGTCATTTTTGGTGAGGAGATAGGACATGTGCCATATGAGCGTGGATTTAGAATGTGGTAATCATTTAGTTTAAATGAAAATTGGAGAGCAGATAATAATGGCAAGGATTGTAATTTTGATTTGGTTTAATTGCATTATGAAAAATGTTGCTTAATCACATTTGTATACTATAGATGTATATATTAGATTTGGTTTTGTTATAAAAAATTTGTTGATTCTCAGAACAAAGACAAACACCTATCTAGCTCAGAAAATAACCAAACAAACACAGTTCAAGAGAGAAAACCCTAAATTGTAGTGAATAGTAACTTCTGTTGTGAACAGTGTTTTAGGGGTTTTTGGTGTCCTTTTTTTTAATGCAAAATACCTTTCTGAGTAGGGAAACATAACATAAACTCCCAAAAGGGCAAGTAACTATACAAAATATATAGAAAGCTCCATGACATCTAGGGTCGACCAACAATCTTATTAGGATGAGGTTCTCCAAAAAGAAACATATAATATATACATCTATAAGTAAAAACATGAAATTTTAATATATATATATATATATATATATATATACGGGAGGGGAGCTAGGCCCACCCTAGTCCATAGGTGTCTCTACCACTGCCCATATCACACCTATATCAAAATTTAAATCAAAATTGTACCTCAAAAACTATGATATAGTGTGTCTTGCATATGTTTGTTGAAATTCCCTAATCAAAAGTAGTTGTTATTAACACGTATTTGTTGAAATCTAGAAGATAGAATACCTAAAACTTTTAGCGTTGATTTGCATGTAGTAGGGAAGAAGAAATGGTTGGGAAGTGGAACGGTAGTAGGTGATTGAGAAGAATGTTTACGATAATGTCATTGGTACGTTGTTGGAGATCCTTGGAAAAAATAAAGATGAGATTGCTGCTCGGTTAGATTTATTGAACATAGGGATGATCAAATGTTGTTTCACATTGAATGTGGGTGGGTTGCTTGTCATTTTTGGTGAGGAGATAGGACATGTGCCATATGAGCGTGGATTTAGAATGCGGTAATCATTTAGTTTAAATGAAAATTGGAGAGCAGATAATAATGGCAAGGATTGTAATTTTGATTTATTTTAATTGATTTATTTTAATTTGTATACTATAATTTTATACTACATGATGTGACGCCTTACTTAGAAATGCTATGTAATTTAATTTCATTTAAAGTTATTTTTTCTATAATTTAAAAAAAAACCCCTTGCAAAAACTTGATTATAATTAACCTTATCTGTAATAGGTAAAATTATGTTATTATCTTCCTTAATAATAAAGTATTTATTGAGCTTCGAAAAAACTCTTGCTATATGAATTGACCAGGGCAACCTTTCCATTAGATTCGTATAAAAACAAAAAACAAGACCACGCATTAATCTGACCTGTCAATTATGGAGAGTGGTTGCAAATTGTCAAAGAGCACGTGAAGTTGACTGATACAAGATGAAAGACTCTAGAAAAGAAGAAGTAACTGATCTACGTAACTGTCGTTATAATGCTGTCACCAAATTTTTTTATTTAAATTTTTCTTCCCGATGAAATTTAACTTACCTCGTGCGTACTGCGTGCGACCGATGTTGATCATAAACTTTCCAATTATTATTATATATTCCTCGAAATCAATGCTGACATTATCTTCGTATTAAATGCTAGATTAATTCAGATGCAAACTTGTCAATGAACCTGGTGTTTATGCTGACAGCAGAATCAAATGGATAAGCAAGAAGCATATGGACATGGATGTGGTGATTTATTTATTTATTTATTTATTTAAAGCAATACGCAATACGCAATACGGAATATATAAAATAAAGTCCCGTGTGGTATTCTATTTAAAAATTATGATTTTTTTGAAATAATGATTTTAAGATCTAAAAATTTGTTTAATATTGAACTTCAAAGTATTTTTAAGAGCTAAAAAAATTAAAATTAAAATTAGAAAATCAGAAACCCTAAATTCTCAAATTAAAATTAACGGATGAAAAGGAGAGAGATAGAAGAGAGAGATGAAGGAGGAAGAGACAGAGACGAGAGAGAGTGAGGAGAGAGAGGGGTTCCAATTATTGAGTTGAATTAAAGGTGGGGGTTGCTTCAACCACAAGGATTTTCTGTTTGAAATATAGTATTTTTTTTGTTCCGTCTAAATTTAAAAGACAGTATATAAATATTAAAACATTTGATTGCCTACGTATTCAATAATGCTTACTCAAATTACGCCCTTCGATTAGAGTCAATGAATGAGGTTTTGGGGATTGAAACAAGCTTTTTTTTTCTTTTGACAAACCATTGAAATGAACCATACATAAAAAGTTTTTATTTGGGATTATTGAAATTTTGAAGATTTTATTTGTTTGTTTGTTTGTGTTCTACGTTGAAATACAATATTAATTGTTGTATAAAATTATTAGATAGAAACATAGATCATTTTGGGGCATTTCATTTGGAATTGAAGCATAGTTTGACAAACATCTTTGTGTAGCCCATAAGATAACCATGCATGGGCTTGATGGGTGAATAATTAGTCACAGCTAAGTATTTTAAATCATGTTGTACACAAGAGTTTAGTAGTGGATTTGGATCATAGTGGAAGCTGGGCTTTGGAGGTGAGAAATTGAGAAATTAATCTAGAAAAATTTCAACGAAATAGTTAAAAAAATAACAAATAATTGAGTAATGAAGGTAATAAAATCCATCTTATAAATGTGAAACTCACAAAAAAAAAAAAAAAAAACCTAGCCGACTAAGAGAGAGAGAGGGAGAAAGCTTTAGATATGGGGGGTTTTCCCCCCATTCTTAATGTTCTTCGACTTTTGGCAGATCTATGCTGATATGGTCTCCCTTTGTCTCCACCATAAATCTGGGACAACTTTGGATGTGCCTCATCTTGTTGGCTCTTTGAAGTGTTATTTCTTGTCATGGAAGATCTAATGTTGATTGGCGCATTGGAGCCATGAAGTGATTAGGTGGCGCTCTTTATGTCATATCTAGGAGGAAGATTAGCGAAGTTTTTTCTTCCTTTTGTCAGTGTTGTTTTAGATTTTTAGTATTGGTTTTTTTGGTCAATAAAGTCCAAAAACTCTATTATTTTTATATGTTTTTTCCTCTCATAATTCTAGAAATTTAGTTCAGTTTGCTATGTGTTCTTGGTCTCTTTAGGAGAGTTATGCCGGTTAGCAGCCAGTTTTGTCCTTGATGCCACTGGACTAAATTCGGGGAATCTATGATGGTAGAAAAGAATTAATTATATAAAAGTTATTTTCAAGAGTGAATCTCTCCAGATCGTTTCAGCTTTTCCGCTGTCTTAAGCCATTATGGAAGTTTTTACCCATATCTACCATATTGCAATTGAGATAGCTCCATGTTCTTTGTACTAATTTTTTTTTCCTATTAAATTAATAAAAACTATCCACTTTTTAATATAAAAAAAGGTGAACAGAGGTTTGCCAGTTTGGAACTCAATGCACATAAAATAATCATCCACAAAAAAAAAAACTCATCATTTTTTCTTCTTCAGTTTTTGGGCTAGGCCGAGCTTTCAGCTCCCTTCCATCACCCTCCACACTATATCCCATTGGGTCACCTTTGATCAATTTGAGCCCAGAGTGTTCAAAATTCCATCTTTACAGCCACTTCCCTCAAAACAATCTGATATAATTGTTAGGATATGTGCACCCAAGAATTGTTTCTAGACACTCGAGAATTGTTTTTGGACAACTGACAAATGGAGTCCCTTTCATGATACATCCAATATACCAGTGCATTGCACTTTTAGTACTTGGATTAAAAGATTTAATGATTAAAATTCAGTTATTGATAAAACAATGCACCGATACATTGAATATACCATACAATTAGACACGAGAACGGTTCGTGACAATTTTCAGGTATTCGTATAATTGCCCTAATCATTATATCTCGGATCTAACGTCATGTGGATAAATTTTATTATTTACTATGATACTAGTCAATTTGATATCAAAAGTCTTAACTTTATTTTTAGTACTGTTGTTTTCCCAGGTTTAGGGTAATTTCCAGCAAACACATGATTGTCGTAAAATACTGAACAATAATATTTGGATGACTGAGAAATTGCTCAACCTTTGGATGTTTTCCTCAAGGCCAAAAGTAGGTTCTTGTTGCCATTACAGCAAGCTTCTACAGCCTAAACCAGATCCATGATATCAATGTGACCTTGCATGCCCCTTTTTTTTAAAATCAAATATCATCGGCATGATTGATCATTCTTGATTACAAGGGACCATAATTTTTTACAAAAACTGTCCTATGCTTTGGACCTATTACATCTTGTTCTTGATTGTCAAATTCATATTCGGTTGACTTTTATTAGGGTTATTATCATTTGTAAGTACAAGAAATCCTTTGAAAATTATTCGATTTCGATTATTTCAATGTTCCAATATTTTTTTTTTGGGTGAAAAAGAATTAAGCCAACCGTACAGAAGGTACAGAGAGTGCCCTAGTACGACGATAGCAATTGACCCTTAGGATACTCCGTAAACAAATGAGGAGAAATTACATTCCGTAACCATATATGCTGACTTTTGTTTTTATTTTTAAATAACGAGTAGCGTGATTAATTTTTTGAAGTTTAATTATTTATTGAGATGATAAGAATCAAATTCTTGTAGTGAGTATGGTGAAAATATTGAGCTGGGTGCATGAGTATAAATTCCTTTGGGAGTATTTTGCTTGTGTTCAAAATTACGTCGTTTTTTGTTTAAAGGGTATTAAACGGAAGTCTTTAAACGTAGCTTTAATCATAGAGTGTTGTTATTTGGACCATATTTATTGATCACATTATTGATTACTTTTCTAATACAAGTGGATTCTACATATCCCGGGAGGAAACAAAAAAATAAAGCAAAAAAGTAGAGGATGCTCCTCAATTTGTTTGGTATCCAATAAAGAATAAAAGATAATGCTGTTTGTACCACATATATTGACTACTTTGCACCTGATGTCTACTTATATACGTATGATGAGATCCACACTAATTAACAATGTGATCGATAAATGTGGTACAAATATTTGAAAGATAATTACATAGAAATAGTTGCGGATTGCAAAAATAGAAAAATACATAGAGTTTTGGACAGAAGCATTTGAACTTCAAAAGTACTGCTGTTAAGAGTCCAACGTTTTTTGCCAAAAGAAACCAAAGAAGTACAAGTACTTGACGACGGGACCAATTAGACGCAAGTATATTGCTTTGCTCCAATATGAGCAAACTTCAAACCACACCAAGATTCTTTCCATTCACTTTCAGACGTCGGTTTCTCGTATCTTTGGAAAGTACAGCTTTCTGTATGCTGTATATGCTGGCGGCGTTGTTTCAGAAGCTCAGCCTTTGTCTTCTTCCAAATGGCCGCTGCTTTGTTCCTCTCTCTCTCTCTCTCTCTCTCTCTCTCATCTGTCAAAGACTGGCATATACTTTCTACTTGTATGTCTTATATGGCGGAGGCTTAATTGGGCTGCATGGCAGGATGTATATATATCCCAAGTTCTTGTATGTGTTTCGATCCGTTTCCCCACCAACACTACGGACCCTCTCTGGTTTCTGGGTTTTAATGTTCTTGGTGTTTGGTGAAGAATGTTCATGTGAAGGAAGCTGATTGCTTGAGATTTCTGTTGGATTTGGTACATACTGGCATTTTCAAAGCCCAACCCTTTATCCCCTGATGACCACTTTGTGTTGCCTATCAGTTGTTTGAATTATGTTTTCTGTGGGTTTTTAGTTATCACTGTGTTGAATATCATCTTACACATCATAAAACCTAAAGATATGATTAATTTCCATGCAAGCAATGCAATATATCCAACACTCACTGATGAGACGAGTCTTGTTCATTTGGTGAGGTAACAACTAATGGGATTAGTTGCCATTGCCATTTGAAATTCAAAATTTATGTTTCATTTTATCAGACAGATAGTACTGTTTCTAATGCTTAAAAACTGAATAAACAAGAAACTCCACTTAACTAAGCCTGATTTTCGTATTTCCAAACCATAAAGCAGGAACTATAAGTTCCAAATTGTATTTGTCTTTCTTCACATGTCATCAACTTCCTCATTAACTAGGTGAATGGAATATGTGGTCTTCTTGAAGTTGATACAAGAAGCTGTGGCCTCAAGATGTTGGAGGAATCATATTTCACCAACCTGTATTAGATTTTTTATTTATTGGTTAAATGATGATGTTTGTATCCGTCGAACTTTTTATATGACAACTTTCTGAATTCGCAGATTGGCTATCTTTCTGTTTCTCGGTGAGGGCTAAGACAGTGGAGCCGAAATGGACACGTCAGTTGCCCTTGAGCCTATATGCAAGGAAGCTGTTGATCTGGTGCATGTTCTTCATCTATTTACATTTTGGTGTTAAACTAGCATTCCCCAAAATCTTATGCTAATCATAAAGCTCATAACTAGTGTGCAAGAGGATCGCTCTGTGAAGTAGTACCTAGTACCTGTCATATTAGAGTCTTTTGAGTATTCTGTCAGATTTATTTTATCTTATACATTCTGGCAGGAGAACATCCCTGTTGAAGAAGTCTTTGAAAATTTGAAATGCACGGCCGAGGGTCTCAGTTCTGTTGAGGTGCAACAGCGGTTGGAGGTGTTTGGTTACAACAAGCTTGAAGAGAAAAAGGTTTCGGAGAACTTGTTTCAGCTTGTGCTGTTACGTCTGTTGTTGTAATTAAATTCTTTAAATTGTTTCTTAGGCAGAAATCTCTTTCAGTTAGCTTCCACCTTCTTGTTCTATAATACAGTATTTTTCTTTGCAGGAAAGTAAACTGCTCAACTTTCTGGGATTTATGTGGAACCCTTTGTCTTGGGTTATGGAAGCAGCTGCACTAATGTCCATAACTCTTGCACATGGAGGCGTAAGTCTCTAGGAGTTCATCTTACCATTGAGACAAGAACTTAGGTTTCTTAACTGACTTTTGAAAACATTTTTCTTTCAGGGAAAGGGTGTAGATGTTTATGACTTCGTGGGCATCCTGGCACTACTTATTATCAATTCAACAATAAGCTTTATAGAGGAAAATAATGCTGGAAATGCAGCTGCAGCCCTTATGGCACGACTGGCTCCAAAAGCCAAGGTTATCTCATTTTTATAGATGAACTGCATTTCCCTTCTCCATTTCCTTACTGTTTCCTTTCTGTTCTGTTCATAGGGTTTTATTTCATTTGATTCTTTTTGTTGCCTTCTGTAAAGTTGATAGTGAATAAAATCTCAACAGGTTTTACGAGATGGAAAATGGAGTGAGGAAGATGCTTCTGTGCTGGTTCCTGGAGACATTATTAGTATCAAATTAGGAGATATAATTCCTGCCGATGCTCGTTTGCTTGAAGGAGATCCTTTAAAAATTGATCAGGTAGCTAAGTCATATTCTACTATTATGGTTATGAGCCATTTCTACATGGTGATTTATATACAAGTGTATTGAAATTTGAATATGATAAGGAAATTAGGAATAGACCAAGCAAAAGGAAAAGGGGTTCAAGCTAACTGAGGTTGGGACTTTATTTAAGGTTGCTATGTTCAGGTCTTATAATAAATCTACCCTTAAATTGAATCACAATGCAGAGTCGAAATTTAGTTATAACTGGCATCCGTAACTGGAATTGTTACTTAAATGTTACTTTCCTATTGGATAAGCAGGAAATATATGAATGAAGTTATGTGTCCTTGATTCTGCCATCCATGCATCCTTTTTCCATATTACTCGATCCTTAATTTCTTAGATTAAAATGACCTTGAGCAGTAGGAGAGTAACATGGTTCCTCATCCTTAGAAGTTCTTTCATGTTATGTTAAATTCAAATTAATTTCAATGTTGATGCCATAAAACAAGTAGTCTAGAAAACATTGGCATTATTGTCTTTCAAGAGGAGCTCATACCTAAGATGAACATTATTGGATGTGTGGCCCATTATGAGCGTTTAACGCATCCTTATATCACCTGGTTCTACTATTTCTCGCCTTCTATTGTGACAGACTTTCCGAACTTTCTGTTTTATTATTTGTTTCTTCTTTTCAGTCTGCCCTTACAGGAGAGTCACTCCCAGTAACTAAGCATTCTGGTGATGGAGTATACTCTGGGTCAACATGTAAACAAGGTGAACTCGAAGCAATTGTCATTGCAACTGGAGTACATACCTTCTTTGGAAAAGCTGCCCATCTTGTGGAAAGCACGACACATGTTGGGCACTTTCAGCAGGTTCCTTTTTAGAACTCTTTTCGTCTTAATAGAATCATATGTTCATGTTGGTAAAATGTCAAGCCAATAGACATCTTTCATATGAGATGCTTTTCAATTTAGAACTCAGCAGCATAAAAACTTTCAGTTTGTTGCTTACAGGTAACGGGACAGTAAAATCCACCCATGTTAGGGAATGTTTCATCTTGAGTATGAGAATTTGTTACTGGTTTCACATGGCTAAATTACCATTTCGACTGATTGTTTCAGGTCTTAACAGCTATTGGAAACTTTTGCATTTGCTCAATTGCCGTTGGAATTGCGATTGAAATAATTGTCTTAATAAGTCAAGGGAGATCTTATCGTCCTTCAATAGATAACCTTCTTGTTCTACTTATCGGCGGCATCCCAATTGCTATGCCAACAGTTCTGTCTGTCACCATGGCCATTGGTTCTCATCGTTTAGCTCAGCAGGTATAACAAGCTGCATTTAATTTATATCATGAAATTTCAGTGCTGAGTTAGACTCTCTTTGATGTGGAAGTCAAAGCAATAGTTTGTCTGAGTTCTTTTCAGGGTGCAATCACAAAGAGAATGACAGCTATTGAAGAAATGGCTGGGATGGATGTGCTCTGCAGTGATAAAACAGGAACTTTAACTCTCAACAAATTAACCGTGGACAAGAATCTCATAGAGGTGTTAATTCTTGATCCTGTCATATGCCTAAATTTTTTGACAGATATGACAGTGAACTACGTAATTATCTTGCTCATTGAAGTTTATTATCAATTCACATTTTGTTGTTATGTTTAAATCTAGACAATAAAGCTATTCACTGTTTGAGATTTTTCTATTTCTATTCCCAGTGGTCTGAGAGAACCATATGTGTAAAGAAGTACATCTTCTTTTCGGAGCCTTCTTGTTCTAAGCTATATAATCAGAAACATAAGGACTCAAGATAGATTTACATTATTGTTGTTTAGAATGTACGAAGTAGAGCTAAATATTTTGCTATATAATGTTGTTTGGAACGAAAAGATGAAACCTACTACGGTTCTGCTTTACTGTATCTCCATGGATGTTAAATTTAAGCACTATTGCATTATGTTGACATTTGACAAAGACTTCCATTTTGCAGGTTTTTGCCAAAGGTGTTGAAAAGGACACGGTTGTATTGATGGCCGCAAGAGCTTCAAGGTTGGAGAATCAAGATGCTATTGATGCTGCAATTGTTGCAATGCTAGCTGATCCTAAGGAGGTAGGAGACTATAACTCAAAATTTTTATGCAACTCTTATAGGATGCTAAAGTTGAAGGTTTTGGAGAAGTTGAGCCTGCTTAGGTGTTTCAATTCAGTCTTCAAGTGCAATTCCAATGTGAATCTATTGTTGTACGATAACAAGAAGTGCATATCTATAGTATCATATTACGCCACCAAAATTATTATACTCCTGTGTAAAAAAAAAAAAAAAAAAAAAAAAAAAAACAGATATAGCATATATTCTACTCTAACTTGCAGAGCTCTGTAGGGCAGGTCATGTAGGCTATGAGATTTCCTGTATAGTTTTGAACCTTGCATATGCAATCATGTGTTTCGTTCGCTAAAGCTTCATTGAACTGAGTTTCTCCTGTGTTCATTTGTAAGGCTCGAGCTGGAATTACAGAAATTCACTTCCTTCCATTCAATCCAACTGATAAGAGGACAGCACTTACATACATAGACCAAGCTGGTAAAATGCACAGAGTGAGCAAAGGTGCACCAGAGCAGGTACTTAATGTCTCAATTTGAAATCTTGGTTTCTTAGTCCTTCACAGTAAAAAATGACCTAACAAAGACCTTTTATTTGTGTAATTTGTAGATACTCAATTTGGCATGGAATAGATCAGATATTGAGAAAAGGGTACACTCAGTGATTGACAAATTTGCAGAGCGTGGACTTCGATCCCTTGCTGTTGCTCAGCAGGTAACCAAGATTTTAACAAATACCTACTCTTGGATGTATGTTCCTTTGATGCATTATGGTTGAGGCGAGTTCTGTAATTTACAGGAAGTTCCTGCTGGTACAAAAGACAGTCCTGGTGGACCTTGGGAGTTTGTTGGTCTTCTCCCACTGTTTGATCCACCACGCCATGACAGTGCTGAAACTATTAGAAGAGCTTTAGATCTTGGTGTGAGTGTTAAAATGATCACAGGTATGTGAAAAAAAGGAGTTTTTTCTCTTTTCAATTCAATGCTGCATTATAACTAAAAAAAAAACTCTCAGTCTACTCATTCATAGTCATCAGTTTCGAGAGGTCAACAGGGTCGGGTCATAAAACTATCAATTTACTCGTTCTTCTGATTTATCTGTACTACAAGATTCACTATCAGAAAAGTTGCTGATGACTCTGAAGTTACTTCTATCAATTTACTCGTTCAGGACACTAATTTATAATGAACTTCATAAATTTCATTATCTTGTACTAATCCCAAGTGACTAATGTTTATGATGAACTTCATAGATTATGACCGCTTCCACTCCAACCTTCTCAGCACCCTAAATTTCAGACATTTTTTCAAAACTTTCTTTTGACTTCCGTAATTGAATTATTTTCCAGGTGATCAACTGGCAATTGGGAAAGAGACAGGGAGACGGCTTGGGATGGGTACAAACATGTATCCATCATCGGCGTTGCTTGGTGAAAATAAGGATGGCTTAGATGCAACTCTAGGAGTTGATGAGCTCATTGAGAGTGCTGATGGTTTTGCTGGTGTCTTTCCTGGTAATCATGTTTGTTACAGTTTGTTACTTTTGTGCGTCAACTTCGCATTGCTTCTGCCTGACTTGATGCTTCATTTCAGAGCATAAATACGAGATCGTGCAGCGATTACAAGGTAAGAAACACATAGTTGGAATGACGGGTGATGGAGTTAATGATGCACCTGCATTGAAGAAAGCAGACATTGGAATTGCTGTAGCAGATGCCACAGATGCTGCTCGTAGTGCATCTGACATAGTACTGACAGAACCTGGGTTGAGTGTAATTATTAGTGCTGTTTTGACAAGCCGTGCAATCTTTCAAAGAATGAAGAATTACACAGTAAGGGGATTATCTCTTCTCGTTGTTTTAGCAAGTGGATCTGGAAGTGATCCTGGTACTGAATCTTGGGTTTGTTTTCAATAATTTTTTTGTTCTTGTTTCTTTCTTTCAGATATATGCCGTCTCCATAACAATACGTATTGTCGTAAGTAGTTCATGACCCCATTTCTGTCACATATAAGCAAGCTGTAATGTCAGTTTTCATTTCTAACTGGGTTTCTTTTACAGCTGGGTTTCTTGCTGCTTGCTGTATTCTGGAAATTTGATTTCCCTCCTTTTATGGTCCTCATCATTGCCATTCTTAATGATGGTAAGTATTACTAACCCTTTAAGTTCTCTCATCTCGTGTTTGTCTGTAACAGAGTTCATTGAGTGTGAACTCTCGGTTTTCTACTGTTCTTCATTTACTCCCCTTCTTCCTTTTGAAAATAAACCTGAACTTTAAACTACTTACCAGGTACTATTATGACAATATCCAAAGACAGAGTTAAGCCATCTCCAGTTCCTGACAGTTGGAAGCTCAGTGAAATATTTGCAACTGGGATTGTCTTAGGCAGTTACCTCGCCGTGACGACAGTTGTGTTCTTCTATATCACTTATGAAACTCAATTCTTTCAGGTAAACATGAGTATTGTGCATCCTTTGATTTATCCAGATAAAAAAAGAAGAATTTTAAATTTCTGAAGTTTTGCAAGGGGAAATTATATGAATTAGTTTCTCTTAATCTATTAATTGTTCTTTATCTTACTGTTACTATTTCTATGTTTTGCTGATACCTTGTTTAGTCCATAGCCTACAAGCTTAAATTTGCAGTATCAAAGGTAGTTTGATATGGCATCATAGAACTTTCTTTGTCCTTTTGTCTTCAGATCCTAATAAGGTTTTTGCCTAAAAGAAATCCTAGTAGTCCCCGATTTTAATAGTTTCTCAGTTTTGCATGTGTAAACTTGCATTTGGTTCATTTCATGGTTATTGCCTTTAGCATAGATGAACATTGTCAGGGCTTACGTTTTGTACTGGATGACAATGATCAAGATTTTAACCTCTCTCTCTCTCTCTCAGAAAAAATTCAAAGCAGATGATATCTTCAATGGGCCGCTCTATTATACAAAAAAGAGTCTCAACGAGCCACTAAATGCAAAGCTAGCATCTGCCGTGTACCTTCAAGTTAGCACCATCAGCCAGGCTCTAATTTTTGTTACTCGCTCCAGAGGGTGGTCATTCACAGAAAGACCTGGTCTTCTTCTTGTTATTGCTTTCATAGTTGCTCAACTGGTAAACAGTTTCATCCTTTTTCAATCGAAAAGCTTTCAATATATAACATTAGGTAGAAATTCTTCAGGCTCAAATAATGCTTCACATTCATCAAAATTTATGCTTGGAAGATCTTTTTTAAACTTCGTTTTGTTCAGAAAACTTTAGTTACAATACTAAACTTACAACGGTTTGAATTCATAATACGAAACGCTCCATGCTTACAGGTTGCAACAGCAATATCTGCTCAAGCAACGTGGGAATTTGCTCGAATTCAAGCCATCGGCTGGCGTTGGTGTGGAATCATATGGTTATACAACATTCTCATCTATATGCTACTTGATCCTATCAAGTTTTTTGTTCGATATGCGCTCAGTGGGAGGGCATGGAGTTTGGTATTGAACAAAAGAGTGAGTGAATTTGAATCTTCCATCTCTTGACCCAATTTTCTTTTTCTCTTAGTATTAGACATCAAGAATGAATGAAAATTTGTGCCTCTGTTAGGCTTCCTTTTGTAGATTTTAACAAAACTTTTGGACTTACTTTTCTCATTAGACCTTTCTAAGAGAACATTTATGTGTATGTCTATAATTTTGCAGACGGCTTTCAACACCCAAAAGGACTTCGGTAAAGAATTTCGTGAGGCTGCATGGGCTGCTGAACAGCGAACGGTTCATGGCCTCCCATCCGAGTCAAGGAACATCCCTGAGAGGCACACATTCAGGGACGTTAGCATCATGGCTGAAGAAGCCAGGAGACGTGCAGAGATTGCAAGGTTGGCCTTTTTCTTGCGTTGGATAGTTCAAGTTTTCTGCATATACCAATAGCATATATAAAACATGAGAAATATTATGTTGCCAAACAACTGCTTATATTTATAGACTCTGAATCTAGATTGCACATTCAGGCAAAAATCAACATAATCAACAATTTAGATTCACCGTCTGACAACATAAGCATCTTAGGTTATTACGTGTTTTGGCGGTGTTGTGTGTTGCCTAACTTTGATTTCGCTGTTTCTTTGCAATGCAGACTGAGGGAGCTTCACACTCTGAAGGGGAAGGTCGAGTCCTTTGCAAAGCTAAGGGGTTTAGATATCGAAGTGAACCCACATTACACACTCTAAGTCATTTTCTGGTGTACTTTTGGATATTGTAGTTTCCCTCTCGCTTTGACCATTTTGATCTTTTTCCTTTCCCTTTATTCTTGATCATTTTTCCTTATGTTGTATGGGTTTGATGACAGAGCTTGATAATGCAAAATAAAATATCAATAAAAGTTTTATTCTCCCACTGTTTCTCTATCGTTTCGAAGATGAGTTTTGGGGTTGATTTGATCAATATGGCTCAAATGTTCCATTATCTTCTGTTGATACATTTTTTTTATGCTGATATTGTGTTTATGATTAAAAACACTGCTAGTTTGTCCAACATCAAATTATTAAGGGCTTGTAGCTGAAGTAATTGGTTGACAATATTACGAACCACGGTTCATCTGTACACACGAAGTCTCATGTTCAACTTTTCAGTCGCTCAAAATCGCTCGTATGAAGAAAACATCAACACAGAGAATGAGATAAAGTATGCCCCAGCATGATCACGACTACAAGCAAAACCACAAGGCCCACAGAAGTCTGTCCTACAATTACTCTCTATCACAACAAAACAACTAAAATTATTGATTAATCCCAGTCTCGCCGATAATATCGGGATAATGTCGGAGATGATAATTTCCCACACGTTCAATTTAATCTAGGATAAATTTTCATTTATAAAAAATTCCCTAAGGATAAATTTAAGCATATGTTTAATGTTATTTATTATTTTATTATGAAGTTGTATTATTATTCACTATTGAGTTTTAATATTGTTCATTATATGCGATACTAAGTTTGAACGTAATAGGAATTCTTTCCATGTGGTACTAAATTACTCATATATTTTATCTTTGTTTTTTTTGGTCAAGCTCATATATCTTATCATATGTATATTGTAGTAAATTATTATAACTTAAAAATTATGGTGTGTCTAATTTTCTTAATTACTCTATATTTTATAAAGTCACAGTGTTTGTCAGGTCGCTATATAATCAACTTAAATCACTCAAACCCACCATGCTATGCATTTCCTTCCAATTTGTTGTGATAAAATAATAGACAATTGACTAAGTAAACATCCTCTAAAGTTTCAATAAAAATTTCTAAGTTTTTCTCATAATTTCGGTAATTTTTATTCAATTTTTATCGATATCGATATTTCTTCAATATTTCTGTATTTTTAAACCACTGATATTTTCGAAACTCTCGATATTTAAGATCCTAAAAGTGACAGATTTCAAATATCTTCTTTTCTTTTTCCACTAAAGAATATATTTTAAATATCAATACTAAATTATAATCCGATTAGGAATGATATTTTTTCTCCCATCCCCTGTCTCCTTGTGGGGCTCGACAAGATGGAATGGCTCACCTCATGAAGTTTGGTGATGACCTGTCTGATTATAATTTGTGCGGACAATCTCGATTATGAAGTTTATTTTTTAACTTTTTGGTTTTGCCTTTTGCTCCGATTCACGTGAAGGATTAAGTATGAACAGACCTTTGGCTAGTCCACTTCACAAATATGTCCGTGAAAATCACGTGCTCTAATGGGAATGAACTACTTTACACAAGCAAAATGAATTACCTAAAGATTCTGACCAAAGTAAATCTGAAAATTTCTGGTTTGAGATGATATTGGAGGATAATGGAACCACCTCCTCTAGCATAGCACTGGGTGAACTGAAATTCAGTTTACATAGATGTTAGTTCCACGTGGTATCAATCCGGTGTCAATGTAAGGAAAAAATCGTACGTCTCACCAACCAAATATCATGTGAAACGATAACGATTAACTTAATAGTTAGACGAACAAAGAGGCCAACAGTTTAATTATACTGTAACCGTATGCTTTATTTTGCTAAACTTAAAAAAAAAAAAAAAAAAGGGAAAACAACATGAAAATTCAGACCATAGCAACTCATAATGTAACAGGCATGAAGAAGAAGAAGAAAAAGTTTGAGAAAGGTTGTTAATGGCAGAAGGCGAGGCAATTAATGAGGTTTAATTAAAGAAATTAAAACGTGAATGAAGAGAGAGAAAAGATATTTTATTATGTAATTAATTAAAGAATTAAGATTAATAATACTTAATTTTCAACCCCATTTCCGCCCCATGTTTTATATGCCTCATTTTCAACCACATTTCTCCCCAGTGAGTGCCTAGTCACCTGACTATTACGTCGCTTTGTCAACTTTACAAATTTCTCACCATATTTTATAAATCAAATTATTCAATTTCACATTTGTATTTTTCAACAAATTCCTTTTGCTCCAGTGCTTGTTTGCCATGTCACGACCGCACCACGAATTCCACACCACAAAAATAAAGTAAACAAACATATATATATATATATATATATCCACGTACCCCACTTCTGTTTCTTCTTGTTGATTTTCAGATAAGATTCATGCAATAATCATGGTTCTTATTGGCTGTCCTCACTTGGGTTTGTGCCGCATTAGGTCCTCATGTGTTTGTCTGACTCCTGTTGGCATTTCCAGGTCTTTTCTTTTTAACGCGTTTGGTCTTCAAATTTGTGCTGCTGTATAAAATTTCAGTCACTTCCCTCGTTTTCTCCATTGCATTAAATTAACTTTGAAACACTGGAAGATATTTAGATTTTTTGAGCTGGTTCCTTGGTCCTAAAACGACTACGTTAATCACTGCTTTTCGGATCAGATACCGCCTAATCATCCCTTGGTTTCCTGTCTTAATCTGCTTTCTTAACTGGCTCTCCATTGCCATTACAATTTACAATCTTACTCTGCTGTGCAAGCAACCAAGTTCTCGTTCACTCCGACCGGCGTGGAATCCTATGGTCTTCTTTGTTGTTCCAGAGCGTTACGTGTGATGGGAGTTGGGATATTCTCGTTATGATTAAATTAATGTTAATTGGTCTAAGTTAAGGAGGTCGTGTTGTATTTCAGCATATATTTGATTTCATTGGATGGTACGGCTGTGCTTCGTTTAAGTTAGTTGGGATTTACTTTACTGTCTGTAATGGAGATGAGATTGTTTGAATCGAAAGCTATGTCTGCATCTGAGACGGTTCAGATGGGAAGGATGTATTCGAGCCGGTTTTCGGGTTTCAGGCACATACCAGCTGCTGCCAAATTCTCTCCCCAGTTCTGTTCTTGCAGAGGTAATTGTTTTTAGACAACAAAAACAAGGAGACAGAAAAATAGGATTTAAAAAAAAAAATTAATTCTCAAGTTCTTCATTTTTGCCCCCTCTTTTACTGTTTTTAGCTGAAAGTTGAGCTTCAAAGTCCTGCCTTTTTTGATGAGTTCGCAGCTAAATTTTCCATTCAAGAACTTAATGAGACTGCAGTACGTAAACGAAGGACCTATGCTAGTATATGATCACTAATGAGAGAATGCATGCCCTTTTCTTTTCCTTTTAAGAAAGATAGAAATTTATCTTAATGCTTGATTTAGACTTTGAGTTCATAAGAAAGTTTTCCCTTTTGTTTTCTTATTAGTTTCCTTTCCAGGGATTCTTCTGAAGGCTTCTTATTCTTCTCATCCTTCCAGTTCGAAAAATAACTTTCCGTCAAGCAACGCTATTGGTTCAGTTGGAGATAAACTTGCAGGGGAAACTTGCTTGTTTCAAATAATTGGAACAAATGGCACAGGGACAAGACCGAATTTGTTTCCTAGAGAGATTACAGTGCTTGATGCCTTCGATGATGAGTACGGGGGAGTTATCGTTGATCCAGAACGATTACCAGCAAACCCGAATGCCTTTGGCTATATCCTGCATTCTTCTCTTTCTCATTGGAGCATGGAGGTATATATTCTCTGCCTATGCCACACAATATGGTACCTCACCTTTTTGCTAGGAAACTGATAATTATAAACTTTAGTCACATTGAGAGCCTTTGATTTTCTGATCCCTCCTTTCAAATTAACATTGTTGTCTGGTAATGGTTTTACTGCTTATGTATCCTTGGTCTTTGTAATTTATATGAGCCTTATGTCTGTTCCCTTCCCTTATAATATAGGAGATGTAATATATAATTTCCATTTGACTGCAGGGCAAGAAGGGAATTTGGCTAAAGCTGCCAGTAGAAAGAGCTGAGCTTGTTCCAGTTGCTATTAAGGTACCTTACTAACTCTGTATAAAAGGATTTACGATACGAAACCAGAGTTTCGTGAGCTGAAGGTGAATGAAAGAAGAAAGTTCACAGAACAAGTAATTCGGGTTTGCAGAATTATATTCCTTTCTTTTGTTTTGATTATTTACTGAGTGTACTGTGATTATCTGATGTAATCTATCCGGTTTCAGGAAGGGTTCGAGTACCACCATGCAGAACGAGGGTATGTGATGTTGACATACTGGATTCCAGAAGGACCTTGCATGCTTCCTGCTAATGCTTCACATCAAGTAGGGATTGGGGGATTTGTCATCAATGAAAATAATGAGGTATAAATTGCTCTGTTGATAATGTGAGAAAGAAACAATAAATTCATACTTGGGATACACAACTAGCCAATTTTCTTAATCTTTGTATGAAACTTATGAGGTAGCTTTCTCATAAATTTTATTCCTAAATTTTATTGGATGCAAGAAACCTACCTAAATCTTTTTGTAACCAACCTAAGTGCCATGACTTCAACATAGTCAGCGAGAGATTCTTTGAATCCTGGGTTCTGTATCTTTCAGACAGACCAGCCTAAGTAGTAATCTTGCTGAATCTAATATGTATTCCGATAATTGTAACCGAAGAAACTATTTATATATGGTATTAGCACTAGTAATGTGCACTGCACTTATCTTTAGTTAATCGGCTTTGATAAACTTGTTCAAGCCCCTTGATTAAATGCAGCATTATTGAACTGATGACGCACTGCAGGTTCTTGTCGTACAAGAGAAACACTATGCTCCTGCGTGTGCTGGTTTTTGGAAAATACCAACCGGCTTTATCCTTGAGGTATGTTATCCAAGTTTGGAACTGCAATAGATCATGTTTTTCTAATTCTTTGTCTACTTATATTTTTCTTCCTTTGGGATCAGTCGGAAGAGATTTTCACAGGCGCTGTGAGAGAGGTTAAGGAGGAAACTGGGGTAAGAATTTGGTACCTAATATTTCTTCTACGGCTCAATTCCATCTAGATTGCAAGAATTTATTCTTGCAAAGTAGTTAATATCCAATCATGTTCTTCTAATACTGTTAGCTGCATTTTGTTTTAATTGCAGATCGATACAGAGTTCGTTGAGGTCATAGCATTCAGGTAATAACCATATCTAATTGTTATTCACAACACTTAGACATGTGACAGAAGATGATTATATTTTGTTACATTTTGCAATGCATACACTTTTTTCTTTTTCAACTGTAACATTATGAAAAACCTTAGTGAGTACATATCGTAAGCATCGTTTTGTTTACAAAGAATGCTGCATATTTGTGAGGGAAAAGCGTTCGATAAGTAAATTAAGCAGTTGAAACCTGTGCAATGGGACACTTCATATGAGTCCTGAGTACTGATTTCCATCAACAGACGGCAGCTAATATTTTCTTTAATTTCAACTCCAGGCATGCTCACAATGTAGCTTTTGAGAAGTCAGATTTGTTCTTTATCTGCATGCTACGGCCACTATCGACTGAGATTACAGTTGATGATCTTGAAATTGAAGCAGCCAAGGTAAATTTTTGCACTCACAGAATACGAGCTTAGCACCATTTTTAATGGCTTCAGTTTTTACAGCTTTGGCCTATCCGGCTATCATGACAAAGCTATAATAGGGGTGTAGAAAATAAAAATGAAAAGTACAGAAAATCCAAAAGAAAACTAGTTGGAGAGATTATACAATTGCTTGCTAGTTCCCCTCTTTCCCGTTGCCCTCTGTCTTCTTTCTTGATACAATGGTATCAATGTACTTCTAGTCTTCGTCCCTTCGGGGACATCTGATAAAATTGTAATGTACTTTCCTAGTCTTCTACAAGCAAAAACTGGAAAAACATTCAGGACTATCTAGTAAATTAAGGATGACATGAAAATATTGGACCATAGGCAAGCTATGAAAATGAACCGTAATGCCCCAGCCATGAGCTGGTTGCTACCTGCTTTAGCAGCTTTACAAACTTCTGGTTTTTGGCATTGCTTAAGAGACTAATAATTTCTCATTGCTCATATAGTTTTGGTAACCAGGATCAACAAAATTAATGGGATTTTTGGCCATAAGCTAAATGCAGTACTATTTTCCATTTTATCTGCACCAAACAAGGTTTTCTGGTAACATTATTGGATTTGTTGATTGCTCGAACTTAGAGCTTGTGCCATTAATGTGCAGTGGATGCCCCTGGATGAGTTTGTGGAGCAACCACTAATACAAGAGGATTCCATGTTCAAGAAGATCATTTCGATATGTATCGCCCGGCTAGGAAAGCATTACTGCGGTCTATCTTCTCATCAAGTGGTTTCAAAATTTGATGGCAGATTGTCATCCTTGTACTATAATGTTGTTGATGCTCAAGATTTCAATTGTTCAAGTTGTTGAAGGCCTACATAACCTCACTGCCCAGCGTAAGAACACACATTCCTGCCCTGTTCTAATTTGTTCTGTATATGGTTGAAACAAAATGCAAAGTAACAAACATTGCAACAAATGTTACAAGTAATGTTTAACATGTAATTATAGTGTTTTATGTTTTTTATCTGATGTAAATATGTCTTCTAATGTAAAGTGTCAGAAGAATGGTAATATATTGTATCCTCCTCACCTATTATCCTGCAGATGAGGCTGTTGTAAATACAATGCCATCAGATTCCTTAGTGTTACTAAAATAAAATTTATTTGGTTTCTTTCATGAAGTATAAATTTGTGGCATTTGATGTGACAAAAACAAGATGGAAAGCCCTCCATTTGGTGTTTGGGAAAATTAGTTGAATTATTTACACAAAACACCCTTTGAAATTTCATGTGTTTTCACTTTAGATTATGTATTTATACAATATTACGGTAGTATGGTCACGTGATACATCATGTACAAGTGTAAGAAATAGTATCAATACACGTATATACGAGGATAGTACCCTAGTATTCTATGATCGCTCCACTATTTGGTTTCACATAAATCCTAAAATTGAAAGCAAATATGCAAATGCTCTATCTTGAATTCAAAATTTTGTCAGAACAAAACAAAAAGAATTCAAAATTGTTGACATGAACATTTCTGCCTTATCCAATGCGATTCTGTCAATTGTCGTGCTACAATTGCCTGCCGGCTGCAGGAGGAGTGCCTAAGAACAGAATCAAAAGCTGAGGTACCCTTGGGCCTGCTAAGCCAAAAATTGTTGTCTATTATTAGGTCAGAGATTAAAAAAAAACATAGACAATACCATGTGCGGTGGCATGATTGATGCCATCTGGGTGTGGTCAGAGAATTCAATCCAGTTGGTCACAAATCATCTTCTTGTCTTGCAATGATTATTTGGCTTTTTTCTTGAGAAAAATTATAATGGCATTTATCCACACCACATCATTAGATTGAAAAAATAGATTATGTTGTTAAATTCAATGTATTTTTGTGTTTTAAATAATGTTATACTATTCAAACTTTATGGAAGGGAAAAAAAAAAAAAGTCAAAGCAAGAGATTTTTTAAACTGAACACAATGTTATATATTTGCTGCTGATTCAAACACAATTGCAATTTACTAATAAATCAAAAGACCAATCCTGATAGCTAAAAGAGACTAAAATGTCCCTGCACACAATAGCCATTTAGACCAAAATTGACTAAAGTCAATGAATTTGACGACTTACACCAGCAATGCAATCATTTGGTAAATGTAAAGATATAAATGAAAAACATATAACCATCGGAGATGAAAGTGAAAACTTGGTAAATTATAGGGGTGAAGCATGTAGGTTAGAATGATCTTTTTATTTCTTTATTTTTTATGTTTTGTGTAAAGAAGGGAAATTCATTGAATAGTCTCTCGTTACGCGAGGAGAGCCATGAGTCTTAGCTAGGGTTTCATCTCGTAGTCAACTGCCGTCCTATCCCGATCAATCCACGTCGCCTTCTCTCTCTCACGAGGTCGCCTTCTCATGCTCAGTTGTTAACACCTAATTTGGATAAGATTTTTGGTTAATTTGGATAAAAAATAAATATTGACACTCTCCACAACATCACCGCCCCTGGGGTGGGGGTTAGGGAAAAGCCCAGGAATCAGCGAAAATCTAAACTATAGGGATTGGGTTTTGAACTCGAGTGCAGAATGGGGAGCATATCCGCTATTATCAACTTGGTGAAACCCATATCTACAATAATAAAAAAGATCTCCAAATAGTATTGATGAGGGCAACTTTTTTTTTGTTTTTTTGTTTGTTTTTGTGTGTGTTGTTCTTGTTGATACAAAGTAATATTGAAGGAGGTGAATTTCAAACACATATGGTAATTTACTCTTAACCACTTGACCTACAAACTAGTTGCATTGAGATCACCTTTTAGTCAAACAAGTTTTCTTAAATTTTTTGTTTGATTAAGGACATTCAAGGGCCATTACATAATTAAAATTCGATGAAAAAGCGCTTGACTGAGCAAATTTGTCATCACTAAGAGCACTTCCACTCGTGCAGGCCAGCAAGGGCAGAAGGCCCCCTAGCCCTTAAAAACCAACTCCAGCTGTGAAGGCCAGCCCGGGCAAAGAGTGGGTTCCATTAGTCTAGGCAAGCCCAAAGGCAAGACTTGTCTGGACTGTTGCCTGGGTTAGCTGATGTCACCATGACATCAACGACCAATTTAAATACCTAATTTTTTTTTTTTTATATATAAATACTTAGCTATGTTCTTCACTTTCCACACAAAAACTCCATACAAATTCATATCCTCATATCCATATGAATAGTATTTGCCTTTACTTACGTAAATAGTATCTGCTCTTACTTGCCCTTACCTTTTAACATTGTACCATGGGAGGAAAGTGCTCTAACCACTTGAACCTATGGTAATATGTACCCAAACGAAAGTCATTGCCATAGGGCAAGTTCGTCATTTACGAAAAAACAAGGGGAATTGTCCTAACTTTCACTTGTTTGGAGCAAACTGCATTAATAACTTAATCGTCGTCCCCTGAGACGATTCGCACACTTTCGAAATTCAACGAACGAACAGAGCTTCCAATAATCGTAAAAAATAATTATATCCTAAAACTCCAAAATTTACATTAAAACTTTCCCCATTTTCCTCAAATTTTCTCGGCAACCAAACACACAACTCGAGGTTAGAAAACATCCTTACTATATTCACTTCCCTGAG
>NC_024132.1:4598386-4615407 GCF_000346735.1 Prunus mume
CTGATTGGCGAACACGATGATCAGCTTGTGATTATATCAGAACGCAATTGAGGAAATTAGGGTTAGCGACTCAATACAATGCGGTTGTTTCCTTTGAGCTCAAGCCCGACCTCAACCTCGACCTCGAGCACAGAGAGGGAGAAGACTGATCGGAAAAAAAATCGCGCCCTTTTGTACCTCAATGTCTACGATCTCACGCCTGTAAATAACTACCTTTACTGGTTTGGATTTGGGATCTTCCACTCCGGCATCGAAGGTATGCGACTTTCGTGGCTTTTCAGCTCTCTTAGTAATTGAAATTTGAATTTGTGAATATTCATTTTCAATTTAGGTGTTATTTCTGTTTAATTGTGAACAATTTTGGGTTTATTGCTATAAATTTTGAATTTTTAGAAATGTCATGGTGTATTTTGTTCGTATGGGTGGATAGTTATGTGGAAATAGGAGTATGGTGGGCATTGTTGTGGTTGTTGTTAGATTTGCCCTGCAAACTGTGATATGCTTATAGTTTATTGACAAGCTAAGCTAATGTTAGTAAGGGAATAGAGTGACTGAAATGGTAACTACAAGAGATTTCATATGCACAATGTCTGAAATCTTGCTCATTATTTTGATCATTGACAAGATGTAAACAATTATGATGAAATCTAAGCAGCTATGTGTGGCTTGATGTAGAAAACTATTTTCTTATCATATGAAAAGTGCAGTTCCATGCATAAGGAGACCCAAATATAGGTAAGGATTAGTATTTTGGAGTGTTAATGGTACTTTCTTAAAAACAAAGTTGGATATTTATGTAACAGAGGAAGTTTATAAATTTAATCGTTTTTCTTTTTGAAGATATTAAGTGCTAAATGAGAAAATAATAGTGCATTTTTGTACAGAACTTTAACAGTTAGAAACCTTTTATTTATTTATTATTTATTATTATTATATTAAATTAAATGATTAAATAGTTTTGAGATTCCGTGTAAGAGAGTAAGATATTGGATAGAGATAATTGTAAGTTCTACAAGATCTGTACTAGAGTTAAGGTCTACAATTGTGGTCTTGGAATAGAAGCATCAAAATATATGCAGGGTTTTCTGGAAATATATCATACAAAACGTACAACTTGGGTGAGGGATCAAATTATATAAAGGGTTATTGTAACTAGAGAGAATTATATGTTGAATTAATGGTATAATGCTTAATGAACCATGGAATACCTGAATATGAAAAACCTGCAATAAAAATATTGGAGGATTACATTAATTCATTGAGTTTATAGAATCCTTTATACTGGAGTGTAGGCTAGTTTACACCCTCAAATTGATTTGGATAGAAGATTTGACTTCCTTGATTACTTTAACTGTTGATTGATTGGCTCAATTCCTAAACATTAGGCTGATCTGTATTGCTGAATTTGTGTTTTGGAATTCTATATAAACACCTATATACTCTATTCACTGGTAATGAAATACATTCAGTTTCTTAGTTCTTTCTTTGCAATACATTACGCATTATTTTTGTTTGTTTTTCCTTTGGTTTTTCTATATTTTATACTTGAGTAGTCGGACGGAATCTCCTTGGAAGTCTTCATATTAAATTATAGATGAAAGGCATGACAAAGTTCTACCTATTTTTATACCCAGTTCATGGCTTGGAGTATGGATTTGGAGCCCATGAGTATCCTAGCAGTGGGGTTTTTGAGGTGGAACCAAGAAGTTGTCCTGGCTTCATCTTCAGAAGGTCAGTCCTGTTGGGCAGCACTGATATGTCTCGCTCAGAATTGCGGTCATTTATGGAGCACCTTTCTGGAAAGTATCATGGTGATACTTATCATTTAATCGCCAAGAATTGCAATCATTTTACTGATGAGGTCTGTATGCGGCTAACTGGAAAGCCTATACCAGGATGGGTAAATCGGCTGGCCAAAGTAGGTGAGAGTAAAGATACTCTACTTAAGTATTCACAAGAGCAAGCTATCTTGAATTTCATGATGGTGCTTCTAGACCTTATAAATGAATGACATATCCTTGTTAGGGTTGGATACTATTTATTAACTTTGCTTTGCTTGCCCGTAGATTCCATAGAATAGGAAGATCAACATCATTATCGGAAATGGGTTTTATAAAGGTCTAAAACTTTACTTTGTTGATGATTCAATAAGCTTTTCATTTATCTAAGTAGAGGTTTTTCTCAAGTTTCAGGTTCTTTCTGTAACTGTCTTCTGCCAGAAAGCATTCAGATTGCAGCAGTGAGACATCTTCCTGACCATCCTGCATATTCTGGTATGTTCCCAGTTGACAGTCATTTTTCTAAAGATGTTTGAATCACAATTTTGCATATTTTTTTGACTTAAGCCTAAGCGTATTATGCTTGCATCAGCTGTCTAAGAGAACGGAAAAAAGTTATGGTATGAACATGCTCATGTCTTTGCATGGGAAACTTATATGCTGTGTCTATCTATATCATTGCAGAAATATAAAATAAGGAAATAAAATTGAACTGAAGCAGATCTTTTCTTCATAGTACTACAGAAGGCCCATGCACATATGATTTGTGTGCAATGAGTGGGGGTTAGGAATGCATAGGAGAGCGGGCTGGTTGAAAGTAGTAGGTGAGAGTGAAAATGGGAAGCATTGAACTATAGTGGGGCACTCAACTATAAGCGCACCATCGTTGGTTCTTCAATCTGTTATCAATATTATTTAAAAATGCTAGCGATATATAGCAACAATAAAGAGAGTTGGGCGATTCTATTTGAGCGATTCTTATGCACATGATAATAAGTGAGGCGATGAAAACATGAGGCTGTGAAAAAAGTTAGATACCTGTAGAAGTTTTTTAATTATGTGTCTGAACCTCATTCAGCCGACCAAGGCTGAACAAATGAGATTATGCATGGTCGAAATTGACTAAATGTGTTAGGTATGTTTGATTACTTGAGTCTCTGTATTGTTTGCCCAAGGTTGGTTGAACGATGCTCGAATCTAAAATTAATGCCCGAAAACAACAAATAAAACCAATAAATTTGCACATTTCTCTAGAACCTATAATTAAAATCCAAGCCAAGTGGTTTCAAACCACCCATCATTTCTTTGAGCAACTGTTTTTCATTTTTATTTGAGCATTATCACACTGTGCAGTAGCTTAGGGTTTTGTTCAGTCTAGTTACTGTTTCTTTGTTTTCTGTTTCTATGTGGCCATCTCTGTATTTTATTGTCTATTGCAATAAAATTTGTTTCCTTTCAAAAAAAAAAAGAAAAAGATCACATTGTGCACAAGGTGGTGGAGATGCTGGATTAACAAATGAAGCAAAGCACACAACCTGTAGTTCTGGTGCATGTTAATCAAAGAGAATATCAATAAAGCTGTAGAATTTCATCGCACAGAATCTATGTTCCGTTTACCTTTTCTGGATAAGCTGCTACTAAATCTTAGCAAATCTGTAGCGAGTTCATTTGAAGGAAGAGGTAGAATCATCACTCTGATGGAATCAACCTCCTGGCTTAATTGCATTTGGTTGGGATATTGATCTGGTCATGGAAAGTTGGGAACTCTAGTTGGTTAAGCCTGATGTTTTCTGGATCCTGCCATGCAGGCTGCCATCAATTATTAACATGTGTGTCTCTTACAAGATTTTTTGAACCGTTTTTATTTTGTCAATACAGGTGAGGATGATGATGACGACGGATCAGAATCCATCGCATCATCTGGAACAGAAGGAAGTGAAGAGGGGCCAAATCATCATCTGCTGACTACACCAGCAGGTGATGTAGCTTTCCTGAAGGAAAAACCCGTGAGGTTAGCAAGGGAACAGTAATTTCTTTCTCTCATTGAATTTGGGTTGTCTTGTGTCCGTGTTTGTACTCATAGTCTAATGATTCTGAATGTATCACAAAACATGCCTCTGGCGATAGTTTCTGGCATAATGATGATGCTTTGAGATTTGTCTGCTGCCTGTACCTTTAAAAATGTACGAGTATTGTATCTGAACTATCATTCAAAAACGTACTCGGTATATTTTGATCCTGTATTTAATACAAATTGTACTTAATACGCTGTTCATAGATGCTATTTATATCCAAAGAAATTGAAGTGGAAGTTTGTCACCTTCTTAATGTCGTAGATCCTTGACGATGTCTTACGTTTCTATGCCGAAGTGCTAAACGAATTTGTAAATTACGATGTTGTTGATCACTCGTTTGAGCTCACTATACAATGTGAACCCGTTATCTGAACCGTTCAACCTTTAGGTTCTCGTTCATGTATTATTATAGCCAAAAATCATCCAAATTTGAATAGATAGATGAACGCATAATTTTCAAAATACAGTAAGAGTACTTACGATGATAATGAATAATGAAGGGTTCAGATTATGGATCTTATTATGGAGCAATTCCAGATAAGTGATTATATTAATTAGCGCTTGAGCACACTTTGTTTTGTTTTTGTTTTTCCAATATTGATCGATTTGGTAATCATTGATCGTATACTAGTAAACTTTGGTTTATTTCGGTACTTATCAAAACCAAGCTAACATTTTTGGCTTTATTTTTCTGAGAAGAAGTTTTGGTTCTTGGTTTTATGGATTGTTGAAAAAATGACAAAAAGAATTGGTAAAGAAAATAAATAAACAAGCAAAACGAAACGTGTGTTAATTGGATTGTGCATGAGTCAGGAGAGAAGCATGCACCAAGAGTATCAATCCCTTCAAGTTGGTCAAGCAAGGACATCAATCCTTTCACGTTTTGGTAAATCAATAATACCAATCCTTTCAAGCTGGTGAGGCAAGAAGGTGTTCATGGATGCCATAGCAAGAAGGTGGAGGCTTCTCAGTGGCGAGACCGAGTGGGAGGGTCTACTTTACCCTCTCGACATTGATCTCCGCCGCTATATCATTCACTATGGAGAAAGGGCTTCCGCCATTGCTGATGCCTTTATCGACGAGCCAAAATCGAAGAACTCCGGACTCCCTCGATATGCAAAGAGAAACTTGTTCTCCAAGGTGGGTTTGGAGAGTTATAGTCCATACAAGTACGTTGTGAAGACGTACTTATATGCAGCAACAAAATTAGTGCCCGGGAAATCGATCTGGTTGGGTTATGTTGCAGTGACAACAGATGAAGGGAAGCGCGTGTTGGGGAGGAGGGATATTCTGATTTCATGGAGAGGAACCAAGTTGGAGAAGGAGTTTGATATTGACAGAGAGACCACTTTGGTCCCAGCTTCTGACGTTCTGGGCAAGGACAATGTCAATAAGCCTAAGGTGCACTCCGGTTGGCTTAACTATTATACTAGTTGCAGAAACCAGGTATAGTTTTTGGAGGTTCGTTATCATTAATTTTTAACTTCAGTTTAGTCTCTTATTTCCGAAAACACGCTAAAATTTCTACCCTCAAATCAACAGTTAACTGTTTTTCGATTTTAGTGATCTTTCGGAGAGAGAATTATGAATAATGACGATTCAGATCAATAGAATACAATGCGAAACAGAATCTTACAAGAATGTCCCTCATATAAGTCAATAGAAACTCTCTATGTTATACAAATTATTATACTATACGTTTGTCCAATTTAATATTCCATGCATAATTTGTCCATTTTAATTGAATTTTCCATGTTCAGTCCCACCTTCTAAGCGTACCCTAACTATATACATACATCAATGTTTCCTTAATCAAAGAATTGTTGAATTTTCCATTGTCTCAGGCTCTTGTTGCAGTCAAAGAACTGTTGAAGAAATACAAGGGCGAGGAGATCAGCATAACTGTCACGGGCCATAGTATGGGTGCAGCAATTGGAATCCTAAACGCAACGGACATTGTTTATAATGGATACAATAAGCTTAGCGACAAGCCAGGCAAGGCATCTCTCGTCACGGCCATTGTGTTTGCCTGCCCCGGCCTCGGAGACTCAGGCTTCAACAAAGTATTCGCCAGTCTAAAAAATCTTCACGTCCTGCGTGTTGCGAATACTAATGATCTTGCCCCTATTTTATCACCTGAAGGAAAATATGTCCATGTCGGAAAGGAGTTGCGATTCAACAGTCTTATGTCGCCCTACCTCAAGGCTCTTTCGGATTATGATGACTGGATCGGCATAGTAGAGATGTTTCACGATTTGGAGGTTTACTTGCATGGAGTTGCAGGGACGCAAGGTGAAAATGGTTTCAAATTGGCAGTGGATCGTGACATTGCCCTGGTAAACAAATTGTTGGATGCCGTAAAAGATGAGTACCGTATTGTTGTTAAGTGGTGGATAGAGAAGAACAAGTCCATGGTTCAACAGGATGATGGCTCCTGGGTTTTAATGGATCACGAGAAAGATGACGATGCATGAAAACCATGTGGTTGATCAACGAATATTATATATGCATGACAATGTCGCATAAATAAAGTTTGCCCCTGTTGTGGCCTTTTATGTACTCTTTCTTTTACTATCAATGAAGTTCTATACATCTTATTGCCCCTCGAATTAAGCACCAAAAGATTAAAATTGGTGAAATAAAGAAATTTTAGTTACTAATTTGGACCTAAACTAAGTCCTTTTTATGATCTTCTGTTTCAGCCAAACTAAAATCACTCAATGTGGATTTAGGGCTCGTTTGTGAGTGATTTTAAGTAATTCTAGGGAGAAGCACCTCCCGTGTGCTTCTCCATAAAATCACTTAAAGGGATTATTTGGAGAAGTGATTCTCCGTAAAAATGATTATTGGCTTCTCCAGAATCACTTCCAAACGAGCTATTAATTAAAGACCAATCTAGCTTTCTAATATGTGTTTTTCTGATTTTTCCGTTTTCCTTTCATTTTATACAAGGGTAACAGGCAGTTTTGGGTACACAAATATTGTAGTAAGGTTCAGTGAGCAAATAATAGGGTCTATATAGAATTTCCCTAAAACAAAAATGTACAAGATCAAGAGATTGATCAAGATTAACATAACAGTAAGATGAAAAGATTTGTGTCTGTTTTCCTTAGGGGCTTTTTTGTGTGTATAAATTCTAGTTACGTGTTTCGGTTTACTAACAAGATTTTTGAGACATTTCTCATGTTCACCTTTGTGTATACACACATATGTATGTATATGTATATACGTGTTTTGTTTATCTGTTAATCATAGTTTAAGAATACCATATATCAACTTAATAATTTTGAGAAAGTAACGAAATTAATTATCAAAGAAAATAAATAAATAAAAAGCAAAACAGATACGTGATTAGAGATTACCAAAGAGGTTGGATGGTGCATGTCAGTCATGACAGAAGCATGCATCAAGAATATCAATCCCCTCAAGTTGGTTAAGCAAGAAGATCAATGCTTTGGAAGTTTGTTAGTTACTAATATCAATCCTTTGCAAGCTGGTTAAGCAAGAAGAAGACAATCATGAATAGCATAGCAAAAAGGTGGAGGCGTCTCAGCGGCGAGACTGAGTGGGAGGGTCTACTCAACCCTCTCGACCTTGATCTGCGCCGCTATATCCTTCACTATGGGGAAAGGACTGCCGCCACAGCTGACGCCTTCATTGATGAGACAAAATCGGACAACTGCGGACTTCCTCGATATGCAAAGAGATATTTGTTCTCTAAGGTAGGTTTGGAGAATTCTAATCCATACAAGTACAAGGTGAAGAAATATTTATACGCTGCAACCACATTATCACCCGGGAAATCAATATGGTTAGGTTATGTTGCAGTGACAACGGATGAGGGAAAGAAAGTGTTGGGGAGGAGGGACATTTTGGTTTCATGGAGAGGAACGGAGCTGGTGGAGGAGTGGGGTATTGACATAGTGTTCGATTTGGTTAGTGCTTCTGATATTCTAGGAGAGAAGCATGACCCTAAGGTTCACCATGGTTTCCATTCCTATTACACTCATGTTGACCCTCAGTCTCCACACAACAAAACTAGTTGTAGGGCTCAGGTAACTTTGTTTTATTAATGTTTTAGTTTTTGTTAGATGAGCTAGCTAGTGATGTGCATTGGAAACTACTTCTGTAGAAGACACTTTTGCTCATAAGCGGTTTTTAAAAGAAGCGCTTCTATTTCTATTAGAAGTACTTCCAAGTTTAGTTTATTAAAAATTCAAGTGTTTCCTTAAAAAAAAAAAAACTTAGAAGTGATTCTTGAAGAAGTTCCTAGAGTATTTTTGTGACCAATTTGAACCATCGTACCAAATATCGGATGAATATATATTTATGGTTTAGTTTTTGCTACAGTCTAAATTTTTGTTGCTCCTATATGTAAACAAGACAACAACATTTCTTTGGAGAAAAAATTGAAATATTCTGATCTGCAAAAGAAATAAAGTTTATGTATTCTTGTATTTTCAGGCTTTAGCTGCAATTAAAGAAGTAGTGAACCGATACAAGAATGAGACAATCAGCATAACTGTCACTGGCCACAGCATGGGCGCTGCAATGGGAATTTTAAATGCTACAGACATTGTTAATAATGGATACAATAAGCCCCCAGGCCATCCAGTCTGTCCTGTCACTGCCATTGTGTTTGCTGCCCCTCGTCTTGGAGACCAAGGCTTCAGCAATGTGTTCTATGGTCTGAAAAATCTTCACGTCTTGCGTGTCACGAATGACTACGATTTAATCCCTTCTTTACCGCCGTTTGCAAACTATCTTCATGTCGGAAAAGAGCTGAGATTCGACACTTTCAAATCACCGTATTTGAAGGATCCAAAACAGAGCCTGCACAGTTTGGAGGTTTACTTACATGGAGTTGCAGGAACACAAGGAGAAAATGATTTTAAATTGGCAGTCAAACGTGATCTTGCATTAGTAAACAAATATTTGGACGGGCTAAAAGATAAGTATCTTGTAGTTGCTAAGTGGTGGACAGAGAAGAACAAGTCTATGCTTCAAGTGGGCGACGGCTCCTGGGTGTTGATGGATCATGAAAGCGATGATGATTGATGTGCCTAATATTTGTGGAGTTACATGCCATACGTTTCTATTTATTTGCTTATCATTACATGTCATACTTGATAATAAATAATTTAAGCTAATAATCACATGTTATATTTTGTTGAAGAAGCAACAATATTTTATTAATAAGATAAACAAAACAAGCACAAAACAACTAAGATGCCGAATATGAATACAACTTATAAAGCAAATTTCACCAAATGGACAGATTAGATCAATATCATATTGCAAAATTGTTGTTAATATTTTAAGTCGTTTGCCGCCTTACTCCCAAAACAAAGGGTTAAGTAGCTGGACTTAATAATCATTACAAGATTACATATATTAGACGTTAATTATGACGTGAAGAGCATGCCCATAATGCATTAAACAAAGAATTAATAATCAAGTGATATTAAACAATCATATGACTTTTCAACCCAAAAAAAAAAAAATTATATGACTAGCAATAATGATCCAAAATATATATATGCGTGCAAGACATCAAGGTTTCAATATTAATATACTACATCCTTATCATATTTAGTCCTTTCAAGTTAACTAGCTGGCCGGTAAACAAAGCAAGCAAAAACCAAACATGTGGGACATTAAATATTTAATTGGAGGCCTTGTTCATGCGGCTGGGAATTTGACCAATTGCTAATTTTGAAGAGCAAAGAAACAGGATAAGTAGTACATCCTTCACTATAAATACAGGAGCTTCGACATCGATAGATAATGCATCAAGGTTAATTTGTTCCAATTAATCCTCTCTATAGTTGTTTATTGGTAAAGCAAAAGAAATTTTTTTAACTTCATGGGTAGCTTCGCAGCCAGGTGGAGGGTTCTGAGCGGCGAGGACGAGTGGGAGGGTCTACTAGACCCTCTCGACATCGATCTTCGCCGCTACATCATTCACTATGGTGAAAGGGCTGGAGCCATTGGTTACGGATTCATTGACAAGCCAACATCAATTTCGAAGAATATCGGACTTCCCCGGTATGCCAAGAGAAATTTATTCTCTAAGGTGGGTTTGGAGACAGGCAATCCATACAAGTACGAGGTGAAGAAGTATTTGTATGCAGCAACAAGATTTGCGCCTGGGAAATCAATCTTGTTGGGATTTGTTGCGGTGTCGACGGATGAAGGAAGTAAAGTGTTAGGAAGGAGGGACATTCTGATTTCATGGAGAGGAACCATGTTGGACCAAGAGGTAGAGGTCGACGCTACGATACTTTTTTTCTCAGCTTCTGATATTCTGGGGAAGGAACATAATCCTCAGGTGCACCTTGGTTGGCATGGCTATTATACTAATCTTGACTCTGAGTCAGCACACAATAAAACTGCTAGTTGCAGAGATCAGGTATATATAAGTTTCTTTTTAATTCTATTTTTGTTTTAAGTTGAATTGATAGTAATTCTACAAGTACCAACTGTTATCTCAATTTGAAAGAAAGAAGATGATTGTATTCATAAATCAGGCACAAAGACCATTAGCCACGAATGCCAGAACAAATACCACTAAAAGTAAGTTCTTGAGTTTTTATAAAATAAACGAGATAGTTTGAACACTTACATCCTTATTGCTCTAAATTAAGTACTATAAAGGAGTGTAAGTGGATAAAATTGGAGAGAGAAATCACCACTCTTGTAATATTATACTTGAAAATCAACGGTAGTATGGTAATAGACATAAAAAGGGTAAAATAGTAATGAAATATCACCCGAACCATCTTTTTTCTTTGATAAATTTTTTTTTTTGTTACCAAACCAACTCCCATCCAAACACATCGCACTTTTCTTTTAATATTCTATATAGTCACGAAATTCACACAGAACAAGTGTAATTACTCATATTAAACAAACCAAACATTCAACATGGCTTATGATTTGATCAAGCTTTATAACACCAAATCAGATATTTCAACTGGATTGATCAAGTTTTATAACAGAAAAATTAAAGTGAAAACATAAATTTCCACCTACATCTTCTGTATATTGTTTGCAGGTTCTAGCTGCAGTTAGAGAACTAGTAGACCAAAACAAGGACGAGGAGATCAGCATTACTGTCACTGGCCACAGCATGGGTTCAGCTATTGCAGTTCTAAATGCAACTGATATTGTTTATAACGGATACAATAAGCCTACAAACTCAAACAATGTGAGTCTTGTCACAGCCATTGTGTTTGCCTGCCCAAATGTGGGAGACCAAGGCTTCAAGAAGGTATTCTCTAGTCTCGAAAATCTTCGGGTCTTGCGTATCACCAACGAATGGGATCCTGTCCCTAAGTTACCAATTCTACCTTATGTTCCTGTTGGAAAAGAGTTGGTAATCGACACTCTCAAATCGCCCTACTTGAAGAATGCAATAGACTCTGTGCATCAGTTGGAGGTTTACTTGCATGGAGTGGCAGGAACACAAGGGAGAAACAATGATTTTAAATTGGAAATTAATCGAGATCTTGCATTGGTAAACAAAATTTTGGATGGTCTAGATGATAAATATCATATAATTCCTAAGTGGTGGATAGAGAGGAACAACTCTATGGTTCAGATGGAGGACGGCTCCTGGGAGTTAATGGATCATGAGAAAGATGACGACGACGATGATGATGGAGCCCAGTATTTAAATTGACAATCATGTGGGACTGGGATAAGGAACAACTCCACGCACCAAATAAACTATAGCATCTAGTTTTAATGTTCCTATTGTTTCCTTAGTTTGTAGCTCAAATGGTTAAGAGCATGTACCCTTACACTCGAAGTTTGGTTCGATTTCCCTCCTCTTCTAACTTGTATAAAAAATAAATAAAATAAAATCAAGAATTCCTTTTCGTTTGTCCAAGAATTTTCGCAACCTCATTGTTTGTGCAAATTGTTAACTAATTAAACTTTCCTTGCACACCAAGGATTTCCATATTAATTGTAATTAATTTCCCTTTTATTTTTGATTTCCTACTATAAATAGAATTAGGAGTTATTAATTTCCTTGGCCTTCAAGTTTTTATTGTACTATAAATATGACCTCCTACAAGGACTTATACACAAAATTCCAACAAACGCATATTCTGTCATAGTTTCTCATACTTTAGCATGGTATCATAGTAGCGATCTTGGGATTGCCGACTCTAGCTTCAAACCCTCGCCACCATGGGGGAGGATGAGTTTTTCATTCCTCATGAAGGTAGCACCATCGACCCCACCTCTCCTTCTCACCCTACTTTAGCTGAATTGAGTGTTCAGATGTCTCAGTTCCTAAAGGTAGCTTTGCAGCTAGGTGGAGGGTTCTGAGTGGCGAGGACATATGGGAGGGTCTGCTAAACCCTCTCGACATCTATCTTTGCCGCTACATCATTCATTACTGTGAAAGGGCTGGAGCTATTGGTTACGGATTCATCGACAAGCCAACATCAATTTCGAAGAATATCAGACTTCCCTGGTATGCTAAGAGAAATTTATTCTCTAAGGTGGGTTTGGAGACATGCAATCCATACAAGTATGAGGTGAAGAATTCTGCTTTTTCTGTCCTCCCTCCTAATTCCACCTCTTGGTTTGCTCTTGCTCCTCATGTTACTCACATTCCTTTCCAAGTAGCCACCATGCCATCACCATTGGCTGCCACCTACTCGCTGACTGCACCACCCACATCATCCTCCACTGCCTCTTTTGCCTTGGAGTAGCTTTGCCCCCTTGCGCACATACCACCCACGACCCCTCTGTCTCTTCACTTCCGCCACAAAACCCACCCCCTTCTAACCCACCCCATACTACTCATACCCCTCCACAAACCAAGAACCCAACCCATCTCCCTTCCAATCCAACCCCTACTGAACCCGTAACCCAACCTCCCCAACCATCCCATATTCGTACCTACACCAGAACCCAAATAGACTCGTTCTTACCTTCCTAGCCACTGATCTATCGCCTCCCCCAACACCTTCTATCGCACTACCCATGGTTCTCGATCACCAAATGGTGATGCGTGCCAAAGCCGGTATTCGCAAGCACAATCCTAGTTATGCTCTAGTCGCTACCAAACACCCTATACCCTCATCTGTTGAGCCGACATGTGTTTCTCATGCCATTAAATACCCTCATTGGTGAGCTGCCATGTCCATTGAGTTTAATGCTTTCATTAGCAATGGAACTTGGGAGCTTGTTCCACATGACCCTCATTGTTGTAGACGTGGAATTTTATTGAAATATAAATTTGCTAATTTACAGTTAATAGTCAAAATTCAAAATTTGACTAGTTAAAGATAACTGGAAAATTTGTGGGTTCCACATAAATACACGTGGCACATGACTCATGCAGACAAAGGTGTGCACCAGAAATGACATTTGTTAGCATCTAAGATCTTCATCAATCAAATGAAATCATATGCCAAAAAGGAATACATTATCCTTATTTGGTCATCTTCCTAAATCACAAGTTAATTTTCCTAAATGAAGGATTTTGACTTAATTAAGAGCTAAATTAAATCAATTAGCTCAAATTAAATCAAATCAGAAACCAATTCCACAAATCAAGGGATTCAGCTTGGGGATTCCAAACTAAGACTCAATTCTTTGCCTATAAATACTAGGCTCATATTCGTGAGAAAGGACCTTTGGAGGGAGAAGACACACACACTTTGTAAAACAAGAGAGATCTTTACCTGAAGCAACACCTAGACTCTCAAGTTCTTCATCAAGCTCGTGGAGAATCACTAAGCACAACAAACACGTGTCGATTCCTCCACTGCCAAAGTCGAAGACTATCCACCACGTGACACTACTCGTGGTCCTGACGTATTCGAGATCAAGCCGTGACGGCCCTCAACGAAGTCTCAAATTCCGATTCAAGATCAAGTGCTTGGCACCCTTGAACCGCACACATACTCTTGAAGATCGAATAAGAGGAAATTCTTTTATTTTTGTAAAAGAATACCCACAAAGATTGTAACCTACACACTTGATAAATCAATACAAATATTATTTTGTACACGTGTTCTTGTCTTATTTGTCGCAGGAAATTTGTGTTTACAGTTGTAAATGGGTGTTTCGTATCAAACGACACCCTGATGACACTATTGACAAGTACAAGGCCCGTTTGGTCACCAAGGGCTTTCATCATTGCCCTGGCGTCAATTTCTAGGATACTTTTAGTCTAATGGTCAAGCCCACCAACATCCATGTTGTGTTGCATCTTGCCGTGCCTAATGGCTGGTCTATTCGTCAATTGGATGTCAACAATGCCTTTCTTCATGACACAATCAGTGACACTGTTTATATGTCACAACCCCCGGGTTTTGTTGATGCCAACCTACCATCTCATGTTTGTGAACCCTAGAAGGCTCTTTATGGCCTTAAGCAGGCACGCCAGACATGGTACAAGGAATTGAGCTCATTCTTGCTCTCTAATGGCTTCTGCAATGCTACCTCTGATGCCTATCTATTTATTTCTACCTTTGGCAGTCATGTCATTTATTTCTTGGTTTATGTTAATGATCTTATTGTTACTGGCAACGATTCTTCTCTTGTAATGCAGTTCATTGCCACATTGGCTTATCGGTTCTCTATCAAATACTTGGGGTTTCTTCATTACTTCCTTGGTGTTGAGGTTGTTCCCACCACGACTGGTCTCTTTCTCTCCCAACACTATTACATTCGTGATCTCCTGCTCAAAGCAAAAATGGACAGTGCTAAGGAGGTCAGCACTCCATTATCTCCTTATGATAGTCTTGTGCTCAATGATGGCTCTCCGCCTACTGATGCTTCTCGATTTCGTCAAATCATTGGTGGTGGTCTTCAACATCTCAACCTCACACGCCCTGACATATCCTTTGCCGTTAATAAACTCTCTCAGTTCATGTATCAACCTTCGGAATCTCACTAGCAAGCCCTCAAGTGTCTCCTTCGTTACGTGAAAGGCACCTTATACTTTGGTCTTCATCTTTCTCGCTGCTCCTCTCACCGTCTCTATGCTTTCTCTTATGCGGATTTGGCCGGCAATCGTGATGACTATAAATCCACTACTGTCTATGTTGTTTATCTTGGTGGAAACCTCATCTCTTGGAGCTCTCGCAAGCAACGCTCTGCACCGAAGCGGAATATCATGCCATTACTACCACCACTGCAGAAATTGTAGGGATTCAATTCCTGTTACGTGAACTTGGCATTTCCCTTCCCGCACCACTGCTCATTGCCTTGGACAACATTGGAGCCACATTTTATTGTGCTAATCCAATTCTCCATTCTCGCATGAAATATATTGATATTGATTTTCAGTTTGTCCGGGATCGTGTCAATATTGGTCTTCTTAAAGTTTCTCATGTTTCTACAGTTGACCAGCTTGCCGACGCCCTCACCAAACCACTTCCACGTCTGCATTTTGATCTTCTCCGGTCCAAGATCGGTGTCTCCGATGGGACCACCATCTTGCGGGGGCTTAAAAGGGAACCTTCATCAAAGGAAATCACCTCATCATCAACGCAATCATCTGCAATCTTTCACCAAAGTCAACCTTGATTTCTGCCTTCCTGTCATAGCTGATCTGGATTGATTCTCTACATCAATCCTGTTGTATTTACCTTATTTAGACATTATCAATGTGTATATAATAGTCAGCCCATGTATCTGTAATCAATCTATGAACTATACCATTCATTCTTAATCTCTTTAGAAGCAACCATTACCTTCCCATTATCATATTGACAACAAGTTTCATTTTTGCTCCATTTCCGACCTGCCCCAGGTAGGAAGACTTCTTTCCCATGACATTAAAAGCAGGAATCACTTCCTCGTACAATGCCTACATTTATAATTAGTGAACTGCTGCAGCAATGTTACAAATAAACATACATTTTTAACCTGCGGACAGGAATAAGCATGTGAGGAATCCTACTCCTTACTTAACCATAGGTATTGCAATCATGACTCCGAACGGAAGAATATAATATAGTTATTGTATTTTGTAGCCCATCCCTTACTCAAAACTCTGCAACTCTAGCCCTAGGAAAAAAGAGCTTTATAATAACCCTAGAGGATATATTTTCTTTTTTGTTCCCTTCACGATATCTGGTTCTGTTTGAATTTCGCTTTCTTTAAACTAAAAGATCTGTACAACTTTGAGGTTTTCAGGAATAAAAATAAAAACATTACCTATTGTTTACACCATAATTAACCAAGCGTGATTGAACACCAAGGTAGACATGTCTTCCTCCCTGCCAAAGGGAGATGTTCTTCCGAGGGGACAACCACCTGCCGAAGCTCCGAACTGCCAAACCTAAAACACAGGAGACACGTGTCATCATCACAGCAACTTGCACAAAGTCCCACATCGGAACTTTGTGCAAACCTCCTACTTTTACTTCCTTATAAATGGGGAACAGTAACCAAGAAAAAGGGTAACTTCTCTCTCTCATTATTACTGTCACTTTGCAAAAGTCACTACCCCTAGTTGACTCAGGCATCGGAGAGCCTTCGGCCGGCACCACACCGGTGTCCGAAGCTTAACGACTGCTTATCCTATCTTTGTCTTCTGCAGGTTAGCCCTCTACTGAAGGCCCAGACCCTTCTCTTGCCAAAGACAATCCCTTATCGCTAAGTTGACCCTCTCCGAAAAAGAGCATCAACAGTTTGGCGCCGTCTGTGGGAATCCCATACTTAAAACCCATTTTTCTCTACCAGCCCAGCTGGCTCCTTCACCTATCCGGCCCCGTCGCCTCTTCTTCACTCCACATTCAGCCATGCCTACTGAGGATAGCCGCGATGCCCAGCGCAGTATCCCTCAGGAAGGTACCTCTCAGAAGGGACCATCAGCAGAAGTCAACCTCCAGGCCGAGGTGGAACTCCTCCACGCCAGTGTCGTCAAGATGTCCGAGAGGTGTGACCATCTTCACTCCAGGAATGTTGAGCTGGAACACGACTACTGCGTCCTGAAGCGAAACTGGGAACGGAACCAAGCCCAGGGCTCCCAACGCAGCCTTACCCAGGAACCTGAGCGCACACAGCCAAACCAGCCGGAGCATTCCCACCATGGCCCCCCAATCCAGCCTAGGCCCAGCAAGGGTAAGGACCCCCTCCATCCGGAGACGACTAAGTCGCGCCTTCTCCGTATCTCCCCCCCGAGGAACCG
>NC_024132.1:4620985-4645177 GCF_000346735.1 Prunus mume
TAAATGGGGAACAGTAACCAAGAAAAAGGGTAACTTCTCTCTCTCACTATTACTGTTACTTTGCAAAAGTCACTACCCCTAGCTGACTCAGGCATCGGAGAGCCTTCGGCCGGCACCACACCGGTGTCCGAAGCTTAACGACTGCTTCTCCTATCTTTGTCTTCTGCAGGTTAGCCCTCTACTGAAGGCCCAGACCCTTCTCTTGCCAAAGACAATCCCTTATCTCTAAGTTGACCCTCTCCGAAAAAGAGCATCAACACCTATTTTACTCTCTTTTTTTGTGCTGTTTGCAAAAGTAAAATATGTAAAGCCCACGTCATGTGTACAAGCTCTAACTTTCCCAGTCAAGGACTCCTAATAAAGTTTTAACTTTGCCTAGCATGGATTAGAATTCGAAAAAGTCAGCTTTACTCTTTAAGTGGCAAACTACTGCACATATCACAAACTTTAGTGTAATTAAAGATAGAAACTCATGTCAAGACTGCTCCAAAAAAACACTCATAACATGTTGATGCAGTAGCTATAGCTCTGTTATTACTTTTTCATTCTATTCAGCTTGGTTATATAACATGTTGATGCAGAGCTTAGAACCCTAACTCTACTTTACTGCTTAGTCTAGCCTCAGAATCCTAAGTTCAGTAAGCAGTGGCATAGCAACTCATAGGTCTGGTAGCCACTCAGAATCCTAAGTTCAGTAACCATATATATAGTAATAGATATTAGTAGACAAGTTGTAATTGTAGTTAATGGCCCCTCTCCAACATAAACAAGTAAAAACAATTTAGCTCTACCATGTAACTTCTGAATATTAATATATGTTGTATACTTTATTTAATATTCAGCTCCCCAACCTTACAATTCTAGGTTTGCCCCTGTCAGTATGAAAATTGGTGGTGAAACTCATGGACATGCATCACCTACTATTTTAAATTTAAAACTCTTCGGTGCCGTGAGTTTCTTCTTCATCTCCTATTCTTTTTTATTTTCTTAGACGTTACTTCCTGCAAGGCAATAGTAAATCGGAAACAAAGCCAAACCAGTAGTTCTTGGTTTTCCTCATCTTTGAACCATGCTTCTTTCAGCCCCAAGTTTTCACCGGTCACCACGATAAAGATAAACTTCACTCTAGAAAATCCTTCACCTTACATCCAGATTTAGTCAAGAACCTACCCTACATTCCTACATGTCTACATCAACAATACATGAAAAATACAAAACATAATGTGCTGAGTCAGAACAATCCTGCATCTATCAGAAAACCACAGATCAAGAATGTCTTTCATTTGCATCAACTATGTCCTTTTTCTCATTGAAAGTCTACCATGGTACACAAGCAGTTAACCGTTCACAGATTGTCTGACATTAGCTAAGTTAAAACAATCGTGTAGCATGAGCAAGTAACTCAAACCTCATTAATCTTTGAAGATATCAGCATCAACTGTAGACATGTCGACATAACCTTTTACGGCACAAATCTGCTCAAGAATGCCATCTTTGCCAAAAACCACCTAGGTATTTTGCATTTCAATAAGCAGAAGTCAAGTAAATGACGTGTCAAAATACCAAAGTGAAAACACCAACCGAAAGAGCAGCAGAAGGATCAGATAACATTGCAATTGTATACTTGCACTTCTTACCAACTGCTGCAGGGGTTTCTGCAACAGAAGCACCATGCTCCACCACGAGCTCATGACACTGCAATTGAAGTTTTGAAGTCACAACATACGGTAGAGGTTTAGCCTAAGCTCAAGCTCAACTACAGACCATGTGGAGATTAGCTTTCCAAGGAATGAAATTATCAGAAATATAAATGACAACTAAAATTTGAATTAGGTTAACTAGCAGGTTGGTTCTTGGAACCCAAAAGCAATGTGGAAATGTGTTGTTTATTCTAATTTGAAAAGCTTCTAACTTTAATAAAAATGTTAATTTCTCAAATAATAATGGATTTCTCCTTACGTCCCAGTTTTCAGCTTCCCACTCAAATTTATGTGTGCGTTCTACAATGATTTAACTCACTGATTTGGTGCAAAAATAATAAGTGTGTATATGCAACCCACATAAGACATTAACACAACTGGTACCCTAATTTTATGCAGACCACCTTATCTACAACTTCTTAAAAAGTTGCAAGCAAAAAAATGTAGGCAATAACTATTATTATTACGACCAAAAAAATGTGAAGTCTAAAGCAAGAAAACAAGATTATTACAAGGTCCAATAAATTATCAGGTAATTAGCTTAAATTACGGTGTCGCAAAGAAAAAGATTTGAGTAACTAACCAACCCGTTGGAATTTGTCGTCGTGAAAGGAGGTCAAAGTAGCTAACTAAGCCGTCGGAATTTGTTGCATGATGAGTTACCAATTAGTCTAGCAAGCCGACCGGTCAAAGAGAGAGAGGGGGAGATTTCTTAGGTGCTTTAGAACAAAAATGAATTTCAAGCAAGGATCGGTCAATTCCAAATTTGGTTGAAAGTAGAGCCACAAAAGGTAAACAAGCAACCACTTCGTAGGAAACAATTTGTTAAATATCCGAATGATTTGGAAGTTATTCATAAACAGCACTTAGAAAGAGCTTTTGTGACCCATAATTATTTATAAGTTTTTTCCGCCAAAAGTTATCATAAGCGAATTCGATGGTCAAAAAGCGCTTACAAGCTCAAAGTATAAAAACCGAATAAAAATAACAAACCCTAGATTATTCAGATCGAACTGTAAATATTATGTCAGAGAGTTCGCGAATAAGCAGCAAATCTATAATCAGTATTAGTACTAAATGAATAAATAATAGGACTCAAGTTGTGCTCATTGGTCCAATAAGATATAGGAGTTACAAAACTGGGATGTTACACGTAACACTCAACCAACTCTTCCAGAAGCATTATAGCATCTCTAGTGTGGTTTAGGAACATAGCCATCAACAGCAAAGTTTCGGGTGGCAGCTGGAATAGCTAAACGAATTCCATCAAGTTCAGGTTTTGCAATCACTTGACAACCCAAGCGAGAGCTACAATGTCACAAGCATAAATTTCAGTATGAACAAATTGCAAGAAAAATTCCACACGAAAATTTGTTAACATACCTTTCCGTAAGCCCAAAGGCCAAGTCCAACATATCATTTTCCTCATCAGTTGGGTCTTCTAATTTGTTGTAATAGTCCATATCCTGCAGGATTATTCTACAATCAGCTCCTCATACTTCAGTTCTATTAAAACCAAATTTAAGTTCAAAAAACACATTTCTTTGAAACGTAAACAACATACCATCACAATCACATGACATGTTGAACAGGCAATTGAACCTTCACATGCTCCTGATATGAGAGAAGCAACAGAGCATCAGATTCTGCAAAAATGATTAAAAAACCATTTGACATAGCAGTGACTATCTCTTGTGGTTCCAAACAACTAAGTCTGATCCATTTATAGAAATAAGCACGCAACAATACAGGTGAGAGGGAGGGAAGGTCACCCAATGTACAGTCCAAAGCAACTAATAAGTATTTGCCAATCTAATTGACAAATGCCTATGATAGCAATTGTCCAAAGGACAAAAGCAATTGATGGAACATATTTGGGTTTAAGATGAAAAAGACTATTAAATAAGCACCAGAACCTTGCCTTCAAGATCTATATCATTTTCATGGGCAGCTTCTAGCATAGACATTCCAGTAGGAACCTTAATATGTATCTCATCTCCATCCTTATCAACAAATGTCACAGATATCCTGCAAATAAATCATCTCTGTGAAGAAACAACATAATAATGTCAACTCAAAGGAGAATTAGGGCCATGAGGTGCTCCTAATTGACATACGGAAAAACATTGCTAAAGATAAATCAATTTGCAATTAATTTTGCACAAATAAATACAGAAATATATGTTCAATCCGTGCATATGCATTTGACCGCTTTCTCTCATTGTTACTCTGAATCAATCTCCTAACATTATTAATGATTAGCGTTAAACCATTTAAACCCAAAATAACTTACTTTTCTTTCTGCTCAATCCCTTCATTTGAAGAATCGCTGGCACTAACGGTAGAAAAAAGATGATGCTTGTGAAATATGACTCCCCGCAACAACTTAGTTTCAGACTGTTGATTAAACATTTTATAAGACAAAGAAACCATAAATATAAGAACAAAAACATGAATGCACCTATGCAAGCTCAATCTACTAAAATACATAAATGTAAAAACTACTTGACACTTCACATTAATCATCCTTCAACCCACGTATCACAATTCAAATATGATTTCAGTTCCCAACTTCTTTATAAAATACCTAAAATAATACCAAAAAAAATAAAAATGGCATATATATGCCTTCATTTAGATTTTAAAATGGTTTTTGCAATTCTCAAATTGCTTGCCAAAAGCATATCATTAAACCGACTTTGTTTTATTTCCATTGTTCTTAAATGCGGACCTAAGTTTAGCAACATAATGAAACATGACTAATTCACTCAAAATGATAAAGACCAGTTTTTACAAATAAAACTTAACTTGGAATGAATACAGTCCATTTACCTTCAAAATTTGCAAGGCACTGTACAATGTCCTAGGTCTGCAAGAGTATCTCATTCTATACCATATACCATATAAAACAAATAACGCACAGTACGTGACATTTAGAGGAAAAGAATGACAAGAGACAGTAGTTAATATCCCTTGGGCTTCTCAAATGTCAAATGTAAGAGAACAAGTAATGGTTTCTAACATAGCAACACCAAGAAATGAAGGAAGAAAGCATATATGGTTCAGGCTCTCTTTTCCTATCCTATAATTCTCCAAGAAGTAAACTTTGCCGACAGCCACCCATTATTCGAAGACAGAAGTGGTCACTAAAAAACAACAACAAGATCCATAATAATTCAATTTGTGGGATTCCATTAAATGGTTTTGTTTAATTGTTTTGTTTCTTCAACCCTTCATGATGTACTGATTGACAGACCTAAAACTTAAGCATCTAGGATGAATACAAGAAACAAAAGGTTACACCAAATAGCAAATTCTATGAGAGGAGGAAACTGACCAGAGGTTGCAAGTATTGGTTGTAACAACTACTCGTATTATATCCTGCTCTGGTTATGGATGTGAGTTTGTCTGCAGTTTACGAAAGAAGGATAAAATTGGAACCAACCATATGAGAATGACAAGTAGAAAAAAAAATACTTGAGAAAAAAAGGGATTTCTTTTACCATGTTGAACTTCCAACAGACAGAACATTAGCTAAATAAACAATTGTAAATTTCAGTGCATACCTCCGGAGAGCTGTTTGAGTATCAAAACTCCGATTCTTGAAACTTTAGAAGCAAACATAATCAATCGTCGAACCTCCTCTCTTACTATACCCAAAACTTCAAACAGAACAACTGCAAACACAAAAACAACTCTCTTTTAATTCTTTTTTTGTTTATCTCAAATGGAAAAGAAGAAGAAAATGAAAAGAGAACTGGTGGGCTCTAGAAACAAACAAGCATAGCAATTGGGCAATTCTTCAAAGTTAAAAATGACTGGGCCAAAGAAGATTTTATTGGCCAAGAAAGATGTTAGAAAAGAATAGGCCTCAAAAGTGAAAGTGAAGTTCCTACTTGCCAAGCTCAAACCTCCATTTCTCATGAACCAAACACTTTAAAGTTATATAATGATCTAATTATCTAAAACATAAAATAATATGCAGTCATTTTCTGATTCCCGTGAACTCATAAGGGTCCTATATTTTTAGTTTCCTCCAATATTTTATGAATAAAAAAAAGATCAAAAGGCAAGATGAAAAAGTAGTGTTTCTGTGAATGGATTGTTACGAATTAGACACAACGCCCTTTTTTATCTCACGTTAAAATGCAATTCATGTTAGTCTTTCATTGTTAGGAAAAGAATTGAAATGACAAAATATTCATGTCCCATGGTATAAAATAACTGTAATTGTTATCTCGGAGAAAAATATTTGAGAACATAAATTGTTTGTTTTGCTTAATTCATGATGAAAATTAGAATTATATGAGGACTTACAAATCCCCTTTTGTATCCTATTTCTCCTAGTTGATAATTGACTTTGATATTACTTTACTTTACAAATCTCCTTATGCGTGTATTATGATTTTGCATGCATAAAACGGGTTGCCGAAATCTGGCTCACGCGCCGCCACTCGCGGCCGACAACGGCGGTGGTTCAAGGCAGTTTCCCTCGACGGAGAAAAACTCTAAAACTACGTGCAATAACTATACCAACAGTTCAAGCACAAAGGGGAACATGTCTTGCTCTCGGACCTCGGCCAAAAACTGGCCGGAACTAGGTGAATTCACGGCCAAACCGTGGGGGTAGTGGCCGGAGCTTTTCAAGCTCAGGCCGGTGGTTACAGCCACCAATGTTGCCGCTTAACCTAGGGGAAAGAAAGAGGGAGAGGAGAGCTACCTTTTCCAAGTGGTGGCACGGCCTGGAGTGGCAAGAAACGTTGCCGGCGACGTCGAAGTTTCTGCCGAAACTTCCAGTCGAAACAGCCGGTTAACCTTGGGTTTTCGAGCTAGGAAAAGGACTGGGCTATGAAAAGGAGGAGGAGACGATTCTTTTGGGACCGGTGCCGTGGCCTGAGGTAGCCAGACGGCGAAAAATCAAAGGCCAGAAGTGCCGGCGTCGCTGGAAGGGAGAGAGAGAAGCGAGCGACGGTGCGCGAGGAAACAAACTATAGCACTCTTTTTGGGGTTTTCTAACAATTTTAAAATTCCCTATGTGTCCTTTTCGTTTTCAGATCTTTTTGCAATCGTTATGACTCAGAATTGAGCGTGCCGCGAGCTTACAGACTCGTATTAACAAGCTCTACGCAATGGTGCCACTGAATTCCCCCAAATTCCTTTCGAAACAAAAAATAACTAAAATATCCCTACTCTCAAGGGCAAAATTGTAAAATTTACAAAAAGTAATTAAAGTAATTAAATAATTATTTTGGCCCCAAACCAAAAGGGTCATCTTGGCCCACATCCTCCATCCGGGGCCCACATTCATTTGTTACAGGCCCAAAGGAGTTAGAGCACAGAGTAAAACCTTCTTCATGTGACTGCTGTATTGGTTTTAATGCCACGGCAGCTCCCCTCCTTGAATTGTCCTCATACGGAATGGTGGCCCTTGATATAAGACGACAGTTTTAGAACACACAAGACAACAGTGTAAAAGTGGTTAATTCTGACAATATAGGTGTGTAAGAATGTGATTCCATTAAAGACGTCATGTCCTTTTTATAAATCAAACCAATCGTTGCTTTCCCTATAACAAATTATAATAATTAAGAAAACTAATTCAAAATCAAGACTCCACTCCATTGTAATGTCACGTAGATTAAGTGGCAACATATAAGCAATAAAGTGGCAATAGACAAGCAATATTAAAGTAATGAAAATACAATAAACAAATACCTCATGGATGTACCTTTGTACTATGTTTTCCCGATTATACAATGTTCTAATTGTTGAACTATTACAATATTTAGTTGCTACAGATAATAAATAGTACATAAAAAATTAATATCCATGTTTGAAAATTTCATCTCATTATAATAATGACCTAAAAAAATAATATCAAGTATAATACACAAATATTATAAACATACGGCTCCACAAGAAGAATACACAATGTCTTAGATGTTCTTATACTAATTCTTGGGATCTAATAATAACAAGCATAGTCAATAATGCGTACAATATGCTGCAAGTTTTCTTAGCATTTTCATAATAGAAGCTTTGCTTTTGACTTCAAAAGGCAGCTCAAACAACTCCTTGGCTACACTCATTACATTATGCACAAAATGGTCTCCAACGCCAGTGCATGACTTGCACATCACTGCCTGCACAAACCAGCTAAATCACATTATGTAACTATTAACCTTAGATTTGTTCTTGACAAGTAAATGGGTTGGATGCGGCTTTTCTTTTCCTTGTGCAATCTGAAAAGAAAAAGAGAGAGAGAGAGAGAGAAATTGTCAAGACAAAATTACAGCAAATTAAAATTTAAAGTACTCACCATCCGGAAACAATTTGCTTTCAAATTTCAATGAATAAATTACATCACAATTTCAACCAACACTACTGCACAACTCATCTCATAAACATGATTGAGATATGTCACATCTTTACTGGCAAAGCTTACAACGCTGTTTACATTAATTTCCTACTACAAACCAAAATTTGTATCAGATATAGTTATATATCATGTATAACTTCACTAAACAGGTAAAAAGAAACACAAAATCTAGACAAGTAGGCTGCGTGGTGCTTAATCATTTCTCATGTTCAGAACATGCACGCAAAGAAAGAAGAAAATTACGCTATATAGATTTTTGTTTGATATCAAAATCTCTTCAAACTCATTTTTTCTTCTATCAAAGCTAAATAAAAAATAAATAAAAATCAGTGAAATGCCACATATTGTTAGGTTATTCATCACCCCTTTTCAGAACATACCAGAGATTTCTTAACTAGCTAAGCAGAGACATCAACAAGACTCAAAAGTCATAACTCAGTACTGCTACCAAAATACAACTTGCCGTCTACGACAAAAAAAGTGCCATGAACCACTATTCTCCAGTTATAGAGTAGTGCCACTCATAACTCTCAAAAATCAATTTAACTTGACACATAGGAATACCTCTGAAAACACTTAATTCTTCATGTATGCCCTGAATATAATAAAGCACAACCTTTAGAAGTTTCGAACAGCTCAATTCAGCATCCTATTCATTACTATCACTTGGTGCACTTACTACAAGACCACTTAGAAGTTTAGAACTCAGTGGCTTGCAAAATCAAGAAAACTAGAGGATATCCATTCAGATACGACCTCCCAAAATGACAAGGTTAAAGCACTAAAAGGGTTCTCTTTCAAGGAGAGGAAAATGAAAAGTTGTATCCACCAATCCCATACATGGTTTTACCTGTAGAAAACAAAAAACAAATGAAGGAAATTTTATAAATCAAATGTTTACACCAGAGAGAGAGAGAGATCATGCAGAACAAATATCATATATTTATCATACCAAAGTGTGCTTCCAAGAAGAATTTGATGTCAGCTTCTTTCTGTCCATTCACATGCTGGTCCTGCTGCAGCAAGAAGAATGTGATCACAATGTTAACTTGAATATTGTGGCTCATGCATCTACCATTCATTCACAATCTGTAGGAAACCAAAGTGCACAAATTAGACCTAAAAATTTGGCATGAAGTGGAGCAGGGCAAGGTCACTAAACCCTTCTCTGCCTTTTCAATGTCATGTATCTTAAAAACGTGCATTTTGATAATTAATGCCTAGTGTAATTCAAGGAACTGAGACCAGTTTGAAAATCAAAGGGAACTGTACTACAGTACTATTAGCTGCTATATTTTTTCTCATCAGAACAATACTAAAATTAAAATTAAAAAAATCACTGCTCTTATCATCGCCCTCGAGGGCCTTGCCATCTGTTGGTACTAAGCAATGGAAGGCATCATTTATCTATCAACAAATCAGTACAATTAAGAATCATACAAGTTTACCATCAGCTGGTATGCTGTCTTATTTAATTGGACAATTTTTATGAGTAGAAATATTGAAAGCAAGTGTTCATTTGTAATTTCCCTCTGATATGTCCCCTAGTGAAATCAAGAGCAGATCCTCAAGACAAATCGAAGATTCAAAAATATATGATACCAACCTCAAGATCGCAATCTTTGGGGTCCGAGTTCTTTATCTCAATCCGGCAATTATCAACCCCCATACCTTCCGAAGCTGAAAGCAAATGCTCACCTGAAATGCTGCCATGTTTTCTCTATACTGGTAGAATTTCTTGTAGGGGTAAATTTGAAAAACTCTAACAAAAGCTTGGTGGCTGGGTGTCCAGAGAATGGCCTTGGGTGTAAATAGAATTCTTCTGTATCAGAAAATTAACTTTTGTTTTTTTTCCCCAAACGATAGGATTTTCCGGACCATTTTGCTATGCTTAATTTCCCGAGCCCTAATAGGACATGGAGAAAGGCTTTTATGTTATCTGTTGGGCCAAGTTAGGTAAATCGTTTTAGGGTGTTTTACTTTGTTAAAACCATAAAAACGTATTCTATAGAAAGAAGGTTAGACTGGGGTATGAGCTTGATATATATATATATATATGTGTGTGTGTGTGTGTGGTGAATTGGATATGAAACCTGAGATTCTTAACCCCAGAATTGCATCCACAAAGTGTCCGGTGAGTTTCGAAAGCCTTTGCGAATTTTGTTCTAAATCCTGGACTGATCTTTCTCCGCTCCAAGGAGACTTCTTTTGCAAGGTAGGGAAAACCATTCCTGTTTCTTTTGACAATAGTTGTACCATGTGATTAAATTTTCTCTAGCATATGATTAACTGCACTTATTTAAATGCGGACGTTTTGTAGATATGAGATCGATATTGGCACTGTCGATGATTCGACTTTGTAGTTCTCCGTATGTTATTGATATGTCGTCCTCAATAACTTTATTGAAGTTTACCTTTAACAGAGAATTCATGTCCTTTAGTGTTTAGTATTTGTGTTAAAACCCTAGAGGTATGACTATGTATATATGTATATATATATATATGTGTGTGTGTGTGTAATTGTTATGTGCCTCCTCATTCCGAGCAGTTATTGGAATCACCTTATTAGGAAAATTAGAGACCCATTTGATAACCATTTCAATTTTCAGTTTTACTTATTTATTTAGTTTTCAATTTTTAGTTTTTGTTCGTAAAAAACTGAAAACAGGAAACTTGCTTGGTAATTTGTTTTCACTTTAAGTTATATGTGGAACTTGCAAATGAAATTTTTCTTGGGGTCAAATTGCTAATTTGATGTCATAGAACGAAAGTGTATGTTACAAAGAGTCCGCATTTGTCGGTGAAGTTTTTGGAATTAGGATGAATTTTTAGTGAATTTTGGTTGAACTGAGTCTATGTCGGAGTATAAGTTGGGAGGTCCTAGATACTGAGTTTTGGGACTAGGTTTTGTTGTTGCATTTTTTGCAAGACATTTGTTATTTTATCAAGTTTATTCAGTACCTAACAATAGATAATGACAAAAAAACAGAACATTTCTTATGTGTCGATTTTTGCCACTCTGTTTGATATAACTTGATGCATACTTCTTATGTGTTTTCAATAGGAGAATAATGTTTCCATTCATGACAATGAAACGTTCACTTATTGAGTGGGATGAAGGATGGAACTCTATCCAGGAGAGGATGAACAAGCTGAACAGGGTTATAGAGGGATTATCTGAGACTCCATTCGATGCCGAAGATTTTATGATGCTTTACACAACTATCTACAACATGTGCACTCAAACACCTCCTCATGATTATTGTCAACAGTTATATGACAAATATAAGGAGACAATCGAGCAACATATTACTTCGAAAGGGTTGCCCTCTCTTGCAGAGAAGCATGAAGAGTTTATGCTGCAGGAGTTTGTCAAAAGTTGGGAAAGACATAAAGTTCGGGTTAGGCGGATGTCACACTGCTTTTTTTTTCTTGCTCGCCACTTCATCCCCAGTGGATCACTTACTAACCTAGAAGAAGTTGGACTTAACTGCTTCCGTGAGTTAAATCCTAGAGTGAGAGTTGCTGCATTCAGTCTTATTGATAGAGAACGAGAGGGAGAGCGAATTGACAGAGGGCTGTTGAAGAATGTGATGGGTATAATTGTTGAAATTGGAACAGAGAAAATGGATGCTTACAAGGAGGACATTGAAGCACACTTGCTAAAAAGTACCGGTGAATACTATTCGCCTAAAGCATCAAGTTGGATTGCGGAGGAAAGTTATATGGATTACATGGTGAAGGCCGAGTTATGCTTGAGAAGGGAGAGGAATATAGTTTCTCATTACTTGCATTCAAGCAGTGAGAAGAAGCTGGTGGAGAAAGTGGAACATGAGTTGTTTGAACCTCTTGCTAATGTATTTAAACAGAAAGTTAGTCTTGAAGTTAAAGCTTTGGTCCAACAGGCTAAAGATGATGCATCAAGTAACCAGGATTTCAATGGAGCTTATGGCATGCAGGAACATGTCCTTGTCAGAAATATACTCGAGCTTCACACTAAGTACCTGTCTTTTTTCAGTGATTGCTCGATAAAAAACTATATCTTTCACAGGGCTCTGAGAGACGCTTTTGATCTATTTTGGAATGGACCTGTTGCTGGTAGTTTAGGTGCTGAATTACTAGTTGCATTCTGTGATAATCTCCTTAAAAATGATGGGAATGAGAAGTTGAGCGATGAGGCCGCCGAAGACACACTTGAGAAGGTTGCTAAGCTGGTTTCTTATATGAGGTCCAAGGACGTTTTCATAGAATTCTACAAGAAAAGACTTATTCCTAGACTTCTGTTTGATCGGAGTTCCAACTTGGAACATGAAAAAAGTTTTGTAACAAATTTGAAACAGAAATTGGGTGGAACGTTCTTGACCTCTAGGATTGATAAAATGGTCGAAGATATGACATGGACTCAGTACAATAAGACCAGCTTCTCGGAATATCTTCACAGTAATCCGAATGTAAATCCTGGATTGGATTTTACCGTCACTGTTCTCACAACTGGTTTGTGGCCAAGTTATAAACCATTTAATCTTAACCTTCCTGCAGAGATGAAGAACTGCGTTGAAGCTTTTGAGGGATTCTACGAAACAAAAACAAAATGTAGAAAACTTAATTGGATTAACTCATTGGGAACTTGCTACATTAATAGCAACTTTGAGTCAAAAACCATTGAACTAGTTGTGTCAAGCTGTCAGGCTGCTCTCCTATTGCTTTTCAGTGATGCAGATAGATTGAGCTATTCCGAAATATTCACTCAGTTAAATCTTGACCATGATAACTTGGTTCAGACTCTTTATTCATTGTCATATGGAGAGTTCAACTCTAAGTTCACAGGCAGAATGAAAAGAATTAAGGTTCCTCACCTACCCTTGTATGAAACGAAGGAGGTGATCAAAGAAGTCGAGAAGGACAGGCGATATGCTATCGATGCTGCAATTACCCAGATTATGAAGAAGCAGAAAGTTTTGGATCTTCAACAATTGTTTGTGGAGTGTGTTGAAAAATTGCGACATATATTCAAGCCTGACATAAAAACACTCAAGCAGCGTATTGAAAATCTTATTGACCGAGACTACTTGGAGAGGGACAAGGAAAACCACAACATTTTTAAGTATCTTGTATGATTCAAGGGTTGGAGTCTTCATATTATCCAGGATGTGCTGGAGTTAACACAGGAAGACAAAGGAGTTGTTTCTTTGGATTTCAGATTTGCTGTAATTTTTTATTTAGCTCTTTTAGTAATTCTAGGATTTTGAAAAGAGAGTGGCATTTTTGTTCAGTTTTCTATTAGAGGCAGTTTAGTAAATTTTCAACTGAAATAAATTATATGGAATTATGAAAATGTTACCTTTCCATGAGCTACCTAACTGTTATGAAGCCTGCATATATTTGAAGCCTTCTTTATATATCTTCTTCTCTGCCTTTTGATTGGTTAATCCCAACTCCCAACTAACTCTCATCATTGGTTGGCCACTTGGTCCCCTAACTGAAAAATCAACCCCAATAAGCCATCGAATTGCTTCTGAGTGGGACAGAAAAAGCTTCATATCCTTTTGACTCATTCCCTCTTGGAGACTTGGTCTTGTTTGTCCTAGTTTTTTTTTTCTTTCTAATTTTTCTATATTACCTCTCTTTCTTTGACCAGCTATGTCTGCGTCCATCTTCTTCATCCTTTTCTTCACTTCAATCTTCCTTGACATAGAGGCCTCAAATGGAAACTGCACACATGGGACACCCGATATTCGATTTCCTTTTCAATTAAGAGGGCATCAGCGTCAACACTGTGGTCACACTGGTTATGAGCTTGACTGCAAGAACGGAACAACCATAATTCACTTCCCATCCTATGGTGATTTGGTAGTGAAATCCATCTCTTATGATATCAAAAAACTCGATCTTAATTACCCGAAGAATTGTGTCCATGAAGTTTATCTTAACCTCAATCTCTCCCTTACTCCATTTCAGTATTACCATGCTGTGAAAGAGTACTCATATCTCAATTGTTCAGTTAGGATTTCACCTCCTTTGATAGAAGTCCCCTGCTTAAGTGGCTCTGACTATCACGTTTACACTGTGGACCCTTCTTTAGCTGTCCCAGATTCTTGCAGTCTTGTAAAAACCATTCCTATTCCTTTTATGTATAGCCCTTATCTCAGTGACAATAGTTTCGGTCTCGGATTAACTTGGAGCTTACTTGGCCATGAAGATTGTGAGGCAAAACAAGGCCAGAGTTCATTGCATCCTAAAAGAGAACAACAAACCTAATGTTTCACTATGGCACATGCTAAAGGTAAATTACTCAATCCCACCTTGGTTTTTCTTTTCTTTCCATTTTTATCTATTTTTTCCCGATGTGTTTTCCTTATAAGAAGGATATCAAACTTTATCATCCACAACCACGAAACGCCAAGTTATCGAGTGGGATTTATCAGGAGGTAAATGCCAATGTGAGAGTTGCTATAATTGGTCTTATTAATAAGTAACGTGAGGGGGAGCAAATTGACAGAGCACTATTGAAGAATGTGATAGACATATTTGTTGAAATTGGAAAGGGACAAATGGAAGCTTATGAAGAGGACTTTGAAGCACATATGCTAATAGATACCAGCGAATACTATTCGCGCAAAGCATCAAGTGGGATTCTTGAAAATCCTTATACAGATTACATATCGAAGGCCGGTGAATGCCTGAGAAGGGAGAGGGATAGAGCCTGCATTCAAGCAGTGAGAAGAAGCTGGTGGAGAAAGTGTAGCATGAGTTGGTGGTGGTTTATGCAACTCAACTGCTTGAAGAGGAGCATTCTGACTCTGGATGTAGTGGTTTTCCTAGAGACATTAATGTGGAGGATCTTTTTATATAAGAAACCTGTTGCAAATGTATTTAAACAAGATTTTCCTGCTTGAAATGGATCACAAAAAATAAATTGTGAACAGAAGGCATGAGAAAGTTTTTGTGCTTATTGCCAGTTTTATAAATCAGTGTCAAAATTCAATAGCCACAATGCAGCATCCAAAAGGCTTACCATGTTCATAAGGAGCATGAGCAACATAGAATTTAAGAACTGGGTTCAACTGACTTGATTTTAGATTTTTCTGTTAAATTGTGTGCAGCTCTTTTAGAAATTCTAGGGGATTTTTAAATGAGTGGAGAATTTTTTGTTCATTGGACTGTTGAAAGCCATTTTGAGTCATATATTTGTAAGTATTTTCTTTTTAATATATAATAAGGAGCATATCCCATTATATTATATATTTTTCAAAAAAACGAATTTGTTATAATGATATTGAGTTAGGAGATAAATGCTTTAGCCCATTAGTTTGACTTTGTGATTTGTTGTATGAACTAAAAGATGAGAATATATTTTAATATTATATAGTGTATACAGTGGTGGATTCAGGATTCTCGGGGCAGGGTTCTCAATGTAAAAGTGTCAAAATTGTTTATGGAGTTGACAATATCTATAGCAGAAGTCTAGAAAGGTGAAGAGCAAACCAAGATATCGTAAATCGAACCAAGCCAACAAAATAAATAAATACTGTCTTTAAAAAATCTAGAAAAAAACATCATAAAATATGGACTAAAGTGTGAGAAATTTTGCATAGGGCTTGTAACTCAAGTGTTTAAGAGTATTTATCTCTGCATCTAATGTCCTAATATCTCTTGTGTAAAAAACAAGTGTATACATTTTTTATTTCTTTATTTTTAACAATGAGAGAGAAATAATTCAAACTAATCTCTTGGGACGTTAGGATGAGAAATTGGGAATGCAAAGTTTTTTTTATGATTAAAATATCTCTCACTTTTATTGTAGCTTTTGAATAAGATTTTATTGTAAAATTTTAACCATGGTAAAATATGCTACACCACAACAAGGTTAAAGTCCTCCCGGTTATCTTAATAAAAAAAAAAAAGTCCTCCCGGTTATGCGCTTGTGAAAAGCTACTCACCTTTTTACAGCAAAACCCTAGGCGTATGGCGATCTTCTTCTCACATCTTTCTCACAATTCCCCTGCTTAAGTGGCTCTGCCTTCCCCTGCTTCCGGCTTCTTCTGCAATGTAGTGAAAGCCGTTCCTACCCTTTTCATTATATACTCTCAAGGTTTCAGCAGGGCACAAGTTAAAGGTAAAATCCATCTTCCTTCTTCTTGTACGCCTTGTTTCTTTTCAGTTGTTTTTCCCTTCCAATTTTTTGATGAATTGAGATGAATACACGCGAGTGGGTTTTAACATATAAACAAATAGTAGAAATTTGCCAACTTGAATTGAACTGAATCAAGTTGCTTCGAGGTACACATGTGTTCATTAATCTTTCAAAATGTAGAAAGTTGGAAACAAGAGGAATATTAGCTCAAGTTGTTGAAGTCTGAGACATAAATATTCTTTTTCTTAAAAGTATCAATACATGATTCGAAAGAAAAAAAACTCATAAATTTCATATTGGGTTTGGCTGAGAGAATGGGTTTGAGTAAAATTTCTTACTGGGTTTGGCTGAGTGAATGAGTTTGAGTAAAATTGCAGCTGGGTTTGATTAAAGTTGCAGCTTGGGTTCATTACTTGGTTGATTGCTACAAAGAAGAAGTTGGGTGGAATTTAGTTTTTTTTAAAAAAAAATTCAGAAGAAGGAAAAAAGAGGAGTTATTGGGTTGGGTTTAAATTTTTGGGGCTGGGTGGAATTTAATGCTTTTTCAGGTTGGTTGATTGGAGACGTTGCTGGGTTTTGTTTAATTCTTTTGGCTGAGAGTTTGCTTGAATATATATATATATATATATATATTATTGTTTGGCTGAATTTCGTTTTCCTGGTTGTTTTGCCGGGTTTGAATGTTTAATTTTTTGATAACATTTTGGTTGAATACGAAGAAGAGAATATAGGTTTTTCTTAGAACCAAAGACTTTTATTAGTTTTTTTTTTTTTCCACACGGCATGAATGTCATTCTTTTCCATATCTAGAGGTTCTCTTTAGAGCTTACACTATGCGCATCATCAAGAAAATTACACAAAAACAGGAATGGAATGCAATTGAATCGAAGGTTGACTAGTTTAACATGTTAGCTAGTGTTGTGACTGTTATGGTCTAATGTGCATATACTTCAGTTGAATCCTTTAATGATCAGGATTTATGTTAAAGCCCTAGATGTATTTATTATTGATATGTAGTTATTGGGAGGTGCCTTCTCACGTGGAGCAGTTATTGTAGCCTCCTCAGTAGGCTTACTAGGGTTAAAATGCTCTAATCTATAGGGATGAAGTATGGTATGCCCTATGAAAATACTATTTACTGTTCTTATATGTCTATTTGATGGCCATAAATGTCATATTTATTTACCATTAAACCTATTTTCTCTTTGGTTTATTTTCTTTTTTCAAACAATAAAAACATTGTATCAAGGAGAAGAATCTGATAGAAATTTCAAATTGTAGAATTTTTTCACTGGTATATTGTAAAGGTATCTCACTTGATATTATCTGTATGTGTTTTTTTTGTAGTTGGAGGCTGTTAAATTTTGCATCCACAACAATGGGTTACCAATTTATCGAGTGGGATCAAGGATGGGACTATATACAGAAGGGGATCACGAAGCTAAAGAGGATTGTACAAGGATTACCAGAACCGCAGTTCAACTCAGAAGAATATATGAGGCTTTACACAACTATCTATAACATGTGTAGCCAAAAACATCCCCATAATTATTCTCGGCAGCTTTATGACAAATATCGGGAGACATTTGAGGAATACATTACTTCAACGGTGTTGCCCTCTGTAATAGAGAAACATGGTGAGTGTATGCTGCAGGAGTTTGTCAAATGTTGGGAAAATCATAAGATTATGATTAGGTGGCTGTCACGATTCTTTAGTTTTCTTGATGACTACTACATCGCTCAAAATCACGCATCACATCCTGGGCTGAATGAAGTTGGACTTAACTGCTTCCGTAATATGGTTTATCAGAAGGTAAATGCTAATTTGAGATTTGCTGTACTTGTTCTTATTGGTAAAGAACGTGAAGGAGAACAAATTGATAGAGCACTGTTGAAGAATGTGATAGATATATTTGTTGAAATTGGAATGGGACATATGGATGCTTATGAAGAGGACTTTGAAGCATACATGCTAATTGACACTCGTGATTACTATTCTCATAAAGCATCAAGATGGATTTGGGAGGACACTTATACGAATTACATGTTGAAGGCAGAGGAATGCTTGAGAAGGGAGAGGGATAGAGTTTCTCATTACCTGCATCCAAGCAGTGAGAAGAAGCTGGTAGAGAATGTGAAACATTGGTTGGTGGTGGTAAATGTAACTCAACTGATTGAAAAGAAGCATTCTGAATCTGGATGTAGTGCTTGGCTTACAGTTGATAATGTGGAGGAGCTTTCTAGGAAATTTATTTCTAATGTTATTTTGGAACAAGAAGTTCCTGCTCAAGGTTCAACCTTGGTTCAACAGGCTGAAGATGCCGCAATGCAGGAATGAAATCAATCACACTACTAACAATTGTGAACTTCTCTGGGATCTACAGTAAATGGTGCACTGGTTGTTTTAGAAATTCCATGAACAGATTACAACTTACAAGTTGTGATCAGTCAAAGAGGCTAGATAGAAGTATAACTCTATCAGGAAAAGAGGAAGAGATTTACAATGAATATACATGCGATAATTGCATCAGATAATCGTTTGGCTTGGATTGGGTTTGTCCTTCATATTGTTCTCTTTCTCTGATATTTTGTTTCTCTATGTTACTTTAATGAAGATAGATTGGGTCTGATCATCTTCATCTCTCTCCCAAAGAATGAAGATCAATTGCCATTGTCTGTTGGGCCAAGTTAAGTAAAATCCCTTTTTTTTGGGTCGAAGGAATGGAGATTCAACAAGCAAGTCTAATACAACAAACAGAACAATAAAACCAAAGCACAGCCATACAAAATAAAAGCCTAACCATAGAACACATAATTTAGGCCCAACACAACAAAAAACCTTAAGACACACTCAAACCCTAAAATCACACCCAAGAAAGCAACAGCCGCTGCCACCCGATCTGCCGTTGCTGGAGGAAGGTCCATGAGAACCGACAAAGGAGATTTGAAGAGCATGGATTCGGGGAAGCAAGCCACCACCGTGCATCAAGCTCAAGCGTTGCCAGTAGACCTTCCCACGCATTCCCTATTTATGGCTAATTTCTCAACTTCTTTAACAGAATTAATTCAGATACCATGAATCAATTAATTTGCGTTGTTTTATTACTTTTGTGTATAATTCTTGAGTATAAACATCACAAGAACAGTAAATACGTATACAAGTATTTAAAAATGGAGGAAGTACTTATAAAATGTACAACATCATGCATATACAAGTATCAATACAATTTCCAGAAGCTCAAAATAACACAAAATAAAAATAAATAAATAAATAAAAATCAGCGACTTACTAAAGTACGCCAAGGAAACCAGATAATCTCTATCCAAAACCTGTCACTACACATTTTTTACATCATTAAAAAAACAGCAAATCAAAGACAACTGTTTGTGCTCTTACAGTTTACACAGCAGCCAAACAGAGCACACAGAAATTTTGACTGAAAAAAACCCAACATTAGTGAGGGACGTTCTGTTTTCTGCTTTTCAGGTTTTTATTTCTAATTTTGTTTTACGGATAAAATTGGAATTTAGAATTGGGAAAAAATATTATTTGAAGAGATGACTGGTTTAACTAAAAGAAAAATCCTAATCCTCTGAACCAAAAATACAAAAAAAAAAAAAAAAAAATTCCTAACCCTAAATCCTATACACTTTGAGTGTGAGCCAAGTAAAGTAAAATCCTATATGGAGTTTCCCAAAACCCTACACCCGTTCTATATATATACAGTCTCATATATTGTTCTGAAAATCAATAAACGTGATCTTCATAAACCCAAAATTCTACAAAGTCTTTACTATATTGTGAAAACTGCTAATCTTTTTCTACCATGTAGTGATATTCTTCACAGATCTTTCACACCCGGACTTCCGAGACTTGTTCTGCAAGGTAGTGAAAACCATTCCGATCCGAGTTGGAGTATATTGAACTCTGTTCGCAACAATGGAACGCAGAATTATTGAGTGGGATCAAGGATGGAACTCTATCCAGGAGGGGATTACGAATCTAAAGAGGAGAATTGCAGAAGGGTTACCGGAGAATCAAGTCAATGCCCCAGTGTATGTTGATATTTACAACACTATCTATAACATGTGCATTCAAAAACCTCCCCATGATTATGCTCAGCAGTTATATGACAAATATCAGAAGACATTTGAGGAACACATTACTTCAACGGTGTTGCCCTCTTTGAAAGCGAAGCATGATGAATTTCTGTTGCAGGAGTTTGTTAAAAGTTGGGCAGATCACAAGGTTATGCTTCGGTGGATGTCCGAGCCTTTTCATATCTTGATCGCTACTTCCTCGCTCACCGATCACTTCTGGGGCTAAATGAAGTTGCACTTAAATGCTACCGTGATTTGGTTTACCGGGAGGTAAATGCTGACATGAGGGTAGCTGCACTTCGTCTTATTAATAAAGAACGCGAAGGAGGAGAAATTGATAGAGCACTACTGAAAAATGTGATAGAGATATTTGTTGAAATTGGAGCAGGACGAATGGATGCGTATGAAAAGGATTTTGAAGGATATATGCTAACCAATACTCGTGATTACTATTCTTGTAAAGCATCAAGATGGATTTTGGAGGACAATTATACGAGTTACATGATGAAGGCAGAGGAATGCTTGAGAAGGGAGAGGGATATAGTGTCTCATTACCTGCATCCAAGCAGTGAGAAGATGCTGGTGGGGGCAGTGAAACATTGGTTGTTGGTGGTATATGCAAATCAATTGATTGGAAAGAAGCATTCTGAATCTGGATGGGGTGGTGGTTGCCTTACAGTTGATAATATCGAGGAGCTTTCTAGGAAATTTATTGCTGCTGTAGTATTGGAACAGCAAGCTCCGGCTCAGTGTTCAACCTTGTACCAACAGGCTGAAGATGCTGCAATGCAGGAATGAAATCAATCACACTACAAACAAATTGTAAACAATAGACATGGTAAAATTTTGTGGTTTTTAATATTTTATCATTTAATTACTCTTGAAAAGCCTCTGCCAAGGTGATCAAATTGACAAGTACTTCCATTGTGAATTTGTACCAAGCAAAAGAAGTGCCCATTTTCTTGTACCCATTCAAATAATGTTTTGGGCACAAAACCCATTTAAAAACACCTACATCTGGTACCAAAAACGATGGCGGAATTAGGTATATATGGCCAGTCAGAAAAATATGCCCATTCAAGCATTCCATCGAACAGTATGCAGGCAACAAAATCCAAACTAAGCCAGACATAACATGCTGTACCCAGCTTAAATCTTCCTGAAAAACGGGCACATGATCGTATTTTCAGTTTCCTGACTAAATAAGTGATGTTGTCATTGCACGGGTACAAGTATTAAACATCGAAAAATAAAAACGAAAACTATACAGCTAGAACTGGAGCTCCTGAAACCTGCTCTGCAAATACATGGCCGGTACTAGAAAACACGAGGAATAAGGAGATGATAAAAAATAGTGTTATCTTTATAAGCCCAACCCAAGTTAATTAAAAGTAGCCCAGCCCAACTGTAAGATTTCATCTGTAAAGTCACCCCACGCACATGAAGCATACGGGTCGTGTTTGCGGGTTTTGTGTTATGTTCATGTCAACCCATTAAGAGAAGTGGGATGACTCGACTCGACCTGTTAAACTAACGGGTGAAAAATACCAAACTCAAACACAGCCCGTTATAATGCGCAAATGCCCTGATCCGACCCGTTAAGAATTTAAAAAAAATAATAATAAATAAAAAAGAATAAGAATAAGAAAATTGGAAGAAAAAAGAAAAAAAATCAACCACCACCAAAAACCGGGTTGAATGATTTCAATCTTCCTTTTGTTTATGCTTTTGCAAAATTAATATTATATTAACTTTTTTTGGGTAATACCATGAGATGTTCCACTCAAAGGATGGGATTAATATATCAACTTACCTACAACATTATATGTGTATAAATATCAAACGAATTCAATGATTACTAAATTAGCACGCGCTTTACTCCCAAACAGGGAGTAGGGGTTTGATTCCCCTTCCTAGCATGTGGCGTAGTGTGATTGTAAATTAATTTGTTAAAATATGGAAGGAGTGGCAATGTGTATAATTTTGGTATTTTTAGTCATCGATAGAGAAAATTATGTTATTATCTTCCACATTAACCAAAGCTCCCAGTTCTTTCATGGTTTTTATTTCTAATTTTGTTTTAAAGAAAAAAATTGGAATGTGGAATTGGTTGAAAAAAAAAAATATATATTAGAAGAGATAACTCGTTTAGAATAAATTTAAAAAAAAAAAAAAAATCCTAATCCTAATCCTATACGCATTGGTGTGAGCCAAGGGTAAAATCCTATATGGAGTGGGAGTAAAATCCGATCCGTTCTCATATAGGTAATGCAATTCTCACATTAGCATTCCATCCGATCCACCGACTCTATATATACATGGTCACCTTGGTTGTAAATTTGTATCATATATTGTTCTGCAATCCATCTCTTTGAAAATCAATAAACTTGAATCGTGATCTTCATAAACCCTCTAAATTCTATCAAGTACATGTTTACTATCTCCGGCTTCCGAGACTTGTTCTGCAAGGTAGTGAAAACCATTCCGATCAGAGTTGGAGGATATTGAAAGATCTCCGTTCGCAACAATGGAACTCACAACAATTGCTGAGTGGGATCAAAGATGGAACTCTATCCAGGAGGGGATTATGAATCTAAAGAGGAGAATTGCAGAAGGTATACCAGAGAATCAAGTCAGTGCCGCCGTGAATGTTGATATTTACACAACTATCTATAACATGTGCATTCAAAAAACTCCCCATGATTATGCTCAGCAGTTATATGACAAATATCAGAAGACATTTGAGGAACACATTACTTCAACCGTATTGCCCTTTTTGAAAGCGAAGCATGACGAGTTTCTGTTGCGGGATTTTGTTAAAAGTTGGGAAGATCATAAGGTTATGCTTCGGTGGATGTCCCGCGCCTTTGCATATCTTGATCGCTTCTTCATCCGTCAGAGAAGGCTTCCTTGCCTAAAGGAAGCTGCAATTATCTGCTACCGCAATTTGGTTTACCGGGAGGTAAATGCTAACGCGAGAGAAGCTACAATTCGTCTTATTGATGAGGAACGCGAGGGAGGAGAAATTGACAGAGCACTATTGAAGAATGTGATAGATATATTTGTTGAAATTGGAGTGGGACAAATGGATGTGTACAAAAATGACTTCGAAGGATACATGCTAAACGATGCTCGTGATTACTATTCTCATAGAGCATCAAGATGGATGTTGGAGGACAGTTATACGAGTTACATGTTGAAGGCAGAGGCATGCTTGAGAAGAGAGAGGGATATAGTTTCTCATTACCTGCATCCAAGAAGTGAGCAGAAACTGGTGGCAATAGTGGAACATGAGTTGTTGGTGTTTTATAAAACTCAACTGACTGAAAAGAAGCGTTCTGATTCTGGATCTAGTGCTTTCCCTGGAGATGATAATGTGGAGTATCTTTCTAGGAAGCTTGCAGCTAATGGAATTTTGTAACATAATATTTCTGCTGAAGAAGATGCTGCAAGGAGCCAGGCTTAAATGAATCGCATCAACAATCATGAACAATAGACATGTTATTATTTCTTACTTTTTCCAGTTTTACCCTTTTGTTTGCATCTAAAGGATTTTGAGAAGTGGATTAATTCAGTTTTAATTTGCTTAGTTTGATGTAGGCAATGCAACCATATATGGATCATGAAATTTCTTACTTTTAGTTCCTCTGCCTTCTCTGTTTACACCCGGATTGCTTAATGTATTTTCGAAATCTCTTCATTATCTTTCTTAATGGTGTTGCCCTCTCTAAACGAAAAGCATGATGAGTTTATGTAGTGCAGGAGCTTGTCGAAAAATGGGCAAAACATAAAATTACGATTAAGTGGCTGTCACTCTTCTTCAATGATCCTGATCCTTGCTTAGAAATCACTAGAGGGGCTGAATGAAGTGGGACTAC
>NC_024132.1:4654185-4719612 GCF_000346735.1 Prunus mume
CCAATGAATACCAAACACGTGGAACAAACCAGGGCTACGAGTGCCTTCGGCACTCACCTTCGGTACCAAGCCTACCGATCGCAACATTAGGGCAACCCCGCCCCGCCGGACGCGTGGCAGTCTCACAATTGACGCCCAGAGTCCCACATCGAAACTCTCAACAAATTGCACACCTCCCAAGGCCTATAAAAGAGGACACCCATCCCAGCTTGAAGGTAATCAATCAGAACTTACGGCATACTGCCTATTGATCTGAAGTTCAAACTTATTCAATCCGTACTTACTTAAGCATCGGAGAGCCTTCGGCCGGTACCGCACCGGTGCCCTAGGATTACCGTGCGTTTGCTTTCTTACAGATCGCACACCCTACCGAGGACATCTGATACCGAAGAGACCTAATCACTAAAGTTACGCGGGAAAATATCAAACCATTTTTCTACGTCAACATACTTGTTGAAATTGGAATGGGACGAATGGATGCTTTTAAAGAGGATTTGAAGAACTACATGTTGAAGGCAGAGGCATATTTGAGCAAGGAGAGGGATAGAGTTTCTCATTACTACATGAAACCAAAGTAGCGAGCAGAAGCGGGTGAAGAAAGTGGAATGTTGGTGGTTTATGCAACTCAACTATTTAAAAAGAAACATTCTGGTTCTGAATGTCATGCTTTGCTTCGAGACGATAAGATGGAGGATATGTCTTATTTCTAGGACATCAGTTGCTGCTGAAAGTTCAGCTTTGGTAATGTTTTGTGCTCAATGGCAGTTTTACCAGCCAAACTACCCAATTCCCAACTAAGTCATGTGCAGCTTTGTTTCTGCTTGCCATAAATAATCCATGGAGCTTTTGAGATATCTTGATAATGTCAGCATCTTCAACGACTTCAAGTCTCCAACCCCATCAACTTAACTTAATGATTTCATGACAGTATTTATGTACTAAGATAATTATACAATGGAAGGCATGGTGAAGTCAACAATACTTAATTAAGAAGAAGAAAATGACTTGTGCGTATTTGGAAGGTAAGGGGCAAGCAAAACGCCAATAGACTACAAAAAATTAAAAGAAACTTGGTAGGAAGAGTGACAGCAATTCAGACCAAAGTACCCTTTTTTTTTCATTTCTTCCAACCGAACTACCCAATTCCCAAGTAATCTATTCTCATTTATGGGTCCCTAAACTTGAAAAATCAACCCCAATAAACACACCATGACGAAACAAAGTTTGGTTAAACTTAAAAGACACCCATTTATTATTTATATCAAAACTGAGTCTCTCAAGTCTTGGTCTTTACATCTCTTGAAAAAGACAGGTACAATTAAGCATCCCAAATACTTTAGTCTAGGCGGCAGAAGCTTCAATCTCTTTTGGGTCTTTCCATCTTGGAGTCATCTTCTAAGGTGTCCAAAGACTTTTTCCTATAGACTTGCTTTTCCAAATTTTTATATAATCTGTCTTTATATATGTATATGTAACAGGCTAAGGAAACCCATCACAGTGTCTTTCTCATTGCCAAGCTATGCATGCCTTCACCTTCTTCATCCTCTTCTTCACTTCCATCTTTCTTGAAACACAAGCAAGCGATGAAAACTGCGCAACTATGTGCACTCATGGGACTCCCCATATTCAGTTTCCTTTCCATGTAAGAGGGCAGCAGCCAGAACACGGCGGTGACCTTATTTATGAGCTTGACTGCAACAACACCACCAAAACTACCACAATCCACTTCCCGTCTTATGGCGACTTGGTCGTCAAATCCATCTCGTATGACATGAAAAAGCTTGATCTTCTCGACCCCAAGAGTTGTGTCCATGAAGTCTTTCTTAACCTCAATCTCTCCCTCACCCCATTTCAATATTACTATGTTGTGAAGGAGCACTCATATCTCAACTGTTCAGTTAGGCTTTCGCCTTCTTTCTCCGAAATCCCCTGCTTAAGTGGCTCCGACTATCATGTTTACACCGTTCCCCCTTCTTTGGTTGTCCCAAATTCTTGCAGGGTTGTGAAAACAGTTCCTATTCCTTTCGGGTATAGTCCTTATCTCGGTGACAATAGTTTTGGTCTTGGATTAACTTGGGGCTCAGATGGGGATGGAGAACAAGAAACAGAATGCTTCACCATGGCACATGTGAAAGGTAAATTCCATTTCCCTTTTCTTTTGCCTGCACTTTTTTCAATTATTTTCTTCCCTTATAATTATTTATTTAATTCATGGACGAAATTAAAGTAGAAACAAGAGGGATATTATTGTTCATCTTGTAAAACCAGAAACCACCCACATAAATTCATATATAATAATAAAATATCTATCATTTTGTTCAATAATTTGTGACTGAAATTTTAGTCAATGACTAGAAATGATATTAAAATGACATTATAAATTCTATTAATTTGATCTAGTCATAACAAACAAAGAAAAGTCTAGTCTACGGACAATAGTCTAATCTAAAAGAAGATTCCAAACTGGATAACTTTGATTATATTGACAGAAAAAACATGCTCCATTTCCCACTTGTCACGTATTCCTTTGGCTTTTATGTGTCTACTTTGTCTTTGATTCATAAAAAAATACTACTTGGGAACTTTAATCTGTGTTCAATATTTGAAGCCTCTGTCAAGTTGATTAAATATACATGACCCAAGACTTGTGCCGGCCAGTCAACCAAAGAACATAAGGAAGCTTCCCTTCTTGTTAAATTTTATAGAGAGGGCCAACGGCTCGTTACTAGCAATATCGATATTGTTTCTAACTTAACAACCTACAAAGTCCAGTAGGTGTGGAGTTTTATCACAAAAGGCCTCAAGTAATATTAGTAGTGTAACCATTCATTATATCTTGTATTTTATTTAGTCAAATTTTAGATGTGGGACTTATATTCTTCAACACTTCTAGTCACTTTTGACCAAATCAGTGTCATATATTACCGTCTTCTCCCACTTAAATTTATGTCTACCAAATGATGATGAAATTGTCAACCATCAAGGTGTAAGAAAAGGCCCTGCTTTTTTTGGTGAAAAAAAAGGGCCCTGCTTAGGTGACCAGTTTAATGAACTTGTATTTTACAAAGAAATGATTTCTAATACTTCTGGTTTGATGTGTGCAGTTGTATGTATTGCCATCTTCATTTTCGCAGCTGCGGCACTGAGAAAATTAAAAATTTGTCGGTCTAAAAAGCTACAACATTTGATTGAAGGGAAGAATCAAGTTCAGGTTGAGAAATTATTAGGAGATTATAAACCCCTTGAAACATGCTGCAATTCCGATCTCAAGCAAGGAAACAGTCAGGGTGAAACAGTTTTGGACATTAGTATCATGAAGCAACACAAAATGCAAGCTATGTAATGAATTATTTTTAGATTTATGGCAGACCAAGCACTCAAGAAAAATGTAGCATCCACCTTGTGAAGAGGGTTAAATGACTTTTGCAATGTCTTTGATGTCTGCTAAGCATTGGTATTCTAGCATCCTTTGGCTACCAAGTTTTTTCATCATGTCTTATGGTAGGGAATTTCAACACTATAAATCTTCACCTGTTTCAGTTGTTGAAGAATTGTTGTACTTAGCAACATACAAGCAACCTTATACGTTTTTGGATAATGAAATTCAGTTGAAAAGTCATAACTGAGAGAGAGAGAGGCTGTACATTTTCTACCAATGAACTTTTCTTTTATCTACTCAAAGCCAAGAACAAACTGTTTTATGAACTATAAGCATTCAAGCGCTAACCGGTACTTAGTAAATAAATACGGCGCCAAGAACTCATTTTCACCAACCTTGTTATACTCAAAGTTACAATACAGGCAAGAAATCAAGGAGGGCTTTATGGAATTCCCAAATAATGAACAACAAAATGAAATCATCCAGAAGCTTTTTGTTTTGCCTTTCTATATAAAGAACTCTAAATAAGACACGCCCACATTAGAGGTGTAGAACCGCTTACCTTCTACAACAGAGCAACCCATGGACAAAGAAAGAAAGAACGAAAGATTAGATAGAGAGTATGTAACACTGACTGTCTGACATTGAAGGAGAGTGGCATGACATTCGGATCAAGCGAATACTATTCTTGTGCAGCATCAAGTTGGATTGTGGAACTTTCTAAACCTGATTACATGTTGAAGGCTTAGGAATGCCTGAGAAGGTTGAGATATTTCTCATTACCTGCATTCAAGCAATGAGCCGAAACTAGTGGAGAAATTGGGACATGAGTTGCTGGGGGTATATGCAACTAACTGCTTGAAAACGAACTTTCTGGATGTCATGCTTTGCTTAGAGATTGTGAGGTTGACTTCCACATCTAGATGACCATGCTTAGAAAACATCAATCATACCTTAGTGCTGCTTCAAATACCCAAGTATGCGAATCAAAACTTTCATGTGTGCTCAATTAGGAGGGTGCATAAATTGACTTACCACGTTAACAACGTATGCTATATATGGACGGTGCATAAGTTGGCCACAAACTATAAGCAAGCTCTCTTCACTGATAGAGCTCCAGTTATCAAAATTTGATCTTCCTGATGTTGACCTCAGATCATCAATGCCCTTTATTAATTCTTCTTCCACCTCTCCTCAGGTCCTTGAACTTTCTGAGAATCTTCTTTTCGATTCCTCAATATTTATTGGATATCCAATCTTAGCAGCAACCTTGTCCATATTGGATTAGAAGGAAATCAGCTACAAGGTCCCATCCCAGTTACTTTCACAAACATGGTCTCTCTAACATCTCTTCAACTCAACACTAATGATTATACAAGTTTTTCTTTTTCCGGTCATTTATCACCAACCAAACATGAATGAATGTAGAACATGTGATTTATTATAGAAATTTTGCAAAGAGATAGTGTATTGGAGAATTCAAACCAAAACAGAGCAATTGCCAGAATATCTGAATCTGAAAATGTACTGATTTTGGTGACTTCCACTATCACTTTTCTTGGCAACCAAACGGATTTCAAATCTAGAATGTTAAAGAATATAGAACATGTGATTAATTAGAAAGTTTTTAAAGAAAAGTATATTAGAGAATCCAAATCGAACACAACAATTCCCAGAAGATCTGAATATGAAAATGTACTGATTTTGGTGATTTCCAATATCACTTTTCTTGGCACATTACTCTTCTCTTGGATTGAAAGAGAAGAGTAACTTAGCAATAGGGTGCAGAGGAGTTTGTACTTTTCTAAAACTAAATATGAAGAGTAGTAGGGTGTGTGTATAGATGTACTGAGTTAAGTATTAAGTTGAATGACCTTTTCTGTCTATTTACACAATAATAAAACTTAAGAGCTTAATGATTTAAGTATTGAGGTGAACAAAGAAGAGCGTGGGGTTTAAATTGAAAACCCATTCTTAGCACTAGTGTTATAGATAAACACCACACCATTTAATTTATATATAAATAAATAAAAACCCCAAATTCGATAGATGGCCCTGTTAAATTTAATTTTAATTTTAATTATTTTATACACAGCAGCATGACAGCGCACACACAAATTTTGACTATAAAAAAACCCAACATTAGTGAGGGACTTTCTGTTTTCTGTTTTTCATGGGTTTTCTTTCTATTTTTGGTTTATTAAATTGGAAATTAGAATTGGGAAAACAAAATTTATTAGAAGAGATGGCTGGTTTAGCCCGTTAGTTTGTGGGCTTGGTACGTACTTTTTCCCTTTCTTATTTTTTCTAGGACAGGAACACCAGTCTATACTTCCCTAATCCTAATCCTAATCCTAAACCTAATCCTATTCCTTATCCTTTGACACAAAAAAAATATTTTATAATGTGAGTGAGCCAAGTAAAATCCTATATGGAGTGGGAGTTCCCAAAACCCTACACAAACTCTATAAATATACATGGTCTCCCTGGTTTTGAATTTGTCTCACATATTGTTCTGCAATCCATCTGTTTGAAAATCAATAACCCCTGATCTTCATAAACCCTAAATTCCATCAACTTAAGTGTTTACTATATAGTGATAATCTTCACAGATCTTTCACAGGCCGGTTTCACAGTCGGAGGATATCGAAGATTTCGGTTGGCAACAATGCAATTCAGAATTATTGAGTGGGATCAAGGATGGAACTTTATCCAGGAGGGGATTATGAATCTAAAGAGGAGAATTGCAGAAGGTTTACCAGAGAATCAAGTCAATGCCGTAGAGATTGTTGATATGTACACAACTATCTATAACATGTGCACTCAAAAACCTCCCTTTGAATATACTGAGCCCCTTTATGACAGATACAAGAGGACATTTGAGGAGCACATTACTTCAACGGTGCTGCCCTCTTTGAAAGCGAAGCCCGACGAGTTTCTGTTGCAGGAGTTTGTCAAAAGCTGGGGAGAATATAAGGTTATGCTTAGGTGGATGTCTCGCTCCTTTGCATATCTTGATCGTTACTTCCTCAATCGGCGATCACTTCCAGGGCTAAAGGAAGCTGCAGTTAAATACTACCGTGATTTGGTTTACCGGGAGGTAAATGCTTTCGTGAGAGAAGCTGCAATTCGTCTTATTGATAAAGAACGTGAAGGAGGAGAAATTGACAGAGCACTATTGAAGAATGTGATAGATATATTCGTTGAAATTGGAGAGGGACGAAGGGATGCTTACGAAAAGGACTTCGAAGGATACATGCTAACCAATACTCGCGATTACTATTCTCGTAAAGCATCGAGATGGATTTTGGAGGACAATTATACGAATTATATGTTGAAGGCAGAGGAATGCTTGAGAAGGGAGAGGGATATAGTTTCTCATTACCTGCATCCAAGCAGTGAGAAGATGCTGGTGGAGACAGTGAAACATTGGTTGGACGTATATGCAAATCAACTGATTGGAAAGAAGCGTTCTGAATCTGGATGGGGAGGTGATTGCCTTACAGTTGATAATGTTGACGAGCTTTCTAAGAATTTTATTGCTGCAGTAGTATTGGAACAGCAAGTTCCTGCTCAGTGTTCAACCTTGATCCAACAGGCTGCAGATGCTGCAATGCAGGAATGAAATCAAGCAAACACTACTAACAAATTGTAAACAATAGACATGGTAAATTTGTGTGGTTTTTATCATTTAATTAATCTTGAAAAACCTTTTTTTCCATTTTCTTTCACATTGTAGAAAAGTTTTTAATTTGATCCTTATCTGGAAAAACTCTGCCAAGGTGATCAAATTGACAAGTACTTTGAATTGCTAATCAGAGTTCTTGCCATTGTGAATTTGTAACAATAACTTGCGCTTTGGGTACAAAACCCAAAAAAGAAAAAAAACCCATCCCCAACACCAAAAAAGATGGAGGATCTTTGTATATATGGCCACTCTGAAAAATATCCCATTGAAGCATTCCGTCAAACAGTATGCAGGCAAAATCCAAACTAACCCATACATAACATACTCTAACCAGGTTTAATTCTGACTGAAAAACAGGTACATGATCGCATTTCCTCACTTAAAAAAAAAACCAATCTTGATAATAAATGGGCACAAATATTAGCCATCGGAAATGAATCAATTACTACTTGTAGTTGAATATGTCCCTAAAATTGAAAATACCATGATGACACAAAGTTTGTTTAAACTTACAAGACACCCATTTCTTTACATCAAAACTGAGTTACTCTAGTCTTGGTCTTACATCTCCTGAAAAAGACAGATATACTTTAGGTCAAATAAAATTGAAGTATACCATTAATGCTGCACTGATCAAATCATGAAAGCATTTTTGAATGTTTCCCAGGAGAAAAGGGAAAGAAAACAGGCAATTTTCACATGAATGCTACCACAGTGCGCAGCTATGCCTTCAAACTAATAAAACGCTCAGTATGGAGATTTACAGCAGTTCCACAGATCAGTCTACTAAGTCTTCCCCTACTTCACTGCCTTCTTCCGTTCTAGAATTTTACAATAAGAAAATGAAAGATTTTGTTGAATTAGTTTACAGCAACCATGCGCGTCCTTCCTTCTCCAATTTGTTCAATCTAAAACAGGATGTCATGAGCTGCATGCCAATATCTTCTTACATTGCAGCTTGTTTTCTACCACCGCTTTGCTTTTCCTTTCTCTTTCCATTTCTTTCCGGTTTGCCATCATTCTTGGGTTTTTTTTCTTGTTGGCTTTCTCATGCTGCATGGGGGCTACTTCCTCCTTCCTGCCCGCTATTCCTGGTTGGCTTCTTAATGAAAACACAAGATACATGAAGGAACCTTACGGCGTGAAGCAGTAATGAAACCAGAAACAAGGATCATTCATGGGTTTTTCCTGGTTGGCTTTCTCATGCTGCACGGGGTCTACTTCCTTCTTCATGCCCGCTATTTCCTGCTTGGCTTCTTTCAACAAAAGCAAAACTCAATTATATTACGAGAAACTAGGCCCAAATGCTAATAAAAACACTTAATAGACATGCAAACAATTCAGTCTCTTAATTCATGGACATTAAATAAATAAAAAGATTTCATGTGTAAACACCATATTTCTTTCACCTGTGCAGTTCTCAACTAAATGGTTTCTTCTTCTTGTTTTTTGGCTGCTTCATGCCAGTCACACACTCCCTTTGCATGGGTTCATATAATCCCAACAGTCACTAAGTCATAATAATCGAAAACCATGTATATAAGGGTATTGTTACATACAAAATGTAACAGAATCCCAAAGTAAAAAATTTAAGTTATTGATGAAAACACAAGATATGTGAAGGAAGCTTACAGCGTGAAGCAGTAGTCAAGCCAGAACCAATGATAGGCCTTGATATCCAGAGGAAAAACAATTGAATGTAAGGTCTTGCTCATATGTCCTCCTTCTCCAACAACAATTTCAAACACGGTGATACATACATATTGAACATCGGGAACTTCTTCGCAACGACAATTCTTGACATGAAAAAACTCATGGTTCCCCAAATGAACCAAATAATTTGAAGAAAAAAAAAAGTCACAAAATGGCAATGGGGGATGCACAGACTCTGGGGAACGCAATACAAACAGTTTGCTTAGTGAATGTGTATCACCGTCATCACCTTCATCCACACTAAAGGAGAATGCTAAAATCACGTCATGCCCAATGAAAGGGGCATTATCACAACCACAGCCCTCCCGCTAAAAGGGGCATTATCACAAGTATTGAGTTTCAGTTTACTCCATTCCTTTCCCTTTCTAATCTCGTGAAAAGCAACAATATCAAAATCCATGGACCTGTAACCCAATGAAAACAAAATTACCCCATAGCAAACAGCATAATCCTCTATGTTCATATGATAGCCATTGAAAAATGGAAAAGGAGGCATTGACCCCCAAGTCTTCTCATCAGGATCATACTTCTCAAAGCTTAGTTTCGGAAATGGATGCAAGCACGATAGAAATGAAATATAGTAAATCTTTTCATAGGCAGAAAACACAAATCCATTTGGCTTAAATGATTTGGACTGGGGAATGGTTGACCGGTGCAACAACCTAGTCCCCACGTCAAATATATGTCCACAGAAAAAGTATAAATAAGTTGGAGTGGCTGAAGAATCTTGCAGTTTGAATGAAACATCCATCAGAAAAAGTGGCAAGAGGTTTAAGTGTTGGGGGTTTGACACCTTCTCTACCAACATCTTCTCCTTTGAATTTAACTTCATAAATTGCATTTTTGCATTTTCCCTATAAAAAAAGAGCCCACTAAGAACACTGATCTATCTTCCCCCTTACATATAGAACAAGAACAAGTCATTGATGCATGCTCCCCCTCCATGGGCATGCTGGACAGAGAAGAGAGACATATAGGACAATTCATTGATGCATTCTCCCCCTCCATGGGCATGCTGGACAGAGAAGAGAGACACATAGAAAACTTGAGCAAAATTCACCGAGAAACTAAACAAACAGAAAATTGATTGAAAATTTTCAAAGGAAAAAAGAAAAGAAAAACAATGCGAATCAAGAACATCAATAACTTTATTTACAGAAAAATAAAATAAAAATTTAAGAAGATGATATCCACTAAGCCATGCATGCGCTGACCTCGGATAAGGATTAACGGCCTCATGCACAGTGGAATTTGGAATCGTCGTCATTTCGGGTTGACTAGGGTTGGCACTACCGGCGAGTAGTAAGCGAAGGTCCTCGACCAGTTGGGTTAGAGACTTCTCCATCTCCTCGTGCTTATCTTGACGATGGTCCTCCTTCATTGATTTCGTCAAATCAACCAGTTGGGTTACAGATTTCTCCATATCCAATATCCTGTGGCGTGAAAGTGAAACCACCGTCAAGGCATGGTCATCCTGAACATCATGACTCCAGTTGAGCTCAGTGGCGGCAGAAAGTCTAGATCAAGGTCTTAAATATCGGTGGTTCAAAAACACGAAAATATCAATGAAAATATCGGAAAAATATCGATATCGATAAAAAGTAGATAAAAACCACGGAAATTGTGATAAATACATGGAAATTTTTAATGCAACTTTAGAAGAAATTTATTTAGTCAATCATCTATTATTTTGACACAAAAAATTGGAAGGAAATGCATTGCATAGTGGGTTTGAGTGATTTAAGTTGATTATATTGCGAGCTGACAAACTCTATGACTTGGAAAATATGGAGTAATTAATGAAGAGAATTAAACACCCTATAGTAATTTATTTATCATTTTTTAGTACAATATTTTACACTTTATAAATTGCATGGTAAGATACATGTGTAACCTTATTTCACATTATTCATTGGACATGGTACACATTCTTATATTTATTTTTTATCAAAAATTGAAAAATAATTAAACCAACTTGACTTTTCATGAAAATTAGGCACTTTACCATACTTAAAAAATAATAGTGAAGATTGAAAATTAACTAAGAACATAAATAAATTTATCAAAGAAAGAATTAAGTAGTAAACAAAGAAAATAATTATAGAGATTTAAGTTATTAAGTAGCAATTTGAAGGGGAATTTAGTATTGTAAGTACTTATAATGAATAATAAAATAATCAATAACATTAAATGGATTAAATAGAAAAGAAATAAATTATTTTAAGTAATTAAGTAACTGATCAACAATATAAAACAATAAGTAATTATGTTAATTTCTATTTTGAGAAACAACTTGCATGTTTTATAAATACATATTCCATAGCTTATTATCACGAAGTGATGACTGGCATGATGGTTAAGTGGCTGCAAAAATTCAAAGTTGGGAAGGGTTCGAACCCCACTGTGTGCTGCGAGTTTAAATTGTTTAATTTTTGAAAGTTCAAGTCGCGATATTATGACCATTTAAAGCTGCAAATTGAACGAAAATATCTTACCCAAAATTATCAAGGAAAATATCTTACCCAGATATATTCCCATCCCCCATGATAGACAATGAGTGATAGGTTCGAGAGCCGCAGTTGATGTATTTGGATAGATTTTTACAAATAAGCCCCATTTTAGCATGACATAATATACAAAAAAAATTATAAAGCTTATTTGGAGAGAAAAATGCAAAACATAGTCACTTGTCATTTTTTTTAATGGCAAAAAGTCACTTTTGGCCCATGTAGTTTGTCATTTTAACCACTTTAGTCCTTGTAGTTTCAATTTGATCAATTTTGTCCCTATACTTTCAATTTCGAGCAATTTAAGGACAAAAATGAGTTTATGTCAAATGTATGTAACTTCTGTTAGTTTTTGGTCACATGTCCCTCACGTGGAAGGGCAATTTTGTCCAATTGTGTGTAGCTTAAGGTCTACCAAGGTACCCTCTCATTCCATTCCAAATTAGACTCAACTCTCGTCATCGGCTTTATACTCAAATTCACTCTGATGTATTTGTTAGCACCTACTTTGTCTGCTTCAGCTACTACTCTTCTTTCGATCTTCACCAATTACTCGGCTAGCCACATGTTCGAATCAGTCTTCACAATTGTTTGGTTCGCTGCTGGGCCTGTTGGACTTCGTTGTCAAATGGGTTGATTAAACTGAGGAAGAAGGTTAAGGGTGTGATTTGGTCCCCTTTCTTAACAAGAAGAAGAGGATGAGATTTAGGGATTTCAAGAGAATAAGGAAGAGAGAATGTAAGAAAGAAAATAGCCTTGTAATTATGTATTTCTGATTATGTGAGAACGATGGTAAAAGCACAGCTTTAGTACAATGCTTATCTCCTAATATCACGCTAACAAACTTAACAAATACAGTAACTCTCACTAACAGACTTAACAGAGAGCACATGAGCTGCACACGATGAACTAACAGTTTCTTAACTAAAACACGTGGTTAACATTTTCCCTACCCAGCTGAACTTCTCAGTCTAAGATGAAGACAATGATGTAAGAAAATGGGACTATGTAACCCTTTTGTAAAGACATATGCTATTTGTTCTTAAGTAGGTATATACTACACAATAAGATCCTTTCTTTGTACATTCTCTCTCACAAAGTGGAAGTCTGTATCCAAATGCTTAATTCGAGAATGATATACTGGGTTTGAGCTTAAAGCCAGTGCTGATAAGTTGTCACATTACATAATAGGAGCATCTGGCAGAAACATCCTCAGATCCAAGAGAACCTGTTGAATCCATGACAAGTTAGCAATTGTGTTTGCTAGGGCCCCGTATTCTGCCTCTGTTGAACTCCTAGATACACAACCTTGCTTCTTGGACTGCCAAGAGATAAGATTACTAACCAAGAATACTACATGTCCGGTTGTAGACCTTCTAGTATTGATATCCCCTGCCCAGTCTGCATCACTGTATGCATTAAGCTGCCAAGGACCCTTTGTAAAACGGATTCCATACTCTAATGTACCCTATACATATCTAAGAATACGCTTCACCAAAAAATAGTGAACCTCAGTAGGATTATTCATATATTCACACACATGATTCACAGCATAGGCCAGATCAGGTCTTGTAAATGTTAGATACTGTAGAGCACCGACTAGACTGCAAAACATAGTAGGATCTGCCAAGGGCTCTCCATCAGTATGTAACACTTGAGTGTATGGCTTATAAGGTGTTGCACAGGCTCCATATGAACTCATGTCGGCTTTCTGTAGTAGATCCTTGGCATACTTAGTTTGACTCACGAATATGTCACTAGAGGAATTATAGGAAATCTGCATACCTAAGAAAAAGGTGAGTTGCCCCATATCTTTCATTTCAAACACCTCACTTAAGTCTGTAACCACTCTTTGAATCAACTTATCACTAGAACCTGTTATAATGATATCATCAACATATAAGAGTAAAATCATAATGTCATTCTCAGTATGCTGCACAAACAGACTTGGATCAGAATGTGAAGATTTAAAGCCAAGAGTAGGTAAGTAACCTATGAATTTGGCATTCCAAGCCCCTAGACCCCGTTTAAGACCATCAAAGATTTTTTTTTTTTCAGTTTACATACAAACTGTGGATGAGTAGAATCTTCAAAACCAGGAGGTTGTTTCATAAAAACTTCTTTTTCAAGATCGCTATGTAGAAAGGCGTTCTTGACATCAAGTTGTCGTAGTTTCCACTAGTTCATAGCAGCTATGCTTAACACTAACCTCACAGTTGTATGTCTAACAACTGGACTGAACATTTCCCCGGCTGAACCCTTGATTAACAAGTCTGGCCTTATACCTACCTATTGTACTGTAACATCCCACATCGACCAACGGAGAGGGGGTGATGTGCCTTATATGTACATACCCGCCTCCATATGGCACGAGGCCTTTTGGGAGCTCACTAGCTTCGGAGTCATGGGAACTCCGAAGTTAAGCGAGTTGGGGGCTAGAGCAATCTCAGGATAGGTGACCCATTACGAAGTTTCTCATGAGCTCCCATAAACAAAACTGTGAGGGCAGAGAGGGGGCCTAAAGCGGACAATATCGTGCTACGACGGAGCCGATCCCGTGATGTAACAATTTGGTATCAGAGCCACTCTGCTGTGTGGTGCGAGTGTGCCGACGAGGATGTCGGGCCCCTAAGAGGGGTGGATTATAACATCCCACATCGATCAACAAAGAAGGGGTGATGTGCTTATATGTACATACCCGCCTCTATACGGCACGAGGCCTTTTGGGAGCTCACTGGCTTCGGAGTCATTGGAACTCCGAAGTTAAGCGTGTTGGGGGCTAGAGCAATCCCAGGATGGGTGACCCACTAGGAAGTTGCTCGTGAGCTCCCATAAACAAAACCGTGAGGGCAGAAAGGGGGCCCAAAGCGGACAATATCGTGCTACGGCAGAGCCGATCCCGGAATGTGACAATTTGGTATCAGAGCCACTCTGCCGTGTTGTGCGAGTGTACCAACGAGGACGTCGGCCCCTAAGAGGGGTGAATTGTAACATTCCACATCGACCAACGGAGAGAGGTGATGTGCCTTATATGTACATACCCGCCTCCATATGGTACGAGGCCTTTTTGGAGCTCACTGGCTTCGGAGTCATTGGAACTCCGAAGTTAAGTGAGTTGAGGGTTAGAGCAATCCCAGGATGGGTGACCCACTAGGAAGTTGCTCGTGATCTCCCAGAAACAAAACCGTGAGGGCAGAGATGGGGCCCAAAGCGGACAATATCGTGCTACGGCGAAGCCGATCCCGGGATGTGACATATACCATCTGGATTTCTCTTTATTTTGTAAACCCACTTACTTCCAATAATATTTTATCACCTGGATTAGGAACTAAGAGCCATATGCCTTGCAAATGAAGAGCATCAATCTCCTCTTTCATTACTTGTCTCCACTAAGGAGAAACGGAAGCCACCTTAAAACTCGAAGGCTTATCTAATTTAGGAATAGCATGAAGGCAGGTAAAATAACCTTGATACTCTGGGAACTGTTTGGTCTAAACTATACCATCTTTGGCCCGATTAATCATTGGATGATCATTAATAGGCACTAATGGAACAGATGAATCTTAAGTACTCACAGACGAGGAAGAAGCATCTGAGACCTCAAAAGGAAACATAACCTGTAACTGTTGTTCATTCAACATAGGTATAGAACCTGCAGAAGCCACTGGAGTATCATTCAATGAAGTTTGATGTTAGATGTGAGATAAAGACCCATGAGTAGATGAGATGGATTGAGATTGAGAAGTGGAGACTTGTGTATCAAAGGAAAGAGACAATGGATCCTGAGAGCTAAGAGGGACTTGAATAGGCCTTAAAGGCAAAGAAACAATGATAGGAGCCACTGATGTAGGAGAAGGAGACTGAGAAGAATGCTCACATATCGATTTGCGTAAAAGGGAATACGCTTTCATCATGAAGAACATGCCGTGAGATCACACTTTGGCAATAATTCTATAGTAGCAGACAACCCCTTTGTATCCAGGCGCATATCCTAAGAACATACATTGAGTGGTTCGAGGTTGTAACTTATGCACATTATAATGTTTCAGATACGGATATACCGCAGTACCAAATATTCTCAAAGAAGCAAGATCAGGATGATGGCCAAATAAACGAAAATAAGGAGACTAATTATGTAATACAGAAATGGGCATTCAATTTATAAGATACACAACATGAGCAGTGAAATGAAACCAAAATTGACCTGGTAAGGTTGCTGCAGTTAACAATGTAATGGCTATTTCAATAATATGCCTATTCTTCCGCTCTGCCAGTCCATTCTACTGCGAAGTATATGGGCAAGACAAACGATGCACAATTCCCTTAGAGCCCAAGAAATCTATAAAACCCTTGCTAAGAAACTCACCACCACCATCACTCTGAAAACACTTAATGGCAGCACTAAACTGATTTTGTATCAAAGCATGAAACTGTAGGAATTTGGAGAAAACTTTTGATTTAATAAAAAGTGGATAAACCCATAAATAGCCAGTACATTCATCAAGGAAAGAAACAAAATATCTATAGGCCTCAACAGATTTGTAATGGGAAGGTCCCCATACATCACTATAAACTATATGAAAGGGAATTTCAGACCTACTATGGCTAATGGGAAATGGAAGTTGATGCATCTTCCCTTGAAGACAAGCTGAACACAAGGGATTCGAATTGGAGGAATCACTTGCACACTACAAACTAGAGGCTTTAAGCATTAATTGCACCGCTTCATTTGTTAGATGGCCAAGTCTGTGATGCCAAATGGAAGACTTAACATGTTGACCAAGCAAAGCTACTTTCTTGGGCAGGCAATGAAAAGATACATAAGAAGGAATAGGATACAATCTGTTGTTACTCTCACCTTTTAGAAGGATTGTCTTGGTGACTTGATCTTGTATCACAAAACCAGAAACATCAAAGCTGATAACACAATTAGTATCTTTGCACAGCTGATGCATAGACAAGAGATTAGCAGATAATGTGGAACATGAAATATTGATGGCATTTTAAGAGAAGTAGAAGCATAGGCAAGGGCAGTAGTGCCAATGTGTTTAATTTTCAAACCTTCTCCATTACCAACAATCACTTGCTCTGTAGATTCACAAGGAGCAACATGATTTAATGAGGAAATATCAGACACCATGTGATGTGAAGCCCCACTATCTGCAATCCAGACCTGATCAAGCACATAGGAAGCTTGGGCAGTTATAGCCAAAAGGTTGGAAGGAGGAGCTTGACCCTGATAGACATAGTTGGATCTATGGAAACAATCCAAGGCTCTATGACCCCTCTTACCATAGATTTGGCATTCAATAACTTGAGATCCATGCCTAGAAAAGCTTGCCTTATGGCAAAAATAACAGTTAGTAGCTGGGTGACCCCATTTGCTGCATATCTGACATTCAGGAACAACTGCAGATTTCTAAAAAGAATTGGAACCAAATCAATTTCTTGAGAAAGATGAGTAGAGGCTCTGCTTTCAAATCTGCCTTTTATAGAACCAACATGATTAGTAAAACCAGAAAAACCTTCATGCTGACTATTGCCAATACCGTGATGCTGATGATTGTTAAAACGACTAAAACCACCATTGTTACCAAGAACAGGTCTTGAACCAGAATTGCAATCCAATGAAGGCAAGACAAAATGATCATAGGACCCCATATAGGCAACTGGTAAAGAAGATGGAGTAGGCAATAAACCCATATCGGAATTAGAAGGGCACATAACATTCACAGAAGCATATGATGAAGAAGAAGAAGTAACGAACATAGCAGAGTAAGGAACCAATCGAGCTTCTGCAGTTTGCACTGCAGCCAGCAATTGAGCACGAAAATCCTTCAAAGAAATTGGAGAATCCCTTGCAATCAAAACCGTCTTGATCATGTCATTTTCCTAAGGGAGGCCATTAAGAGTCGCAATCATAAAGTCATCGTCAGACACCTTAACCCCAGCTTGAACTAATTGATCACGGACCATTTTCAGATGCAAGAGAAAACGCTCGATCGAATCTTCACCCTTCTAGGCCGTCTGTAATTCAGTCATCAAATGATTGATTCATGCCCTAGAAATTGACGCATAACGATCGGAAAGACTCAACCAGGCGTGACGAGCAGTCTTGGTGCCAAACACATACTCGATGGCCTCATCAGAGAGTGGCAATAAGCAAACTGAGTAAAGCCTTATCGGTGCGAATCCATTCCTTGTAAGCAACAGTAACTTCAAATGTAACACCTTCCTCATCAACAATAGCAAAGCAAGGAGGAGCAACATCAGTTCCGTCAAAATGCTTAAAAAGATCATAACCCTGAATAATGGATTCCAATTGAAAACTCCACTTGAGAAAATTATCGTCTTTGAGACGAAGAGTAATCATCCTAAGCAAACTGTCAATTTTGATCGAAGAGGAAGAAAAGGAAGTCGCCATTGATGAACAGAAAATAGAGAAAAACAAAAAAGATGAAAGAACAATAGAGACAGAGCAAGAGAAGAGCACATCGAATAGACAAATCAGAAAATCAGAAGCGGATCGAAAGTGTCAAGCCACGATGGGCTCTGATATCATCTTAACAAGAAGAAGAGGATGAGATTTAGGGATTTCAAGATAATAAAGAAGAGATAATGTAAGAAAGAAAATAGCCTTGTAATTATGTATTTCTGATTATGTGTAAAACGAATGGTAAAAGCACAGCTTTAGTACAGTGCTTATCTCTTATTATCACGCTAACAAACTTAACAAATACAGCTATAACTCTCACTAACAAACCTCACAGAGAGCATGTGAGCTGCACACGATGAACTAATAGTTTCTTAACTAAAACACGTGGTTAACACCCTTTGGCTTTGTGGATGTTTTCAGTTTTGGGTTTTTGTGTTTGTGTGCCATTGATGTTTACTTTGGTGTTGGCTGGTGTTTATTCGTGCTTTTGGGTTTGGTTGGTTGTTGAATGAAACCAAAACAAAAACTGAGGAAGAAAATGGATATGAATTTTGAAGGAGGGTTTGTGGTGTTGGCGAGGTTGACAGGTGCTTAGAGTGTTGGGGAAGTGAAATCCATGAAAGAAGGGGGGTAGTTGGATCAACTACATAGAGGAGAAATTGGTGGAGGAGAGTAAGATTGTAGAGCAATAAGTCGACTTACAACTTATTTGATTCTTGTTGTTTTATGTCTTGCCATCATTTTTTGTCATAACTTTGAACACTCTGAAGAATGGGTGGGGTTTTGGAGCAACAATAAGAAGAAAATCATATGAATTCAACCAGTTCTAAACCTAGGAATCAAAAAATTTGACCAACCCAACCCAAAAAATCCCCAAAGTCTAATTTGGAATATAGGGAAGGTAACTAGGCAGACCTTAAGCTGCGCATGATTAGACAAAATTGCCCCTCCACGTGAGGGGCACATGACAAAAAACTAACATAAGTTACATACAATTTGACAGAAATTCACTTTTGTCCTTAAATTGCTCGAAATTGAAAGTACAGGGACAAAATTGATCAAATTGAAACTATAGGGACTAAAGTGGTTAAAGTGGCAACCTACAAGGACCAAAAGTGACTTTTTGCCTTTTTTCATTGGTTCTTCGAAAATTTTCATACACTAATAACCAATTAGAAAGTGACAAGTGTCGAGTTTCGGATTTTTCTCTTCAAACAGGCACCATAAGGGTTTTTGTATATTATGTCATGTTAGAATGGGCCTATTTATGGAAAGCCCTATTTTGAATTCTAATACTAAGGCCATCTCCAGTCATGGGCCATATGCCAAATATAACCCTAAAATAATACAAACTCATCTCCAACCATGGGCTAAAAGAAATTTTGGTCAAATTTAGAGGGCCACATTTGGCCTTTTAGAGCAGTTCCAACGACCCCGGGCAAAGGGGGTTTAGGCCCAAAACGGGCTTCCAGCAGACAAACGTTGCCAGGGCTATTGGTGGGCTCCACAAGCCTGGGCCGGCCCTCAGGCAAAACCAGCCCTTGCTCTAGTATGGGTTTGTTGATGTCAGAAACAAAAAAAAAAAAATCTTAAAAAAATACTACAAATTTCAGAATTTTTTTAAAATAAATACTTAGTCATATTTTTCACTTCCCACACCAAAACTCTATACAAATTCCTCTCCTCATATCTCATGTGAATAGTGGTTGTCATGGCAATGGGTGGAAACACCACAAGCCTTTTGCAAGGGTTACTACTATTCACGTGAATAGTAATAGCCATTGACTCTCTTTGCCTTTTGCCATGACAAATGAATGGAAGTGTTCTTAGTCCTCCAACCAGGCCAAATATGGCCCAGCTTTGGCATAGGCCTTTGTGGGCCCAAAGCATGTGTTTTCCATGAAGAGAAAGTATCACGCGTATGCAAGAGCACGAAACATTTCATGCAACTGCAAATCCAACAGCCAATATTAAAGGTGCATTGACATTATCGATGACGTCAGCTAGTCATTAGGGTTTTATTTTTATTTTTAATAACCTTTTTAAATGTTTTTTAATTTGTTTTATTTTTAATATATATAATTGGTTTCTGATCATTGGAGGTCAGAACCATTGATTGAAATTTTATTTTTTATTTATTTATTTAAAACCTTTTTAAATGTTTTAAAATATTTTTTTTTTTAAATATTGTCTCTAAATCATAGTTTAATTAAATTAAACAATACATAGTTGTGGAATACATGAGCATCATACTATAGTTTTTCTCAAAATAATAAAATATGATATCTTATTGGTCTAATGGGGAATTTTGAATTTTGGGCGCAGGCAGATGCTTTGGCAAACTAGGACATGATCTTTAACAACCATTTGTTTAGGGGATATTCTTGGGTTTGTTTTTCTCTTCTTTTTGTGTCGTAAAACCACAAGTATTATTTGAGACCATTTCTCTGTAACTTACAAATTCTTTAAGTATAGCAAACGAAGCAGAAGCTGTGCCTGCATCTTGATGCCTATAGATGACAAGTTTAACATCACTCTCTAAAACAAATTATAATTCATGTACTTCTACTGGTTCCAGCACATAGCAAGAAGTTATATGAAGAGTCCAACACTTGAATCATGCAAGATACTTGAACATGTTATGATTTTCCTTGTCCCTCTCCAGGTAGTCACGGACGATGAGATCTTCAATCTGCTTCTTAATTGCTCTCATGTCAGGCTTGAATTTATGTCTTAACTGCTCAACACACTCCATAACTAATTGCTGATGACCCAAAACCTTCCGACTCTTCATAATCCGCACGATTGCAGCATCAATAGCATATCGCCTGAATCTGTCAACATCTTGGATCACCTCCTTCCTTTCATCCACTGGTGGGAGAGGAATCTTAATTCTTCTCATTCTGTCAGTGAATTTGGAGTTGAACTCAAAGTCGTCATTTGGCGAGATAGTCTTTGCATTAGGCTCCTTAATAAGGATCTTGTACTTGGCACATGAAAGCGAATGAAGGATTCGAACAGCTGCGTCATGGGTAAGGTTTAACTTACCTAGTATTTCTGAATAGCTCAATTTATCAGCGCTATTGAAAAGTAGCAGGAGAGCGGCCTGATAGGTTGACACAACCAATTCGATTTCTTTTGGCTCGAACTTGCCAATAATGTTGCAAGTGCCCAATGAGTAAATCCATTTAATTTTTCTGCATTTCGTCTTCGTTTCATAGAATCCCTTGAAGACTTCAACACATTTCACCATTTCTGCAGGTAGGCTAAGATCACATGATTTATAACTTGGCCAGAAACCAGTTGTAAGAACGGTGACGGTCAAATCCATCCCAGGATTTACATTTGTGTTACTGTGAAGATACTCCTCAAAGCTGGTCTCATTGTCCCGAGCCAATGTCAAATCTGTGACCATTCCCTCCATCTTTGAGGTGAACTGTCCACCAAATTGCTGTTTCATCTTTGTTAGAATACTTTTTTCATGTTCCTTGTTGGCACTCTGATCAAAAAGTAGCCGGCGAGAAAGTTTTTTCCTGTAGAATTCTGCAAAAAGGTCTTTGTCACTGATATAAGCAAGCAAGTTAACAACCTTTTCAAGCATTCCTTCTATGGCATCATCGCTCAACTTCTGGCTCCCACCCTTTTTGAGGATATCATCACAGAATGCAGCAAGTAATTGAGCACTTGAATTCCCGGAAACAGATTTATTGCAAAATCCATCAAACGCCTCTCTCAGAGCCTTGTGAAAGATAGAGTTTTTTATTAAGAAATCTTCGAAATGTGCCATATACTTATCATGAAGCTCGATCATTTTTGTGACAAGGACCTGTTCCAGCATGCCAGAAGCTCTATCAGAAGCCTGGTTGTTTGCTGCATATTCAGCCTGTTGGACCAGGGTTTTAACTTCAGCGCTAACTTTCTGTTTAAATACATTAGCAAGAGGTTCAAACAACTCCTGTTGCACTTTTTCCACCAGCTTTTGCTCACTGCTTGAATGCATGTAATGAGAAACTCTAGCCCTCTCCCTTCTCAAGCATTCCTCAGCCTTCACCAAGTGATCAAAACAAAAATCCTCCAAAAGCCAACTTGATGCTTTACGAGTATAGTATTCACCAGCATGTCTCAGCATGTGTTCCTCAAAGTCCTCCTGATAAGTATTCATTTGTCCCATTCCAATTCCAACAAATACATCTATCACATTCTTCACTAGTGCCCTGTCAATCTGCTCTCCAGCACGTTCTTTATCAACAAGACCAATTACGGTAACTCTGGCATTAACATTTATCTCTCGATAAACCAAATCGCGGAAGCATGTAAGTCCAACGTCATTTAGGCTAAGAAGTGATCTCCTAGGAATGAAGAAGCGATCAAGAAAATTAAAACAGTTTGACAACCACCTAATCATAACTCTATAATTTGCCCATCTTCTCACAAGCTCCCACAGCATAAATTCGTCGTGTTTCTCTATTACAGAGGGCAACACCGTTGTGGTTACATATTCCTCCAATGCCTCCTTATATTTATCATATAGCTGTTGAGAATAATTATGAGGAGGCTTTTGGGTACACATATTGTAGATAGTTGTGTAAACGTTCATATATTCTACCGAGCTGAACTGAGGCTCCGGTAATCCTTCTAAAATCCTCTTTATTTTTGTCAGCATACTCTGGATATAGTCCCATCCTTGATCAAACTCGATAAGTTGGCGACAAATTCCAGCTATAATGAAAGGATATGCAACAACATGTCACGGAATCTGCTATGGTTTCTTGACAATATATCAAAGTGAGTGAAAATCAAAAGACCAAATGTTTTTTAATGTCTCCCCATCCTGTATCTCTCTTGAAATTTTGACATGATACAAGTTCCAAATAAGAATTCCTCCTCCCCAAAACGCTCATAGTTTGACAGGAAATAGAAATTAAACGCTCTGCAACAGGAAATAGAAATGAAAAGTTCTGCAACTTGAAATTTTGCATCAGATTTTTCCTAGTACAACATTTTGCATGCTTGTTCTGAACTGGATAAATTTGATCAAACAAAAAATGAAAGAGAAATCTATCATAATTACGAATTAGTCAATTGAAAATTCATGGAAAGAAGTATACCTGAGATCATCGCTATGAGGGAGGAGCTGACGGCTTAGGAAGAAAACCCAGGAAGTGAAAAATCGAATGGCTGCGTGGACCCTCTTCTTCAATGGGCTCTCTGCCACTCCAATTGTCACCAACAGCTCTCTCTCTCTCTCTCTCTCTCTCTCTCTCTGTATCTACGCAGCTGGAACAAGTGCTCTAAATAAAAACCCAAAAGCAAAAGCAAAAAAGCAAGAACGAGGACTTGAGAAATGGAAATTTCTGTTATACTTCTGCACAAAATTGAAGTTTGCTCAGGCCATTTTCTACGAATTTGTCCCAACCTGACCTGACAAAGTCAACAACGATAAAGCAGAGTCCAAAGCTTCAAAGCAAAGCAAAGCAAACCTGCACTAACAAGATTGGGCCTATACCTTCCTTACGGGGTTAGGCAATTACACAGAATTTCAAAGGGCTTCGCTGGACACCCAAGAGATATCTTTGGATACCCCTTCTGCTATACTTTAAAATTCCCACACCCAATCTCATTTCAGATATGCCAAAGGTAACACTAGAAAGGAAAAAATAATAATCATATTTTGGTTCTTAAACTTGGAAATAAAGAAAAAATAAATAAAGAGAGAAGGAGGGCAACCACCCTAATTTATCATCTTCTTCCTCTTTTTGCCTCGTTTGGTGGCTCAGCCTTATATTTTTTCTAATGTAACACAATTTGCATTTTGCACATTAGAATATCATCTCACGAATGCATTGTTTGTTTATGTGAATTCAATTTTTTTTATTTTTTTTATAACATGATAACTATCGTATTTTAGTTACGTTATTCCGATGGAGCATAATTCAATTTTCATATTAATATTTTGTCTTAGAAATATACTATCCTCATTTATTTTTCTACACCAGGTTATATTCACTATCTTGTTAGAAAAAATATGGTCACATATGTTCTAAAGTCCAAAGTGAAAATCATTCTACTTATCACTAAAGAAAACTCTGATGAATAAACCTTACACTAATTAGGCAAGGTATCTAATTTAAAATGAAAAATAAGAGAGGATTCAACTTATGACAAAAGAAAAAACTGAATAAACCTTGCGAGGATTCAACTTATCACCCTCCAATATGGGTATGTTCAATGGCGTAGCCAGAAATTTTGTTAAAGAGGATCAACCTTAAACAATTATGATAATCACGTTGTAACGCAAGCTACCTAAAAGCAAAAAGGAAAGTTAATAAATCATATTTCTAAATTATGGAATCATCCATAGATCTAAATACATGATATCTAAACTATAGACCTTATAATATGAAATAAAGAAGATGAAAACACCATTTTGTGAGATGGATGTGCTACGAGTAGAAAAGTGCCAATCATAGACAGGTCGAAAACACTTTAGAATGGTCAAAATGTTCTTTCAAAGAAGAAACTTAAAATGGTATAAGGGTCAGTTCACCCTCCTAGGCCTTAGCCAATGGATATGTCACAACATCACATCTCATTGAAAATACAAAGTTATAATGTCTGAGAGACTATACACAAAAACGTTGCGCTCTCAATAGACGTAAGGCGTATTAGGTTTAAAGAACAAGTTGTTTAAGACAAAAAGCTGAAACAGAATTCATTAATTTAAACAAAAGTATAATTATTCAAATGTCACAAAATCAGAGTACATAAAACAAATTAAGAGTCTCACAGAAAACAAAATAGATTTCATTGTTGTCACCACTATTGTATCCTTTCACCTCCTCAAGATCACCTGCATCAAAACTGGATTCCAAACCAAGCTAAAATCGCAATAGGATAATCACAATGGTATCTTTACCTTTTGAAATTAAAAATGCAGAATTGTTCATTAGGTGGGGGACAAAAGGGCTCTTTATTATCTTATAAGATAAGATTTTCCATTATTTAGAAGGGAAAAACAAAAATAAAAACTAAGTCAAAGACCAAAAGAAAAAAGAACTAACACACAGAGAATTATAGAATAGTACGGTATCACCGCGTCATCTCCGACTTTTATGTAATGACACTGTCAGTCTGACTGATACTATTATTGGCGACTTTTTTTTTTTGGTTCTTTTTTTTGTTTTTGGCAAATTAATCACCCAATTGGCGACTTCAAGAAGCAAAGCAGAAGATGTTTATCAATAAATTCGGGCAAAGAAACAGCCAGTAGAAGATCCAATAGTAGCGGTCGCTCCTCTTACTCGCGTGCCTCCGTGATATTATTTGCTTCTTCTCTACCACTCACACACCAACAACCAACAACCAACCGTTACTATTACTATAAACACATATATTTATTTCTTTATATTTTGTTCTTCCTATTTTTGAAAAAGGAATTTTGACAGACAACAACCCACAAGATCATGGACTTCACTTCCCCTTCCATTGACTTCATCTTCATCTTGGCCTTCATCATATCCATCCCAAGTTCACTTTCCGTACCATTCATCGTGCTTCATGGTAATTTCCTGCTCCCTATTTCATTGTTGCCAGCTTTTTTCTTTTTCTTTCTATTTAAAGATGTGTATTTTGTTTGATGAATCTGTTTTTGCATCTGGGTTATTGATAATTTTTCTGGGTTTTGGTTGTTATTATTTTCTGGATATGATGATTATCCAAGTGTTGACTAATGGGTTGTTGAAATATGCTTTATTTAGAAAAGATTTGAAGAACTAATGGGAACTTGATTATTATCATGTTCTTAAAGATGTTCATGTAGACACTACTATCCAAAATGTCAGTATGTCTATGCGTGGATTTAATCTTAGTGTGGAAAAAAATTCCTGAAGCGAGTGATCTCCAGTGAATTTTATTTTCTGCAACTCGAATTTTATGTGCTTTTATAGAAACAGAAATCTAGCATATCCACTAGTTAACCCGTTACGACGATTACAGATCAAAGAATTAAGACCCTGTATATCAACGTACCTTTTCCACTTAAGAGTATAATGACATAGGTTTTTCCTATGTTGTATCCTCTCTGCAGCAACGTTAAGGGAACATACTTGAGAAAAGAAAGCAAATTGCTTTCTGTGTCTTTACTGTTTTTGACTTAGCAGTAGAGTGAAAAAAATAGGTCGTCATTTTTTAAAATCATCACCAAGAAAAAAACTGAAATTAAGAAGGTTGATACTGTGGCGATATGATTTCAGTTCTGAAAGTGTTACCAATTGGATTATGCACTCTATCCCTTATAATTGCCGCATGATATTGTAGTACTTCTTTTGGCCTCCTTTTATATGTTTGGCGTATTTCATCCTGTTCTCTTATCATTATTTATCATTGTACTCATATGCTCTTTCTCTACTCCAGTCCTAATGCTTCGTCATGGCAGGCATTGGAGATCAGTGCTCTAATCGAGGAGTTAAACAGTTTACAGAGGAACTGAGGAACTTTTCTGCTACTGAAGGATATTGCATGTATGGTGCAGTTTTTTTTTTTTTTTTCACCCAAATCTGTTTGTTTTTTGCCACTGATATATGTAATCCTGCTAGAGATAATTGCTAACAGTTCATTCATGACATTTCTCTTAACAACTCTTATATTGTTTCCTGATCCAAATTCTGATTATAAGTTTTGTGTTGACATATGTTGTTGCCCACTTGAGTTTTATAGAACAAGATGATAAAATATGGCACTTCATTGTTTTTAAAGATTCTTGGTAGTATGCCAACTGAGAAGTGCACCCTTATAGTTGTTTACACGTTTTTTTTATTTTTTTTATTTTATAAATGTTTTAGGAGCATCTTTGTGTTTTTCCATGTGTAACGAGATTGCTTGCCTTTGCCTTCCTTCAGAGAAGTTGGCGATGGAACATGGGATTCCTGGTTTCTGCCTCTTGAGGAACAGGTTAAAACTAAAAACTGGAAAAACAAGACTTGTCATCTTAGACGTAATTTTTATGTTCACTTGTAATTTGACTTTTTGTATGTGTTTGCAGACCAGAATTGTTTGTGACAAGGTAATAATGCTCTCTACGTTAGTATATATTGCTGGTCTGGCTTTTGAAGTTTTTGTTACCTTTGACTGTGTTCCCCACTACAACTACAGGTAAAAGAAATGGAAGAACTGAGACAAGGTTACAACATTGTTGGTCTCTCCCAGGTATTATCATGATTGGATCTTTCCGTTTGGCACCTATATCTGTAATACAGTATGCTCCAAGTTGTTTATTGATTTACATAGGGGCACATTCACAAACCTTTAAATTCAATCCTTTTTCTTAAAATGTGTTTGCTTATGTGTCGGAATAACTGGTGAGACTTTCTGAGTAGAAGTAATTTCATACATAGAAGTAAGCTATTTTTTAGTTTCCATCTCAGCTAATGATGTCGCGCATGTTTCTTTTAACAGATGAAGTGAGCTTATCATGTTCAAATTTTACATCTAGTTGTCTTCTTAGTATATGCGTGTGTGAAACAAGGCTGTATTTCCATATTAAGTGTTCTTTAGCACGGTACAAATGATGTATTTTCCTTAGTGCATGCCCTAATACCTAATAAAAATGGCCTCGCAGATTTGTGAAGGCCTCTCTTGCCTTAAGTCATGCAGCCTCACACGTTCTCAGAAAAAAGTGATCATTTGATTTATGTCCCATGAAAGGGTTTTTCAAGTTTGTCATACTTATGTAGCATATAAGATAATGGAACTGATACCTAATATTCATGGCCACATACTCATGAATAAAATGGTGATTCCGGAAATCAAGTCCCCAGAACCAGAATAGCTTCTTGAATTCCTTCCTCATTGGTTACTCTTAGTAATATATGTCATTAAGTCTTTTCTTGCCTCATCCGCCTAATTTTCTTCCTTGTTCCATTGCTTATTTGTGATTGTTTATCAATGGTTCTCTTAGCACATTGACTTTGAATCAAATGACTCCTTACAGGTGCTATTAATCACCATCCTCACCCAACTGATTCTTGGTTTGCAGAACTATATATTCTGTAATATTTTTCATTCTGCTGGTCGCTGGGCATATTGAAACTTTATGAATTTTCATTTCTTTAGCTGAACGAACAGAAACAAATATCTTTCAAGCCTTTGACTTGTGGCTTTGCTTGTTTAGGCGGGATGATCTGTTGTTACTTTCTTTTCTTTTCTTTTTCCGGTTTTTGAATTTTCTCATGTTGTTGGTTTTCATGTTAGACTGTTTTCTCAATCCCCAATGCTTATGAGTGAATTAGTTTATTATAGCTTACAAACATAAATATTGCGTGTATTCATATGTGTTCAAATAATTGCAATCAATTGATTCTTTCTCATACCTTTTTTTTCTTTTCTAAATTTAACAGGGTAATTTGATTGGCCGAGGTGTTGTAGAATTTTGCATCGGTGGACCTCCTGTAAGATTCAGTTTAGTAAACTCTGATATTTCCAAGTTTTTTCATCTGTCTTTCAACCAACTACATCAGTAGTTATTATAATTAATTAAACTTCAGTTATCATACACATATTGAGCTAAGCTGTCTATAACATGTTTGAAATGTATAACAAATGGTGTTTTAAGTTCTTTATGATTTTCTTATACCATTGTAGCTCGAAAAGCATTTAAAACTACTAGTTTAGTTGCGTGTGTTAGCTATGCGAAGTTCATTAGTCGATACATTCAGCTATGGAATCGCGTACTACTCTGTACTCCTTATGTTATCCATATAAAATACAGTTCCTTTGGTAGTAAATAAGAGCAAGCACATTTTTGTATGGTCTTAGTCTATAGGGAAATGCTCCATTAGATTTACAGGTCTTTCTCCGTATCATTGTTTGTTTTTTCTTAATGCACATTTATTGCGTAAGTGGTTGTTTTATTTCCTCACATCTGTGGACTTTACCAATATCAAAATTTTTTGCTTTTTCAATTATTGAAACAGGTTAAGAATTTTATCTCTTTGGGAGGACCTCATGCGGGTACTGCTTCGGTGCCTCTTTGTGGTGTAAGTATCATACTATCATCTTGGAATTTTGATCGGTCCTTATACAAATGCTTTTGTCACACTGAGATTTCTTCTGGTTAGGAGAGTACATATAAACCACAATTGGACGGACATGCAGTGTAGAATCCATATTCTTACAAACTACACCATAGTATGGTATATGAGCTTGATGTTGCCTCTTCCCAATAGCCTGGGCCTTTGGGAGAAGCTTGGGGTTGTTAAATGTAGTTTGTAAATTTTAGGTACAATTGACACACATTTGGAGAAATTTATGCTTTTATAGTTGGACTAGCACTTTCTAAGTACTTCGTCACAAATGGCTGCAGCAAGTATCATTTCCTACATCGTTCATTCAATCGCAGAAGATAAGAATAGTTTGAAAACATGTTGTATCATAGTCCACTTAAGAGTGGAATTTTCAATGCAAAGATCTCATTATTCTGGTTTTCTACCTAATTGTCCGAAGGTTACCCTTAAGATGTCTCAAATCATAATGATCATAGAGTAGATAACTATCACTCATAAGAAACCTCTAACGCTTAAAGGTTTAGTTAAAAATAATGTGTGACCTCTTTTGAGATATGTTGATATTGCTCAACAGCTTTTGTGTTTGCTTTTGTCTTTCTGCAGTCTGGTATATTTTGCATTATTGCAAACCAGCTACTCAAATCAGAGATCTACTCTGACTATATCCAAGTATGCATCTATTTCTGCCGATTCTTTCTTTTTGTCTCCATTCTGGTGTCAACTTTCAATCTCCTAGGTATATTTCTGATGAGGCCTGACCATTTGAACCAATTCTGGAATTGCAGGCTCACTTGGCTCCCAGCGGTTATCTTAAATTACCAAATGTGAGTGGCTAAAAGTAAAGCACTAGGAGACATTTTAATGAGGCTTTTACTGCATATTGTTATGTTATACGTATATACAAATAACCTTGCAGTTATAAGTTTGCTGAAATTAATAGCCTGCTTTTGTTTTCCTTTTCAATTTTTGGCTTATAGATTAATTTCAAAATGTTGTTTGTGTTTTCTGGGATAAACTTGGGATAAATTTCATTTGATGTAGTAGTTTTCATGCTCTCAAGTGTCCATTCATACTACAACAAAAGCCATATATGCCACTTGTAATTTTTCACCTAAGATTAAATCTCTGTTTGCTTAACAATAGCTGTAAACCTAAGCATCCAGATCAACAATTTCTTCACAGGCAATGGCTGACTATTTAGAAAAATGTAAGTTTCTTCCAATGCTCAACAACGAAAGACCGGATGGGAAAAACTCCACTCTCAAGGAAAGGTTTAGTAGCTTAGAGAACCTGGTGCTTATCATGGTAAGTTATAAAATACATATTTCTGAGCGTAACATTTCTTCAATCTCTTTCTAGATTCATTTTTGTCCATGTTAATTTTGTATTTCTGCAGTTTGAGCATGACACTGTTTTGATACCTAAGGAGACCTCATGGTTTGGTTATTACCAAGATGATACCTTTAAATCAATTTTAAGTCCACGACAGGTAATTCCATAATGCTAATACTATTATTGTTAAACTGAGTATTTATTTACATATTAATGTTCGCTAAAATCGAGTAGCCTTGCTGATGGTTTAGTTACTTATTTCTTTTTGCCACTTAACAGTAAATTCAAGTGGGATGCGTTACAAGATTTGCTTTTATGCATTAAGCACAAACGTCATCTTAGCTTTCGCTTATTTTTATGCAGACCAATCTCTATAAGGAGGACTGGATCGGTTTGAGAGCCTTGGATGAAGCTGGAAGGGTTAAGTACATCAGTGTTCCAGGAGGTCATCTCGGAATCTCCACGAGCGACATGAAGAAGCATGTGGTGCCTTACTTGAACAGTTTAGCATCAACAGAGATTGGAAAAAAGGAAGGTAATGATCCTAGAAAGAGTGGAGTTCAACATGGAATGCCTCTTTTGGATGAGAAAGCATCAACTGAACTTGTTCTAGAAGGATCGTCATCATACAGATGGCCCTTATCAGTCAAGACTTTGTTCAGTGAACTTCTTGGGCTCACAGAAGACGGGTCACTGACTTAGCCTTGACTAAAGATTAATTATTAGTTGAACTCAAACAATAAACTCAAAAATTAAGCTATATGTAGAGTAATTGAAATTTATTCGTTCCCTGTTACTGAAATAGTTATACTATCTCTGTAAATAAAATTGCTTGCGATTGTTACCACAAAACATATCATTTCATATTCTGCATGTATGGTGTTTTTGAGAAAACATGGGAGCCATGGTATCTCAAATTTATCTTTGGAACCAAGTCTCACCAGAACTCTGAAAACTTGTTCATGATGTAATTACCGACATGTTGGCTCGTAATTCCGTTTTTTTGTTCTTTTTAGTTTTTGTGTTTACCATTTTTCTTTCCAAATTTTACTGACCAGATGATGTGACACTGAAAAGGTTAAATTTATTTAAGTTTGAGCTCACTCTGAATTTTATCTATTTCTAACGAGCATTTTTTGTCTTTTTGCACAATAATAAAGAGCTTAATGATTCGTCCAAAATAATAATAATAATAAAGAGGTTAATGATTTAAGTATTGGGGTGAACAAAGAAAAGTGGGGGGTTTAAATAGAAAAAACCCTATTTGGAATATACTGATTTGAATAAATTGCAAACCAAATTGTGATACTGCAATGGTGTCCATTTTCCATATGCACAGAAACTTTTCTTGATAAGCGTTTTGTGGCCACACCAGTTGTTTTGTTCATACAATTGGCCAACTCCAACCTATGGCAAAGAAGTAAATGTGTATGACAGCTTTGTTTAGGCAGCTAAAATGAATTGGGGATCAACATCTCTGCACCATCTTACTCTCACAAGAGAATAGAGTGACTCTTAGTCAGCATTTTGAACTTGACAACAAACCATGCAGGTTCTGAATGACTTTTCCAAGGTTCTTTCCTACCAGCTCACTCAATAATCACTAAATTATACGTACTCCATATATAACCACTTTATTTTATGCATCATTACCATAATGCTCAACTTTCTTTCATTTCGACTCAAGATAAAGTAGCGGACTCAAATTACAGGAGGAAAAACACAGTTTAGTGCTGCCTAATGTAACATTATTTTCCAATTTCTGTACGAGAGAAAGTATAAAAGAACGCTTAGCAAACATCTTATATGCATTCTAATGAGGTTTTCCTTAGTAGACTTGTATGTCCACATTAATGCTTCCCATATGATCAGCCCTCATCGAGACATGAGATTCTTTCCAGAGCTGCCTGACCGGCTACTCGAACCCGATAGACAACACTTAAGTCTGCCCATATCTCACTTCCCACAGCACCTGACTGGTGATTTGCATCATATCCTTCAAGATCTGATTCAGTTATCACTACTACAGAGCCTTCGTCGAATGGAACTAGATCCTGTGAGGAAACAGACTGCAGGGATCGAATCATTAGATTGGTCATGTGGCTGTAAACAACAGCTTTCTTCACCATTATATAGTAGTATTCCTGTACAGCCTGCAAAGCAACCGTCAAAGAAGAGCTCAGGAAAAGAGTAAAAGTCAAATTGAAGAATAGAGTTAGATCATGCCACAGACAAACAAAAATATAGTTTAACGAATTATAAGCAAACTGATCCACAACATACAATCTCCCAATATGGATTACGAAGAAGCTCCTAAGATCTCTTTAAGCATCAGTTTATACACAATGATATTAATGTGGAGAAAAAGTGATACTACAATGTCAAATGAAAAAGAAACGAAAGTATATCTCCATTCACATCCAATGTTGCGCTCAATACACCAAAATGTCAAAAACCATTTCCACCCAAATTTTGCCCTTGTCAAAGTTCGGAGAGGGAAGGGACAAAAAAAGGGGGGAGAAGACGTACGTTTCTCAAAGAATAAAATTTTCAAATGGTTAAATAGGATTCATAATCTGTACAATAATTTTGCAAATTTCTTAAGCAACAATGTGGAGTTCAATTAGAATCACCTAAAAAACACCTACAAAAGAAAACACCAAAATTCCCACAAAAAAGGAAAATGAACAAAACTTCCAGAGTTTCAAACACGAAATAGCAGGACCAGCCAAACAGCAGGGAGAATGTGTAAGTTACCTGCCACTGAGAAGGGGCTAAAAGCACCCTTGGACGAATTGACTTCAGATATTCATAGGCAGAATCAGGTGTCATCTGCTTGTGATGGACCTATATAAAGACAAAAGATCAGAAAAGGTGGCAATCTTCAAGTAATTTGTTATTTTCAGAGTTCAATACTAACCAGGTAACAGATAACAATGGTCGTACTACGCCCTCGTCCAGCTTTACAGTGAACATATGTTGTCTGTCCACAAGATGCATTTTCTTCATGACAAAAAAGGAAAAATCATATCAACAAATAATAGTCTTCTGGGGAGAAAAAACAACCATACTTAAGAAGTTGGAATTGAACATTTAAAGGAAACTAACAAAGTTTACATCCCAGTAAATACAGGTAGAAATATAATGACTCAACACAACACCCCTTACTGAAGAAGCAACTGCTTTCAAAAAACATGACACAGATTTCAACAGAAATATCTCTTCAAGATTCTAAAATTTCGCCTTATTTTTTATTTTTTATTTAATAAACATGAGCAGTAGATGGTCCAGAATATTCAACAATCCAAATTTAGTTACACTGGAAAAATCCAGAAGGGCAGCGTCACAACACCCTTGCATATCAGAAAGTAACTGGATGAGTGTATCCAGTCACAGACAGAATATCCTAAGTACCTAGAGCCGTGTTTTGCTAAATCATGCAATATCAGATGCTAATCAATATAATTAAATCAAGGATGCAAAAATGATTACCATGAATGAAGTCTACAGCACGACATGTATCACTCAGTGATGGTGCAAAGCAGTAATCTCTTGTAGGAATCACCAGATGGTTAATTCCGTGATACTGCCAAAAGTTTAATGGTTAGATTAGAGCCCAAAAAAATGGTAAAAACAAAAACAAAATCCCGAAGTTTTATCCCAAGTACGGACATTCACAAAGTCAACTTTAATCCAGAGCATTCACATATTAATACATACAAAAGTATGGCAAAGCACCAGGTAATGCTGTCAGATGCCTATGGCATTTTGGAAATACTTCTTCTACTGAGAAGCACAGCAAAACTTTTACTAAAAAACCAAGTCCTTCCTGAAAATGCACTTGCAAAGCACTTCATGAGGAAGCACATACACACTAAAAACTGCTTCTATAAACTAGAAGAACTTGTAACCTTTTCTGCCAAACGTGAAGTTTTACTTTTAAAAAACCCAAGTGCTTCCTGAAAATGCACTTGCATAACTTCCTGAAGAAGCACATAAACTACTAAAAATTGGTTCTATAACCTAGAAGCACTTGTAACCTTTTCTGCCAAATGTTTCCAAAAACGCTTTTGGCTATCAGAAAGTGTTTTTAGCACTTATCAAGGCATTTCCCCACAGGCCCTAAATATTACATGAAAATAAAATACAAAAAAACTCTGGGCAGCAATAACATTTCATTTAAAAGAAAAATGTATCAGTTTATCTCCAAAACCAAGCAAAATCTGAAAATACAAATCTAGAAAACCACTAACATGATAAAGAGACGTTGGAACCAAAGTCTCATATGGCTCATTAAGTACCAAAAAACTCTGAGCAGCAACAACATTTCATTTAAAAGAAAAATGTATCAGTTTATCTCCATAACCAAGCAAAATCTGAAATTACAAATCTAGAAAACCACTAACATGATAAAGAGACGTTGGAACCAAAGTCTCATATGGCTCATTAAGTGTGATGACTCCACAAACTCCAACTTCCTTTAAGCGGGGCACATCAGTAGGGAATGGAACTGCACCTAACAATACAAACTGAAAATTGAAGTGTTAGAATTTAAACAAGAAATTGATTCAGGATCATAAAGTCCAAGAGTTCAAGCACATAAACTCTGATGTAAAACTACACAAACTTAACCTGACAAGTCTAAGGAATAGCACAACTCACAATAATCAAAAGAGAACTGAATCAGGCACATAACAAGGCCACATGTAGAATAAACATAAACAAATTTCTTTCATTTAAATATAATCAGCTGCATCTCATTTACATCTACAATTAACAAATATAAAAACAAAACAAAATTCGCATATTAAATCATAGCTGCAGAAAAAGGATAAACACCCACATTTATAAAATAAATAAAAGAGCTTGATAAAATGATATGTGTACTACACAAACGAGCTTGATAAAATGATTTTTTTACCTCATCGACCTTGTCCCACCACCGAAACTCAGCCTGAAGCTTATTCCTGATGACATTGTAAAGCAGAGTCGGGTAAAACAGCGCACGAGCCCCAGCGCCGATCAAAACCCGTTTGGCATCCGAACCAACGATGCTTCTGCTACCAAAATCGTTATTTCCAGGGCATGAATTCCCTTCTTCCACACCTCCAACTTCCCCTACTTTCAATTCCTCAATATACATAGCCTCGGTTGAATCCCGAAACAAAAACAATCACAATTACAACACAAATTTAACAGAAAATCTTAAAATTTTAACAATATCTACATACAAAGGACCATTTACACAAAAAGCGCCATAAAAAAAATCCTAACTTGTTTATTCCTCTATTTACCAAATAAAATTATAAGCGAGAAGACCTATAGTTTCTACAACAGTGAGATGAAGAAAGGATCGGGAGAAAATTTGAATTGGAAATAGTGGAAATAAAAACCATGGGAGAAATCCCGACCATAATTTGCGAAAAGGGAGACGATCGGAAAATGAGAAAGACCAGGGTGCGATCGATCGAGGATGGATGAAATTTTTGGGATCAATTGGGAATCGGGAACTGGTGAGAATATGAGGAAACCCTAACCCTACAAAACAAGAATTTGCTTGAATCAGAGGATAGGCTGAGGTTATACTCCACCTTTTGCTCAACAAACTCTGAAAGCGGACGGATGCAAAGAGAAGGGGAGAGAGAGAGAGAGAGAGAGAATTAAAGAAGACGAAGGGGTTGTGGGATGGAGGGAAAGGATAATGTCACGGGGATGATTAAGGAGAGAGTTTGAAAATCGATGGACACGTGGAGCCATTTCAGGGATCGAGGGGGTTTAATTTATCGTTTTTAAAGGTAACAGTGGGGTTGGCCGACAAGATAATCACATAAAAAATATGATAATTCGAATTATGACGTAATTTTTGTTTTCTTTGCTTTTTCTAATTTTTTGTGGGTGCAGCGAAAAAACGAACCACCCGAGTCTTCCTACGCCACCCATTGTGAAGAGGTCAGCTTAATTTTATCAAATTAGCATGAATTGGAATTGAAACTAGTTAGATTACTAAAATGTCCTCATTATGTTAAATTGGAAGATAAATTTGAAATTTGAAAAATTATGTGAGGATATAATGGTAAAAAAGATAGATTCTTAGTGGGTTAGTTATTCAGGAATTAAAATACCAATTCTCACTCAAGAGTTTAATTCCTTCAAAAAATTGAATTCCGCCCTACTTAAATTTTCATTCCTTCATGTGAAGTAAACACATGAGTCATTCGTAAAAATGTAAAATAAAAAACAAAGACTAAGTTTTGACCAGTGTTTAAATGTAAACCTGATTCAAATATTGAGTGAGTGGGGATTCGAACACATGACCTTGAATATAGAGATAATTGCTCATTACCACTGGAGCTACACGATCCATTCTTCTTCTTTTTCTCAAGTTCAAATATTTTTAATAGGTGAGATTGTTGAAGTCTTGAGTTGAAATGTTATTTAATTGAAATTACAAACGAAAATGTAAGGTTAGGTTGACAATAATCTCATTATCAGCGTTGAAACTTGAAAGTGAATGAATAACTTTTTGTGCTTAGAAGCAAACTGAAAATTAATTTGAACGATAATTTAAGTTGCCTAACAAGGGTTTAAAAAAAAACCAAAATGATTGACAAATTGACAGAAAAACAATACAAAATAGATATGTCAGAGTAAAAACTACATGACTCACATAAAATACAGTATCCTTTACATGGACTCTGATATTTTCATAGCATTTTTAAATTAACGCTATTGACAATCTTATCCTCTTATGACATTAATTAAAGGCGAAAAAAAGGAAGAAGAAAACGAAAGGTCAACAATAGCAGTGCCATGGTGGCAGTACCCTGGATCCGAGCAGTGTTTCCCAACTTGAATTGGAAGAGAATAACTTACAGACGCAGGGATATCTCCTACTTTCTATTTTTTCTTTCTCACTCATCAAGTGAGAGGGTTCGGATACATGTCCAGAGACTTGGAAATAAGTTTTTTTTTTTTTTTTTCTTTAAACTATTATTTTTGGAATCATTTTGAATTTGAAACTTCTTCCAACATCAGGAATAGACATAACAATTTCGTGATTTGGAGATGCGAATGTAGGGGTGCAAGTTTGATTGAAAATTCCGATTCTTATCCTTTGCTTTTGGCGAGTTCAAATCAATTCCGAAATCCGAAAATTTTGAAAAAAAAATTGGATTGGAATTAGAATGCATCTCAAGATTCCAAAAACTTCTGAAATGTATTGAGGGTTCAAGCTTAGAAATAATGACTAATTTCATGTTAAACAAAACATGACTTTTTTTTTTTTTAGAACAAAATATGACTTAATGACCAAATAGACAAACAAGAAATTTAATAAAGGATAACAACATATAACCCTCCATTTGGATGAGGGAAAAAACACTCAGAATTTAGCTAAAAATTGGGAATTTAATTAGAGAAATTGACAATTCTCTTATTTGGCAACTTAAGTGTGAAATTTATTAAATGACGTGCTGAAAAAATAGTCGAAATTGGGACATCAGATTTCCGAGTTTAATTTCCACCAACATAGGCATCATTTCACAATTTTCATATTGCCTTCTACAAAATTATGTCATTTACAAAATTCGGCATACATAAATCCAAACACTGAAATCTTTAATTGTCAGAAATTTAAATGATGGAAATCTAAATTCCGTAATTTTAGAATTCTATATAGTTTTTCGAGCTTTTCATATGATTTTTCAATCTTGAGCCAATTTTAACCTTTCAAATTGTTGTGCATGTTTGAATAGGGGATTCTAACTCCGATCCAATCTGTCCGAAAAGCAGCCCCATGTGAATGACATCATTTTACTTGAAACCTAAGAATGGCATTTTTCAATAAATGAATCGTAAAAATCAGCTTAAAATTGATTAAATCCAGAAAGGTCGGTTGATCGCCACCCATGCAATAAAGGCATTTAAAGCACTCTTGTTTTGTTCGTCCAAAAAATATAAAGCACTCGTGTATTCCCCTTTTTTTTTTACCTTTCTTTTCTGGTGAAAGATTCTTATAGTGTCTACTTTCATGATTCACAAGGAATTGTGACGCATTCATAATCATGCACCGACTACTTACTTGGTGCAAACAGCAAGAACAACCCCCATAAGGTGGGAGAAAGAAGGGACCACAAGAAAAGGTGAAGGTTTTGTATCTTTTGATGCAAGTAACAGAACCCATTAAAGGGACCCTTCTTTGTTGTTTTTTCATTGTCAATCAATACGGAAAAGACCATCCTACATGATCCACGCTAATGTTGGTCCAGAATCATTTTTACCTAATAATTTGTACTGAAGTTCTACCTAACCCGACACACACAAGATGAACAAGAAGGCCATTCAGGCTGGGACATTATAGATGTACCTTTCGGAAGAAACTACAGATGAGAAAATTATTCCATTTTAGTCGACATCACGAGCCGTCCATTTTTTCACAGCCAGAACTTCTGGTAGGTAATGGCTCAAATCGGAGATGATGGAGAGATTCTAGGTTGAGTGCTTTATGTTCTGTTCTTATACTTCACCCAGAACTTGAAGGTCATATATGTCCAAGCAGTATCAAGCATGGCATGGAAAGTGCCAACAAGTTAGCCTGCCTTCCTTTTCATCTGTCATCATATATATAATGATTAAGATTTGGAAAACGTTTTGGTGATTAAAATGTATTGCTATTGGTACAATGATTGGGCCTATAAATCTCACCTCAGACCAAGTTTACAAACTAATATGTTTTCATGAAGGAATTGCACTGGTTAAATTCAGAATTATCTATTTCTATTAAAAAATAATAATTAATTATTTACATGATTTGATCATATGGAATGGCATCTATTCTGTATTACGACGTGTTGTAAGCGTTTCAATTGGCTTTCAGAATCTGCTAATCCTCAGTGCAGTTTCTCTGGCTTTCACATGAAAATCAATGACAGATTTGTCTGAACTTCAACAAACTTTAATTAGGAGTGGTGATTTCCCCACTCCTTTTTCTCCTATTTTATCCACTTACACTCCTTTTTTACAACTCAAAAAGGAGTGTAAGTGGATAAAATAGGAGTGGGGAAATCATTCCCTTAATTAGCCCTAGGTTTTGTCACAAAAAATTTCTCTCAACACCTCTCAGTGAAACTTTTTTTTTCTTCAAACAAATTATAGTCTAAACTACAAGAGAGGAAGTTTCTCATACACACACACACACAACTAAGATGTCACGGGGGTTCGAATCTTAAACCTCTAGTCTACAAGTCAAGAGCTTTTTTCACTTGGTTAGACCCTGTTAGCCTTCTTAGAGAAACTTTAGTTACAATGTCATAAGTGTTTCAATTGGTTTATAAAAATTGTAAGTGCTACATGGAGGGCATGTTTGGTATCCTACTAAAAAAAGTGAACTAAAGAATCATAATTCTGTTTTTTAAAAACACGAGTTCTCAAATACTGATTTTAAGATCTAAAAATTTATTTGGTTTTGAAATTAAAATTATAAAAATAAAAATAAAAACCCTAAATTTTCAAATTGAAATTAACAAAAAAAAAAAAAAAGTGGAGAAATTGAATGCAATTTCAATTTGTGCTTCAGACTCTACATAAGAGAGAGAGAGAGAGAGAGAGAGAGAGAGAGAGAGAGAGAGAGAGAGAGCTATGGGCTTTGGACTCAATAATTATTTTGAGTTTAATAAGATACCAAACGGGCCCGTAGTTTCTCTGAGAATTCACTATTTGCCCGGACTTTCAACAAACTTTAATCACGTCCTCGGTTTTGTCACCAAAAGTTTCTATAAATACCTCCTAGTACATGAAGTAAGTCGTATACTTTTTTTCCGTAGTTTTTTCCTTGGTTATGATTTCAAATTCAAAACTCAGAGAGAAAACGTTTGGGTTTTAAGGGTAGCAGAAAGGAAGCAGAGAGGAGGAGGGGGGAAAGAAAAACTCGAGAAACAATTACAATTATACAAATTTATAAATAAACCCAATCCTAGACATGTATTTATAAAAAAACCCAAGCACTATTTAAACATAGAAACACACCCAAAATCAACCCCAAAGTCAACTTTTTGGGTGTGTTTATAAATGGGTTTTGAGTGTGTGTAATCACTGGCGGACCTAGAAATTTTTTAGCGGAGGTGCAATATTAACTAAGTATGAAAAATGGTTTTTCGGAATAATCATTTTCTCAAGATAATTTTTGGCGGCTTTTATTCCTTATACATCAAATAAGAAAACTTGATTTTATGGGATTTTAGTATGAAGTATATATTGACTTAATGAGCCATCATTTTTAGCCTAAATCGTATTTTGCACTAAAACCGAATTTTCATATTTTGATTTGGTGGAAATTTGATTTTCTAGTATTTTTATTTGAATCCAAATGGGGGGTACTTCCTTATTTACATTGTAAACTTAAGTAAATGGAGTAATATAAAAATAAATAAAAGTAAAGGACAAAGACATTTACTTGAATGTTGAAAATGGAAATAAGGTAATCTATACACCACTTGAGTAAAGGGGCAATTTGAAGCACCTACAATGATTTTTCGGACGAGGGGAGGTGCAGCTGCACCTCCTTGCACCTTACTAGATCCGCCAGTGTGTGTAATGATGGGTTTTGGGTGTGTTTATATGTTTAAATAGTGCTTGGGTTTTTTTTATAATTTCAACCCCCATTTTGGGTGTTTTAGTGAAACTCCCCATGGTATAATTCTTCCTTTGCCCTTTAGCTGCTCTTTTCTGCTTTTGTTATTTGTGTTTATCAAATTTTTGTTCCTTTTTTTTTCTTCTAATTATAATACTTATAACAAGCTATGAGCACCTCACTCTTGGTTTATTTTTTTCCTTCTCTTTCCTAAATTTTTATTTTCAATGCTCAACAAAAAGTTTTGCGTAGGGTTTGCTTTGTTTCTAAAGTTTGATGCTTCTAGGGTTTTTAAAGCATTGTTGCTACCTAAAGCACAGCAATATATTATATCTACTTACTCTATCAGATCTCTTAACCATTCATCAATCTCTCTGGTTCTTTTTTCAGTCCTTTGACAATTTTTTTTTATTCTTTCAATATCAGGAATTTCAACACCAAAAGGCGAATTCCTAAATTCATAAAAACCACTCAAAATCATGTAGTCAGATTCAATATCAAATCTCAATTCAAATCCAGGTATGTATCTAAATTTCAATCTATATATTGCATGACTTATTTTATTAAATTATTATCATGTTGATGATTGGTTATATAAGATAATATAGTTTTTAGAAATATTTATCTATTTCTTGTTGGGTTATCTTTCAAGTTATATGGTTTTGGAATTTTTCTTTGTAATCTAAGAAAAATCGAGGAATTGACTCAATCTCAAAGAGGAGCTCTAAATAGATTCATTGGTACATGCTACAATTGATGAAAATATTTCCAATGAACAACAACAAGATGTGCTAAGGAATTGCAAGATATTGGAAACAATATGGATGCATGTGTGACTAATGTTGAGCATAATGAGAATGATGACGATGAAAATATTGTTTTATGACATTAAGGCATGACAAATTTTTTTATTATAGTATTTTCATATTAGATTATGTGATGCTCCAATTTAATAATTTCTCACAAAGCCCTCAAAATCTCAAGAACGGCGCCCTACTTCTGGCCTAAAACACAGCCAATTTTGACAGCTCTTGCATTGCTTGAAAAGCTAACTTATCGGTTCTGATTCTGTTGATTTCAGCACCTACTGAGACTGAAATTATTAGGTTACTGGCTCTTTGAATGTTATTGCTTCCAACAATTGTTTGTGACCCCAGATTACATGGTAGGCAAGGCAAGAAGGATTGAGAAAATGGGTTAGGGATGGTTCCATTTTTGGAGAGGATGAAGAACGTGTAAAATGGTTACTATTGTAACAAAGATGATGAAGAAGAATCTTTTTGGCTTGCTGCTTCTTGTTCTTATACTCTTCTTTTTTTTCTTTTTCCTTTTTTTTCCAAAAAAGAAAAAGACTCATGTGGCCAAGGCAGTACATGATACTGTATTTGTCCATCAGATGCCAATAATATTGTTGCCGAATATATAAATTCCTTTTCACACTTTTAATGCAAGTGACAATCTACTCTAAATCAATCTAATTTATGAGGAGAGAGATTCAAAACTTGAGTATAAGGGGACCGGCTCACTGCCCTCTCCAACTAGCCTAAGCCAAGTCTACACACCATGCGCATATCTTTGAGATATAAGTGAATAAGTAAATAAAGTACAAATTTATAAATAAATCCAATCCTAGACATGTATTTATAAAAAAACCCAAGCACTATTTAAACATAGAAATACACCCAAAATCAACCCAAAAGTCAACTTTTTGGGTGTGTTTATAAATGAGTTTTGAGTGTGTATAATGATGGGTTTTGGGTGTGTTTATAAAGTGTTTTGGGTGTTGGGTTTTTTCATAATTTCAACCTCCATTTTGGGTGTTTTAGTGAAACTCCCTAAATAAAGTTGGTGGGTGTGAAATAGGTCTCTCTCTTTTTTCAAATTTTCTTTAATTATTTTATTTTTACTAAATTACACTCACATCATGAATGATGTTATTTTTAATATATTATATTAATTAAGGACGTTCTAAATAATTTTTGCAAAAGACTTATAGTTCAAGTGATTAAAAGCAGTTACCCCTTAATTTTTATGTCATTATGATATCTCATTGCTAAAAGAATGACAAAACCAGCTCCAAGGCAGTCAACCAAAGCAACCACACCCCAAAATTTGAGGGGCCCTTTTTGTATGATCTCTCTTGAAATCTCAAGGGAGGTGTGCTTGCTCCCCACTGATGTGTTTTATAGTTTCATGAGTTCTCTCTCGAACCGAATTGATATGTGTCTAAACCTACATGAAACTATAAACACATCAGTGAGGTGCAAGCAAACCTCCCTTGAGATTTCAAGAGAGATCATATAGAAAAGGCCCCTCAAATTTTGGGGTGAGATTTCAAGAGTTAGTTTGTTACAAATCTCCACTAGTCAAATTCAAAATTATCCATTTTTACCATTTTTTTAATAAAACATATATTCTATAAAAACATATCACGTGAATATTATAGAAACTAAGACGTGGAGCAAAAGCCGTTTCAATTGGGTTTTAAATTTGTAACTGTTGCATTCATTTCTATGTGATTTCACGTGAAATTGGTGAACAATTTATTTGTAAGCTCAACAAACCTTAATTATGTCATAGAACTTTTATACTACAAAACCTATCACGTGGTGAATCCCATAGAAACTAAGACGCATGGCATAAGCAGTTTCAATTGGGTTTTAAATTTGTAATTGTCACATTAATTTCTTTTTGCTTTCACGTGAAGTTGGTGAACATTTGTCTGTAAGTTCAACAAACCTTAATTATGTCATTGGTTTTGGTGCCCAAATTTTCTACAAATACCTTCCCAACCCTCTTCCAATTGCAAGAGAAATGTCAATAGACCAAGAGTTAGTTTGTTACAAATCTCCACTAGTGAAGTTCAAAATTATCCTTTTTAATCTTTTTTTAAATTAAAAAAAAAAACTTAATTCTATAAGAACATATCACGTGAATGCCATATAAACTAAGATGCGTCGCATAAGCCGTTTCAATTGTGTTTTAAATTTGTAATTGATGCATTCACTTCTCTGTGCTATCACGTGAAGTTAGTGAACAATTTGTCTGTAAGCTCAACATACCTTAATCATGTCATAGAACCTCTATTCTACAAGAACATATCACATGAATGCCATAGAGATTAAGAAGCGCAGCATAAGCCGTTTCAATTGGGTTTTAAATTTGTAATTGGATGCATTAATTTCTTTGTGCATTCACGTGAAGTTGGTGAACAATTTGTTTGTACGCTCAACAAACCTTAATTATGTCATAGAACCTCTATTCTACAAGAACCTATCACGTGAATGCCATAGGAACTAAGACACGTGGTATAAGCCGTTTCGATTGGGTTTTAAATTTATAATTGCTGCATTAAATTCTTTGTGCTTTCACGTGAAGTTAGTGAACAATTTGCCTGTAAGCTCAACAAACCTTAATTATGTCATTGGTTTTGATGCCCAAATTTTCTACAAATACCTCCCCAACCTCTTCCCTACTGCATGAAGTAAGTCATATCTTTCATAGTTGTTTTCTTTGTAAATGGGTTACCAATTAAAACCTTTGGGAGAGCTTAAGACAGAGGAAATAGGGAAATAGGAGGATGAGGAGGAAGAAAAGGGAAGGAGAGGGGGAAGGAGGAAAACTTGAGAGACAATTAAATTTACTCAAAGAGACTTATTTTGGTGTAGAAATGCGTGGCATGGGAGGAAAGATTTTAGGGCCGAAGGGAATACTAATTAACAATATTAGTGTTGTTTTGGCCTTCAGGATGAGACCATCGAAGCTACTCGACTTCGTTTGAGAAGCCATCCCAATGATTGTGCCTTGATGAACAACCGTGTGAGTGAGAGCTGTGGTTTGATGATGAGCTCTCTTTGCCCTCACTCTCACCCATCTCATCCTCAGCCTCAGCCCTTTTGGGTAACAACATTGTTAACCCTAACATGAGGCTTTCTCATCAAAACCATCCACCCCTCATTTACCATATGCCTAGCTGTCATCTTGGCCAACTTTGTCTGAAGCATGGCCGCACGCAAGGACAACTGCTACTGCACCACGTAGGGTCTGTACATCCACACAATCATGGACATTAACGAACCAGTGGTGCAAAACCCATCAGCAGCACAAGGCCTAGGCGGCCCTCTTCTTCTTGGTCAGCGGAGCAGCAGCGGTTAATTACGTGGCGCTCAGTCTTATTTCGTCGGAGGAAGGGGAGGGACTCGGAGTTCAATTCTCATAAACAATAAATATAATCTTTGTGCAGCTGAAGAGCAAAGTGGAAAACATGTGGTTCCATTTTTGGAGAGGATGAAGAACGTGTAAGATGGTATGGTAATAAAGATGATCGATGAAGAAGAATCCTTCTGGATTGGTTCTTGTTGTCAAATTTGTAAAGAAAAAAAACGAAAAAAGAAAACTCATGTTAGCCCAGGCAGTAAATGATCAGCTGGTTCTTGTTTTTATTGAATGAAGTCCTTCTTTCATGGTGTAATTATTATTTTATTTTATGTTATTATCATATCTTTTCATTAAAGAAATAATGGCATGAAGTATCAAATCCTTCATTAAATTTATAGGTGAAATATTTTCAAATTCTGAATTCTAAAATGAGATAAATCAACGAGTCAGGCTCACAGCCCAAGCCAATTGGCCTAACCCGCATTTACTATTACACCAAATTTTAATTATCAATTGATATGACAATTTCTTATTTATTTTGAATAACTAAAGTTGGAGTTGGTTCATACCAAAAAAAACCAAACGAAACGCTATCTTAAAGTTTGTGGGTTGGTTTCTCTATTACTACTCAAGTATGAAATTGTTAGTGTCAATTGTTTTGTAAATCTTACAGTAATAGCCGAATGACATTCACACTTTCCTTAATTTTCTAAATTCAAGCTAAGTTCAAAATTTTGTATATCTCGTATATCTCAATCCAATCAAGGTCTTGTAATTAGGTTCATATTTTAAAAAAAAAACACACACACACACTTATCACGCGATATATCATGAAAATTAAGATACATGATTTGATTTCTTGAGGATATTAATAAAACTCCAAAATGTGTTAACCTTTAAATGTGAACTTGGAAGCTAAAGATGCCATCCTTTACAAATTACACTGTTCTACGTGAAGTTAGCTGACCATACAGCCTTATAACAATATTGAATTCGAGGATGAAAAATGAAATTTAATTACAATGTGATAAAAATCGAAGTATATATATTAATCATAAATCAATGGCATGCCTAATGGGATACAAACTTTTCTTAAAAATAATTAGCTTGGTGAATGCCCCAGAGTGAATTATTGGTTACGAATCTCCACTAGCAAGAGTTCATAATTATCCACATTTTTACCTTTTCTTTTTTTTTTCTTTTCTAAAACTTCTCAATAGTAGAACCTATCATGTGAACGATATCTTTTCATAAAAGAAAGGGCATGAAGTCTCATATCCCAACATTAAATTTGTCGTACCTCAAATATTTATCACGTGAAATGTGTAATGTGGTATACAAATATGGTATACAAAGGGTAGAAGGTGGTATGCGTAGCATTGCTCTTTATCTAATTGTAAGATTTTGTTATATAAAAATAATAATAAAAAACTTAGAAGACTCTATCACGTGAAATGTCATAAAAACTTAAGACACATCATAAGCTTTTTCAAATGATTTTTTACATCTTTATCAGTGCAAGAAGATTCTGGGTTGTTGTTATTAACTTTTAATACAGATGTGGTTCATTAGAAATCTAAAGGTTGCCGATTTTCTAGAGGATATTAATAAAACTCCAAGATGAGTTATAACCTTTAAATAATGTTTACGGGAAAGCTTGGAAGCTAAAGATGCCAACTCAAGGGGAGGATCCTTTACAAATTACACTATTCTATTCTATGTGAAAGTTCACTGGCCAAAAAGCATTATAACAATATTGAATTTCGAGGATGAAAAATGAAATTTAATTACAATTTGAAAAAAAAATCCAAGTCTTTATATTAATCATAAATCAATTGCCACATGCCTAATGGATATACAAACTTTTCTTAAGAATAGTTAGCTTTGGTGAATGCCCAAGAGTTAGTTGAATACAAATCTCCACTAGTACTGTTCAAAATGATCCGTTTTTAACTTCTTGTTTTCTTTAAAATATCTATTTTAGAAGAACCTATCACGTGAATGTCAGAAACGAAGATGTGAAGCAGAAGCCTTTTCAATTGGCTTTTGTCTGCCTTTATTTCTCTGTGTTTTCATGTGAAGTTTGGTAAACGATTTGTCTGTAAGCTTAACAAACCTAAATTATATCATTGTTTTTTACGCGCAAAATGACCTTCTCTAATGCATGAAGTAAGTCATACCTTTCGTAGGTTTTTCCTTTGTTCATGCTTTACCAATTAAAAACTTGGGACAAAAATATTGGGCTTAAGGGAGAGGGAAAAGGGAAGAGAGAGGATGAGGATGAAGAAAAGAGGCGGAGAGTGGGAAGCAGGAGGAAGGGAATTATAATCTTGCTCCTCTTGCCGCCCAAGAAGCTTAAACTATTTCCTGACCTAGCAGGGCATATATTTATTTCTTTAATTAAAATAAATTCGATATATTCTATTACTTAATTTTCTTTTCTCTACATATGATATGAACAAATTGGTCACCCAACTCTCTCCAGAGCTTGCAGATTTTGCATACAATGAAAAGATCCAATGCCATGAGCTGGTCCATGCCCAACCCCATGAAGTTAGGTAATAGGAGACCATGATCATGATGATCAGAAGCTGAAGTTATGGGGAAAGTCTCCAGGCAGCCAGGCACTCAGATTCTCAAATATTTTTCTGCATGTGAAAATAATTAATCCATTGGTGTTTTTGTGGTGTTATTGTACATGTAAATCACTTTTTATATCATTAAGGATGATTAAGATTGTAATTAATTACTGTATAATCTTATATAATTAACTTCTGGAAATTTCCTTATGGAAACACCATTTTGTTTCCTTCTTGGCATTTCAAGGTTTAAGAGGCAAGAGTTAATAATAGAGCATTGAAACCAGATCTAGAAGATCATGCTTTTGCTGAAAACGTTTCAAAGTTATCAAGGGACTAAATTTTAACATTTCAGGGACCAATATCAAAAAAAAAGTTGTTCATTCCCAACAATGGCGGATCCAGGAGTGTCATAGTTATTCCTTTTTTTGCGTAGTTAGATTGCTGCAAATCACCCAATTATTGTTTACTAGGATTGTTGGTTTGGCATATTTATTCGCTTTTATGCCTAGTTAGATTGCTGGAAACCCATGTTTTCCCTTGATTTGTCACGAATTTTGTTCTCGCTCCAAGACTTTATGCAGTGATAGGTGTGGCCGCGACGCCGCTTCTTCAGGTGGTAGTGGTAGGGTTGAATTGCTTTAGGGTTTCAGTTATATTGGGTTTGTGAGCTTTCTTTGGGATCATGTTTAATTGGGGTGAGGTGGGCTATTAGTTTTATTGCGGCTTTTGTTTGCTTTTGTATTATTTTTAACATGTAGAGCGCCCCCCCCCCCTCCTCCCCGACCCGTGCCCCTCTTTTCCTCAATGCAACCCACCTAGACCCATCCCTCTAGCCCGCACTAGATACAGAGATCATTGATGCCTCTTATCCCTTTTACATACACCATTCGGGTCAAACAGGTCTGGTCCTTGTCACACAACTTCTATATGGTGACAATTATGCAACTTGGAGTCAGGTGATGTTGAACAACTTGGAAGCAAAAAACAAACTCGGTTTCGTTGACAGCACAATCAAGGCACCACCAACAACCAGCGCCAAGTACCTATTTTGGAGGAGATGCAATCAGTTGATTAAATCTTAGATTATGAATTCCATTAGCTCTTCATTAGCTAACACTATAATTTATGCCAACACCACCGCTAAGGTTTGGTCAGATCTCAAAGAGCGTATTGCTTAAGGGAATGTGTCTCGTATTTTTCAGATCAAGTGAGAAATTGCTGAAATGCGACAGCACCAGCAGTCTATTTCAACATATTACAACATGCTTAAAGGTCTTCGGGATGAGTTGGGATCATATCTTCTCATGCCATCATGCCAATGTGATCCAGCGTGCAAGTGTGGAGTTATGAAGGAGCTTGCTGACAGAGAGCAACAAGAACAGGTACTTCAATTTCTTATTGGCCTAAATGATACTTCTTCGACTGTTCGTACGCAGATGCTTCTGATGTCTCCCTTATCTATGGTGCGCAAGGCATATGCCATGCTCCTACAAGAAGAAAGATAGCGACAAATAACAGAGAATAGCACAATCAGTTCCGTTCATGCCATGAACACATCAAATAGTACCAACAAACAACCTCGCAGAGTGCACGACGATGACAACAAGAATTTACATTGCACACATTGTAATGGTGACACCCACACGGTTAATCGCTGCTACTATCTTAATTGTTTCCTAACATGGCATAGACGGCATGGAAAGGCAGTCAAGCCACCCAACAAGAATAAGCATATGGGCGCCAACAACACCACCCAGGAGCCACAAAAGGGAACCGTTACTCAGACTTTGGATGATCTGAAATTCACCCCTCAATTAGTTAATCAGATCAAGTCCTTTTTACAAGGTGATGGTAAAATTCAATCCTTTGCAAATGCTACAGGTATATCACATGACTCTTGGATAATTGATAGCGGTGCAACAGACCACATTTCTTTTTCACCCAAATTGATTCCTAAGAAAACCACCTTGTCTAATTCTTCAGTCAACATGCCCAATGGTTCACAGGCACATATCTCTTGTCTTGGTTCTATTCAGATCACTCCTCATCTAAAATTGGAAGACATTCTTTGTGATCCTTGTTTCCGAGTTAATTTAATGTCTGTCAGTCCCGCCATCTCCATCGTCTTATCTCATTCTTCCCCACTTTTCGTATCATGTAGGATTTAACAACGAAGAAGATGATTGGGTTAGGGAAGGAGCATAATGGTATGTACTATTTAGTACCTGTCACCGAAGATTTTCTTCGTGAGCGTGATCCCAGAATAGCGGTTGCTGCATTGTCCTCCACTTCTGATCTTTGGCATAAACGCTTAGGTCACTTGTCTACTGGTCTAATGTGTGTTTTATCGTAAACAGTCCCTTCCATTTCATTTAATTTTCATTCTCAATGTGATGTGTGTCCTCTTGCCAAACAGACCAGATTACCATTTTCTCTAAGTTCAATTTCAACCAATAAACCTTTTAAGTTAATTCATTGCAATATATGGGGTCCTCATCGATTACCCACTAGCTCAGGTGCTCGATATTTTTTGACTATCGTAGATAACTACTCACGTTTCACATGGTTGTTCCTCATGAATCTGAAATCTGAGACACAAGAAAAGATCAAACTTTTTTTTTTTCTATGTTAAAACTTAATTTCATTGCGACATTCAACAAGTGAGTAGTGACAATGGTGCAGAATTCCTATCCATGCATTCTTTTTTTGCTCAAATGGGCACACTATGGCAACATTCTTGTTCACACACCCCCTAACAAAACGGGGTTGTGGAATGCAAACATCGCCATCTTCTCACTGTTGCCCATGCTTTATGTTTTCAAGCACAAGTTTCCCTCAAGTTTTGGGGAGAGAGTATCCTTACCTTAGCTTATATCATTAACTAGGGGTGGGCACGGTTCGGGTTGGACCGATTTTTGTCTCAAATTAGAACCGATCTGGTACTATTCATTCGGGTTGGTTTGGTTCGATTTTAATTATTAAAAAAATTCAAAAACTGTCACGCCCCGTGGGGTCGGTGGAAACCCCATGGCCGGTACGTGAGAAAAATAAAAACTAAAATAAAATAAAAAGAAAGCCCAGACATGGGTTTAAAATAAAACGTCTCATATAAAAAATAGCTCCCAAAATCTTACAACTTTACAATAAATAAACAAAGCTCTACTACTCTCATCTAATTCAGCCTCAACTGGTTTAGTCCTTTTCTTGCCCACTAATTTATCTTAAAAATTAAACAGGGTGAGGGGTAAGCAACCACAGCTCAGTAGGAACATGAGACCTTACCACAATAGATTGACATAACTAAACTAAGTGACATGCAATCACACAACCAAATATCACATTAATAATAACAATAATAATAAGAATAATGCATGAATGCTCTTCAATTCTACCCAACCCATTAATTTATATAATAGGGAAAGCAAATCTGCATGTCCCATACCATGCATTTTACCGTTGTGATTCTGAATGCCCCATTATATAAACTAACACCCATCTCAGTTATCCCATAATTCCCCTTTTGCTAGTCATCTTGTCTACACCATTGATCTCCAAGCCCAAATCACCCAATCGACAATTATACCGCTGATTTCCTAGTCTACCGTGCACACGGGCTCACCTAGACTTGGTTCCTACAATGCTCAGACTCAACTACACAAAAGATCCTTCCCATTACCCTCTTTTCCATAATTATTTTCTCAATCCAACAACTTCAACCAATTACCATGACATGTTATAATTATGCCAACATTATTCAAATAGTTCACAATACGTAAACATCACATATCAAGAACATTATACAATATCACACATAATAGTTCACAATATGCAAACATCCAATAACAAGAACATTATACAATATCAAGAACACCCATTATAATAGCACACATAATATAAAGCTCACGAAATTTAATTAAATCAATCTTCTGTAAAGACCACCAAGAAATCCCTACCTCGATTCCAAAGCATTGCTCTAATTTAAGAAAATACAAGCTAAGCCTATATCTCCTCCAAGAATTTCATCATCTCTCTCTCTCTCTCTCTCTCTCTCTGTATTTTATTTTTCTCTTCATACAAACTTACAAATGCTTCGCAACTTGGCTAAAATGAGAATGAAAAACAAAGGAATGGAATGGTCTATATATAGTGTGGTGAAGACGGTAGCTACAGTACATGATAATATCAACATTTATGTAAGAACTTAATCTCCAAGTAATATATCAATATGGCCTTGCACTCCAAGTAAACAATAGATAAGAAAAGAATCGCTAGGAAGGCACGTTGTGGTGACTATATTCCTATTCTAATTTCTTCATGGCGAGTTGACAAGGCTACTAGCATGCCTTTAGCCTTGTTGACACCTAACTACCCATTCAAGAATCCTTTTACTAATGAAGCCACCTATTAGCAAAAGATATATATAATCAATTTAAATATATAACTAAATAGGCAGCAAAATATATATATTTTTTAAAAAATACAGGTCTTCACCAAAACTGTCTGGTTCGAGTTGAATCGATTCCGATCCGGTTCGTGTCAAATTCGATTTTGAACCGGATTATAAAAATTATTTTTTTAATACAATTCTCAACTGAAATATTATTCTTTTTACTTGAAAATTAACAAATTATTCAATTTCATATAAAATAAATATTAAAGTTAGAAAAGAGAGATATTTTGAAATTGAACTTGGATAAATATTAGTTTTTTTTTTAATTAAAATTTTAGCATTAAATATAAGGGTGTTTCACTAAACCACCCAAAATGAGGGCTAAAATTATAAAAAAAAAACCCAACACCCAAAACACTTTATAAACACCCCCAAAACCCATCATTACACACACTCAAAACCCATTTATAAACACACCCAAAAAATATACAATTGTTGATTTTGGGGTTGCTTTTGGGTGTGTTTCTATGTTTAAATAGTGTTTAAGTTTTTTTATAAATACATGTCTAGAACTGGGTTTATTTATAAATTTGTATAAATATAATTATATATTTTTTAATTTGACCAGTTCGGTTCGGCCCGGTCTGATTTTTGAAGACATGGAACCGGATCCAAAATCGGTCCGATTCGGTTTTTGACCAATTGTTGCCTTTTTGGTCAACTCAATTTTTTTTTTTTTTTGTTCGATGGGGTTCAGCTCGGATTTTCGGTTCGTCGGTTTGAGTGCCCACCACTATCATTAACTGTTTGCCCACATTAGTGCTCTCCGAAAGATCACCACTTGAGGTTCTTTATCACACCCCACCTTCATATCGTCATTTTTGTGTATTTGATTGCCTTTGCTACGCCACTCAAACAAGTTCCCTCCACAAATTTGATGCGTGGGCTCGACGTTGTATCTTTGTTGGCTATGCCGCATGCTAGAAAGCTTATCGTTTATATGACCTCGCAACTCACCAATTCTTCTCTAGTCACAACGTGGTCTTCCACAACACATATTCCCATTTTCCACAATTTCTCAACACACCCAAATAGCACTCCCTCACGGCCCAATTTTGCCATCCCACCTACATGACCCATTTCCTCCTGATGCCACTTTTGAGCAGCCTATCATCACCTCGGAAACACATAAACCCTCCTCAGAAACAGTTTCCCTCTCCTCAGATGCCCATCACCACTCTTCAAATACACGTCCCAACGCCAACCTCAACACAGATCTCAACATCATCTCTGAGTCTGTCGCTAATCCACCAGCACCCTCACTCCTTTAACATCCTCAGATAATCCCATCTCAACTTCTTCCTCTCTAGCACTTCGACACAGCACTTGTTCTCGGAAACCCAACGTGCGCCTCCTCGACTACACATGCTCACTGGTGATTGCTCCTACTCCCACTCCATCGTCTTCTTCGGTGTCAGGTACTCGGTATCCTCTCTCCAAATATCTTTCTTCTTCTCATTTATCTTCCTCATATCGCTCTTTTCTGCATAATATTACTACCTGTGTCGAACCCACTTGTTTTGCACAGGCTAACCTTGATCCCAAGTGGCGTGAAGCCATGGCAGCTGAATTGCAGGCTCTTGAACAAAATCATACATGGACTCTCACCTCACTACCTCCTGGCAAACACGCTATTGGAAGCCGCTGGGTTTACAGAATCAAGCATAAATCAGATGGCTCTATTGAGCGCTATAAGGCCCGGCTGGTAGCCAAAGGCTACACCCAAACTGAAGTTTTGGATTATTACGAGACTTTTGCCTCGTTGGCCAAATTGGTCACTGTTCGATGTTTGTTAGCAGTGGCTGCTCATCACACTTGGTCTCTTCATCAACTAGACATCCAGAATGCTTTTCTCCATTGTGATTTGGAAGAAGAGGTTTACATGTTCCCCCTAGCCTTCGTCGACAGGGGGAGCACTTGGTTTGTTAAGTCTGGAAATCTTTATATGGCTTAAAGAAAGCTTCACGACAGTGGTTTTCCAAATTTTCCACAGCTATTCAATATGTTGGTTTTCGGCAATCAAGGGCTGATTACTCTATGTTCACTCGTGTAAAAGGTAAATCCATCACTATGGTATTAGTCTATGTTGATGATATGATCATAACTGGAAATGATCCTACTGCCATACAACAATTAAAGGACTTTCTCTATCATCAATTTCATATCAAAGATCTTGGTTTGCTAAAATATTTCCTCGGAATTGAAGTAGCTCGCTCCAAGGAAATCATCTCCATTTCACATAGAAAGTATATTTTAGACATACTGGATGATGTTGGATTGTTAGGGGCTTGTCCTGTGGATTTTCCCATGGAACAAGACTTAAAATTACAGTCGACAAAAGGAGAATTGTTGAAAGACCCCATTCATTATAGAAGAATTGTGGGGCGTCTCATCTATCTCACAATAACAAGGCCTGACATTTCATATCCTGTACAAGTCCTCAGTCAGTTCATGAGCCAACCACGTAAACCACATCTTGCAGTAGCCATGTCTGTGTTGAAATATTTGATAGGGTTAATAGGCCAAGGATTAATTTTTCCATCCAACAATTCTTTCCAACTACGAGGTTATGCCTCGTGGGCATTGTGCCTTACAACAAGGCGTTCCGTTACAAGATACTGCATCTTCTTAGGTAACTCCTTGATATTTTGGAAGACCAATAAGCAGCATACAATATAATGATCTTCTGAAAAAAGCAGAGTATAGATCAATAGCAGCAATTATAGATCAATGGCAACAATTACCTATGAACTCACATGGCTACGTTTTCTGCTACAGATCTTTGAGTCCTTCATACCTCACCTACTTGAGTTCTCTGTGATAATCAAGCCGCACTACACATTGCGGCTAATCCTATCTTTCACAAATGTACCAAGCACATAGAGCTAGACTGTCATCTGATTCAAAAAAGAATTCAAGCTGGGCTTATCACAACTCATTTCACACCATCTAAACATCAGGTTGCAGACTTGTTTACCAAAGCACATGGTAAACTCATGTTTCAAGCTCATTGCCGCGAGTTGGGCTTGCACAATATCCATGCTCCAACTTGAAGGGGAGTGTTGAAATATGCAAGTCATATCACAGATTATGTGGAGACAAATTGCGATTTAGTTACCTTGTATAGGTCTTTATTTTTTGTAATTAAGGCACTTACCTTGTATAGTCTAGCCCAGCCCTATATTACTATGTAATGTATTCATATTTCATATATGAAATTATAGGGGAGTCTTCTCCTTCATTAAACATTGCCTAGCCTCCGTTTCTTTTCAAATTTTGATGACCTAAGATGACACCCAGCAGAGAAGACAAGGTTCACCTTCTTTTGTAGTCTTTACTGGTCGTCTTATATGCCACGTTCATCACAATATTAAAGATTGATAAGTGTAAACTATCATATTCAGAGAAGTATGAAGAAGATATAGGAAGAAGAAGGAAATAGAAATAGAGAGAAATCGCAAATCTTGATTTCTGTATTACTTAATCTACCTTTAAGCTACAACACTGTTACACTTTATACCTGTTAAGTAAGGCTTAACCGTGTAACCAATCCAGCTGTCTAACTAATTCTACTAACAACCCACATGCCTTGCACACCTGACTTACTAACTGTTTAATATCAATAGTTAACATTTTCCATACCCTGTTACATTCCCTAATCGAAGATAATTACAATGTCGTGAAAATATAGGACTATATAATCCCTTTGTGAATACATCTGCCACTTGCTCTTCTGTAGGAACATACTGTACAAGTAAGTCTTTCTTCTGAACTTTTCTCTCACAAAATGATAGTCAATGTCCAGATGTTTGATCCTTGAATGGTAGACAGGATTGGAGCTAAGTGCTAGGGCAGATAGATTGTCACAATACACCACAGGAGGATTAGGTAGAAAGAATTTCACATCGTGCAGCACTTGTCTGATCCAGGCAATATCTACAACAGTGTTTGCCAAGACTCTATACTCTGCCTCTGTTGAGCTTCTGGAGACTCATCCTTGTTTTTTGGACTGCCAAGAGATGAGATTATTTCCTAAAAACACTACAAAGCCTGTGGTAGATATCCTGGTGTTGATGTCTCTAGCTCAGTCAGCATCATTATATGCTGACAGCTGCCAAAGATCACTTACTATAGGACTGATACTAGTAAAATTAATCCCAAAGTTCAGAGTACCTTGAACATACCTTAAGATTCTTTTAACTAGCAACCAATGAACATCAGTAGGACTATTCATATACTGACAAACTGTGTTTACTGCATAGGCCAAGTCAGGTCTTGTGAACGTCAAATATTGTAAAGCCCCAACGACACTCCTAAACATGGTAGGATTAGATAACGGTTCACCACTGTCTGTCAGAATTTGATTGTGTGGTTTACACAGAGTTGAACAAGCTCTACAGGACTGCATCCCAGCTTTATGCAACAAATCCTTAGCATACTTTGTTTGATTCACAAACAGAACTCCTGAGACAGGATATACAATCTGCAATCCTAAGAAATAAGCAAAGTGACCCATGTCTTTCATTTCAAATACTAAACTCAAGTTGTCAACCACAGTTAATACCAAATATGCATTAAAGCCAGTCAATATAATGTCATCGACATACAGCAGCAACACGATCACATCTTAACCTTCGTGTTTCACAAACAGACTAGGATCAGAATGAGATAATTTGAAACCCAGAGCCGGCAAATATCCTGTGAATTTAGCATTCTAAGCCCTTGGAGCTTGCTTCAGACCATACAAGGATTTCTTGAGCTTACACACATACTCTGGATAAGCAGGATCTTCATACCTTTGTGGTTGACGCATAAACACCTCCTCCTCTAAACCTCCATGAAGGAAGACATTTTTCACATCTAGTTGCCTTAATGACCAGTGATTCATAGCAGCAAGACTTAAAACCAACCAAACTGTGGTATGCCTCACGATAGAGCTAAATGTTTCTCCAAAATCTAAACCAGGTTGTTGAGTAAATCCTTGAGCAACCAGCCTTGGTTTGTACCTTGCAATAGATCCATATGAATTCTTCTTTATTTTATATAGCCATTTACTACCAACAATATTTTTGTTGCCAGGATTGGGCTCCAAACTCCAAGTACCTTGTGATTGAAGGGCATCAATTTCCTCATGCATAGCTTTCCTTCATTCAGTTGAGTATGAGGCCACTTCATAACTACAAGGTTCATATAGCTCACCACTTGCAGTTAAACAGGTGAAATAGCCTTGATAATCTAGAAACTGTTTTGGCCGAACAATACCAGACTTATATTTGGTTTGCATAACATGAGTGTTTACTGGTTCTGGATTAGAAGGAGCAGGAAGAGGGGAAGATGCTTCATAAGGTAGTATCGCTTGTAATTGCTGATCACTAAATACAGGCGGATCATCCTCAGACTGTAATGAAAGAGATGCAGTTGATATGGAACCATTTCTAGGAATAGATTGAGTAGGTACAGAGCTAGAGCTTAAGGAGACCCTATCCCCAGATAAATCATGACCTGCAGACTCTGAATCTGGATGAGATTGCGATGGTAGAGAAATTATAATAGGAGAGGTGTTCATAACAGAAGATGAAGTAGAAGACTGCTGTGAAATAATGGAAGGCACAAAAGAATAAACAGACTCGTCATGAATGACATCCCTAGAGATCACACATTTTCCAGTTGCACAATTGTAGCCAATAGCCCCTTTATATCCAGTAGCATATCCCATAAACACACACTGAGTAGTGCGAGGTTGTAGCTTGTGCACATTGTAATGGCGAAGATAAGGATATATAGATGTACCAAAAACTCTCAAGGAGTGAATATTAGGGTCCGTTCCAAACAATCAAAAATACGGAGCTTGATTATCCAAGGTAGAACTAGGCATTCGATTTATTAACTAAGCAGCATGAGCAGTAGCATGAAACCAAAACTTCCCTGGTAATGATGCTTCAGTCAACAGAGTAATAACAGTTTCGATAATATGCCTATTCTTTCTCTCCGCCATCCCATTTTGTTGGGGTGTGTATGGGCAGGACACTTGATGAAGAATACCTTTGGATGAAAGAAACTTAGAAAATAAGTGGCTACTATATTCGCCACCCCAATCACTTTGTAAACACTGAATAGTTGCCTTAAACTGATTCTGAACATATACAGTGAAATAAAGAAACTTAGAGAACACCTCTGATTTATTGAATAGTGGAAAAAGCCACAAGTAACCGGTACATTCATCCAGAAAAAGATACAAAGTACCTATAGCCATCTAGAGCTTGAAATGGGAAGGACCCCATACATCACTGTGGATTCTAGAAAAAGGAATCTTAGTTTTAATATGAGTATCTGTAAATGGCAACTTGTGCATTTTCCCATGAAGTCAAGAAGAGCAAATCACACTTGAACCATCATTTAGAGACTCTAACTATGAATTCTTAAGCATCAATTTGACGACGGCATTGGTGGGATGACCAAGTCTTCGATGCCACAAAGAGGAACTAATTTTCTGTCCAAGAAACGCCACTGCCTTGGACTGTGAAGGCAATTTACATGGGATGGGATAGATACAATTATGACTCAGTCCTCGGAGTAGAATGGTCTTGATTCGCTTGTCCTGTATATAAAAATCGGAAGCATCAAAGCATATAAGACACTGATTGTCCTTGCACAACTGATTAACAGATAAGAGGTTTGCAGACAGTTTAGGCACATGAAAAACAGAACGCATATGTAAAGAAGAAAAGTTGCGAGAAAGAGATGTAATGCCAATATTCTGAATTTTCAAACCTTCACCATTTCCCACTGCAACCTGTTCTGCAGATTCAGAGGGAGTAACATGATGCAAGGAGGAGACATCTGCAACCATATGATGAGATGCACCACTGTCTGCAATCCAGACTATATTAGGGATATAAGAGCTCCATGCAGTCATAGCTGAGAGCTTATGAGATAAAGGTTGTCCCTGATAGGAGTAATTGGAACGATGGAAGCAATCAAGAGCTCCATGCCCTTTTTTCCGCATATCTGGCATTTAATCACTTGTGCAGAGCCTTGAGCGGGAGAGGCATCATGCCTAAAATAACAGTTGGCAGCGGTATGACCCCGCTTGCAACAAAGCTAACACTCAGGGACAATATTGCTCCTATGAAACGAGTTAGAACCAAACTTAGAGCCAGAAACCTGGGAGCCAGACATTTGAGAAGATGAAGATACCAATTTACGAAAACCCCCATTAGAGAACTTTCCTCTACCAAAACCAGTAGACCCATTGGACATTAGAAAACTACTCGAACCAGACATACCACGTGGACTAGTATACCGATGATGAGCATTATATGCATAAAAAGCAACTGTTGAACCAAAAGGGGTCGGTAGTAAACCTGTATTATTAGACAGAGAAGGAGATATAGGAGCATACCCATTGAAAGAAGAAGCCACAGAATTATACCAAGATGCAGGATGGTGAGAAGTAAGCATAGCAGAGTGGGTCAAAATTCTTGCTTATGCAGTTTGTTCAGCTGCGAGCAATTGAGCCTTGAAATCCTTTAACGAAATGGAGGAATCTATTGCAATCAAGACAGTCTTGATCATATCGTATTCAGGAGGCAGCCCATTGAGTGTAGCAATCATGAAATCGTCATCTGAGACTTTCACACTGGCTTGAGCAAGCTGATCTCGAACATGCTTTAACCGAAGAAGAAATCTTTCAATAGAGTCCCCCCCCTTTTTGAGCAGTTTGGAGCTGAGTCTTCAAGTGATTGATATGGGCTCGTGAAACTGAGGCATAGCGATCCACCAAATTGAGCCAAGCCTCTCGAGCCGTCTTAGTCCCAATGACATATTCCAAAGCTTCATCTGACAGAATGGCGATGAGCAAACTGAGAAGAGCCTTGTCAGTCTTCAGCCATTCCTTGTAACCTGCTATGACTTGAGAAGTAACACCCTCTTCGTCCAAGATTGCAAATTTTGGAGGCTGAACTATAGAGCCATCGAAATACCCAAAAAGCTCATACCCTTGCAACACAAACTCCAATTGAAAACTCCATTTCAAGAAATTATTGTCGCTGAGACGAATGGTAACCATACTGAGCAGACCATCAATCTTGATGGAGGAAGAAGAAGCCATGATGAATCAGAGAGAAAACAGGGAAGAAAATCAGAGGAAGCCCTATAATTGAATTTGGGTGAGGAAATAGAGAGAATCGGGAAGAGAATCAGAGAATCATATAATGAGGAAAGAAGTGGATTGAAAGACAGAGAAATCGCAGAACGGATCGATTGATTATGTGAAAGCCACTGAGGGCTCTGATACCATGTAAACTATCATATTCAGAAAGTATGAAGAAGATATAGGAAGAAGAAGGAAATAGAAACAGAGAGAAATCGCAAATCTTGATTTTTGTATTGCTTAATCTACCTTTAAGCTACAGCACTGTTACACGTTATACCTATTAAGTAAGGCTTAACCGTGTAACCAATCCAGTTGTCTAACTAATTCTACTAACAACCCATGTGCCTTGCACACCTGACTTACTAACTGTTTAATATCAATAGTTAACAATAAGGGTATAATATATGTGCAAGGAAGGGGAGTGATCAACTAATGGATATATACTAAGTTTCTAGGGAGAATCTTATTTCAATTCTTCACTTTATTTATTCATTTGACAAAAAACATAGATACAAGCCTTATTTATAGACTCTACTTAAGTACTTAATATTTTATGTCAATGGCTTACAGTACTCGATGTACGTAAGAAAATGTCGAAGGACCACTATCTCTTTTATTACCCCAAGCATAATAGCTCTCGTGAATTCTTTATTTACTCTTCATTCATCCCACCAATTCATGCACTTATTAATACAAGAAAAAGAAAAGATAGCTCAACACTATCAAATTTCGCTGGTCCGGGGACATTGGATCTTCCTCCGACGCTCGCTCTCAGGTCGCTGGAATGTAAGGGCGACAAGTAAGCACAAAATACCACATATTAGATAGACCCCAATGCCAAACGGACTGTGTTGGGGCAAGACTACAAACAACCCTGATGCAAATGCCACCATCATTCCTCCTATGGAATATTGAACAAGACTTGTACGCATGACTTGAACTCTTCCAATTCCAAACACAGTTGCCTCTATGAAATTAATAAAAACAACTAAAATTGACAGAAAGAAGGAGAGGACATCGGATAGCAGAAAGACTTGGAAAGATGCCTTGTCATATAAAACCGGCATGCCATCACTTGTGAATCCTACAGGCATTGTGAAAGCCGCTGCAAATGTGACTGTTGCGATAAGTATTGCTACCAGTAGATTGGTGTCAAATCTTCTCAAGTCCCTATCTGTATAGGCTTGCGTCTCTTGTCTCGGTTCTGTGGCAAGCATATGGTCATTCGCTTCAGATTCCAATTTCACGAAATCACGACAGATTTGTTGTTGGAAAAACGGCACGCCAATGGGGTAACCCATGTGGAAAAGAGTAGGAAGACCATTGACATCCTATAACATAGAGAGCAACACTTATAGTCAACAACTAAAAAGATATATGTGGTTCACATTTGTAAAGTTTCAATTATATTCATATTCACAATTGAATAAAATTATAGTTAAAATAAATAAATAAATAAAAGTAGCTAATTTTTCCACTCTCTTTTTCTCCACTTACACTCCCTTTTGCTTTTTATTTTTAATCAATAATTTATTCTTTTTTATTCTTTCGCTTTCCTATTCCACCCTTACCATACATTGATTTCTTTTTTACTTTCACTTTTATATTATCTATTTGGCTTAAATGTCAAAATGGTCCATGTATTTTATAAGGTTGGCCAATTTAGTCCATGTGTTTTCAATTTGGCCAATTTGATCCTTGTGTTTAAGACCGTCAGTCAATTTGGTTGGTTCCGTTAAAGTTGCCGTTATATGCACATGATAATCTGTTTTTATTTTATTTTGAAAACCTATAAAGCTTTTTGAAGTTAATAAAAAGTTGAATTAATTTAAAAATACATTAAAAGTTCAATTAAACTAAAATATATCATTAGAAAAAAGAAAAAATATTGAAAAGAATGGCATAGTCTAGTCTGGAAGGGGAGGAACTGCTTAGCAGGTGGAGAAGTGGGAAGGACCATTGCGGAGTGGTAAGGCTGCAGAGGCTTTTTCTTTTCTTTTTTCTAATGTTTAATTCTACTTTTTATTAAATTCATAAAGCATTATAGGTTTTCTAAATAATAATAAAAATATATATATTACCATATAGCTTTAATGGCATAAAGAAAAAGAAATAATATAAAAATATAAAGAAAAAGAAAATGGAGTGCAAGTTGTAAAATTAAGTATAAAGAAAAAGAAATAATATAAAAGTGAAATAAAAAGAAATTAAAGTAGAATAGGAAAGAGAAAAAAAAAAACAAAAATTAATTAAAAAGTATTAAAAAGGAAAAGAGAGTATAAGTAGAGAAAAGATGAGTAAGAAAATTAGCTCCTAAAAAAAATTCTTTATTTGCATAATACGTACCTCTCCATATTTGTTGCCAACTAAAATGTCAAAGGCCTTTAAGAATTCCTTGTTGAGAGCAGTCTTATCCACCATAGGGTTGCGTACCAAAATGCGTATAATTCCAATATTTTTGTGAATGGCTGCTAGATGCATAGCGGTGTTTCCATCTTTATCTGCTTCATTTATAAGTCTCGCAAGCTTAGGCGTCGTCAAAATGTAATTGACTACATCTTTACGTCCCCCTAAAACTGCAACATGAAGAATCGTCTGGCCTTTCTCATTATACAAATCACAAGTGCCAGGCTGACGTGTGATAAACTCTTCGATAACTTGGATGTGGCCTGCATAGGCTGCAAGATGAAGAGCTGACATTCCGGCTATGTCCAGTATGTAACAAGCAGAGCTATCCTCTTTAATCACCAGTCGAATTGCTTCAAGGTTCCCTCTTAATGCTGCGTAGTGTAATGGAGTCCACCCAATTGCGGCGCGTTCTCGGATTATCTTAGCACCATCATAGGATACCATAATTCTCACAATTTCTACCTTGTTAATATAGAAACATTAGGCCATTTCTACCTTGTTCAAGTATAACACATGATCAAGTAATAAAAGTAAATCAATTAATCCCAGGTAGTTTATTACCTTCAGCTTCTTTGCCCGCGCAAGTTATTGCCGCATGCAAAGCCGTCACATCATGGGTCCCCTGAAAAGAAGGACATATTTGATACTCCTGTAAAATAGAACGAGCTATGGATAGAAACCCCCGGCGTACTGCTAGGAACAATGGTGATTCATTGGCGCTATTTGTGAGACAACACAATTCATGATCAAATTCCATTAGCAAATTCACGATTTCACCATGACCATATCGGACAGCAACATGCAGTGCTGTATCCATTTCACAGTTGGTCATTCGTACCAACTCTTTCTGGGCTTCTTTACCAGTGAGTCCGCTTTCCTGATCAACTCCTCCACTGGCAAGTGTGCTCACTGCTTGAGCGAGTAGTAGCTTTACAATGTCATCACAGCCTACTCTTGCAGCAACGTGTAGGGGAGTGTTGCCCTTCTTGTTGGTGTCCCAAAACAGTGGAGATTGATTTGGAATGTTTTTGAAGAAATTTGTTTGCTTGAATTCAGCTGCAATGTGAAGAATATTATTGTCATTAGGAGTTTTCTGAAGAAGAATATCATCTGCAACATTTGCTCTTAAGAAGTCAACATCTCCTGAAGCTGCAGCCTCATGCACGGAATGATCCATGAAATCCATCTCCCAACTTAATCAAAATCCAAAACCTCTCCCTCTCAGTCACACAAATATGTACTTGCTATTTGAGAATAAATAAAAAGATAAATAGATGATTTTCTTTTTCAAGTCAAAAAGTTCGTGGAGTGCAGAAGCCCTATATAGAAATGTTCTCATGCCAAAGATTTTGCCATATGCCGACCCTCTGAGATGAGACAAGAGGTCAATTATCTTCATCGATAAGGCTTAAGTTGTAATTAGTTATGTAGGCTTATTTTTCTAGTATACTCAGAAGCATATAGATATGGAGCAAGATGATGTAATATCATTGGTAAGTGCTCAGGTACTCACCATGATGTGTCATTTGACTTATTTTTGGATCCCTTTACTATGCTAGGGCCGTCACTTTAACAATGTAAAACTCTATAGACTTGAATGAATTTAGGCTTATTTACTGTAGTGCTCTATAAAATTTTGGTCAAATCTCATTTTATTCTCTGAAAGTTAAAATGACCAACTTTACCCCCTTGACCGATCTTTTGCATCTCAATGTACCCCCACAGTCAAGTCAGTCAAAAGCTCTATTAAAAATGTCGATGTAGCATGTCAGCATTTTTAACAGAGTTTTTGACTGACTTGACGGTAGGAAGTAAATTGATATGCAAAACATCGTTCAAGGGGGCAAAGTGGGCCATTTTTAACTTTCAGAGGGTAAAGTGAGATTTGATCAAAGTTTTAGGGGGTACTACAATAAATAAGCCATGAATATATATGATTTATGCGCTAAAAAACCTGACTTCCAATAGCTAACCATTGTGCATTGAATGAGGATTTGGTTCAATATAGGTTCTTTTCCATGTCTCAAGACAAATAAGGACTTTATTAGTTCTCTAATACAAAGCTACAAAATAAGCAAGTAAACAATATGTCAGATTGATGAGACTTGATAAGAACTCAGAATGCTACAAAATAAAAATAAATTATGATTTAACCGAAGTTTCAAGGGGTATTGGTGTAATTAAGCCTAAGCATTTCAATTTCAACTAGCTTTTATTTACTACATACATTTCCTCTACACGCTCCTGTGAGATTTGTGAAAAGTTTATCAAGTTTCAAGAAACCTTGATCAAGCGTAAGTTTTGTCATCCAAACTTTTTATACATACCAACCAACCTTAGGTTAGAACGCATGAAGCACGTGAGGCGGAAGTCTTTCAATAATATTAGATTTTGAGGAGAAAAAAGTAAATTATTAGTGTGAAAAGGTAAGAAAATTTTAGTAGTAATTGTAATTTTGAGGATATTAATAAAACGTCAAAATGTGTCGAATTTGACATTAATGTTCAAGACAAGAGGGAATTTTAATCTTTACAGTTGATTTTTTTAATCCTTCATTTAGAAACCATGTGAAACTCATGGCCCATAAGCATTATAACAATTAGGGGTGGCATTTTAAACCGAAAAACCGAAAAACCGCAAAAACCAACCGATAATTTACCGCAATGAAACCGCAATCGCGGTAAACCGAACCGCATTTGCGGTATTAAGAACCGAACCGCATTTGCGGTTGCGGTTGCGGTATTTGATTTTCAAAACTTGCGGTTACCGCAAACCGCAAAGTATAGCCACACGGATGATGAAGTTGAATTTTACAAGGAACTGAAACATATGACAACTTGTAAGTAATTAGTTTATTTATACTAATGTTATTTATGCTTCTTCTTATAATAAAATGTACTACACTATGTTGTTTTATTTGTAAATAACATT
>NC_024132.1:4720040-4741331 GCF_000346735.1 Prunus mume
GCATTTTACGGTTTACCGCAATGCGGTAAACCGCAAAACGCGGTCGGTTTGCGGTTTCAAAAATCACCAAACCGCAAATAGTCGGTCGGTTTGTGGTTTGAGTAAAAATTCGCGGTTACCGAACCGCAACCACCCCTAATAACAATCGCAAAAGTTCTTAAGCTACAAACCTCTTATTATTTCTTTCGTTTTATGCAAAGTAACATGGAGGAAGGAGGGATCCAACACGTAACCTGAATCCTCTTGCATTCCAATGGCAACAAATGCCTAATGGATGCAAACCTTAACTTCATAGATTGAAGCCGAGTTCAAGGATTTCTTTTTTGTTGGTACATATCTTAACCCAATTCAGGTCGAGAGGTCTCTATAGTTGAGTTCAAATCTAAGCTGTTTCGCTATAAAATAAAAGCTCAAAATTATCCATTTTTTACCTTCTTTTTTTCAAAACTTTTATTTTAGAAGATCATGTCTCACGTGAATGTCATAGAAACTATGGGCGGTATACGCCATTTCAATAAGCTTCTTTTTTTTATCTTTTTTCTTTTGGGTAACTGCTGCATTCATTGTCTTTGTGTTTCGTGTGAGATCCGTGAACGTTTTTTGTGTGTTTTCACATAAAATCCACGAACGATTTGTCTGTAGCTCAACAAACTGTTGTCAAGTTATTGATTTTATTGCCTAAATTTTCTACAAATACTTCCACCCCTTCCTGAAGTCAGTCATATTTTTGTACTCAATCTCTTTGGTCAGGTTACCAATTTAAAACTTGAAAGACAATTTTTAGGTTTTAGAGAAAGGAGAATGAGGAGCGAGAGGAGGAAAGGGATGAAAAGGGAACGAGAGTGGGAATGGAGAGGAGAACTTGAGAGACATTTAAAACTACTCAAAGAAACCTATTTCATGAGTGTAGAAATGAGTGGCGTGGGAGAGACAATTAAAATTAACTTCAAGCATCCAAGCCTTGCAAAGGTATATGTCTTTCTTTTATTAAAATAAGTTGGATACATTGTATTATTTTCTTTTGTATCTGTATTATTTTCTGCCTCTCTCCTGCTGCCAGTAGACTTTCATCCGAAGACAGAAGAGTTGAGCTTGGAGTATCACAGAACAAGGCCAGCGGATCATCAGGTGAAGAAAATCTGTAAGAGAAAGAAATCTTGATTTGCAGCAAACTTCAACTATGTATATTTTCTCTCTATCTTGCTTAAATTAATATCTGGTTCAACTTTTTTTGTTTTTGTTTTTGTGTGTGTACTGTTTCAGTTGTACAAGAATTGCCAAAACACGAGCAGATTGATGAAGGCAGGCATGAGTGAGCAAGTTTTGTGACCATTATGTAGAGCGATAATGTTATTGAATTCTAATTGTAAATTGATATTGTGGTATAAATTATTAGTGTGATTTTTCCATTAATTTTCATAGTGAATGATTACTTTGGAATTTTAGTAATTTTGTGGATGTACCAAAACGTTATTATCTAATGCTGTTTAGTGTTTTTTCATAGAAAACGTTATCTAATGTGATTTTTCCACAATGGTTTTGTAAACAATTTAATACTAGTTTCTACAACTGTTTTAGATAACAACAGTTGTGGAAGGTGATCAATTACAACGGTTTTAGGTAATGACTGTAGTGGAAGTAGGGAAATTACAGCATCTCTGAATAAAACTGTTGTAGAAGTGATAAATTACAACGGTTTTATGTAAAAACCATTGTGGAAGGATGCAAATTGCAACGCTTGTTATTTAAAACCATTGTGGAAGTTAACCAATTACAACGATTGTACATAAAAAGAAGGGTGGAAGGTAACCAATTACAATGGTTTTCATAGATAACAGTTGTGGAAGAATACAAACTACAACGGTTATCAACCGTTGTATATAAACTATAGAATAGACGACACTGCTAAAGTCGAAGGTTTTAGAACTGAAATCGCAATGGTTTTCAGCCATTGTCTATTAGAGTCATATAAGATTTGAGGTTGTTCTAGAGGTGACTAGTTCAATGTAAGAATTTATTAGAGTCATATAGAAGGGCCAAAACTACAAGGAGATTATCAAGATCTTGTACATGTATTAATCATTATAACTTTCATAGTCCCTCATGTCATGTATGATTAAGATTTTCAATCAGTGTTATTAACTTCTAGAAATTTGATTATGACAGCATCTCATATATCTCAAAGGTTTTAGAGTTATCAAGAGATAACAAAAAGAGAAAGGAAATTTGTTCTTTCATAAGTAATAATAAAAAGGAAAGCAAAAACAAGAACATCCGCCTTATTCTTGGTAGTTCTCAGAGGCCAATGTCGTGGCAAGTTCAAGAATTTGTTGGACATTTAACTGTCAATTCAGTTCAGTTCCACCAATTACTTAAGTTAGGAATTATCTGTTTCTTGTTTCTTTTTCTGTTTTTTTAAGAATCTTTTATTTCGAAAAGATGTTATCACATGAACTGTTATAGAAATCGAGACACGTATCATAACAGTTTCAATTTAATTTTATTTACTACATAGTGTCTTCTTCTACACGTTCACGTGAAATTTGTGAAAGATTTGTCATGTTTCAACGAACTTTAATCCCCGTAAGTTTTGTCACCCAAATTTTTTATAAATACCAGCCCTATGTTATATAACTCACGAAACATGTGAGCCGCCTCTCAATAATATTAAATTTTGAGGAGAAAAGAGGAAATTAAATAACAATATGAAAGGTTATGGAAATTTTAGTTTTAATTCCATCTTACACTAATGGAAAAAATAAAAAGAAAGTTTAATCCGGCTCCTCCATTCCCCGATATGAAAAATTATAGAAAATAATAATAAACTGACCGAATGTATGATATTAAAAATTATGAAGAAAAAAAGGACATAATATATACAATATTTCTGTAAAGAAATACATTTATTAACAAGTTTTACCATAAACACCCTAAAACAAACTTGACATGTATAGAGATTTCAACTTATTACATCAACCAATGTGTATGCAAACAAAAGAGAAAAAAAAGCTGGAGGAGGGGCTCATGACCACTCTAGTCCATTAGTGGCTCCGCTCCTTACTTCAATGGCAGCGTAAGTAGTTCATTGTTCACCCTAAAAGTACCATTCTTATTTGCCCTTTTCCTTCAATAATCATGCAAAATAAAGTCTTTAACATATCCTTAAATTTGGTGTGGGCATAGAAAAATAAGAGAGCATTGCACATGTTAATGTTTCATAGGATTGTCCTATTTTGTTTAAGGTTAAAGAGGTCTCATCACAAACAAAAAATTTCAATTTTTGGACATTCCAAAGCATGAGAATCAGATCCGTTGTTTAGGGATCTTTCCAATGTACTTTCGGCCACGAATGTGAAGAAAGAAGGATACCTTATCACCCTTCTTCATCCTTCTTTCGTCTCATCTTATGAGGATTAATTATCTTCTTAATCTTGCTTTTTCTTTTTCTCCTCCTAAAGCTGCCTACTGCCATGTCTGATTACTTCATTAAGCACCCTTTACATGTTTGAGACCCGCAATCAGTAATAAATTTATTAACCATTATTTTGTGCTCTGGCTGTGGCTAAATAAAGGTCCCCGTATCAAACTTTACTTGTTCGTCCTGTCAGCCTCGTCATTTAGGTTTATGGGCCTCATTTCACTGGCCAGTCAGGCTTCGGCCTGATCCAATTTGAGTTCATGACTCGTCGTTTTGAAGGGAATAAGAAGACGATTCAAAGTCACTGATTTGCCGTGACATACGAGCTTTTTAGGTCAAATAACAACTTTCGCTGGGTTAATACAGTGTTTTAACTTTAAAGGATAGAAATGAAAAACTTCTCAATTACGATGAAAAGTTAATTAGAATTTCTATGAAAGCCTGAGTTTTCTCATCAATGCTGGTCAATCTGTCTTTTCCAGGAGTATCCAGTCAATGTTAAAAAGAAAATAAAAGAAATTTTAGGGCAGATATGTTCCATCTGTTTTAGTAATATTTTTCCAGAACAAATATGAGAAAGTGCAAGTTACATAGTAGTTTGATTTGATAAGACCCTTATGGAATAAATCATAGCCAGAAGCCCAATTTCTAATAAATATTCCTAATAAAACTGCATACACAAGGAATAGAAATCAGTGGCAAATTCTAGTTTTCCTCTACTTCCACTACTTTACAAATAAATTGGTAAAAATTATTTTTATTATTATCTATTAAATTTAAGAATTACCCAACTGGCTGCGTGCCTCTTAAGAGCATCTAACATCATCTTCATCCTCCTAGAGTAGCAGTTGAAGAATACAGCAGCAAAATAGACAAGAAAAGCATTCCCACCAAAGTTGCAAATAAACACAATTTTTCTTTCTTTTTTTTGCCTTTCTTTCTTTGATGAATATATTATTACCCCCACAGAAAAGCTAGCGTAGGCACTCCAAAAGAAGAATCCCCACCACATCCCACGCAACCTATTTGCCCCTCCCATTTTCCAACATCCCCAGAATGTCCTTGTCCCCCTTTCTCTTCTATTCTATCAAAATCAAAATACTCACACTGCTTTCCTTCCCACTTCATTCCTTTATCTAATGCTTGTACAAAGCAGAAACGAACATGTTTGTGAGGTACAAAGTATAACTTACAGTTCAGCAAAACCTTATCTTGAGCATTGGATTGTGTATTTTTTTTGTTTCTAGATTCACATTGACGCGTCAGTGTTACGATTATCTGACTCAATTCTTTTAAGTTTTTTTCTTTTTCTGAGAAATGGTGAATTTTGGTTATTTGACTGCACAATCAATGCTATATGTTTTTACTTGTATTATGGTGAGTTAAGCCGTGGTCGTGACTGATTTCTAGTCGAAAATGCATGTAAACTTTATCACGGGACTAACCTAATTTTATATAATTCACGTAAACGACTGACAGTAGCACTCCTATAAACCATATGCACCGCAATTTTTATTTTATTTTTTTCCGTTTCTTCTAATGTACATAAACTGGGAAAAGGAAAAAAAAACCATGATCACTTTTCCTGAGCATGTGAGTTTCAGCATAATGTGCAAGACTGCTTTTGTTCACAACTGTATTCAACAAAATTGTGGATTCCAAGTAGACTAAGTGGGATTATGTTCTCACCACTTCCCACTAGAATGTTAAGAAGCATCTTTCCTTGAAGAAAAGGAATAATGGGAAACCATTGGTGCATAGCCAAATGGCAAATGTAGGCTTAGACTTGACTGCTTTTTTTAACTGGTTAGTTCTTGAAGAATTCTTTAGATAGGTCATTTAAACTAAACAAAGCTGTTTTCACCAATTGTTGAGAAAATAAAAGATTGAAAAAGAAAACATTTTGAGGAAATTTAGTAAATAAAAGGCTATAAATGTCAATTGAAAAGAAAGGCTAAAAGCAAAAGAATGAACATTTCTCTCACACCTCTCTATAACTTTCTTCTCCACTGCCTCTACTTTCCTCTCTCTGCACTTTACCTTAATCCCTAAGTCTTCTTCACCTTCTTCTTCTTCTTCCTTCCATTTGTTCTGTTAACAAAAAGAACATTGAAGCCAGGGCTTCATTCTGTCTACTCTATGTGTTCTTCAATGGCAGAGAGTGAGACAGAGTCTAATTACAGCAAACACCAAAAGTTGGTCCCAGAACAAAACCATGAAAACCCAAGTAAGTTTTACAATCATTTTCTATACAAAGTTGTTCTAGTTGTAGTTTTCTTTGTTATTCTCCCACTTTTTCCTTCACAAGCTCCTGAGTTCTTCAACAAAAGTGTACTCACCAGAAGCTGGGAGCTTCTGCACCTTCTCCTTGTTGGCATAGCAGTCTCTTATGGGCTTTTTAGCAGAAGAAATGACATAACAGAGAAGGAAAACACTAACGCAAAATTCGATAATGCTCATTCATATGTGTCTAGATTTCTTCAGGTGTCTTCAGTTTTTGATGATGAGACTGAAATTCCATCTGGCTCTGATGAGAACAAGGTCCAATCATGGAGTAGTCAGTATTACAGGAACGAACCGGTGGTGGTTGTAGCTCAAGAACACTCTGCTCTTGATGATCAGAGAGGTACCGCTTCAAGAATTGGTGAAAAGCCATTGCTTTTGCCTGTTAGGAGCTTAAAACAACATGTTCCTGATACGGCTAATATAGGGTCTGTTAATGAATCTAGTGCCAGTTCTGGTTCTCTAAGTAGGTCTAACTCAAGGTCAGGCTCGAGAAGGTTTTCGAGCAAATTGAATAACAAGGCTCTAGGTGGTGAATTTGGAGGGTTGGATCATCAAGAATTGGAGAGTTTGAAGGAAAGTGTTGTGCTTCCTTCTCCAATTCCATGGAGATCAAGATCAGGAAGGATTGATGTGAAGGAAGAAATTGTTAACAGTCCTCCAATGGAGGAATTTGAGCTTAACCGCCAAGAGTCTTGGGGTTCGAGGTCCCAAGGTTCTCGATCTTCGAGATCGAATTCCTTGTCTTCATCCCCCAAGCTGTCTCCTTCCCCATCACTTTCGTCTCCAAAGAAGGCATCTCCTTCGCCTTCATTGTCATCGGAGTCTCAAGCATGTTTTATAAGTCATCATCAATGAGACCAAGCAGAGATGGGGTTTTGTATGAGAAGGACTTGAGGAGAAGCTTCAATAGTGAAACAAGGGACTTGGATAGGAGCAATGGAGAATATGTGATGGGGGGAGTGAACTCAGGGGTTGAAACCATGCATCAAAGCTATGTTGATGGTTTATCAATGGGGAAATCAATGAGAACAAGCAGAGCTGGAGAAAATAGGGCAGGGGCCTTGAGATCAGGCAGAGAGATGGGGGAGTATGGATATGTAAATGGCAATGTGGAGAAAAACTTCGAGCAAGTTGAAGAAAATTTGGTGGAGAAAGCTGCAAGAAAGAGGGTAGGATTTGATGAAACTTCTTTTATTGGGACTGAGAACTTGGGGCATGAAAGCATCCCCAACATGCCAAACTCAGCTTTCAATGGATTTTCGGGGGAGGAGAAAGAAGATTTTCTCGACAGCGTGATTATGGAATCGGAGGAAGAAACAGAAAGTGAGGATGACAACTTTGGAGGAAGTTTCATCCAGAAAGACATTGAAGAGACCCCAAAGCCAACTCCAAGGAATTTCGTTTCGGCTTCTGGCAGTGGAAGTGATGGAGGGCCTGATGTGGATAAGAAAGCTGATGAGTTCATAGCCAAATTCAGGGAGCAGATTAGGCTTCAGAGAATAGATTCTATCAAGAAATCGAGTGCTCAGATTAGTAGAAACTTGTCAAGGTAAACAGGATGAATTAATTAAACTTGGTGATTATAGTTCCCTTTCCTTGGGTTTTATGTTCCAATTGACTTGGTATCATAGCTTGTGTTTCAAAATTATAATCATGGTATACAAAGATTTATATGTTTTCTTTTTTCTTTTTCTTTTTTGGTTTTGGTATGGACAGTACACCAATTGCGCATGCACTGGTTAATAAAAATTTACCCTCTTTGTTATGGTTTTCATTTTCTGTTCCTTCTGTTGTAAAGAAAAATCCAAAGCCATTTTTAGCCAAGTCCCCACAAGAAATTTGAGTTTTCGGAAAATAGTTGTGCTAGTCCATGCATGAAAAATTAGGGGAAAAAAAATATGGCTGATTAGGATAAACTTATGAGCTACTGTTGCTTAGGAGAAAATCAGGATGCTAATTGGGTAATGGTTAGGCCATTAATATCTATCACTCTGAATTTCTAATTACTAATGTGGTATATGTGGCTTGGAAAATCAATCAGCCTTGCCACAATTCCTTAGTTTTGATAGCATGAACATGTGGAGATAATTTTAGACCAGATGTGAAACAACCGATAGAAATACTTGGTTATCCATACGAGCCCATATAGCGTTTTGTATGCATTGGGCATCGGATTCTTTGGTTCAGTCCAAGTCTAACGCGGCATCTTTACAAGAGGCAAGGGAAGACGTGCATCGTTCAAAGTGAGCTATGTGTAACAATTTTTTAAACATACCACGAATATCTGGAGTAATACAATTTAAAATCAGAGAACAAAAAAAGGACTATAGGAAAAGAAACACATAACAGGCTTCTTCTTTTTCTGGCAGAGATATGAGTGCTCATGCCTTATCCCTAAGCCACCCTGGGATCCGCTGTCGGTGTCTCGCTGCTTATGGAGATGCAATTAGTGCTGAACCAAAAATTGGCTCATATGAACCAAAAATGTCTTGCTGCTAAAAGTAATAATGTTCCTATTAAATTTACATTTGGGTTTATGCAGGGAGATGCAGTGACTCAAGATGAAGTGGGCTGTCTCTTCCACATTTTCTTGTTACTTTTTACACAAGTGATAAAAGCAAAACCAATTATAAATTGAGAGTAACGTCGGCTGCAAAAGCATATGCACATCTTTTGGGGAAGTTAGAACATCCCATAAACATGCTTAAATTGTATAAATCTATGAAATCCCTAATCTAAACAAACTTATAGTTGCCTTCAATATCTCAAAAAACGACATATAGACAAGAAAATGTGACACTTAATTTTTCTTGGTAAAAAAGTGAAACAATGATAAAAGTACATTTTCTCTTAGTTTGCTTACTTTTCTAATGAAAATTATGTCAAAAAGTCATAATAAACATGTTGCTCATTTGCATACAATTGATATGTGACAAGGTCAATACGTCATTTGCATACAATTCATCCAAAACTTACAATGTTATCTTGTTCACGTACTTTTTATGTATATATTGCTCTTAATTTTAGATGTAGTACAATCACATTACATGTACTCAGAATATTAAAATTGGCACAAATTTACAATCTGTTTGCAAAGCATCAAGCATAAAAAGCAATAATAACGAGAATCATTTCTCATGTTGTGTGAATCATGATAGATATAGGATGATAGAAAAACATTAAAAACCGCCTCACTTGCCTTACATGTCCTCCCTCTTTCTTTTTCTGTCTTTACATCCGCATGCATGTACTAATAATAAAACATACAGTTTCTTTTTCTTTTTTCTTTTCTTTTTTCCTAAAGCCTTGTTATGTTGTTTTGAGAAGAAGATTTTATTTATAGAACCAAATGCATATATAGAGCGACACGATATAATGGTCTCGTTAAAACTTTCCTAGGAAAACTACTTGGGAAAAACCCCATGAGATTAGAAAGAGTACCACACATGTCGTTGACTAACAAGAGAGTCTGATTCAAGTCACTTTGAACTACTATAATAATGGAACAAAACAAAGCAAAACCCTACACAATAACCTCCTATGAGAGCACATCAACACATCCAACTGTCAAAAGAATCCTGCTATGAAACCATAGTCCTTTGTATAGCCACTAAAAGCACCCAACATAGAGTACACCAAGAGAGACTCCAATATTGACAGAAGAGGAACCCCGCGGAAGCACACCAACTCAATCCAAACCCACCAAAGAAAACCAAAACTCTTCAATTGGCGCTTAAAAGAGATAATCTACAAAAGACAACACAAGAGAATAAACAAATCACAACGAACAGGCCAGGAAAGAAAAAAAAAACGAAAAATCCCTCAAGAAGCACGTCATCTCATCTCAACACTCTCAAGGAAAACTCCTATGAAAGTACCATAGTCCTTTAGGCAGGCGAAGAATCAAAAGGTATGCTGAGATAGATAACATCATAGAAGAACGCCACGCAACAAGAAAACAATACTGGCATCAGCCACTTAACCTAAAAAGAGATGTCAGGTATCAAAGCATTGGCCGGATGCCAAGCCCATGAATGCTCCATGTAGACATTAAGGAAGGATCCCAAGAGACCCCACTAGACCAGTCTTCATAGGCTTATCAAAACACGTAGCACTGCAAAGATGCTTAGGATCCACAAAGTCTACCCCATGAACTAAGACATCACTACCAGAGGACGCCGCAACTGGACTCTTAAGCTTAACGTTGATTTTAACAGAAGCTTTGAGGGAGGCCCCCCTTTTTTTGGGTCTGTCGTGACCCCTCTTTATCAGAATACTCGCAGAAAACTAGATAATAGGCATAAGTTCAAAAGGATCAGAGAGTACCAGATCCACAAGAGCTTGAGTAGTAATCGAAGGACCAATGTGAGCGCCAATCATTGGAACTGCTAGTATACGGGGAACAGCCATGGAGGAAATTCCCAATGCCGATACATTCAGATCTAACAGAGAAACTAAAGGAGAACGAGCAACATCATCAGAAGATACGGAATGGCAGCGAAGAGACTCGACAGCCTCTAGTAGAATGGGGCAGCTTGGTAGAGACAGGGGAGATAGAATCCTAGTTCATTCTGATCCCTAGAAGACGACCACCAAGACTGAGCATCCGAACTACCACGGTCACCCGAGCTATCATGATTCCAAATACCATACTGACGAGAAGAATTATTGGGGCTCTTATAAGGAGATGAAATTGTCGATGAGTGACATGCAAAAGTACCAATAGATTTACTCCGTAAATTGATGTCACCCTCCAAATTTTAAAAAGCATATGTAAACTGGGCTAACAAACTAGGATTGAGGGACCCATGATTGATTTCATACTTTTCAATACACACCTGAGTAGGATGATTGATTCTACCCTAGACAAAACAATATTTAGGAATATGGATCATACTTAAACTCCACTATTTTCTCTCCCACCTCTGGCAAGGTAACTGGAATCCATCAAATAAGGGGATGTGTGACGTCAAACCGTACACAAATACAAATAGAGATTTTCTATTTAAACCTCACACTTCTCTTAGTTCACCCCACATCTTAAATCATTAATATGTAAGTTTTATTATTGTGTAAAAAGACAAAAATAGTCATCCAACTTAATACTTAACCCTAGTACATCTATACACACACCCCACACACCCACACACCACACAACTCTTCAAATTAAACATAGAATATTGACGAGCCTACCTCTTTGAAATTTACGCGGAAACTGATAGAAAGACTTGTTGATTGTTTCGCCGTAATGATCTTATTCTCTTCCCTTTGTTGATTGCTTTTTTTTTTTTTTGGTACTCTTGGTTGTTAATTGCTTGATTGTTTTGATTTTTGATTTGAAAATTATACCTGATGTTTTGGTAAAACTGTTCTCTTTCTCTAGAAAGTACGGGATAGCTTGAATTTTTCTTCATATTATATTAATTGACATACACGTTGAAAAGCCACGAAACCAGGGAAGCCACACAGGTTGTTAGCTACAATACTAAGTATGAATGGTACAGTACAAGTTGATCCATCTTTACCCACGTAAAAATACAAAGCACATGTTCAAATTTCATCACCATAAACTAATAATATTTTAATATTAATAATAAAATTACTTTTGGTATTGAAACCAAATACCAAACCAGACTGAACTATTTACATTCATACCTTCATTATAACTACACCAAACTGGAGAATGTGCGATGGTGAAGAATGTCCTCTTGATAATGAGGTGGTGATCCTGGGAAAGCAGACAATGAATAAGACTCTGAAATATCATCAAAAATTAATTTAGAGTGGTGATTTCCCCACTCCTTTTTCTTCCATTTTATCCACTTACACTCCTTTTTTATAACTAAAAAAGGAGTGTAAGTGGATAAAATAGGAGTGGGGAAATCATTGCCCTTAATTTAATACTTACTATTTCTCATGCCCAGAACGTGTTTCCTTCTCTAAAGGTACCTTGTGAGGTTTAAATAGAAAATCTCTTTTTATTTCTTATTTTTTTAGCTCGGGGTGTATTTAAGGGTAGTTTGGGAAGATAGTGGGGTTTACTTAGAAATTGTGAAAATTTAAATTAAAAGTTAAGGTGAACTTAGAACATGGGGTGAACTAAGAGAAGTGTGGGGTTTAAATAGAAAATCTCATACAAATAAAGCTCCCCACACAATCAATACCATCACGTTTATCCACCCAAAGAACTCCTCCTAGAGTGGCCTCAATAGCTTTAGCAACGGCAATAGTCACACAAAAACCAGGAACAGCCTAGAGTTGAACCCAAAAAGTGCCAAATGACAGAGACATAGAATGCGTACTCCTATCATCCGAGAGAACAGCCAACAAAATCAAATAGCGCCGAAACTCCCGGGGTTCCATATCAAGGACTCGTTTTTTATCACGATCACAAGCAAAACGCACCCAAAATCTATTGGAGTCAATTCCTTGATAGAGACATCTGCAGAGCCTTTCCATAGTTGCAAGAAGGTTCTAATGAACCCATCCCGATTGGCAAGTTGATATGTAAGAACCTTAGCCACAAGATTATAAATGAATTCAACAAAAGTATCGTAAACGTCAGAAGAACCAATTACCACACCAACATGTTCCCATGGCGTGAGAACCAATCGGCTCCCAAATGACCCTTCAATATCAGCAACGGTAGCATCACGATCAGAAGCCGGAGAAGACATGGTTTCAATGGCAGGAGCCTAAAGAAGACCAGCCCCAATCGCAAGGAAATCAAACCACGAAACCCCTAAGACTTGGCTGAAAAATGAGGGGAGCAAACGGCCGTGAGAAAGATCCAACACGAGCACACCAGACCCAATGAGTATCGAGAGAGAATGGAGGATCGAACGATACTAAACAGGATTGGACCAGATCAGACCAGCTGCGTATTTTTTTTAAATTATTTAAGTCCAATGCTAAATTTTTAATCCTATAACTAATATTTCCCCAAGCCTAACTTCAAAGCACCTTTCTTTTCTAGGCTCATTCATCTCTCTTTGCATGAAATTGGATTATTTGTGAATTTTTAAACCCCAAAAATAAAATTTTAGTTGGAATTTGTAAAAATAAATAATTTGAAAATTAAATAAAATAATATCCAGTTTGAACTGAAAAAACTAAAAACCGCACCAGAACTGATTTAAACTAGACCGATTTTATTTAAAAAATTCACTAAAATCGGACCAAACTGCACCGGTTAAATAGTACCAATTTCAATTCCAGTATGAGATGGAAATCAAACCAGACCAAATCGCGCCCACCCCTAGATTTTACATTAGTCTTCTTCTTTTCCTAATGAAAATTATGTCAAAAAGTCACACACAAAAACATGTTGCCCACTTGCATACAATTGGTATGTGACAAGGTCCATACGTTTTTGTCAGACAATAAGGACTCGTTAGGTAACATTTCCGGAGAATGTTTTCTTACAATATTTTCAAAAAATGAAAACAAGAAAACAAATTTGCATTTTCAAGAAATGAAAATGTGTCTGGTAGATTAATTAGAAAACATCTTCAGGAAACAAAAATAATGAAAACGTGTCTGGTAGTACAATTTGAAATAATAATATGTGAGTTATTTTTATGAAAACATTTCTCATGAGAATAAAAACAACTTTTTTATGTTTTCTACAAGTACACATGAACTTGTTTTCATTTTATGAAAACATTCTCAGTGTTTTCAGTGTTTGGGTCACCGAAAGTGTTTTTGCCTCATTTTTGTTCTCTGAAAATGAAAACAATCCCTTAAAACATTACCGAACGGACCCTTAATATCCATCCAAAACTTACCAATGTTATTTTGTTCACGCGCTTTGGGCTTTTCAGAGGAAGTTAAGGAATTGGGCTTCAAATCCCAAATCTATAACAATATATTGGGGTCAGCAATTCGTCTTCTTCTTTAAGCAGAAATTGGACTTCATCTGAAGAATTCTGAGCGAACTTTACCTGAAGATTTGGCAAACTAAGTGGGGCCCTACATGTGAAGAATCTAGTATTCTTTTGAAAAATAAAAAGATATAAAAGAAAAGGGAAGCGAAAAATACTTGTCGTTAAGAACTTCAATGGACATCCATAAAGAAACAACATTATATGAACTATTAAATTTAAGATAATAACATTAAAGAAACAAAACACTTCGAATTGAAGATGATACATAAAAAATTTAAAAAAAAGACACAATTTGTCCGTTGAACAAAAAAATACATAAAAAAGTTATAGTCCAAGAACAACAAATCCAGCTTTCTTTTCATTCTGCAACTTCATCAAAGAACGTTCACAGTATGGACATGTTTTCATTCCGCAACTTCATTAAAGAACCTTCACAATATGGACATCCTTTCAAGTCTGCACGATCATATTCTTCAAATTATCATAACTCACATACCATTTAGAAAAGCTACAAGAACTTCACTCCTCTGCCTTGCATGGCGTTACCTTTTGATTTCAAGTCAAATCATTAAGTTTAATGATCAATTCTTTATGAACAATAAGGGCGATGCAACCGAGAGATGAGCATAAGTTTTGTGCAACAGTTCTTGAAAAGCTATCAAGAAGGCAAAGTGTATAGGTTTCAATTGATATTTTCTCATCCCAAGAATTACCCAATTGTGATAAAAGTTGCATCACATTTTCGGTAAAGCATGGAGTCGAGCACTTGGCGCTCAAGATCAAGAACTTCAATCTCCATACATGTCAAAAAATTTAAACTTCAATGAGAGATATTTGGTAAAGCAAAAATCTCTTGTCAATAAGAAGCTTCTTGTTCAGTGAGAGATAATTTTTATATGTAATTGCTTTTCCTATATAGTGGCGTACTATATACATATATAGAGATTTATACAAATTGACGGCCGCCTTGTGCTCCAGGCCAACAATTCCCAATCTATAATTACAACAAAATTATAGTTGCCTCCAATATCTTTAAGACATACGCAATAAAATGTAACATTTCATTAGTCTTTGTAAAAAAAAAAAAGGAAACCATAATAGAATTACATTTTTCCGTAGTCTTCTTCTTTTCCTAATGAAAATTATGTCAAAAAGTCACAAAAAAATACATGTTGCTCACATGCATACAATTGGTATGCGACAAGGTTTGCAATGGTATTTTGTTCACGAGCTTTTTATGTATATTGCTCATAATTTTACATGTAGTACAATCACATTACATGAACTCAAAATGGTAAAATTGGCACAAATTTTACAATCTGTTTGCAAAAAATTAAAAAATAAATAAATAAATTGGGCTTCTCAGAGGAATTTAAGGTATTGGGCTTTCAAATTCCAAATCAAAAACACGTGAGGAATATGGCATTCTTTCGAAAAATAAAAAGATAAAAACAAAACATCAAGATCTGAAGAATCAGAACCCAAATATTATCAAGGATTTCATTTGCTGTCTTCAACCTATGATATTCTTTCCAAAACAATCAAAGATACCCCAAAAAATCTTCAAGAAAGCATGCAACACTCAAAATTGTTAACTTGCCCAAATGAAAAGACCAAACTAACCATCAATGTCCAGTTTCATGAAAATTTTAAATGAACAAGTGATTCACTGATTATAATATTCCCTCAAAGATTAGAGTTTGACATTCTTGACTTGAGAAAAGAAAAAGATTAGCCACAATTGAGGAACAAGTTTTTTTTTTTTTTTTTGTCAGACACTTGAGAAGAAGCCCCTAGAATCAGGAACCTGTCCACACACCCCCCATGACTAAAAATCATGATCTCTCAATATTCAACCCCAAATCCCTAAATCCAATTTCCCCCCACCAATTGGGGGTCTTTTGAATATTATACAGAATGGGGAGAGACAAAGGAGATCAAAACTAATTAAATAAATACAGTCTCTTCTTCTTTTTCTAGCAAATGTTAAAATGAAATTTTTTTTTTAATTAGACATTACACTTTACAACAAGCCTCTTCTTTCCCTTTCTCCTTTTCCCCCACTACATGAAGGAATTAGGGGAGGAAATATTAGAACCCACCAAACCCTAATCTACAAAAGAAGATGAAGGTGATGATGACGATGGTGAAAATGATGGGTCAAAATAATACAAAACATGTAGAGACCCACCAAAATCACATCCCTTAACCACCATATCTTAGAGGCCTAGACTTGGGAATATATATAAGAATTGGTACGCTATTACAACCGCTTCTTTTTTCGACATCCCACTCCGTACAGATTCTAAAATAGTAGTAACATACACAAAACAGCCTGACTTTCTAAAGATAAAAGGGGATTTTTCTTTTCTCCTTTACATAGGATTTCGCTATTTTTTTCCCTTGCAAAATGACCAAAATGCCCTTTTTGGGTCCGGTGATTTACGTCCGGGTGTGGAAGGCGTCGAACGGCAGCGGCCGGTGGGGGATTGGGGTGGCGGATGCCCACGGGTTGATGGGGATGGGCCGCGTCTGGACCGAACCCATTTGGGGGTGTGGCCGGGGCTCGACGGTTGAGGATGAGGAGTTGGGTGGGACCGCGACACGCTCACACGAGGGGCACATGGTGAGTGTCGTGGGTGGGGTCATTTGCATGTAGAACTGTGGGGAAAGTTTCAGTGCTCTCAGCTCCTGAACCTCCTTCTGCAACCGCCTGTTCTCTTCTGTCAGATTCTCACAGCACCTCTTCAAGAACTCACAGTCCACCTCCGTTTGCTTCAACTTAGTCCTGCAAAAAGATAACAAAAAACCTGTAAATAAGCCTACTCCACAAGGGCATAACCGTAATCTGACAATATTTTTGTTTTTGTCCAAAATACTAACCTTGCTCTTCTGTTCTGAAACCAGACTTCCACTTGTCTAGGCCGGAGGCCAAGCTGTTTAGCCAACGCCAACTTTTGCTTCTGCACCCAATTAAAAAGAACCGTACATGTCAGTAAGCTTTCTCAAGAACCAAACAGAAAATTTTCTCAGGAACCAAACATAATTTATGACGGTGCAATATATAAGACGAGTGAAGCACACACTTACTGGGTTGAGAGTGTTGTGCTCCTTGAAGCTCTCTTCGAGAATGGCGGACTGGTCCTTGGAGAGCCTGAGCTTCTTTCTAGAGGTTTCACCGTCTTCTTCATCGCTGATGCCTCGAGTCTCGATGTCGAGATCTTCGCCATTGGCCTCTCTCTCGCTCCGCTTGCCGCTCACGCTCGACACCGTGCTGTTGGGCGACGACACGCCCGCCTCGTCTTCGCAGTCGCCCGTGGAAGGCAACCGGTTCACGTCGATGCCCCGAAGGAACGATCGGGGCCCGACCCGGCACGTTTCGAAGTTGGAGTTTCGATCTGCATGTCGGATCGTAAAGAAATTAGAACAAACCAAAACAAACAAAAAAGTAATTGATGAACGAATTTTTTGAAAAAAAAAATAATTGTGGCTTTGGTTTAAAATTAATGAAAAGGTTGGTGCGGATCTGAAAGATGGACATTGATAAAAGCTGAATTCGTAAAAGATGTCAAAAATGGGAAAAGGGGAGAAAGAGAAGGGCTTAAAGGGTGTTTGGTTCTCTAGAAAGAGGAGAGAAAATGGATGAAAAGTGATGGGGAAAGCCAGATCTGAAATAGTAAGCCACATGCAGATAGATAAAAGTTTACAAACCTGAAGAAATCAAGGCCTCATTCCAAGAGGGTTTTTGAGGAAGAAACCCAGAAGGAGAAGAAGCAGAAGTAGGGACCAAAGAAGGCATGAGATTGAGCTGAAGGGTGCTGGTTGTGCTGCTGCTGTTGTTGTTGTGGTTGTGGGTCTGAGGAAAATTCAAGCTCAGACTCAAACCCAAATCTTGATCTCTCTCAACCATCATGGCTAGTTGGTTAGTTGTTGTTGTTGTTGAAAACCCAAAAGAAAGAAAGAAGGGAACTTTTAGCTCTCCTTTTGTGTGAGTTTCAGTCTGAATGCTCTCACTGCTGTGGTTTCAGATAAAAAAGAGAAACAGAAACAGAGAGCTGAGAGAGAGTTGAAGGTTTGATGAGAGAGAGAGAGAGAGAGAGAGAGAGGTGGATGGGCATGTTTTGGAGAAGAGTGGTGGGGATGTTGGGGGGTTTTTATAGAAAGAGAAGGAAAAAATATGGGTGGGAGGACGAGAGAGTGGTGTGTAAGTTCAATCATGACTAAGGTGTCAGGGAAGCCCCAATTATCTCAATCATGGCTCTTGTTCCCCCAAAATAATGCCCCCCAACTCTCTCTCTCTTCTCTCTCTCTACCAGCTTTGTCCTCTATTTTCTCTCTCTCTCTCTCTCTCTCTTTCTCTCTCTACATTTACTTCTTTTAACCATGGTAAATGGAGGACCAACTGGGCTTGGCTCTGCCCAACTTTATTGAGTTCACTTTGCTGTCATGGTATGGTGAGAGCACTAACTGTGTTGTTGACCCTTGACCATGTCCAAAAACAAAAACAGAAATAGAAACAGAAGAATATCATATCAGTTACTTATTAATTATTTTTTTATTATTTGACATAAGAGTTTGGGGAATTGAATGAATTACTGTAACTTATTTTGTTAAAGTTCTACTAAAAGATATGCCTTTTTTTCTTATCAATAAATCATAATAAATGTTTATGTTTTTTTTTTTACCATAAGAAAACATGCAATCTCATTTACTTTCAACCCTACTTAGAATCATTAATTACTGCTGATTTAAGAATTTTATGAAGTTAGAAATTAAATGATGTGAAAGATACTGTACATAAAAAAATTATATTTGTATATTTATTAGGTGTTTAAAAAAGAGAGTTGTATTTATTGTACAGTCTCTTTCAGTTGGAAATTGTATGTTATAATAAAAATATTAAAAAAAACAAAAGAGAGAATAAATAGACAAAAAATGAGTTGGAAAAATCAGCACTCTTCAAATAAATAATTTTTTAAATGCACATCTACACTTTTGAGGATTATTTATTTATTTTTATTCTTTTTGGGTCTTTTGATTCTGATGTTATTTGAAGAATTGGTGATTTAACTTGTTACATCTTTTTATTTAATTATGCCAATCGATTTTGCCTCACTTATTTGTCTCTTTGCCCCAATTATAAGTCACTTTTAATAGAGGTCTAAAGTATTGAAAATAAAGCAAGTTCGTTATAGAATATCTTGGATAATATGATTAAAAAGATTGTTAGTAACTTACTTTTAATGAACTCTGTGACAATAAATCATCGCGAGAACTTTATTTTTTATTTTTTTGCGAGACAAATTTGGAATTTATTTAATAAAAAAATCTAAAACCTTGGTATAAAAATCAATTTGAATCTATGAATAAAGGAAAATATTTCTCTTCTTACCAAATAAGTAGGAACTCTTACATTCATGCTAATAATAATGTGAAATATGTATAGAAATTTTTTTAAAATTTTATATATGTGTGAAATTGTAATTCGCATGGATGAAAGCACTCGGACTCAAGCTCAAAATTAATTCAAAGTTTCAAGTTTCTTTTTTTGCTAGGATCCAAATTAATGCAAGTGGCTTGCACTCATATCCACCAATTGGCATGCAAAACCGTCAAATCCAGATGCAAATCACACCGAATCTTGAGCATTAATGTCAAGGGCCACATCCCACCGTTTACGAGATAGTCCTTGTAGAGATCAACGGCCGAGATCGATCCCGCCAAACAGGCCCGTACATATTTATCCTGTTCGCTTTATAATGAAGCTGGACAACCATCAAATCAATGGAACGGATGGTCATGATTGGAACAAGACAGATAAGCTTTTCATCTGGCTAGTCATTGCGGGCCCCGCTCTCCGGCAAAACCCCCTTGGGTCCCCCCACCGGCACCCTCTGCGGGTCCCACTGTTATCTTCTTTTTTTCGAAAAATCTTTTTCTTCTTCTACCCCCCATGCGATTCCCACGAGGGGAGTGGGGGACGGGGGTCTCCTGTTTCAGCCAAACGCGTCGCTTTCTCAACCTTTTCTTCTGATTCAAACGGTGCGTTTCGCTCCCTCGGTGGTCTAAGAGCAGGTGTATTGGCGTGTGTAGCTTCTGAGATGGCTTAGAGCCGAGGCTCTTTCGACGGCCGGGATCATGTGGCTGCCTCACCACCACTAATTCACTTGAAATTTTGTGTTAGTGTGTAAATACATTTTTGACTCTTCTAACTCCACATTAAGTTCTTTTTAGCAATGAGATAAACATGTGTGGGGGTTAGTCAAACATGCTTTAAATGTAATTGTGAAAACCAACTCATGAAAACTAATTTGTAACATCAGCCTTAATGTAGCTTTTGCGTCCCTTGTTTTTTACGTTACATTCATGAATTCTGAACCTCTACATTTATAAACAGTGCATTTATTCGTATTTCGCAATATTAGGCCATTCTAATAATCTAACGATTTAAAATTTGACACTTCACTTTTAAAATTTTTACACTCATCAATTTAATTAACTTCAACTTAACAATGTTAAGTTTAAATAAAATTTAAAAAAATTAAAACCTACCAGTCATCCCACCTCTTCGATAACTCTCTCCATCTTCCATGAATGTGTCTTTTTAGCAAGAACACGAAGCCGGCAACCCAATCCTAGATGGGTGGAGATGCCTCATAATTGTTTTGAATGACAATGATTTCCAAGTGCTAGTAGTATTGTCCCAGTGAATTTATTAAAAATGTGATTCATTGCAATCTGCAAGCTTGAAGTACCTTTTAAAAAAAATAGTTTATTTATATATTTTTCAAATAAAACACTCAAATTTGTTTTGTTTGAAGAGTACGTTTTTAACAAACGAGCGTTTGAGGTGGGGGAGGCTGGCTGTGAGGAGGGAAGATGTTGCGTGAGTGGGTGGGGCAAAATTGTTTTTTCTTTTTAATTTTTATAATTTTTATTTAAACTTAACACTGTTAAGTTAAAGTTAATTAAATGGACGAGTGTTAAAATTCTAAAAATAAAGTGTCAAATTTTAAGTTGTTAGATTATTGGAATGGCTTAGATGTTGCGAAATCCTGATAAATGCACCGTATATAAATGTAAAGGGTCGGAATTCTACATTCATAACTCGTTACGAACACATAAAGATACTATACTTGTTGGGCCATCATATCTCATTGAATTATACATTTGACTCTTGCAGAAGAATTGGACCGAATTTTAGATTTCGTCATTAAATTGCAATTGATATCAAATTACATGAGTCAAAATTGTTAGAATTAAAATCACATGGACCAAAATAGAAAATCTAACCAACTATAGAGACCAATTTTTTTTATTTTTTTTTGGGGCCTAATTTATGAGATCAGCCTTCATGTAGCATTGATGCAATTTCATGTATTTTTACGATACATTCATGTACTCAACAGACCACATGAAATACAATATTCGATACATTATCCAAGTCGTTAGTGGGGAACGTAATAAAGCTGAAGCTGGCTGAGCCTTGAAGCCAACCAAAACATGAAGGCTGAAGCTAGGGAAACAAACAAACAAAGGAAGAGAGAGCGAGAGAGAGAGGAAGGGGACAGAGGAGAGTGGAGTTCACGTGGGAAAGGAGAGGGGATAGCAAAAATGAGGGAAGCGTGGAAGAAAGAGGGTTTTGCATCCCCAAACTCACGTGGACCAACATGTCTTGCCTGGCCCATTCGGGACACGTGC
>NC_024132.1:4741344-4764023 GCF_000346735.1 Prunus mume
CCACACACAATCGTGCGTGTCATCTTGTCCCTCCACTTCCCGACACCCTCCTCATCACAATCATTTGAACTCATCACCAATCCTCGCCCGTCTCCTCCCTCCCCCTACTCTCCCTTCCTGCGCGTGAAGAGCACATCCCTGCATCCGACCAGTGAGAGGAGCCACGTGAGAGAGTGGTGGTGCTCGTGGAGCGTGGGCTGTGGTTTGTTTCCATCTCCATCTCCAGGTTCTCTCATCCATCATATCTCTCATGCAACTTGGTCCTCACGAAATGACAAAACAGTCCCGAGATAATGAGCCAATCATTATTTCTATTTTTTCACTAATTAAAAAATCAAAAATAAAAATAAATAAAAAGAAATTGGCACGGTTTTAATCTGATGATGATGAGGAGGAGGACAATATCCATACGTAACTTTGACATCAAATTTACATCTACATCCTTACATAAATGGAGTCATTTTTTAGTACAATGATGATACCATCAAAGTGTTGTCACAATTCACTCGTACTACGATACGGGTAATTGAATTTTTTTTTTTCTTTGCCAAACACTACTATGCCATAACTGCAGTACAAATACAAAAGTTGCAAGAGCTAGAACAAACACCTTTAAATGGCTACATCAAACACGGAGAGATCTAATCACAACATCAAACTTATACGGTACACCCACGCATAGCCAACTTAATGCCACACAGGGCCACATACAGTCAGCCTTAATCATCTCAAATTTGTAATAACCAAGTACATCACTCATAACGCAACTTACAAACCCAAATTCTCCTAAAGAGAAAACCACAACCACGCATCAAACTCAACAAATTTGATGCACTTATGGGACCAAAACAAAAACTGAAAACCAACAACAGCCAACCCTAGCCCATGATTATGGCTTGAAAGAAGCCAGACTCGAAAAGAAGACCCATAAAGCCACCATCATCGGTGTCGTCGATGCCGCCGCTACCACCATCATCACTGCCCAACCAGATACCTACAACAAGAACACACAAAAAATAACCCAACCTAAGATCAGGGAGATCTGGGTACAAATATAAACTCTCCACCCCCTAAACTCCACCTTCTCCACAATCTAGTCAAGCTTTCCCCACAAGGAGAGCAGCAAGCTAGGAGAGGGAGAGATTGAGAAAGGAAAAGAGAGGAGGAGAAGGAGGATGAGGAGGAGTGGCCTCCTCCCCCTCCCCTTATCATGTGTGCTTGAAGAGAAAGGAGAAAGGAGGGTTTGAGAAGAGAGAGACATAGGGTCTAAGGTTTTGGGGTGCAGTTTACAACATTATAATTCGGGTAATTGTATATTAATACTATAATATAACTTCGTGACATATATATATAAATTTGGCTTAATAACGGTTTTACCTCCTCAAACCAAAGCTAAAATCCAAATTTAAAAATATATATATTAAATATTTTTGGTTCTTGGAAGAAATTTTCTCACTTTATCCCCTTAAAAAATTCAAAAATATTTAAAATATGTTTATTTATTTGGATTTTAAAAAATTTTAATAGCAAACAGGGAGATTTTGGAAAAAGCAAAAGGAGAGAAAAATTTTTTAAAAGAAGCAAAAATGGACAAAAATGCCCTTATTTATTTTTAGATTTCCTAAGGAATCCAATACATTTGCATGTCTTTGATTTGAAAGTTTAGCGGTTTTTTTGTCTTTTTGAAAAAGCTTTGGTTTTTTCCAAAAGTGAAATTTTTTTTTATGTCTAAAACCTAAAAAACCTTAGCAAAAAACCCATGCCACTTCAGCACACTTATCGATTTTGTGGACGAAAATGGACGGAAGTGGTAAAGTAAGAAAATTTCATCAATTTTTAGAGATTCTGGAGGTTAAGTGAGAAAATTTCAATTTCAAGAGGTAAAGTAAGACCAAGCATCCTTCTAGGGAGTAAAACAGTAATTAAGCCTATAAATTTAGTCATCCACTCATATTACCACTCTTATTATAATATTTAGATTGATAACTTCATATTTACTTAATGTCAAATTATTTTTGACTTTTTGTGATTTTGAGTGGAGGTATACTAAATGTGTTGAAAAAGTTGTGTATCTTGCCATGAAGTCTCTCTTCCAATTTTTTCAACAACAATATGAGTTTGATGTTATCGATGAATCATTACGTTGGTTGTAATATCTTTTTAGATAGCGATTTTAACCTCTCTATGAATAACTATAATGACTCATGAGACTTTTGCCCTTGTGGCGTATTTATAAATGTAATCCTTTTTGAAAATACCTGCAGGATGACTCAAAATGCCTAGAGGAGGGTGAATAGGCCAATTTAAGATTCTAATCAAATAAATAAAAATAAACTTCGGTAGCAGGATTGATATGGCTTATCAATCCTGTAACGTGCTGGGCATAAAATAAAAGAACACGCAGAGAATTATTTTACGTGGTAAAACCCCACCTCTGGGGAAAATCCACGGGACTCCTCAGTCCAACACAAATCCACTATAGAACGATGATTACAAGAAGTACTCACACACTTATCCTAGACACATTCTAGATAATGTTTACCGACTTCTTCGTAACTCAACTTCTGTCACGGGATGATCTTCGACACTCCTTATGTTGAACGCAATACTGGCCACGATTGCTTCAAGCTCACCGGAGGAAAACTGCCACCTCGGTCTTGGTGCCCTCAACCGTATGAGTCACCGACATGCATATGAATGCAATATGAATGATTAAAGTGTTTGATAAATCACCAAGTAAACATTGAACACTTGATGATTTATCTCAAATATACGCACAGCAGCTTTTCTTAGAATTCTATATGCTCAAAACAAATATCTCAAAAGCTGTCAAAATAAAAGAATGGCACAAGATCTTTTATACAAGACTTGTTCTCTCTCATGGGAGAGAAACCCAATAGGCCACGAATATTAAACTTCCTATTGCACCACAACCTATCATCAATAAGAGATTTGATTCACCTTGGACTCAAAGTAATGACGCCTCTCTTTAAACCAAATTAACTAAGAGGTAAGCAACGTGCAAAGTCACAATAGGAAAAGATAATATTTTAACTTCAATTAAAATAGAGTTGAACTAGGAAAGTAATCTCAAGAGATAAAATCTAATCTTATTAGAAATAAGATTAACATAAAAATACTTGAGTGAAAATAACTCCAACTAGGAATCCTATAATGAATGCGTGATTATGTCATGATTTACCTGAGGTCAAGATTCTCATATGGTCAGGGCATGCCTCGGAAGTGTGGGGTTGAAAGAGTAGTGACAAAGCGTTCAATAACAATTCCTCACAAACTAATTTTCACCCTATACTAAAGTCTAGGAAATGTCAATACGAATTTCGTACTAACACTTTTCCTACATATATAAGTACATAACACATAAAATCTACAAATTTATGCACGAACAAAATAATACAATCAAGTTTCGACCAAACAAAAATAATACATCAAGTTTGACCACATTCTTCATACAAATTATCACTTCATCAATTAGCTGTACAATTTGGACAAGTTGCTAATTATGGCACCACCAACACAAAAAGAAAAAACCTATGAAACTTCATAGAAAGGTTTCCCAGAGACCGAATCTAAACCCTTAGCTTTAAATATTAGTAAATGTATGAACATGACATGGTTTGAAATGTTTCCTCCCAGAGTCACTTTCTTTGCCTTCAATAAATCAAATACCATGTGATTGCAAATGATTTTCAAAGTTAAAATATTGTGTCAGATTGCCAGTTTTGTTATGGTAGACTGACATGCCGGCACTTAGGCCTACCTGGTAGGTGGCTTGGCATTCAACTCATCACTCTCATTCTCATATAGTACTATTAATAAAGGTTGGAATGAATTAAGTTATATTATTAATTGCACATTTGATCATAGAAGTTAACTTGTATAAATTTGATACATTTGAAAAGAAACATGAGAAATGCTAGGAAGAGTCGCCCACGTGTACAGGTGGCTGTCATTCATTTACAAATAGGTTGGACTACACTATAAATGGACAATTAATAATAACCCATACGCATATGAACGACTGTACTTACAAAAATAAATCACGAAACATATATATTATCAAGAAACTATTGTTTGTCAAACCATCGCATAAAATGTCAAACCAAAATAAATGGTACTTAATACCCATCTTTGAATTTGGTACATCCTTCAACATTTGAGTCTTTTCTCAAATATATCTCTATTTCATCAAATAATTTGATACAATTTTATATGTAAATTCGAACAAATTTTTAATATGAAAAAGATGAATTCCACTAAACTAAGAGCAGATTCCAATAAAATACAAATTGTGTTTGTAATCCACACACTTAACCAAGGTTGTCATAATGCTCTTTTCTCTTCTTCTTTTTTTTTATTTTTTATTTTGGGGGTAAAGCTTCAAATTATATTTGGACAAAAGCGATGGACAAGCACTTTCTAAGGAGAAGGCTAATCAATCCCTTCAATGTCTATACAATCGCGTGATAATTTTTGTATGGCCTATACATGCGAAAAATTTCACTAACTTAGTCCAATGATGATGATGACCGGATGTCCACATCATTATTCAGGACATTGCAATACTCATTACTCAAATTAATTTCCAACGACTTCCTTCGCACTCTAATGGCTCTTTCTATTAATTTTCTTTATTTTCCTCAATATTTCTCATCAATTGAACAAAAAATTTAAGGCGACTAATAATTGGTGATGAGATAAGAGGAAGTAGATTTCGATGATAAAAAGAGAAATGACTAGAGAAATTATTCAGTATGACCGTTATACTGTTCAAAACACTTTTTTTAAAAGAAAAAAAAATCAAGTAGTTATTTGTTTCTTTTTATTAGAAGCATGATGTTTTCCACAAACATATCTAACAATAGTATGAAAAGTTTAAGTGAAAGGTAATAAAACTAAGAACATTACAATAGGTTTTAAATACTTTACATTTATATGTTTTTATTTTATAAAAGAGCGATAGTATTTTATTGATAGATAAATAAAAATAAGCATAAAACAACTAAGGGGCCGAATATAAAACAACTTTTCTAGTAATCAAACGCAGCAACAAGTTGAATTAATATTGAGAGAATATGCACAACCAAAAAAATGATTAAAATCCTTGAATCAGCAACCAGAAGCACATGTACTCAAACATGCAATACAGATTTACAGCACAATTGCAAAAACGACAAATCTGTAACAAAAGCCAAAAGGAAATAAAATATCCTAAATTAAAAATAAATAAATAAAACAAGATCAAACTCCTTAAGACTTTATGGGAATTAGACTAAAACAAACTAAGAAATAAGACCACCGCTCCACAAGAAATGTAAGGAAATGGAATAGGAAGGGCGGCCGCCACCCACTTTGGGCATTGACGGCTAGGGATTTTTTTTAAAAAAAATTTATTTAATAAATGGTATTCTCAAAAAGCAGCAATCACATCCAAAATAATTTTTTTTTTAAAAAAAACTACATAAGATAAAAAATAGTAAAAGAATTGACTCCATGCAATTGGGGACAAAGGAAATGATGATATATTTTTGTACGATCACGACATTATTGACTCAGTTGGTATATTCGTCAAAGATAATCATTTACTCATACAAAGCACAAATCAAATATATGAATGGACTACAACATTTAATTAATCAAAAAACTATATCGTAAACTTTACGTTAATGTTCCTTTATAAGTTGAGGGATTGTGATATATATTCTCTTGTAAAAATATAAAGAAGAAAATTTCAATCGCTTCAGAGAATGTAAAACGTTTTAGAGAGCATCTATAATCATGTTCTTTGTTTTTTAGTTACAATTTAGCTAAAAATTCACAAAAGCTGTCTCTATAAAATTTGAACTTCATCAATCATACTTCCTAATTTAGGGAGTCATAAATAATATAATTATTTTTTAAATTCAATATAAATGGTACATCTCTACATATATATAATACAAATTTATAAATAAATCCAATCTTAGACATGTATTTATAAAAAAACCCAAGCACTATTTAAACATAGAAACACACCCAAAATCAACCCCAAAATCAATAATTGTATATTTTTTGGGTGTATTTATAAATGAGTTTTGAGTGTTGTTTTTTTTTTATTTAATTTTAGCCCCCATTTTGGGTGTTTTAGTGAAACTCCCTATATATAATTAGCATTAATCAAAAGGTTAAAATATTCATAAAATAAAGCAGCATTAAATTATAGAGAGTCACTAGGAGTCCTTTCTCTCTCCTCAAAATTAGAAGCTCCTAGAGGTCTCTCTATTTTATGAGGTGGATTGGGAGCATGGTTAGAGTTGTATTTTTCCAATTCCTCCGTAAAATTTATTTAAGGAGATAATTTAAGGAGTTCATTACTAATGCTCTAATAGCTCTTTTTTATTTTATTTATTTATTTCTTAAATTTTTATAGAAGATTATTTAATTCATAAACCATAAAAGGCATATAAAGACCGACACGATTACAGGGGCCTCATTAAAACCTTATTAGGAAATTCAAAGCAAGGAAAGAGTACCACACATACAACAGACTAACAAAAGAGTCCAGACAAAACCAGAATCACAGTATGACTGCGACAAAAACCTGAAAAAAAGAAAAAGACAAACTTAAACATCAACACAATAGACTTACAGGAGAGAACCACAACGCATCTCAACTGTCAAAAAAAGCCTTCTATGACAACTCATAGTCCTTTGAATAGCACAAGAACTACACAACACACCAAGGGTTTGAGACATAAGAGAGCACACAAAGGAAGAACGCGTAGACAATAGCAAAGAGGAACCCCAAAGAAGCACACCAACTTAACTCATAGATTGACAAAGAAAACCTCATATGGCTAAGCATAGTTCTTCAGACGACGCAGAGATGAGAAAATATGCAAAGGGTCAACACAACATAAGGAGAAACAAAATGATAAACAAAATAAGACACCGAATGATGAAGCCCCTTAAAGGGCACATCGTTACACCACCACATCCCAGCAACTACCACCAGCGTTGCTTCTACCGTCGTCGTCAAAACAGAGATAAAATATCAGTAACTAGGTATCATAACCCTCCTGAAAAGAGACCAAATCCAGTGCCACTATTGCCGCCGCCTCTGCGACAAAGACAACACCAGCCACTTAGAACATTGCACAAACAAACCTAGATCTAGACTCGGCAATATTGTACACGACCCGTTAACACGACAAGAATTGGCAAAAAAAATTTAGTATTCGAGTCCGGGTTATCGTGTCGTGTTGATATCGTGTTAACTCGTTAGACACCCGTTAAGCTAACGGGTCTTTTCGGTGTTCATTCACGAATACACAACTCACTGGCTTAGGAGTAATGGGAACTCCGAAGTTAAGCGAGTTTGGGCTAGAGCAATCCCAGGATGGGTGACTCAGTGGGAAGTTGCTCGTGAGTTCCTAGAAACAAAACCGTGAGGACAGAGAGAGGGGTCAAAAGCGGACAATATAGTGCTACGGCGGAGCCAATCCCGGGATGTGACATTCTTTTTCTTCTTCTTGCGATCTCACATATCTCTCGCTCTCTATCCCAAAACTTGTCAAGAATAAAATACCCATCCATCACCCACAACACTAACCATGTCGGCAAATCCAGTTGGAGCAACCCCTCATCACCAAACCCAGTCAAATCACCACCCTATCACCAACCCAGATCTGAAAAACCCTATAATACTTTTCTTCTTTTTATCTCTTTAATTGAAAATTTTAAAATAACTTTGTAGCTTGGGATTCGAATATGGAACTTTGAAGTTAGGATGAATGTTAGTCGTGCTTATGACAAGTTTTGGGGAAAGAGAGAAGGTGTGGTTGGAGATAGCTAGAGGGTGGTCGGGATTAATAGTGTGGGTTGGGCTTTTTTTTAAAAATAAAATAAAATAAAATTGAGTAGCCTTATCTTCTTCTTCTTGATTGATTGAGTAGTTAGGCTTGATTGATTGAGTAATTAGGATTGGGGGAGGAGGAGAGAAAGGGGAGAAGGGGCTGCATAGTGGTTGGTTCTATGCTTGGTTTCATTTTATTTATTTCAGTTTTAATTTTTTTTTAATTTTTTTTATTCTTAACGGGTGAAATGAGTTATGTCGTGTGATTTGAGAATTGTAATGGGTCGTGTTCGTGTTTGATATTTTCCACCTATTTTCTTAACGGGTTGACAACAGGTCATGACGTGTCAACTCGTTAAGAAAAGCGGGTTGACACGAACACGACACGAACACTACAAACACGACACAAATGTGAGGTCTACCTAGATCCAAACAGATCTAGGCTAAAAACCCAAGATCCAAGTAGATCTGGGGATGGGAAGGGGTGGAGAAGAGGAATGGGAGATATGGGCCAACAAGAGCACCTAGGAAAGTGGAGAAGGAAAGAGGATGAGAATGAGGGGAAAAGATGGGAGAAGAAGAAGGGGAGAGGAAGATAGAAGAAGGGCGGAGGGGCAGTGGCCACGTCCCCCTTAACTAAGGAAGGGTTGGTTGTCGGCAACGAGAAAAAGGACCAAGTTTGCTTTAATAGCTCTCTATATTAGAATCATTACTAAACATTCGTTTACGTTTATTCGATTCAAGAAAGTCATCTTTCACTACCACTTCCTAAACGTTATGTTCAAAATATGATATTAAGAAAGTTAACATAAAATTCAAAAGCAATGATAATTTTAGTTGCTCACGCATGCGTGTGAATTTCTGTCAATTAATGCCTATAGAACTAGTGCGTCAACGTTTAAAATCGACTCACACTCGTATGAGAATTTCCAACAATTAATATTTGTGAGATTAGAACCCGCACACATGACCGACTAAATTATAATTCAGAATTTCAAATCCACAAAAATCATGATGATAATGGTCATGATGGTAATTATGCTAAAGATGATCATCATCAACAACAGAAGAAGAAGAAGAAGAATGTGACATGGGGTTTAGTTTAGTCATAGAGTGGAAGTTGTGAAGTGATGGGTAGTACTAGTAAATAGGTGAGGATAATATAATAATAATTATAGACCGACAAGATGTCGGGTGATGATTAAGGTGTCCCCACGGGTGCGTGCTAGCTGTCCCACGTGTCCCCTATACCCCACACCCTCATCAATGCATGCCCTAGTCCATCATCACCTCCTCATGCCCACTCTTTTCATATTGATTTTTCTTTTTTCTTTTTGATTTTTTTAAAATTTTTTATGTTAATAAATAATGATTTTGATTTTTTGTTTTTGTAATTGACTAATTTGGCCTTTGGCACTAGCCGACAACCCGCATGATGGGCTTTGGGGGTCTTTTTCCTTGCTTGCCCTCTTCCCTCCCGCACTTGTTCCATCAAATAATCAATTTTTGTTATTTTCAACCCTATGTTGCCCTGTCCCCTCCTATTCATTTTTCCCATTTTTGTTTCATCTATTTGAGTTTCTTTTTTCTTTTTAATTCAATTTTTATTCCTATAATTTTATTTCTTAATAACATGCCGTCTGTATAACCTTGATACTCCCTATTTTGAAGGGAGTCCATATTAAATATTAATTTATATTAATATGTTGTTGTAGCATAGTAATGATATTAATTTAATAATATTAATATTCATTTTTCATTTGTCTTCCAATACAAAATAAGGAAATTGAGCATTATAATAAATATTATTTTATTCATGTAAGTTTATTATATTGGTATCGATTGCTTCGGCTTCTCCTATATTAATAAGATAATATTAATGTTGATTTTCTAATTCCTATGTTTCATCTTCTTCTTATTTCCAATATTTTCATATCCATTAGATTCGGGTAAGTTATAAAGGAAGAAACTATGGCTTTAAAGTTAGGTATTCTTTGGGCAAAAAGAAGGAGATTCTCAAATCCTAATCAATATCTTGACAAAAGAATAATTCAACGCCTCATTGTCGGCTTATTTTGCTCGTTGAAGACATCAAACAACTTTTCCAAGAGATTTAAGTTTTTAGTGTTTGACATATATTTCGTGAAGTAAATATGGTGGTCGACTCTATTTATTTTATATGATGTTACGAATTTTGGGTTCCAACAAAAGAAAATATCTTTTTTGGGAAACTAATTTTCAATATTAGCATCATTAAACTTTGCTCAATTATTATTTGGGAAAAGAGAGTCCAAGGCTTGGAAATGATGCAAGAATCAAGAGATTGGATTTTGTTATCCAACAATCCCTATGGTGGCCCCCCCCTCCTCCTTCCTTCTCTCCATCCACCTTGCCCGTACAAGGTTCTTTCCCATGTGAATGGCACGTGAAGTGAGACCCTCCCCACTTGGGCTGGGTGCTTTGGTTTTATCCGCTTGATATTTGTAAAATGACCTTATTGCCCTCCAGATGTTTATTCATCTGGACCATCTGTAGCTTCAATGATTTGAGGTATCCATGAGACAGTGGATGGAGTTTCCATGGCTTTGTTTGGTCCCGTTGCTACAAAACTCCCCCCACTGATTAGACTTCTCAGTTGGCTTAGTCATGTTGCTGCTGATCACAAGAATTTCATGCCCTTTTGATCCCCACCCCACCCACCAACCACTTTGTGTCAGTTTCAAGACCCATGACTACCAACTATCAAGTTAAGTTTCACGCTATTTATCAACAAAGAAAAAACTTTCAACTCAATAGTTATTTTCACGATCCGAGTGGTATTTCTATTGTCAATGTTCAAAGTGGTAATAAATTCGAATTGCTCGTCTTTTTATCATATTTGCATATTCTTAGACAGATATTCATAATGTCATTTTGTAAATTTGAATTATATATTGACGAGTGATAGCTACTTTCCTTATTACATTTCTCATTCAGTTTATTCTGTGTACATCTAACTCACACGTAAATCTATGTATTGAATGCAAAGTACTATAATAATTTGCTTGTAAAGAGAACGGAGAGATTTTGAACACATTATACATAAATTGAAATGGGAGTAGTGGAATACACACGACATAAACTGAATGAGAAATGAAAGAAAGGAAAGGCAATAAAGGAAGATAGCTAGCATTCATTTTGACAAAATCAATCTTATCAACTGTCTAAGTTCTAGTAGTATGTGTCTATCCATTTTATTGGAAATGTCTCAAATTTGAGTTACCGGTCCTCAAGATCAAAAGAAACCAAATTCTTTGTTATGAGTACTGTTGCGTACAACCAATAACCAAATGCATATGAATGACTGTAGCTAACACAATGTATGGAAATCACTACACTGTATTGTCTTTATATTATGTGAGTCGAACTTATGACATTTTCCAACTAAATAGAGAAAATTACCACTAAATGAAATGCTAGGTGATCCTTATATTTTACTTCAATCATGTATTTTTTTCCTCAAACTACTCACCATCTTCCCTTAAGCATGTAGAAAGAAGTACAAATTGCCGGGTCTTCCTATGTGGATTCCTAGCTATCGTTTTTCCACCAAACTGACAAGCAATCATGCTCCTCCTACCAATGAGTTATTCAAGTCCACAAACTTTAGATACAGAATCCAAAATTGATTTCTCGGATCAACTTAATATTTGATAAAACGCATGCATAGGAAACCCAGATTTGGTGATCATGAATTATTAGGAGTATGAAAAACTTGTCAACTTTGATTAAAGAAAGCTATGAATCATTCAAGATATAAATGGTACAAAAATAAAAAAAATAAAAAATTGGTCATTGGGGTTGGACTCGAATTTAAATTTTGTCATCACACTTCGCATCAATTTTCTTAATTAACGGAACTAATTAATTGGATTTAATATCCTGATGATGGGAAGTATGATGATGAAATTGAGAAAATTGACATTTCGGTGACCAAATTTAAATTCGAGCCTAATTCCAATGACCAAAAATATTTTTTACCTCGAATATAAATTAAGGATATGAGATTGAAATAACTTTATGACCAGAGTTTATTGTTTTTATTATTGGAGAAATACTGCAAAATACACCCATCTTTCACAAATATGTCCTTTGGCTATAATTATTTTGCATGCATGTTTTTAAAAATTCCTAGTTCCTACCCCACTTGGCCCTCTCTATTATTACCGCTCATGTGGATCCTACGTGGAGCACCGTTTTCTATGGAGCCGACGGACAGCAGAGCACACGTGTAGCCTGCCGACCCACACGTGCACTCCCGGTCAAACTTACCCTGTCTTTGCTGGATCCAGTCAACGGTCAAACCCACCAAATCATTTGCCCCTCAAATTTTTTTTAGTATCCCATCTCTGCCCCTCTCGCCTTCCTCTCACGTTCTCCACCGCCCCAGCCGGTTTCCCACACGCACGGACGCTCCCCGACCGTCCGATGAACAGAAACCACTCCTGGCCGTTGATCGCATGATCTCTCCGCACGTGCACGTGCGACCATTACCAATAAAGAGGGGCACTAACTTTGCTAGCCACAGCTTTGCTTCGCTTCGATGCTCGCTCAAAGCATTTCGGGTGGGCCCCACGTGTCTCTCTGACCGGCTGAGCTGGCCGCCATGTGATTAAGCAGTTGAACGAATCGTTGCTTAATACGGTTTTTCCCGTTAATCGATGTTCCTGTTTTGGCTTTGCACGTGCGTCGCACGTACGCAATTTCAAATTATTTTTATAATTGGGCTTTAGTACAAATGTCATTGACGCATATACCCATGCGTGATTAAACCGAGAGGGTGGTCCACGTCACCACGTGAAAAAAAAATGAAGGGTACTTTTGGAATATAAAAAAGTTTGTATGATTTTAAGGATTGTGTTTGGAAAAAGCATGTTTTGTTGGTGGGTTTTATTATTAATAGGGGAATGACAGAGGATATTAGGCTATCATAGTTTAATCATTTGAAATATTTTAATTAATTAATTAATTAATTAATTAATAATTAATTAATAATATTTATTTTTAGTTACAAGATTGAAAGCTAATCTTTCAAAACATAATTACCACTCAAACTCAATCAAATGATAAAAGGTTTGATTTGAGGATTTATAAAATAATATTTTCAGATTGAAAACCTAGTGGAAGTCCCACATCGAAGCATATATTTAATATATTTATATTTATATTTAATTATATGATTTGATTTAGTGAAAACTGCTAATAATGATTAGGGAACAACCTATTTTTGCTTGGCTGTAAGCATGAGAGCGACCAAGTTGAATAAAAAAAATGGCATTTGCCCTTTTTATTTATTTATATTTGTAAATACCGGGATCCTAGTCAGCATGTTTCCTATGAGCTTCAATCTGACCATAAACGTGGTCTACTTGCATTATTAAAAGGAATTAAACAATCTTAAGCTGGCATGAGCTTTTTTTTTTTCTGATAAAAAGTACCATAATTTAACCTTGATCATGAAGGCTCCTATTCGTTGCATGAGGTTGGCCAATATATTATGGCAAATTAATCATCCTAAGTGTTTTTTTTTCCTTTTTCTTTTTGTTGGGGTAGAATCTTTTAAGTTGTTATTAGGTCCAGTTGAGCTTGTTGTAGGCCCTTTAATTGGGCTTAGCAAAGTGTTTAACAGCGCTTTTGGAAAGCGTTAAAAGCACTTTCGAAGAACTAAAAATAAATAAAGTGTGAGTTTAAAGCAACTGTTTTTTAAGAAAAGGTTTTGGGTTTGAATTCTAGTATCTGTGTAGTGTGTGTGAGTGTATTATGTTATCGCCCATCTTAATAAGAAAAGTCCTGAAAAACAAAATTAGAAAGTGAAGAATTGATTCGATCCATGAATCTAAATTGAAAGGACTACTTGTATTTAACCACAAAAGAATATTAAGAGGAAAAAAAAACATTTGTTTCAAAAAACATTTGTTCTTTTTTATTGTCACAAACACTTCAAGGGAAGGAATATGGTTGTTGATGGGTTTTGGGAAATACAGCCATGAATTCAGTTTGGGTTATCATACCCTACCTTATGCCTACGCTTTCCCAATAGAACTTAGCCTGAGTAGCTAGGCCTAGGCTTAGTTGGCCCAGACACATATGTGATTAGTTGGATGTTTAGGGCCTTTAGGCCCATGTAAAAAAAGGAGGCAAAGAGAAAGTGGGGTTATTGTCGGAGGTTGTTAAAACTCCAAAACAGTCATCATACACTTATTCGTTATTTTATTATTATTATTATTATTATTATTATTATTATTATTATTATTATTATTATTATTATTATTATTATTATTATTATTATTATTATTATTATTATTATTATTATTATTATTATTATTATTCTGTGTTTGCTCTTTAGAAACTTATAAAACCTAGGATGAAAATTACTGTATTCGGATGCGACAATGGTGATTATTATTATTACTTTTTGGTATACAACATTTGCAAGTGTTCATGTGAAATGTAGTGACACTTATGGTGTTGGCCTTCTTCAACACAAATACGTACAGCTCTCCCCTGGCCCAAAATAAAGTTCATGTGTTTGGCTTCATCCACACATTTACCTATGGAATTTAGTCCTTCAAATTCAAGGCCCAGATGGAAGTGGAGCAGCTTGCCTTGGTTGACCAGATGTTTGGTTGAATGGAATGGAATCATCCCTATCACCTCGTTCGGTGGCTTGGCCGTAAACTAGATTGAAATAAAGTTGGATTGTTGTTCAATTTAATTAGTTTAGTCGGAATATTTCATGAGTTCATCGAAGTATAGTTCAATTTAATAGAAATAATTTAGTTTAGATCAAGGAACCAAACGAATTCAGCCAAACCAAATAATAGAATTATTCCTATTCCTTCCTCCATTCTGATTACCATTTAACTCCATCCCAAATATCAAACATCACCTAAGTTCAATATCGCCTAACCCAAGCCCCAATTAGAGCTACACGGTTAGGCCCTAAGTATTATTATTACGCTATAATGAGGGGTTATAGGTGAGGGGGGGTTGTGGAGTGGAGGGGTTTAGGGTGAAAATTTAAGTTTTAAGATATTATTCAATCACTCATTACGGTCAAAAGAGAAAAATGTCAAGGGCCTTGCCCAATTTGCCATTTTGGTAGGCAAGGGAAATCAATTGCTTGTAGGCTCTGTTTGATTTATGGGAAAGCCGACTTGAGGATGAGAAATCAATTGCTTTCCTATGTTTGGTTAGTCCAGGCACATAAGAAATGGTTGCCTGACATATGAGAAAGTCGGAGGAAAAGTGAAGCCTTCCTCCTCCGCTTAGGTTTTGTTTTCCCTCTTCATGGGAAACTAATGTCATCATTAAATGCACTTTTTTTAATGACCAATTTGTCCTTAGTAATAATTTTTAATTACAATTTTATCCAACTGTTGGTATTTTTTTAAATTCATATTTCTTTAAATCATCTCAACAACATTCTATTTCTTATAACTCTTGTTTACACAGAAAAGGCAAAACTTCAATCGTACATAAGTTTTTGCATTCTCATCCTCAGAGCAACTTCAAATACAGTGGGTATTATATTTCTATTCATCACCCAGTATATATAGACAACTTTGGAATGTTAATGATGCTGTACTTTTTTTCTTTATGGATCTTATAATTCAAGGTTTATACCTTAAAGTGATTTTTCAAGTGATTGATCTTAAGTAATTACAAGATTATGTGTAAGATGTGAATTGTGTGATGTGCTTACAAGCTGTGTGATGATCATGTATTTGTCATATTGATTTGCCAAAGTTCATTATAGTTTTTTTCTTTTTCTTTTTGGGTTTGTTCAGTTACTGCACCCTTACCACCTTCTTTCATGTAACTCTACTTCCAGTACACTTTTTGCTTGATAGAACAGACGTGAACTAATCCAACACCAAGGCTAGAAACTGAAGTTTTGCATATTTTGACTATCAATAGGACGTTGGTGTAATATTTAATAATTCAATTGGAGAGGTTAATAAAATGAATAAATTTTTCATATTTTTAACAGGGGTACAATTGGGAAACTAAACAAAATTCGTTATTCCTACTCAAAACAAATATAATAAAGGAAATAAAGTGATATTTTTCGGTTACTTTCTCAGCATTACCAAACATGGGAAATGAATTATCATTTATCATCCTTTGAAAAATGACATGAGAAATAATTTCCCATCAAACTCGTTCTGTGAACCAAACGGGGCCGTAATGTTTGAATTGGCTAAGCATTTGGCTCTCCTCCTCTATCCAGACCAGACCAGACTAGAGTGACATTGATGTACTGACTTGCTTCTTATACTAATGAACTTATTTGACTTTCAAGACCCCAAAAAAGAATAAAAAGTCTTTCCTTAATAGCCATCAGCAAGCATCTCTTAAAACTTGTTTTTTGAGAAAATTGGTGCCGGGGGCCCATCCTTGACACAAATTTTATATCCACCCAGATGTTTTATCTCTAAATTTTAATGCTCTCTGACTCCAAAATAGGACATATCGTTCTTAAGTTCTTTGCTTTCTTTTAGTCTTGGTTTTAAATCAAAGTGGTAATCATTGAGTTTTGCGCATTTGGTGCACATGACATATTGCTAAAGATTAAACAGTAGTCACATGACCTAAGTGCTAATGTGGTTAAAAAAAAGTGATTTTGCACCCAAAAGAAGAAGTGGTTACATGGGTTAGGATTAGATAGATGCATGGCTCGATTCCTTCTAACGTAATTCAAAAAATCCAAAGATGCAACAAACGCATCAGTTGATACCATAACATTCATAACACTCAACACATCCGGTCTTTAAGAAAGATATGAACTACGAACAGAGAATTTCTGTATACGAATAATCTTGCTTTATCAATAGTGATCTAAATAGATCCATATGATATGATACATATTGTGAGAATGAGAATCTTTGTGTTCTTATTCTTTCCTTCTTTATAACCACACCGCACCTAGTTGTGGGCATCAATCCGGCCAAACCGATGAAACCGACAGACTCACACCCCCCCTCTTCCTCGTGCTCATGAATCCCTTTTGTCCCTTTCAACACACTTCAGGCACAGCCATTGATAAGTTACCTTTTTCATCTATTGGACCTAAATAGGTTGCCATGAGCGAGTCTATTCTCTTCCCGTTTAAACTCGGACGAAACAGAGTATGAATGGCCCCACTGACCCAGCAAATAAGGCATCTAAAATAAATGGCTTGACAAAATAGCAACCAGGAATTTAATGTTGTTTATGGACTTCACCATCACTAGGAACAGAAGAAACTGAAGCCATCTGCTGCCACGTGTCCAAAACTCAAAATACTAAAAGGATTTTTTTTGGGGGGGGGGGGGGGGGGTGTTTAAATGTCCTGAATGAGCTTTATATTCCAAGTAAGTCTGCTTCTAATCACAAGTTTACTCATGAATATACAAAAATAATAAAAAGTCAGAACTCAGCACCAATTGGCCCTGCAATCTTCAAATGGCCTCAAGATTGGATCAAAACCAGACAGGATTATTAAGGAGACAAAAAAAATGCAAACTCTAAAGACACTACATGCAAAGTGCAGCATCAGTTTAGTTTCTGATATCAACAAAAACTGACTTCAGTGAACCATTGCTATTTAATTTCGATCCCCAAATTAGAAAAAGAAGAAAACAGGTTATCCAAGATTGTGGGAGTTTCAAGAACTTTTGTCGTCCTTGTAGAACAAATCATGTTGTTCCAGTACGGAGTTCTAGCCAGCAACTCAAACATTAGGCAGCACAATGCTTAAGATTGCATAATATTGCTACCTGTTTACCTTTTCCATTTCCCTTGATCATATTACCTTCTAAATGAAGGCAAGCTTAGCTGCCACAGAAATATAAACATTTCTTCAGCTATTGAAACAATCCACAAACACCCAGGAGGCTTCGGCCCTAAAGAAAAACAGCAAAGGAAAACATTTGATTCTGAAGGTTTGATGAATTGTTATGATCTGAAACCTCTCACACTCAGACAAGTTTTTGTACCAATTTCTTGATACTTCAAGAAGCAGCTAGGCTGACTTCGATCCTGATTATAAAGCAGAAAATACATGTCAAATGCTGTATATATACTAATATAAGAAATATTAATACCAAGCCCTCACTAATCAGATCATTATGATCAGTAGAATGGTATATAAAATGTCCGGGAGCAACACACCTGCTTAATCAATGATGGAAAATGAAAGATTATGATTACGAGTGCCTTTACCATACTCTTTGTGACAAAAGGACCTTTAACAATGATTTGAAAACAGCACGACTAAACATACAAAGAACGTAAAAGAACTTGGACTTTAACCACCAGCCAGACTTTGATTATAAAGAAATAGAATCTAAAATGTCCTTAGAACTAGATAGAACAAGGCATAAACGAAAGGCTACAGAAAACTTCTGTTTCATAACAGTATCCAGTTGAGGATAGAATTATTTTGTTGAAAACAATAGAGCCAAAAGCCTATTTAAACACCAATTTCATGTGCCACCGATCAGGTTCCCTTCACATAAAACCAAATACAAAGGGAATTTGGAGGACAAAAGATGGGGAAAGAAAATAGAACAAAGGGTATCGAAAGACTTTCAGCCCTTTGCCGGTCTCCTTTAACTTGTTGGCTTTGTGATACAATTAAAGGTCCGCAGGTCTTAGGTTGGATGACTGGCACCCATTGGATCAGCTTATTGTCATTACCAGGCACAAAAAAAAAAAAAAAAAAAAAAAAAAAAAAAAAAAAAAAAAAAAAAAAGAAAGAAAGCCTTTCAACCCTTTGACTATTCTGACCTAGTAACAGCTAGCCAGCCAGCAAGACAGAAAAGGGTATGGCCAAGAATTTGCTCATGGTGTCAATTTTAATAGGAGACTAAACAGAGTGACAGAAATTTTGAACATCAGAAATTACCATCAGACTAACTGATATCTTCAGAAAAAGAATAGATCAGAGAGACTGATATCTATAGGAAGCAACCACACCTGATGAGCATTAACTAATTAATCTGACGTGGAGATACTAAAAGAGACCCTAATCATGAAGCACAACAATTTAAATTCATGCCATTGAAAAGGAACCACAAGAATCTAACTTCCTAATACAAGTGCAAAACCTATATGCATGCATAATAGGTACATCTATAAATTCCCACATGCCTAAATATTAGAGATCAAATCATTAGATGACTAAACAGTAAACGCAAACCTATATGTATAACCTATTTGCTAATCTGTAAGCAAAACTAGAAATAACTACAAGCATCAGCGTGAAACATGAAAAGAAAGTTAAAAGATGAAACATGCAGATGCAAGGTAACACTTCACATTCAACCTCATAAGGTTTGTCGGCTCAACGGAACTGAGGAGGTCTTCCAGAACAAGGAAGTATGCAGTCAATAAACCCTGTACCAAAATAGGGTTTGCAAACTATGTGAAACTCTGCCCCCCCGGGGCAAAAAAGATGTAGGGAAGTCTGTCAAACGTTGTAAATAATCAGAATCATTTATAGAAAATGAAAGAAAACAAAATGAATCTCCCACAAGCCTAACAGGCTAATACCATTAACAAGGTCTGAAATTGACTCTATATCATGTACATACATATATATATATATATATATATATATAACCTCCATCTTTACATATTGGAACTACATCAATGTAAAGCAACTAGATCGACCCTGCATCCTGCCCCCAATGAGCAATACAAAATGACCGAGAAAAAAAAAACTACAACTAAAAAAAGGGAAATTAGATAAATTTTCTCCTTTTTTCCTCTTATATTTTTTTGTTTTGCCTTCTATAGGGTAATTCCAATTCTTCTTTTGTAAAAATTCAGGGCATAATACCTCCGAATTGAGAGTTCCAAGCCGCAGGGGCAGCTGCCTTTTCCATTTACGAATTTTCATCAAAGTCACAATCTTCTGAGCACAAAAAAAATACAAATCTACCTCTGCAACAAAGACCCAATTACAATTAGCAAGAGAAATCTACAAAAAAGTAACCAAAGAAAAAACTTAGAATTTGTAGAAACAGAGAGAAAGAGAGACCTTAGAAGGAGAATCAGCAACCTTGTAAGCATCCACCGTAACACCCACCAACCACAACCCAGGAAAAGTAGTCTGCAAATTCATTCAAGTCACATATAAATTATAAAAAATAATAATTAAAAAAAACTTGCTAAACTCAACAACAAAACAAGCACAGCAGAAGCAGCAAACGAATAAACGAAGAAACAAAGAAAGGGAAGGAGCAAGGTGGACGTACATCGAGCTGTTTCTGAACATTCTTCGGCCGCTTCTTGGGCCTTCTGGCGGGCCTCGACCCAGTCATCACAAATATGTCCTCTTCAATCTCCTCCTTCGACAAAGCGATCCAGAACTTCCTCTTCTCCTTCTTCTCCACATTCTGCCCCTCCGCCGCCAAACCCCTCAACCTCATCGACTTCGGCTGCTGCAGCTCGCTCTGGTTCTGGTTCGGACTCTCCAGTTCGTGCGGTTCACTGTTGGCACCTCCCTTGGAAAACGACGTCGTCGCCGGAGCTCTCCTGGGCCTCAGATTCCAGGGCTTCTGAACTACCTCGGCTTTGTCAGCTTCCTCGCCCTCCTCCTGATCGCTCTCTCTCTCCTCGCTCCTGCGACGCTTGTCGCCAGCGCACGGGATCAAGGAGTAGCGGTGGCGGGAGACGCGGGAGGGTCCGAGCCCGCTGTTGTTGTAGTGGGTGCGTTCGGATTCGGAGTCGGGCTCGGAGGCGGGTTCGGCGGAGACGGGTCGGCGGTAGCGGTGGTTGTTGTTGGTGGTCGAGTTGTTCTTCGCCCCCCATTTCAAGAATGCGAGAGGGAAGTTGTGCAGCGGTGGCTTCACTGGTGCCGTCGCCATTACTGATCAACTCACAGAGCTCAAAGCCTTCAAAGTTCAAACCCAAAGCCTATGCATACACATCAAACCATATATGTATACATATATATAATATATATGTATATCAATTTTGTATGCTTGTGCTTCAAGCTTTTAGAGAGAGAAAGTGAACAAGAAGCGAGAGAGAGGGGTTGTGTGATGTGAGGGGAGGAAGTGGCTGGGAGACGGAGGCCTTTTTTGGGTTTTATATGTATACAGTAGGAAAACAGGAGAAGCAGGGACTTTGTTTTTTCCTACCTCCACGTCTACGGCGTTACGGTTGTGAATTTACTGTTTTAACCTTGGCCTTTTTTTCTTTGTTTCCGTTTGTGGGACCATTTAAAATCTGCTGTTCTGTATTGTACTATTTTGACCTCTTTGGGTACAATACCGGATGAGCATGATGGGTCTCTATAGTGGGCTCCACTGAGTGCTGTAATCGGAAGGTGGACGCGCGTAATTGAAGAAGAAGATGATGTACAGTATTTCTTGGTGTCGCTGGGTTTTCCGTGAGGTATTTTCCTCATGTCTTTTGGTTTTTGGGAAAAAAGAAGAAGAGGGAGGCAATGATGGTTAGATTTTAAATGGGCAAATACGTAGAAGTTCATAATCCAAAATAAAAAAATTCAATTAAAAAAAACCTATTGACACTTGTGTTTTGATCGAGAAGATACTATTATCCAAAGCATAGAATATGCAAAATATGTAGGTTTAGGGAGGTGTGAAACGGAAGGGCTGACCCAGAATGACATGAACTCAATCCGTTTAAATGGGGCACGACATGATACGAGCACGAATATTAATGAGCTGGACTTGACACAGAACGAAAATTTGGGTCGTGCCGTGATGAGAAAATTAGGTCTAATGGACCGAGTCAACCCACAACCCAACACGGGCCATGCTTGGCTCGAGTCCGCTTCTAGCCCGGCAGGAATGTGGCATGGCCCATATGACTTGTCAAACCCACTTATGTCTCTTTTTAACGACTTGGAAAACACACGAGCCCATTGATATCAAACCCACTCATCTTCTTCTCGATAAAAACAACAACGCAGAAGAAGGCGTCTCTTTTCCATTTGCTCTAGAATCTCGTTTTGTAGATTAGTGGTTTCTCGGTAAATTCGAGAAAGGTCATATCATGGAAGCGGAGTTATGGGGCTTATTCTTTGGATTGTAGCTCGTTGTGAATACCAGAATTTCAAATATTTTGATTGAAATGGACTTTGCGTTGGTTGTGAATTTTATTAAGAATCCTGAGGCAGCTGGTGCTCATCCTCATGTCGGTCTATTTTATGGCTAGTGGGATTTAATGAAGAACTAGTGTTATTTAGCATGTGTATAGATAAAGAAATTATGTGGCTGAGAGGCTTGCGAATGGCAACTATAATATGAACTTAGGCCAACAATGGTTTGACTCTGCGCCTCTGTGAGTAGTAGAGGCCTTGGCGGATGATTTGTTAAGGGTCTCCAAACTTTTTTTTTTTTTGATTAAGAAAGGGGGCAAAGCCCCAAAGAACAGACTACACAACCTGGTCTAAACAGACCAGTCTAGAATGAACAATTCCAAGCAGATCATCAACAAGATAATCACTTAACCAACTAGGAGCCTGCTCAAACACGCATAGCCCAAGATCCACTTGATAACTCCAATTCGCTAACCGGTCAGCAACAATATTCTTCTCACGAAAAACATGTTGAAGAGCACACCTGGGAACCTGCTGCATAAGGTCACAGCAGTTCCTAACCAAAGTAGCTAAAGGGTGCAAAGAAAGCATGGAAGAAATCTGACAGAGATTGACTGCAATAGCTGAGTCCATCTCAATAATGAGACTACTGATGCCTTTCTCAATTGCTAACTTCAAACCAAAAAAAAGACCCCATATCTCAGCCTCAAGAACTTGACCTTTTCC
>NC_024132.1:4780377-4802226 GCF_000346735.1 Prunus mume
ATGTCTTTAAGTTTGTCCTTTTGTTTCTACTTTTGTCTTTAAGTTTGTCCCTTTGTTTCTACTTCTGTATTTGAGTTTGTCCCTTTGTTGTACTTCTACTTCTACTTCTGTTTTCCGTTAAACGGGGGAATTTACCACGCGCCAATTTAATGGCCATGTCATTTAAGTCTGAAACCGTTCCAAAAACGATTCAAACTTAAGGGGGCATTGTTTGGGCCAAAAATTGACACATCCAGCCCAGCAAAAAGAAGGAAGCCCAAAAAACCAGAAGAGTCCAGCCCAAGGCTCATCAGAGCAAACAAGGCTGATTTGGGCCTCACAGGCCCAAACATAATAGAAAAAGGAAGTCCAGAAGAAGGAACAATCCCACGTGGCAACCTCTGGGATAAAAAGTCAGCAATGTCGGAAGTCAGCAAGGATAAAAAGTCAGCAATGGCAACCTCTGGGATAAAAAGTCAGCAATGGCAACTGCCATAGAAGAAGTGATTGAAAGGTTCATGACATCAAGTTGATTCTGAAGAACTGAAGATCAAAACCCTCTTATATATGTATATTCAGAGATTTTTCTTCTGTCTTCTCAGAAAAGGTAATTCTCCCAAGAAGATAAGCAAGTTACAATCTCAGAGAGGGATAAGCAGGAAAGCAGGGAGCTGTCCAGAAAAGGAATCAAACTAACCATCACGGGTAAAATATCACAAGGGGCAGCTGAAAACAGTTTAAATTCCATCAGTTCTGCCTAAAAACAGTTTAAATTCCATCAGTTCTGCCTAAAAACAGTTTAAATTCCATCAGTTCTGCCTAAAAACAGTTTAAATTCCATCAGTTCTGCCTAAAAACAGTTTAAATTCCATCAGTTCTGCCTAAAAACAGTTTAAATTCCATCAGTTCTGCCTAAAAACAGTTTAAATTCCATCAGTTCTGCCTAAAAACAGTTTAAATTCCATCAGTTCTGCCTAAAAACAGTTTAAATTCCATCAGTTCTGCCTAAAAACAGTTTAAATTCCATCAGTTCTGCCTAAAAACAGTTTAAATTCCATCAGTTCTGCCTAAAAACAGTTTAAATTCCATCAGTTCTGCCTAAAAACAGTTTAAATTCCATCAGTTCTGCCTAAAAACAGTTTAAATTCCATCAGTTCTGCCTAAAAACAGTTTAAATTCCATCAGTTCTGCCTAAAAACAGTTTAAATTCCATCAGTTCTGCCTAAAAACAGTTTAAATTCCATCAGTTCTGCCTAAAAACAGTTTAAATTCCATCAGTTCTGCCTAAAAACAGTTTAAATTCCATCAGTTCTGCCTAAAAACAGTTTAAATTCCATCAGTTCTGCCTAAAAACAGTTTAAATTCCATCAGTTCTGCCTAAAAACAGTTTAAATTCCATCAGTTCTGCCTAAAAACAGTTTAAATTCCATCAGTTCTGCCTAAAAACAGTTTAAATTCCATCAGTTCTGCCTGAAACAGTTTAAATTCCATCAACCATTCTGGCCAGAACAGCCTGTTTATACTGAGATAAATTGTTAAAGTCCTCACCAGTCTGAGGCAGGAAAAGAACTTACTTGGGAGATATTCCTCACCCAAATTCACAATCGTTTGTTTGCAGAAATCAGTAACTTGGGGCGCAAGTTATCTATTCCAAACTAAGTCTGCTAGAATTTTTATTACTAGCAGTGGCACGCTCGCACACCAAAGAAAGCTGACTTGTTGACCAGTCTATGGTTCTCAAGGCAGTGGGGAACTTTGCCCTTCCATCACAGGAGTAAACGCAAACCTTTGGCAAACAATTACATACAATAGTTGCTACATGCTAGTGGTGGGTATCTTATCCGAATTATCCGCGTATCGACTGTACCGTACCGACGGTTTGGTTTGGTTTGGTTTGGTTAAATAATTATTTTTTAATTTTAATTATTCCGATCCGATGCGTACCGAGATATTTTGTTTGGTTAACAGAACAATATTTCTAATCGACGGAAACCGTACCGATCCGATATTTATACTTATTCTATTATTTAAATACAAACAAGAAACTAAAGATAAATACAATCAGCACTTTGTATCACTCCTTTATCACTGTTGTATCACTTCTTTATCACTATTGTATCAGTGCTTTATCACTATTCTATCACTTCTTTATCACTCGGGTAATGTAGCACTTTTTTGTCAGAGATGAATTTATGAATTTCCTATGTTTTCCAGTTTCGACCTTTGTCCCCTTTTTTACCTGTAACTTTCCAACCGTTGATCCAAATTTTATCTTCTTAATATGGTTGGATTTAGCATGAAAAACTAAAGAACCCTGTGTAGAACAAATGTCAAAATCATTTACACAAATGTAGAGAATTCAGTAAAAATAACACTCAAATGTTCAAACAACAAACACAAGTAGCTCCCATTACATCTTGAGTATATATTGAATGATATAGTGACTAAGTCATTTGATTTCATACTTGGATGAATTAGACTATTGGATTTTACATTTTACAAGGATAATTTGGTTTATTTGTTCAAGAACTTATGTTATGTGAAAGTATTATAAATTGTATTTTTATTAGTATGTTTTTATTACGGTACTACCAGCGTACCGAACCAATCCAAACTGAATATTAGGTTAACTGATTCGAAGTCTACCGAAGTCTTTGGTTTGATTAACGGTTAACGGAAGAGAAAATGATCTACCGAAGTTTTTGGTTTGGTTAACGGAAGAGCCTTCTACCGTTCTGAACCGATCCGTGCTCAGGCCTACTACATGCTAATCCAAGCTATATTTTGGGAATTAATTTATTAAATAAATATAGAAATAATATACATATCATGCGAAGCAAATAATACATTATTCCATAGGACTTGCTTCTCATTCGGGATACTTTGGGCCTAGTTGTTGCTTACTCAGAAACGGGGAATTGAAGGTTGTATTCACCTCTTCTCAACTATTCAGTCAAGTTAAGCCTTCCCAACAAAAAAGGCCTCCACAAGAGTGATTCATGTGCATTATTGGTTAGAAATCTATAGTCATGCACCCACACACGACTAACCACATCATTTATTTATTAATTACAAGATATTGTGAATCATCACATGCTAATCACATTGACTTCACATTATAAAAAAAAATTATATACTACATATTGGTAATATACTACATATATGTAATATACCACACATATATACACATACAAAGGTGATCTAATAAAGTCCATCTTTTATAATTATTTACTTAATTATTCTTGACATTTTAATTTTCATCCCCCTTATAAATAAAGCTAATAAAGTAAATAATAGTATACTAATAACTATTTGGCCTTGTAGCATTTAGTTCTCGCTTTGTTGGACGATTTCTTAAGTTAAAATCTTGTGAATGAGAGTTTACTTTGTTAGCCATGAGAATGCCAAATTATAATGGGAAATGTAGAGAGACTACATTTCTAGACTGCTTCACCATCTCCCTAATAAAGGTGAGACACATTGTATTGGTGGGCTCTACCTCAATTAAAGAGGTGGTTCATACACAAGGTATTTATAAATATGGTCTTCCTAGAATGACCCACTTATAATTTGATAACGTAAGTATCAAACTTTGTCATAATGGGTTCCTACAAAAAAAAAAAAAAAAAAAGTTGACAATAAGATTTAAGGGATATCAATTTGTCAAATATTTTTATTTTATTTTATTTATTTATTTATTTTTTTGAGTTGATTGATATTCTATTCTAAGGGGAGAGGGAAAATCTATTCTAAAGGGACACCCATCAGGGGATTCAAATTGGTGCCATGGGGTTTGCAAACAAAGATCTCAACCACTGTGGTAAACACCCATGTACTGAATTTGTCAGTTTGCTACCTTCAAATTCACGTAAAATTGACTACTCGTCGTAATAATACTTATATTATTACTTGTAGGAGCTTTTTTTCTTCCGGCAGCTACAAATGGTACTGCTGTAAGGAGCAGATTGATGAAAGTATCCCCTGTGCCTAAGTTCAAAGATCAAGCCCCAAAGATGCTTCGAAAGGACAGTAGGGCCTTAGGAAACACCTTGGTTACGTTCACCGACAAAAATAACACCAGCTTACAGATAATTTCTTAGTGCTTACAGGTAAAATCTTAGCTTGGCATGAGAGGCTTGTGGCATGGGAGCAAAGTTGCCATGAGTTTAGTACTAAAGAGAAAATTACGTGTTCTTGGGAGGAAGAAGGGTGTCCAGGTAAGAGAGGAAAGGTTTGCAAGAGGATTTGGCTAAGAGGGAAGTGGAGAGAAATGAAATGGTAGCTTGAGTGTTTCTTCCGGCAGCTTGATAGTGACTCTGTCAAATGTTAGAGCAATCTGCCACAAGAGGGAAAATGGGGAAGAAGGGTAAATAGTGTACGAAATTGTTGGGTTTTGCAAGTAAGAGAGGAAGCTTGCTCTCTAGTTGTGGATGATTTTTGTTGGGTAGAAGAGGCCTTATTTATAGCAGCTGGAAGCCATTCTTTTTCCAAGAAACCCTAATGGCTTCTATCCCATTTTGCCAAGTCTTTCCCTTCCTTTCTTTCTTTATCTCTTCAATCATCCTATTTTGGTAAAATCTACTCTGCTCCTTTGCACAAAATCAGGGATTTTGGGGGCTCAAGGTCCCTGCCCTAGTGAAGAATTCCTATTTTTAGACATCCCCCTTCCTCTCTTTTCTCCATTCTTTCATGGTTAGATTTGATGAAGGAAAGAAATAGGTATACATGCTGGTTCGAAGGATGATTCCCACTTTGCGCGCCAACATCCCATGGTTCGCTGGGTGTTTCTTGCTTGAAACTTGTTCCTTCCCACGTGCTGGAGCCTCCCAACAGCTCTGCACACATGGCCTTTCAATCTTCATCCGTGGCTTTGTTTTCTATCCAGCTGCTGATGGTTTTGCAGATCATTATTTTATTTATATGGGCCTTCTAGAACAATGGGTTGACTTATCAAATAAATGGGCCAACTTCACCAAGTTTTGGCCTATTTTGTTGAGGTGTTGGGCTAATTTTGGTTAAGCTAATGGGCTATTTTGACTAAGGTAATGGACTATTTTGGTTGGGCTTTTTGGTTGAGATATTTTCTCTCTTGTGCTCACCCATATGTTTAGGCCTAAGAAATGGGCCTGAGTTCCGAGGCTCCCAAGCAACCCGGAACTTTCATTTCTCGGCCCATCAATGGGCCTCATGACAACTTATTACCATCCATACCACAACCCACTCAAGCAAGCCCCGGGTATTTGAGTGGCTTGGGGCCCACTTAAGCTTGTGGCGTGATTGGGTGCGGAATAATAATTCCTTGCTTGGCGTGGTATATCGCTTGACGTGCTTCAATTTTATTGTCCTTGAAGAGGGACACGGTACTTAGTTTAGCACGGACTTGTATTTTATAATATTATTTCAGTCCTTGGCATGTCAAATTATTTATTTAGCATGGCACGTGGACTATGACTTGTATATGACGAGCCTTCATGTACTCCGATATGTGACTTTTCTTAATACAATATCGTATTAGACCGAAAACTTATTTGGGCCTAACCATGGACTTTTTTGGGCCTTAACATTACCATTATTGTTCACGTGACAATGTGATATATCGAGTGCATATGTTCTTTCACATTTGGTAGGTGGGACTGGACTGAATTATTTCAATTAAAATGGACAAGAGTCATGATGTTGTCTAGTGAGCTCGGACTGGGCCTATTAAAGTGGACAACATACAACAATCGGTGGAACTCATAAGGATTTGCTTAGACGCAACTCCAATGCAATCCAATTCGGATCACCAAACGATAACGAACATGAAAAAGTTAATACTATTCTCTAGGGCCGTGGGCAGTAACGAGGTTAGGTTTAACTTGTAATGTTGAGGTTAGGCCTACTTTCACAACCAACTTGCTCTTCAAATCCTTTCATGGTTGTGTTCCAAACCTAAAATCCCAATTTTGAACCTTTTCCTGAAAACCCTATATCTTTTTATTCTCTATCTCTATGAATCTTTTGTGAAAGCTCCAATGACTCATTTCACTAAACCCTAAAACCCACCCACTCTCCCTCATTTCAATTCATAATTTCTAGGGTTTCGTGTGGAAGAACCTCGCAATGCCCCTATCGACAATGCTCCTATCAACAATGCTCTTAGCCAACCGTCCCCATTGTTTCTTAGCATCGAAACAACACCATGGTCACAATGGGTAATCGCAAGACTTCATCTTCACCGGCTGCTCCTGGCCACATACTATCTCGTTTTGTGCGCCTACGCTCCGTTGCTACCCAATCTTCAGTCTCTACGATTGCTGAATTCCCTTCCATGCCCTCCTCCTCACGACGTTCTTGTTTTATTGGTGCCTCACTTGTTCATTACCGTCATCTGCTCACGCAATTTGTTTCTCTGGCAAATTCTACTTGATATTTTAATATTGTTTGTCATAATCCGTTGCTTATTGAAGAAGATTTTGATCTTTCTAGTTTTGGGTCCATCTTCGTTGATTTTCTCACTCGTCATCGTCTCCTATGGTTGGTTCAAGGTTTGTCGTTGCCTAATTTTCAGATTGTCTCCGACTTCTATGCTAACTTTTCTACTGAACCCATTGCTTCCAATCTTCATTCTGACATTGTTGTGAGTGTGCATGGTGTACTTGTTCCCGTCAATTTCGTGTTTATTGTAATTTCCCTTGATTTGGCCCTTATTTGACCTGGTGCCACTTGTGAGCCAGTTCCAGATTCCATTCCATGCCTTCACCTTGTAAATCTCCTCTATGTTTCTCAACCCGAAGTTCTTCCAACCGAGCTCTCTTTAGGTATGATGTCCCAATGGACTCGCACCTTATATATGCTCATTTGTAACTTCTTGAATCTTACTTCCCAACATGGAAAAGTGAGTTAGAAGGTTGCCTATCTTCTATTCCAGCTTGTGATTGATCATTTCTTTAGTGTAGAGTTCTACATCCATGACAGCATCACCACCACTGGTGCCACCAATGCCTCTGTTAGTGTAGAGTTCTCACCGCTCTTGCTGCTCATGTTGGTGTTCTTGTGCTTCCTATGGATGACATTGGCTCTTTCAATTCTATCAAAGTAAAGAATCATATCACTCTCCATCGCCAGAGATGCTTTTTGTACCTCTGGTGGTCTCTCTCTATCGAACAAGCACTTTTGGACTCATTTTCTGCTTCCCATAAAGTGATGCATGCGCTTCTTTGCCACATCTAAAATCGTCTTGATACTTATAGTGAGCTACTGTTAACTCTTGTTGGTCATATCCAGTCGCATGATCCTTCTTCTCGTCCCTCTCAGGCTCACAGTCTCTAAGGTCCTTCTATTTGTTTTTGGCTTTATTCTTATGTTCTAATTTTGTTGATTTCTCTGTGTTCCTTAGCTTTCCTAAACAAAAAGAGGGAGAAAACTTTTGTTACATATATTAGTTAGGGAAAGTAACTTGTCTTTTGGTAGTTAGAAGCATGTTATTTAGGGGGAGAAATTTTTATATTTTATTTTGTGATATCAGAACTTGTAATGTCTTGCCTAACCACTTATTATATGAAGAATTGTTGTTTAATTGTGCCAAGTTTTGTTTGTGGATTTTCAATTCTATTTTGCTTCACTGGTGGCTTATTTGTTGGTGTGAGGAAGTTACAAGAACTGAATGTTTGTTGGGCATAGTGAATTAGGTTGTTTAGTTTTTCCTTGTAAATGTGTCTGCAATGTAATCTAATGTTTTGTCTAGGAAATGCTAAAGGGGAAGATTGTTAGTATGAAAATTGTATTGGCATTTCCTAGACTCTAGCATAGGTCGGGAATTAGTGTGTGAATTTCTGTTATTGGAAGTTTTGGTGCAACATATTCAAACCCGGATTTTCGAAGTATGACTTGATCGATATGAGGAAATTGATTTCAGGTAAATCATGACATAATTATGCATTCATGATAGGATTCTTAGTTGGAGTCATTTTCACTCAAGTGCTTATGTGTTCGTCTTATTTTTAATAGGATTAGATTTTATCTCTTGAGATTACTTTCATAGTTGGACCTTATTTTGATTCTCGTTAAAACTTTACTTTTCCTCTTATGACTTAGAGGGCACGTTGCTCTATTAAAGTCCTCTCCTACCTAATTGGTCTCATTGATTTATCTTGGTAAATAATATTTCCTTATATAATAGTTAATTTTAGCGAAAGACATTCTTTCTCAGATTGTGCAAAAGATGATGTTTTTTATTATGATCCTAAAAGAATCAAATATGACATTGATGAAAAGTCACATGCTTTCTTGCACTTAGACTTTTCAAAGTGAAAACCTCTTTTGCATAAAATGTAACATCCCACATCGATCAACGGAGAGAAGGTGATGTGCCTTATATGTACATGTCCACCTCCATCTAGCACAAGACCTTTTGAGAGCTCACTGGCTTCGGAGTCATGAGAATTCTGAAGTTAAGCAAGTTGGGGCTAGAGCAATCCTAGGATGGGTGACCCCCTAGAAAGTTGCTTTTTAGTTCTCAGAAACAAAACTGTGAGGGCAAAGAGTGGGGCCTAAAGCAGACAATATCGTGCTACGGCGGAGATGATCTTGGGATGTGACAATTTGGTATTAGAGCCACTCTGCCTTGTGGTGTGAGTGTGCCGATGAGTACGTCGGGCCCCTAAGGGGGGTGGATTGTAACATCCCACATGAATCAACAGAAAGGAGGTGATGTGTTTTGTATGTACATAGGGGTGCCATTTTAGACCGAAAAATCGCAAAAACCAACCGACAATTTACTGCAATGGAACCACAATCATGGGAAACCTAATTGCATTTACGGTTGGGGTTGAGGTATTTGATTTTCAAAACTTGCGGTTACCGTAAACTGCGACTATATTTATAAATAAATAAAAATTGCATTTTGTATATAACATTGGTGCTCAAAACAACACAACGGGGTCTTTCAAATCCACTTACCACTATCAACACTAGAGTTTGTAATTTTAATTTGTAACATTAATGCATTGCATTTTCCTTTTAGTTTGTAACTTTAATTAACTTTGAATTGGATTTTTCCTTTGGGTTGTAACTTTAATTCATTTTGCATTGTATTTTCCTTTTGGTTTGTAACTTTGAAGGATTTAGAATTAGAATGCTTGAGAAGTTGAGGTTGTGAATGCTTGAGAAGTTTAACTTTAATTGGAATGCTTGGAATTGTACCTTTAATTTTCTTTAGGTTGTGAATGTTTGAGAAGTTGAGGTTGTGAATTTATATTTTTGGGTTAAAGTATGCTTGAAATCAAAAGGCTTCAAAAGAATCATCAAAATTAGGCCTAAAATGTGGAAGATTGGATTTTTATAACAAAAAAAGAACTTGCGGTTTTAAACCGCTAATTCACGGTAACCGATCGCTCTTTGCGGTTTCAAAAATCACCATACCACAAATAGTCGGTCGGTTTGCGGTTTGCGGTTTGGGCAAAAATTCACGGTTACCGAACCACAACCACCCCTATATGTACATGCCCACCTCCATTTAGCACAAGACCTTTTGGGAGCTTACTAGCTTCGGAGTCATGGGAACTCCGAAGTTAAGCGAGTTGGGGCTAGAGCAATTCTAGGATGGGTGACCCACTGAGAAGTTGCTTGTGAGTTCCCAGAAACATAACCGTGAAGGCAGAGAGGGGGGCCTAAAGAGGACAATATTGTGCTACGGCAGAGCCGATCCTAGGATGTGACATAAAAGGTTGGGTGCCTCTCTTTGGTACTCATGACTTTCAAGATTAGTATGTGAGCATCTAAAATTCCTAAGAAAGCTGTTGTGCATAACTTTGAGACAAGTCATCAGGTGTTTCATGTTTACTTGGTGATTGATCAAATACATTCATATTGCGTATTCGGTGACTCATATGGTTGTGGGTACCAAGACCGTGATGACGGTTTTTCTTCGGCTAGCTTAAAGCAATTGTGACCAATATTGCGTTCAACATAAGGAGTGTTGAAAGATCATTCCATGACAGAAGTTGAGTTATAAAGAAGTTGATAAATATTATATAGAATGTGTGTAGGATATGTGTGTGAGTACTTCTTGTAATCATGGTTCTATAGTGGATTTGTTTTAACTGAGGTGTCCTGTGGATTTTCCCCAAAAGTGGGGTTTTACCACGTAAAATAATTCTCTGTGTGTTCTTTTATTTTATACTCTACCTGTTTTAAGATTGATAAGCCATATCAATCATGCTGCTGAAGTTTATTTTTATTATTGATTATAATTTTAAATTGGCCTATCACTCATCTCTAGGCATTCTTAGTCATCCAATGGGTAATTTCAGATGTTTTCTATCTTAGTTAGCCAAGTGAAGTGGAGTGTGATAATGAGATGAATGAGCTGTTTTTCAAGACGGAACTGGCTAACATTGATTGTATTATGAAAATCCAGAAGATAGTAAGATTGACTTAACTTTGAAGACAACGACTAATCCAAGAAGAACAAGAGCAACAAGAAGTTAAAGGTTTTATTAGATTAAGTATGTTATCAGAAGCATGTATTAGTAAAGGTTTTGGACCTCAAATTATAAACTAATTTTGAAATACACATATGAATAGGCTTGAATTTATAACACCCATATTTTGGCTAGAAAGGTTGTATATGCAAGGCCCATTATGAAATTTTATCCAAATTCAATGATGCTGGGCATCTCACATCCACCTTGAACGCAGTTTAAACCTTACTGATGCACGATAAGGCATCACTCTAGCGGGTTTCTTCGTTGCTGAAACGGAACCATCACAAGTGGGGTAAATTTGCCCTCCTTAGGGAGTGGATAAACTTTGTTCACTTAGAAGACATCAAGATAGCGTCGGCTAAAAAAAAAGGCCTATGTTATTACTATTGACTATAAGGAGGTAGCAAAGAAGTTGGTTGATAAGGGACCTTGGTTTGTGCATGATCATATCTTCTCTATGCAGCCATGGCTTGATGCTTGTTCCTTGGAGGACATCAACCCTTACTTGGCTTCATTTGGGATCCAAGCTAATGGGAACCCACTTGGTCAAATGAATGCTAAAAACGGAACTATCATAGCAAAAAAAAATTGGGAGTGCTATTTCCGTGGAGGACCCAAATCAAACTAGTATGCGTGGTTTTCTTCATATGTGGGTCCAGCTTGATACGTCCTGTCCCCTTCAACGTGGGTTCTGGCTACCAAGCCATAAGAGTGCTCGATCTTGGGTCACATTACGGTACAAAGGCCTCCGTCACTTTTGTCAGCAATGTAATCACCCTTTGTGTCCAGTGGTTGAAAACGATGGACCCGGTTTTGGGGCATGGATGGGAACCGATGTTGTTTGTGGTCATACTCTTATTTCTTTTGCGCATCCTGCAAAGTAGTCTCGACCGGTGGAGCCCGAGACATCCCAATGACACCGGAGAGTGGACATGATGGTGATCAAACAGTCAAATGACACTCTCGTGAGGGCTGACCTATTCTGTCACAACTCGACAATGTTGGAGATGGTTGCCAACACACACTTGAGCACTCTTATTGTATCTAACGGCAGGATGGGACTGAAAGGAGACGGTTATGTGAGCCTATCGGAGTCGTATAGTATTTTTACTTCACATGTACATGTATCCTATATCTTTCGCACTAATGCACCAATCTTCTTTTAGTGCCCATCCATGTCACTGTCTAGGGATAATTCCACTCCTCTATTGAGCCATGTGCTGGTGCCAAGGTGTGAGAAATTCCCCCCTGACAATATGGGAGATGAAGCAAATATTTAATTGGTGGACTCTACTAAGTCTGACAATGATCCAATTCTTTCTCTTTCTACCCGTACTCGCTACGCAGATGCTACTTGTGTTGTCACTTCCAATATGTTTGGTGGATAGCGAAAAAGCACTAGTCTGGAATTGTACGAAATGGGTAAAATCATTTTGCCTTCTCTGCCATCCATGCACGATGGACACACTTTGGCAAAGAAAAGGGGATTGTGGTGCTCACCCGTTTAGCTAAAAGATTTCATCATAACCATGTTATGGGAGGTTCAATATGATTTTCTAGCAGGGGAAAAATTGGATATAAAGGTCCCTTAAAGGCCACCAAAAAGTGTAAGAACTAGGTATCTGAAAATCAGTTATGTGAAGTGGACGTGAGTCCATTTAAGGAGCTAGAGGTGGTGGAATTACGATTGAAGAAGTCTAGAAATTAACTATTTTCTCTTATGGATGGTGGTGGTGGCTGGCCAACAGCCACAGGAGAACCATTATACAAAAATTAACCATGGTACTGTCAAAGGGGGAGGAATCCCTTGAGAGTTTCATACATCAAAAATCCCATTTTGGCGCAGTTTTCTGAATTACCTTTGCTCCACCTTTTATTGGTTGTTAGGTCTCGACGTCTAGTTGCTACCACAATATGCAACTCGTCTGCTCCACTTGTGTCTCTGCTTCACATCAGTGACACTTATGGAGTTGACGATGCTTTTAAAGTGCATTTGGCACTTACCTCTCGAATTATGGTAGCGCTATTTGTAGTTGTAATGACGTATCCATAACTATTTTTCATCCTTTGTTTTGGTTACAGGTTCCTTTTCTTTGGTTGCGATTCGATGTTGGTGACTGGTCACGGGTGGTGCGGCTTTTCCTTGATCCTTATCCTTCGGCTTTTTTATGTTTGTGATGTATTTTACTTCCATTGTGTTGGCTTTATGCCCTTTTTGCTTTCTTAGATTAGTTCGGGTTTAAGATATTCATTCTATTAGTGCGCTTTAGTTTTAGCTAGATTTGTTCTTGGGTTTTATTTCTGGGGGATTCTTTTGTGGGTATTTTTGTCCTACTCTGATATAGTGTTCCTTGCCCTTTTGTGGGTCTTGAATGAATTGCTACTCTGACCCAAAAGAAAAAAAAAATTATTTGCTATATTTTAAGCCCAATATTTTATACATTTAACAATAAGCCCAATTATATTCAAATCCATTCAGCCCAATTTTACATCTAACTAAGGCTGAAGCTAACTAATAACCCTACCTCTTCTTTTGGGCAGATTAACCCCTACCTCTCTTTCCCACTCAAAACCCTAGCATTTCAACGTCTTCTTCTTTTCTCCTCTCTTGTTCTTCTTCTTCTTCTTCTCTGTTCTCTTGTTCTCTCATTTATCTCACAACTCACTCAACTACAGAATCCATCCCCACTCACCCAACCACAAACCTCATCCCTACCCCACTGAATCGAACAAACCCAACCCTCAATATATCAATGTTACGAAACCACCCTCACCTCCCCGAAGATCTTCAGGTGCCTTTTTGCTTTTACCTCATTTCAATTCGTTTCCAAATCTGCAGCGACGACTGCAGATTGACTACTGAAGTTTTAGGGTTTAGGGTTTAAGGACCTGTTAAATGTAATGTATGTACTTAATTTCAATTTTTCAGGAAGCATTGGAACACTTGGCATCTATTGATCTGATTGACTTATGCAATGAGGCTAAAGTTGAGCGCTGTCGGGCAACAAGAGACCTGAGAAGCTGTGGGCGATATGTAATGGATGCGCTCATCTCTTGTGGACATGCTTCATTATGTGCAGAGTGTAGCCAGCGTTGTGATGTCTGCCCAATTTGTAGAATTTCAATACCAAAAAATGGCAAAAAATTACGTCGTCGTCTTTACGATCAGTGTTCAGAAGCTCGCCTTATATCCAAAAAGAGATTTCAAGAGAAAGAGGATGGGGAGGAGCATATATCTGCTGACGTCCAACGCCTTTATTCCCTATTTGATGTCGCCCTGGAGAATAACTTAGTTTCTTTGATATGCCACTGTATCCTTTAGTGAACTTTTGCCTTTCTTGAAACTCTACTGTCACTTGTGTTACATGTTCATATGTTTTCTTTGACATAGATTAAACAGATGTTACAGATGTTTGTTTGGATGAAAGTGCAGTGTCCAGTGATCCTGTTATTGCTTTTTTATTGGATGAAGTGGTCGTTAAGGATTGGTGCAAACGAACATTCCAGAACATCATCACAGAACTTCAAGGCATTTGTATCCTTATATCATTTTTCAAAATTTTTGAAATATGTTATTTTCTGCTCATGTATACTTTGCATATTTGAATGATTTGTATTTCTTAATATATTATCCTAAGATAATCTTGAAACAGAACAGATGAAATCTATGTTGAGTGCACTTCTTAAGTTCTCAGCACAATTGGCTGGCATATCTAATGTGCTTGATGTTCTGGATTCATCTTTTAAGGGGTCTCTTTCAGCTCAGCTTCAAGACTTGCACCAGCTTCAAGAGAGCATATTGAAGACAACGCAGGTCGTTGCTATGATGGTTTACCCTTTTTGTTCTTCGTGATGGTGGCACCTGATTTTTATTTGTGTGAGGATACTTGCTATTATACATAATTACATAGCATAATTGCCAACAAAAAAATTGTTTAATTTTAGAGCTTGATGTTGATAAATCCGCAGATCTAGAAATTCAGTTCGGACAATTGAACCTTCTCAAACTGTTTCTTTTTAAGAACCAAAAAGATTTGTGATATCATATTATACATGCTTCAGTTTTTCTAATTTTTAATAGTTTGTAATTTAAACTATCAAGGTAGTACTAACTTTTTAGCTATAATAATTTCGAAGCCCTTGAAAGCACAAGAAGCTACAGCATATCAGACTTTAGTTTATAGAAAGATAAACTGTTTTCTATGTTGCATATTTTACTCGTGTTCCTAAAAATTTATTGTAGCACGATTGCTACCTGTGATCTTTTGGTATTTTATAATATTAATTACGTTGTGAGTTTGGTTGAATCTTACATGTTTTCTTCTATATGCTTTTCAATTATGGATTTCCAAAGAGACCAGGTTGCCAATAAAATTCCTATATGTCTGCAAATATTTTGTAATTGTTGTTTGACATTTGATTTTTTTATTTTCAGCATATGGAGGCCATGATATGGTGTCTACGACATGAATTTCTCGAGAATGTGAGGCCTAGCAATGCTAATTTCACATTGTGGTGTTCTCTTGTACGGGAAAGGAAGTCAGCTGCAATTAAGCGTTCTTGGCCTGATGCAGTAAATAACTCTGAAGAGCCCACGGGAGAGGAAGGTACCCTGTTTATTGAAGACGCCCTGGTAAATCTGGAGATTGAGCAGGGAAATACAGTGAAACTGGTAGAAGAATTAAAACTTGCATCTTTGCAGAAGGATGGAGTCTCATCAATTTTCAGTTCTGAGATAGGGGGGGTTGCAGGATGCTATCCATTTGAAAATGTTCGAGCTGCTGTTGATATACTTTTTCTATGTGGTAGTTCAGATTTGGTGGTTGCGAAGCAAGCGATTGTATCCTTTCTTTTTCTTTGAATTTTGTTTGTTTCTTTTAATTGTGCATTTCCTGAATTCCCCCCTCCCCCACCTCCAGGGATATCTGTATTTCCTTAATCTATAACAGTTTCTGTACTACCTATTTGATCGGCATTGGACAATGCCTGATGAGCAATGGAGACACATTGTAGAGGATTTTGGAGCTACCTTTGGCATACCCAGGCATTTATTATTGGAATCCTTAATTTTTTATCTCTTGGATGATCACACAGATGAGGCTCTGCAGGTAAGTTCTGCTTAATTTTTCCAGATGGTTATTCCTTTTGAATGCCAGTTTTTCTCTCTCAATGGTCAATGCCATAAGATTCGTGTTTAACCAATTGTATCAAGATTCAGTGACATTATTTAATTCAAATTTTATGCTCAATTCGTATGTCTATGGTCAGGCTGTGGCATTCTAGGGGGAGGGTTCTTCTCCAGTCCTTGCTAATCTAGGAAAAGAGATTGCGACTTGAGAATATCAAATAAGATTTTGAGTCAAATGTAATTTACTTATTTTATTTTAAATAAGACAGATCTGACTCTATCTGTTGTGGTGCTGCTTGTTTGAGTTCAAAGTAGACCATTATTATTTTTTAAATAATTAAAATTAATTGGTTTACGTATAATGTTTATCCAAGCTAATAGGATGAAAGTTTTGATTGGGGGTAAAACCAAGAAATATTCTAGTGCTGTTGCAAGTTGTTATATTTGTAGAAGGCAGTTCAAATTTATGCTTTTTGTTTGATATTAGATTATTTAGTCCCGGATTCATTTTAATGCTTGATTCGACTTTATAATATATTTCTCAGGAAGCTTGTCACCTTCTTCCAGAGATCTCAGGCCCAGCAACTCATTCTAAGATTGCACAAGTACTACTAGAAAGGGGGAACCCTGATACAGCCCTTTCGGTTTTACGATGGTCCGGGCGTGATGGTACATCAAAACCAATTTCACTTAGTGAGGCTGTAACTGCAGTTCGGGTAAGGGTAGAGTGTGGACTTTTTACCGAAGCATTTATACATCAAAGAATGCTTTGCACCAAAGTCAAGGAGAAGAAGTTGAAGTGTGGACAATTTGGTGATGTAACTGATGATTCAACATGCAAATATAGGGGTTGGGAAGACTGGGTGGAGATATTGGTTACTGAAATTTGTGTCCTTTGTATACGAAGGAACATGGTAGATCGAATGATAGAGTTGCCGTGGAATTCTGATGAAGAGAAACATCTCCATAAGTGCTTGTTAGATTATACTATTGATGATCCTTCCTCAATTATTGGAAGCCTTCTTGTCGTATTCTATATTCAGGTAATTATTATCTATTTTTATTGTTAACTTCAAAATCGAGTATTTTGGTTCAGCATCTTACTAGTGCTATGCTGTTATGCATTGTAACCTTTAAGAAAAGCATCATCATTTATGTTGGCAGTTTCTGTAGCTCATAATACGTTTAAAGCTTGAGAATTTATGTTCATTTGGGGCCTGTTAATGGTGTGAGAAATGCTTGCTTTAAAGTTTATGAAAGTCAACAATGTTTGATTATGCATATCATTATTGCTGCAGCTCTCTCCACAATTTTTTGTGTAGTTCAGGATGGCTTGCAAATGGAAGGGATCACAGGCCCTTTGCATTTACCTTCGAGGCATTTAAGCACTTTAAGGAGTCACTATTTTTTGAACTATGTCATCTGGTTTTCTTATATTATTAGTTTGTAGACTGTTTTATCTACTTATTTATTGAAGATATTCTCAGTAGTTAGTTCTATTAAAAGAGCAAGTTCTGTGTTGAGATTTTCTGACATAAAATTGCTCATTTTCCTTCCTTATGCCATTTCAGCGCTACCGGTACTCTGAAGCTTACCATGTTGATCAAATACTTAAAAACGCAGAGCAGGAGTTCATCTCAAAGAATTCTGTCAGTGAAGAAGTTTTATCTAGAATGAGATCAATGAGCGGCTGGAGAACAGGAATAATTGTAAGTTGTTTAATTTTTTAAGAGCGTATGAGGACACCTTTGCCACTTTAATAACCTAATTTGTGGAGGGTATAGTCATTGACCATGTGATTTTCTTTGCTTTATTCTTAAGTTTGATATTTAAGTCATTTGTAATGCAATATGTAACTGAACTGGTTACAAGCAGCTTATTCGACCCCAATGTTAACATTCTTATATGACAATCAGACAGTGATTGCATCCTTAGGAGAAAGCCATTGGCATAATTGTTTCCATTGTTTTAAGCATATTGGAGTGAGTCTCTTTGCGGGTACATGGTGCTTTCCTTGTTTTGTAATTAGATGCATTCGATGAACAGGATAAATGCATGGAGTTGCTACCAGAAGTCCAACGACAACAAGTAAAGGCTGGAAAGTTTCTTGAGATATCTGGTGCCACCTCTAGCGAAGTTGAAATTTCAGCAACATGTCCTCTTCCTGAGGTGCAAGTGTCAAAATCAACTAGTTTACTGATTCCTTCGTCCGTTGATATTTCTCATGCTTTATGGACGGATCGCATGAATCCTTCCTGGAAATCTTCAATATCTGAAACCCCCCAAAAAAGAGTGGCGTTAGTTGACAGTTATCGCTCTGACCTAGGTAACCATGGTTCTTCAGTTCTGCATGAAAGGTTATTTACCAATTCTGAAATGCAATGGAAGCCTGATAATAGCATAAACAAGTCCTTCAATTTTGAGGATGCATCAACTCCTGAAATTCATTGGGCTACTCCCTCCTCAGCAGTTAAGGGTGGGAACAGGAGTTCATTTAAATTACTTTCAAATATCCATCTCCAGGACAATCAATATGATAAGATGTCACCAGAAACCGAAAAGAACAGGAGCTTCAACCCTTTCAGAAATACAAGTCCTTTACACTACTACAGCGCTAATTCTAATCCAGTAACTACACCAAGCAGCAACAATGGCCAGTTTAAAGATTCTGCAATGAACCCGCATCGCGTGTCCAGTAAGGCATATTATCCAGATAGGGATGATAGACCTTGGGATATGGTTTCCAAGGATGACTCAATGGACATTTCCTTGAGGTGAGTGTTCAAATTTTTTATTTTTCCCTTCATTTCGCCTGCCCCATTAAAATCTCGTTTACTTTGTTACTTGTGTGGTATAACTGTTTGAGAAGGTTTACATTGACATTCATTTCAGTGTCTTATTTCTTTTTAATACAAATTTTTTTTCTTAATATTCAGCTATGGAGAAAAGAGTTTTGGAATTGAGGACAGAAATTTGAATCATGGACCAAGATGGAGGTCTGATGAAACCAGTGACGAGGAAGAGGAGCAGAGTCCACAGAAAGCCATTGACATCACTCATCATACCCCTACTAGTACTACAAGGGGAGTCAGAAGAAGCAGATTTTCCAAGAGATGAAGATCTTCCAGCTGCTCGTTTTAAACTTCAAAATGGAATCCATATCCCGCTGTGGTCTTTCCTCAGTACGGTTTGGGGAGAAGGCGGCCTTCAAGGGCTATAGAGATCAAAGCTGGTTTATTGTACATGGGGTTCATGCTGATTGAATTCAAGGGTTCCCTTTGGAGGGCAAGTAATTATAGTATACATAATACTGTTTAAAAGTTGTGAAGTGAGGCTTAGATCAGATGCCTAATTTGATGGGTTATCTCCATTTCTTCCTGCAATTGCTTCCAAGTTGATCAGAGATGAATTTCTAGTTTTCTACCGGCTACAAACTGTGAAAACCCGGCGAGAATTTTGAACCATTGAAGTAATCTCAATGCTGAGAGAGCCTGAGGCAAAAGGCTGTTGGTAGTTTCAACATTTTGCTAAGATGTATTTTAACGTAGTGCGCGTTTGTGGATGAGAATGATAATGTCCAATTAACCAAAGAAATACTGATTGCACTGTGTCGTTCAGGATTTGCATTCATCTTTTGTATGCATTTAACAATGGTCTAGGTAATGATCAATGTCCTTGATGGAAATGGTTGATTAGTATCTTGAGAATTTGTAATTAAGGGTGTGTTTTTTCTTAGTGCCAACATGCTTTCAAATAAGTAAGAAGAACTTTTGTAGCATTTATGTTGAAATAGAGAAAAGTACTTGTTGGGTTACAAAGCTCATTTGTTTGTTGCTTTTTTAGAAGGTGTTTCTAAGTCTTGTATGTACAAGAGCTATCTGTCCTTACCATTGGGTTCTACTAACAAAGTAACAAAAGTAAGTAACAATATTAACACTCTCAAGTTAGCTTTTAGCGATATTGACAGTCTCATTTTAAGTTTGGACGATATACAGACACTCTCGATTTAGCTTTTAACAATATAGACACTCTTTTAGAATGTTAATTTTGACACTCTACGTGCTCACTTTAGCTTTTAGCGATATTGACACTCTCAGTTTAAAGTAGTGATACAAACACTCTCAAATTTAGCTTCTAAAGATATTGAAATTCTCATTTAACTTTTAATGATATTGACACTCTAAAAATATTCAAAGAAGTTCTAAATTCGAACTCTCCTGCTAGCTAACGAGATCTAACCCAGTGAAAAATGATATTGACTTGTAGAGATTTTATGTTCGAATCCCCATAACATCTTGGTTGTGTGTGTGTGAGAAACCCCTTCCCCTCTAATTTAGATTATTGGTTATACTAAAAAATAAAAAAAATTCGAACTCTCCCCATACTCGTTAATGGAAAAAAAATCCTCCCCAAATTTTTTTTTTTTTTTTTGACTCCTCGAACCAAAAATGTTTATACTACTGTGGAGGGAGTCTCCAGCTTTCGCCACCAGTGCCTATTTTCCTTCTTCTCTCCCCAAACTCCAAGTCCCACCAAAACTGAGTTTCAAAAGCAGAGGAGAAGAAGATGACAGCGGCTCTAAAACTGCCTATCATAGACTTGTCCTCACCAGATTCCCTCTCCTCCGCCACTTCCATCCGTCAGGTTCTCACTGAGAAATTGTTTTCCTTTTATTTTTATTTTATGTCGAATTGAATCGCACTATATTTATAGGAAGATAATTAATTTATAAATATGCAGGCGTGCATAGAGTGTGGTTTCTTCTACTTAGTGAATCATGGTGTTGAGGAAGAGTTGCTCGGGCGAGTGTTCGAGGAGAGCAGCAAGCTGTTTTCGCTGCCATTGGAGGACAAGTTGAAATTGGCTCGCAAGCAACACAGAGGTTACACCCCACTCTTTTCCGAGAACCTCGATCCCACTTCCACTTCCAAAGGTTCGTTCTTTCTTATCATCCAATCTCTCATGGTATTTTTTCTTTTTTTCTTTTAAAGAATTTTTTTTTTTGTTTTGGCTGAGCCTATGGTAGGTGATTGAGCGAGACAATAAAAGTAAATTCAGTATAATTTACAAATATGTTGGTTGAATCTATACTTTGTAACAATGGGATGGAAGTAAAAATGATTTCTTTTTGCTGAAATATATCATGGGATTATGCTTTGTGTGTACTATCTATCTAATTTGTTGTGCTGAATGGAAAAGAAGGAAGGATGTTGATTTTAGTTTTGGGTCGAATGTGAAACAGGTGACTCGAAAGAGAGTTATTATATCGGACCGTTAGATGACTTAACTCGGAGTAATTTGAATCAATGGCCTTCAGAAGGTATGGAAGCATTTTCTTTAATGTTAATTTTGGTAGCATGACAATGAATTTTCTTATGCAGAGTTACATTCCTTTTAAGTAAATAGTTTTTTTTTTTTTAATTTTAATTTTTAATATTTTATGGTAACCTAAAAAAGTTGAATAGTTTTGTGATTGAGCATTGTTTTCATCTTGTTCCCTTTAAGGAAATATACAGATATCCTACCATCTTGGAGACCGACAATGGAATCCTACTATAGAAAAGTCCTGTAAGTGTCTCCTTGTAACAATTTTTACTTCCCAGCATTGTACATCTAGTAAGAATTGTTGTCACAATTCTTTTCATTATATATTTAGTATGCTTATTGGTTTCTTCATACTAATTTTATTTCAAACGTCTTATATAAATGTCTATGAATGCCTGGTGCTTGATTTGCTGCCTCAGGTCTGCTGGAAAAAGATTAATCTCACTGATTGCCCTGGCATTGAACCTGGATGAGGAGTTTTTCGAGAAAGAGGGGGCGCTGAATAAGCCAACAGCAGTTCTTCGCCTTTTGCACTATCCAGGTGAAGTATATCACCCTAAAGCTTCAATATAGGTGTCTCTCTTTTTGTAATTTACTGATTACTAGTGTCGCTTAAATTTCTTTTATTTATTTTATTGTAATTTTGTCTTATGTGTTTTATTTCAGGGTAGTTTTCTTTTTCCATTTTCTATCTTTCATGCCTTGGTATACATTATTTAGGTAAACTGGGATCAACTGATGAAGAAATATACGGTGCTTCTGCTCATTCAGATTATGGGATGGTCACTCTCCTTGCATCAAATGGAGTTCCTGGACTTCAGGCATGCTTTTTTTTTTTAGTCAATTGTCAATTGTTGTTGTCACCGAACACCTGATGATTCCTTGTGAAACTCAATTATGATATTCTTAGCTGGGTTTTCATTTTTAACACTTTGACAGGTTTGTAGGGAA
>NC_024132.1:4803127-4816520 GCF_000346735.1 Prunus mume
CATAGATGGGTAAGTTCAAGATCATGAATTTTTATGTAAATGGATGTATGATTGGTATAACAATTTTGAGCCCACTGTATATGTTCTTTAATCATTTATGTGCAGAGTCCCACATAACATATTTGATAAGATATATGGAGTCGCATTGACTTTGTTAAATTTATCTTTTAGACCACACTGTTAAAAGTTAAGCATTCGCTATAGCTTTTTTTATTTTTAGACCATTAATAAGGAAGGGTATTTGTTTTGGGTTATCTTACAAGCATCCTACATGTTTACGGAAGTGCATCTGTGACTGAGGGTAACTTTGTCTGATGATGTTCAAATTTTGAATATGTAGGGCATTCATTGTTAACATTGGGGACATGTTGGAGAGGTGGACTAATTGTTTGTTCAGGTAATTTGTTATTTTATTAACTTGAAGGGCTATTTTCTTCTGACCAAGCTTATACATGTTTTAAAATTTAGAACCCTGAGGCCTGCATAAATTTTCTCTTCTGTGATTTATTTGTAGGTCAACACTGCATAGAGTGATGCCAGCAGGACAAGAACGCTACTCTGTAATCATTTACCTTTTGGTCCAATTTTTACTTGCTTATTAAGAACATTTCGTATGACTACACTCCAGAATGAAATGGTATTATTAGTTCCCATTCTATTGAAGAAGACAAACCTCCAAGTCAAATGAATTTTTTCAGTGTGCTACGTTTTGACATCGTTAAAAGGGAAAAAAAAAACTTATGAAAATGGTTGGGCTGAACTTTTTTTGTGTGCTATCTGCAATAGCACCTGCTCTGAAAGTGTCGAACAGAATTTCTTGGACATGAGACAATGTGGTAGCATTTCCTGTTAAATAAATATAAAGTTGTAGTATCTTTTGATTTTTAATTTCTAAACTAAATGCTAGTGAGAAGTTGGCTAGTTGCTAGCTGAAAATGATAATGACAAACTTAATTTACATAAGAGGCAACAAAACTGAATTGTCTTATAATGCCACGAAATATGCAATTTAATGGCCTTCTGCTTTTATTTTTTGAGTCATTAAGTTATGCTCTTTGCTCTCTTCCATCAAGGGAACTATCTTGTCATAATTGAGTGTCGAATTAAAATGCCTCAATATTTTCAGGTGGCATTCTTCTTAGACCCCAATGAAGACTTTGTGGTAGAATGTCTGAAAAGTTGTTGCAGTGAAGCATCACCCCCAAGGTAAAACCCCCCATTTTACCGTCCTCCCTGGTGTCAATTTTCACTTCCATTTATGCCAACAATTCTTTAGCTTTTCTCTGTTTTAGTTTCATTTTGCTTAATGTCATGCCATGTAGAACTTGTCCTTACAAAATCGAAAATTCTCTTGCAAGGGAAAGGTACCTAAGAGGTCATATACTACTTGTAAGTTGTCCATTGTTTCAATATGCCACATTGGAGACATGACAATCCACCATGCTTTCATGCCTAACATACTTGTCAGTCCATTCTATCAATACTGGTTTTGATAGCTGGATGGTAGTCATTTCCCCATTACGTAGATGCCTTTCACTTTCCTACCATGTACCAACGTTCAAGGAGGACATCATACTAATGCATTTTAATCCAACTTATTGGTTACTCCTTTAGTGGAATCTAGTCCAGTTGCTTAGTAGAACCCTGTTTCTGATACCAAATGTTATGTCCCACGTGTAATACTTGCGCTTACAAAGTCGGCTTGCAAGGGGAAGGTACCCTAGAGCTCATATACTACTTCAAGATGTTTTACTTTTTCCAAAATGGGATATTTGGGACATGCCACTTAGTAGTGTGCATCAAGAGCGTGACCATTAAATAGTCCTTGCCGTAGTTTCTTATTCTAAATCGCTGTTGCAATGGTACTGTTAAAAGCTACTTATAGGATGGTTTGAAAGGCCTGCTGTTATTTTCTTGTGGCATGTCCTCCATCTTTATGCAAGTAAATCTTCCTTCAAACAGAACAATGATCTGGAGAGCACAATCAAGAAGTAGTAATACGAATGTTATTTTGGATATCAGAATTGAAAGTTTTATTAGAACATGAGTAAAGCATTCCTCAAATTTCATGTTTGGCTTGTCGCATTTCCTTGTTAAAGGAGAACATATTTTCCTTCTCCTGTTTGGCTTTAATCAAGATACACTGGAGATAATATTTATGAATCATCCTTGCAGATTTCCTCCCATCCGCAGCGGGGACTACCTAAAAGAGCGACTCAGGCTTACATATGGCTCATAGGACTGAATTTAAAAGCACTGGCTTAGCTCTTCAGATCCTAGGCTGCATCTGGTGGTATATGCAAACTAAAAGGTGTCATGAGCCCTCACTATCTGTCTTTTGTAGTTGCAAGTACATGAGGATGATATTATGTGATTATAAACGGCTTTTAGAACCATATAAGTTATAACTCAATACAAGTTGTTCCATAATTCTGTTTTCCATGGAAACAAATTACTTGGTATTTAGATTCTTACCCCAAAAAAAGAAACAAAGAAAAGAAAGAGGTTATATTTTGTCTTTTAGATTTGACCGTTTAGTTTAAATTTTGTTTGCATCCATGTTTAAAAAAATGTATATATAAAAGGGAGTTCTTAAACTTTTTGGTGTGGGTTGAGAAGAGGGTTTTAAATTGAAGAGATGTAGTGACTGAATTTTGGTTGAACATGCTAAAGTGATTTCATGCAATGCAACTGATACATGAATTCCATTGAAATCATGAATAAAATGTTTTAAAGTTTTGTTACACAATTAATAGTAAAAATCCAAACTGATTGACAATTCAATTGTTACTCTAGTGGTTCATTAAAAACAAAATTGTTACCATTGTGTGTCATAGACTGAGAACCAAGAGAGGAGTTACTAGTTATTCTTGGCGATGAATGTGGATACTCAAACCCTCTCTTTAAGAGTGATTCTCTTCATATTATTTCAACTATTCAAAATTCTAACGGAATAGGATTGTATTAAGCACATTATTGAGAATGTTTGGAGATTAAATTCTTCAGGATTTTTGCGAAATCTCTGAATTTTATACGGAATGTTAGTATTGAATATTGTAACCCTGAGTGAGTTTTTCAATAAAATATCGCCAAATTTCAAACCCCCAAAAAAAAGTCAGTTGGGATATTGAATTTTTGTCATTGGATTTTATTATTGTCTTCGTTTTGTTATTGACAAGAAAGCAACACACAACAGCATGACATGCGAGGTCGCGGGAATTAAAATTCTGTTGTTGGATGATACATTCCGGCAGATAGATATGAGCCGTCCATTTTTTATATATTATTTTCAACCAAAAATAAATATAAAAAAATGAAAAAAAATCTAAGGGCTTGGAGATAATTGTCAATGATGGCTTTTGGATAAGGTCGATAAGCTTTTATAATCCCCCTTTCTCTTTGTACGACTTAATACACGCAAGAATATGCCGTACCCTCCTCCCTACCAAAGATGACCGCCTCCTCGCCTTCCACGTGTACTGCGGATCTTCTTCTTCTATCTCCTTATGACTTTAGCTCCAAATAATTTAGATTTAGATGCTAAATTAAATGCTAAAGTAATCTTGCGTAAGCTTAAAATTAGAGTAATGTGTTGATAGGTTCATAGTTTCTTTTTATTTTATTTTTTAAGGTTTTAATTACCACTACTTTCTCAACTATGAGTTTAACCTCCTTTTACACTAGTCTTTGGACTACTGGTATTTATCTCCACGTGGTTGGAAGAGGTATCAGGTTCAACTCACATAGATGATGATATATGTTCACAATGAGTTCGATATCTAGTTAGTGCCATTTTGGCATTACTTATTTGTGGGTGATAAGTGATTTTTTAATAAAAAAATTTGGGAAGCCAAGCCCGTTTGGTAATCTATAAGAAAATCACATATTGTTAAAAATTGATGTGAGACAAAACTATGAGGGAAAGTAGCTAATGAGGTGCTTTTATTTTCTGATTATGCGGAATCAGTTCAAAAAGAGGTGTTGAGTTTAATGAAATTTCCAAACTTATGAAAATACACCAATCTATTTTCACGCAATCTCTTCTCTTCGCGTATCTTCTTCTTTGCATCCCTTTGCTTCTTCACGCCATCTCTTTCACAGAGTTCTCCTTATCTTGAATCTCTTATATTATTCATATTATTTTTCTTGTTGAATCAATTGAAGCACACTCATGAGAAGTTACAAGACTCAGGTAAGAGGCATATTATGTTTATTTCTTCTCAATTTCATTCTTCCCTATTTCTCTTTAATTTCTATGGTTTTAATTATAAATTTCATTATTCACTCTCTCTTTAATTTCTAGAGTTTTAACTTCAATATAAGACAGTATCTCAACCATATACCTCTCCAGCTCTTGAGCAATCCAAACCATTGGATCATAGGCCCATCTATCATATAAGTGGACAAACTCAGTAACAAATAGCACGTGATAGTTGCGACTAATTAGGCCTGGATTAGCTTAATTAGTTAGGCTTGTTAGAATGAATCTTTTTAGTTATTGTTTATGCTTCTGATCATTGGCCATATAAAAGCCTTTTATGTAATGATTAATTCATAGTGAGAAAACTTAGTTTTACAATCTGCTTTATGGTATCACGAGCCACACACCTCACAGCTCTCTGAATTTTTTTATTATTATGGAATCTTCTTCTCATTCTTCCTTGATATCTCTGAGTTATTCTCTGTTACTCTTCCATGGCGACTGAGTTCCCTCATTATTCTACTCTGCCTATGGCTTCTGATTTCTCTCCTCCTTTCTCGACTCCACCTTCTGTTACTCAAGTCATTGTGAAAAATATTTGCACCATGGTCCTCATGAAGCTCACGCGTGACAACTACCTTATCGGGCGCTCTCTCTTTGAGCTTGTTCTTCGTTGCTATCATCCTCTTGGCCTTGTTGATGGCACTGAGATTTGTCCAAGTCATTCAGATCTGACGATTGAAGTGTGGTACGATCGTGACCAGAGTGTCTTGATCTGGCTCAATTCCACGATCTCTGAAAGTATTTTACCATATGTTGTTGGATTTCCATCTTCTCGCTCTCTCTAGTTCAATTTGGAGAAGCGTTTTGCTGGAATCTACCCCTCGCATGCTAATCAGCCGTGATCTCAGCTTCAGAGCATTTCCAAAGGTTCATTGTCTATGTATGAGTATCTTCAACGTATCAAGGAACTTGGTGATTGTGACAGTCCGACCCAATTTTAACTGATTAGCCCATAAATATACTTATTTATGTACTCTTTTTATTTAAGTTTTGTAGGAGATTTAGATTTAAAAATGGCTTATTATTTTACTTTTCTGATTTTAAGTTTTTCTGCGCCCTTATAAGGTTTTAAAGGAAAAATCAACTTTTCGGAGGAATTTTAGTGCAAGGCTAATTGGAGATGAAAGCTAACATCTTGAAGTTCAATCTGTGATTTTTATAGAATTTTCTACCGAGCCAATTGGTACAGTATTACAAGTAAAGTTAGCCCACATGTAGACAGAATAGTTTCGTACATGTTACGTGAATGTGAAGAAACGGAAGCCTTTCCGAATTTTCCTAGTTATGTGATATATATAGTTGGAAAGATAAGACATTTATCTTTCTAAAATATATTTTTAATGATTTTTCTACAAGGCCGAATATCCCCAAATCGTGTGACAATTGGGCTGAGCTGTATTTCCCTATGGAGTTAGGAATTGTGATTTTTACTTTTCTATTTGGATTCCTTGTTTACCAAGACTTCTTGGACAACTCTCAGTCAATTTTAGGGTTTAGAACTCTGATATAAGTGATATAAAAGGCCAGCCAAGGCCCCCATACAAAGGATTCACGTCCTAAAGAGATCAACCGCACAAGAGGAGAAATCTGCCAACGAGTTCTTCTTTTCCTTTCCTCTTTTACTTTTTCAGTTCTTATGTATTTATTTTTGAGTTCATCCAAGAATATGAGTAACTAATTTCTTGTTAGTTAGGGCTTAATCTTGAAGCCCTAAACATGATTTCAATTCTATAAATAAGTTTGAATGGATTCTTAGTTTTTACAGGCGTGATGATTTCGGTTTCTCTATGTTATGTGAATTCTGATATTTTGTTTGTTTGAGTAGCTAACTTGGAAGCATGTATTGGAATTAAATTGTTGTAGAACATAGGTCAATTGCCATATTGAATGTGTTCTTGTTCGCAACGAATAATTGGGTTAAGAACTAGTTATGAGAAATCGATTCTTGAATTCCTAATAACAAATGCCATGTTTTAGGGTTTTTGTGACACTCATATTGTTACTCATATTGTAACAACCCCGTCCTTGTTAATTGAGTAAATGCCATACTAGATTTCAATTAAGAATACACGTATTGATGTAAATGCCATACACTTTACATACGCTTACGAGAGAATCATACAACTCGAGTCAAATGCCATGATCTTGTTGTGAGTGTCGTCATCATATGCTTGCTAGAAATTGATTATCGATTATTGTTTATGGATTGATTGATTGTTTGGAGGTGGATAGTGAGTCCTAGCTATTGTTCTTAATTGATTTTAAACCAATTTCTCTTAAACTTTAATTTAAATTCTGTTTTGTTTTCTTTTCCTTGTTTTATTTTATTCACAAAATCAAATCAAACCCCCCCACCTTGGTGTTGGCGTGTGTGTGGAAATCCTTGTGTTTTCGTTGCGTGACATTTATAAACATCTCTTTAGACCACAATCTCTGTGGGATCGACCTTTGCTTACTTACTATACTATCATTTGATTTGTGTACTTGCAAGGTTTTAATATTGTTGTTAAAAATTGCCAACATTAACTATATATTTAATCTATTTAATTTATTTAATTGTGAAATTACAATTTTGCCCTTGGGAATAGGGTCACTTCAGTCACTTTTTGTTCAGGAAAGAATTTTGGGAATTGAGCAACACCGTTGCGTCGGGCTCGTTGAAGCGAGTTCATAGACGTGCGGCACGCTCAATTCCGAGTTGTAAGAACTCGAAAAGGTTTGAAAATTAAAAAGGTATATTGGGAAATTAAAAAATTGTTAAAAATATAGAAACAAAACTGGTTTTGAGCAAAAGGTGCGCGTGGACCCCCTACCAGCCCTCTCTCTCTATCTCTCTCCTCGATACCTCTCTTTCTCTGTGAACGAGATGGGGGCGACGACTTAGTGGAGATCGGCAGCATCTAGTGAAGCTAAGGCATGAGGCCAGTCAAGAATTGATAGCCGGAGTCTGGCGATCACGTCCGGGCTGAAGCCTAGTCTTGATAGCCACTGATAGAGGCGTTGGAGCTCGATAAAGGGTCGGATTCTTCGAAACTTTCAGTCGCTGTTTCTGGCGATGATTTCTACAAATCCAGGCGTCAGTCTTCATCCCCTCCTTGTGCTCTAACTATTGGTATATGTATTATGGATGGAGTTTGAGTTTGGGAAATTGATTCTTAACCCTTAAATTGTTTGACTTTTTGATATGATTTTTGGGTAGTTCCGGCTCGTTTTTGGCTGGGAATCAAGACAAAAAAACATTCCCCCATTCGAGATGGATCTTTTGGAATAGGTATTGACTGGCAGTTTGGAGATTTTCCGACCTCCGGAATTTACTCAAGCCACCCACGCATTGCCGGGGCATGGGCCACTCTGTGGCAGGCAGTTGTGTCATAGAATTCTTCCCACGTCGTACCAAGCACGAGGTATGCTCGAATTCGAATTTAGTTATCGTTTGATAGTCAAATGGTTTAAGCCTATTAGGCGATATCTGGGTTAGATATGTTCTGACCGCTGGATCGACTCCATTTCCAAGTATGTTGTTCTCTGCACCTCCAGGATCATGTAGGAACTGGTTGATCGAGAATCGAAGTCCTGGATACTTTGAATCAATTATTTTAGGGTTAAGTACAAAGTTGACGTCCGATCGTGCGATTGTAAGTGATTCGACCACTCGATCGAGATTAAACTTTTGAGACGAGTTACGTAGACTTGGTTGGACTTACAGGAACATTCGGATTGGGAATCAGAGGTTGTGGGCCTTGTGGGCCCAATTGGTCCAATTCCGCGATCGACGTCAAACAGACCGTTGGATTGTGATGAGACTTCTAGGATGAGTTTAATTTTTGGTTGTGGACCAATAGGAATTGTCATGTAACAAATTGAGGTTGTGGGCACTGCCCAGTTGACTTAGATAGTGGGCTATGTCAGCTTGGTTGAGGCCATTTAGTAGTTGTAACTGTAATTGGATGGTTGTTTTAAAATGGTATGATGCTTTAAAAGTCTTATTAAATGTTTATGAATTATTGCAATTGCTTTTACTTTCGAAGCATATTATATTATGTTTAAATGTGTGGAGTTGAGAATGACTTGGTTAACTGGGTTATGGCTTGATTAAGGAATTAATTAAATGCCTAATTACATGTCTACATATAAATATATGCTCGGTGGCTTGAAATCGATGAATTATGGATACTAGTTTACTCAATAGTATGTAGTACATATTTAAACACATATTTAAATATAGTTTAGAACAATTTTGATAGATTATGCATGGTCAAATTCAATTAAGGAATGATGTAATTGCTCTCGTTTTAAGAAGAGATTTTTGGTTATCTATTTAAGAACTTATTTTGGAAAGTTGAGAAAATATTTGGTAAAAGGATTTGTGGAATAAGAGGAATTTTATGATAAGTTTCAAAAAATAGTTTTCAAACCACCACAGGAGTACTCCCCAGTTGCCTTTGGAACAACCTAGCCATTTATGATAATGCTCCATGAGTCTCGGGGACGCCTGAATTGTGTGGTGCGAGGATATGCGTTCTCAGGATGACTACGTGTCCTCCGAGTTCTGGGAGGATATGCGTTCTCGGGCTGACTATGTGTCCCCCGAGTTTCACGTGGTCAATGTTATTTTAATAATTTTCTCGTTTTCCTACTTATCTATAATGAGCTATTATATATATATATATATATATATATTTGTATATGCACATATGTGATGGGTGGAAGATTATTCTGAAATCAATATCTTTTGCTTGAGTTTCAGCGGATTGATTAGAATTTGAAGCTTTTGGTTTTGGGAAAGCATGAAGGAATATTTAATTCATGTGCTTACATATGGGTTCAACTAGTTTTCGTGTTGAAAGAACTACGTGTGGCTTGATCCCTCGGTAAGGGTACGTAAGTAACCTAGGTGCAACTGCAAAATAAACGGTTGAGTTATGCTTTGGAAATTGTGTCTATTTGTAAAGTAAGAAACAAATTTGTAGATTACATTGATATTGCCCTGGTAAGGTTGAATTTGAGGCTGGAGGCACATCTGGTAAAGTGTGTGCGTTAGCATTGTGCATGCTGATGTTGGGAGATATTAAATTGTGATTTTTACAGGTGAAAATAATTTGGTAAATGTTCAATTTTCAAGGGAGACTTTGTCGGTTTTCTTATAGAAGTCAAACGTAAAGCAGTTTTTGGATTAGGGCAAGCAGGGGTATTTTGGACAATTGTGTAAATACCTGCCAGGTGTTGGTCACACACAGGGTTCGACACAGATTCCAAAGTGGAATTTGGATAGGGTCCTATTAGTGATGCTCTTGTTGTGTATGGTACTCCAGTTGAGGATGCTGATCTGGTGTATCACACGCTTCGTGGTCTTCCTAATAATTTAGAACCTTTCATCTACTCGATTGAGGTTCAAACCGATCCAATCCTTCCTGATGAATTGCATATTCTTCTTTTGAGTAAGGAGATATCTCTTCTTCAAAGGCGTAAACAACCTCAGACTGAATCGATTTATGTTTTTCACAAGACTTCACCTCAAGGCTTTGTTGCGTCATCTTATTCCGCTGATCATCGTGGTGGTGCTTTCTCTGGTCATCGTGGCGCTTCTTTTCGTGGTGAACATCATGGTCGTGGCAGTGACATTTAATACTATACTAATTCTGGTCTTTGTGGTGGTTCATGTCCTTCTCCTGGTCATGGTAGTTTCTCGGTTCCACTACTTCCCACACCGTTGCCTTTTGAACAACTTGTCCCTCTTCATAGCGTTCCTTGCCAAATATGCAATAAACTAGGTCATCAAGCCCTTGACTATTATCAACGCATGAACAACAAGGTTGCATTCTGTCATCACAACTTCAAGCTATGCATGCCTATTCTAGTTATTCTCCTATTCCAACTTCTTGGATTGGTGATTATGGTGCCAATAACCATGTCACTTCTGATCTCTCTGCTCTGAACAATCTTGTGCCTTACTCTGGCTTCGACAATCTCTATGTTGGTGATGGTACAAGTTTGCTTATCTCTAATATTGGCTCTATTATGCTGTCCAATGTTATAGCCTTTGATTATGTGCTTCGAAATGTTTTCTATGTGCCTACTATTTCTCAAAATATTCTCTCTATATATTGGTTTATCTGCGATTATAACTGTGTTTTGATTTTTACTTCGACTGGTTTTCTGGTTAAGGATTCTACTATGAAGAGGATACTCTATCAATATCCAATTAAAAATGGCATTTATTTGTTTGAGGCTTGTTCCACTACTACCCCTATTGCTTGTTTGGCTATTAAGGCTCCTCTTGCCTTATGGCACTCTAGACTTGGTCATCCCTATATTCCTATCATGACTAAACTAGTCTCTACTTAGCAAGTACAATTTTCTAATTCTGTATCTACTTTTCAATGTACTACTTGTCCTCTAGGCAAGAGTTTTAGGCTCCCATTTAGTTCTTCCTCTCACACTACACCTCCTTTAGACAAGTATTTCATACACACAAATGTGTGGAGGCCCTATCCTACATCTTCTGTTCTAGGATATCGTTACTATGTTCTCTTTCTTGATGATTGTACTAAGTTTAGCTGGTTGTATCCCTTGAAATCAAAGGCTAGAGTGTTTGGAGTGTTTTGCACCTTTAAGGCTCGTATTGAAAAGTTACTTTCTCACAACATTAAAGTTTTACGATCTGATTCTAGTGGTGAATATTAAGTACTGCTTTTCAATATTTTCTTGCTAAATAAGGCATTTCCCATCACCTGGTTTGCCCCCATACCCCTCATCAAAATGGCATTGCTAAGAAGAAACATCGATATCTTAGGGAGCACCTTATTAGCTCAGTCTAGTATTCTCTATTGTTTTTGGACTGAAGTTTTTACCACCGGTGTGTACTTGATCAATATACTTCCCTCTGTTAATGCCTCTAAATTCCCTTGGGAACTTGTTTTCCAATCTTTTCCTCATTACACATTTTTAAAACCTTTTAGTTGTCTTTGTTTTCCTTGACTCAAACCCTATACTGCCTCTAAGCTTGATTCTAGGAGTGTTCCTTGTATTTTCCTTGGTTACAGTCCCTCACACAAGGGCTATAAATGCTTTGATACAACTACCTACAAAATCCAAATTTCTTGCCATGTCAAGTTTCATGAGACTACCTATCCATTTCTTGACCACCTCAACTTATTGTTTTCTTCCTTCCCTTATTCCTTAGTTCCATCCCCTACCTTTTTACCTTCCACTTCCAGCTTTGTCTTCCTCAATTCCTTTGCCTTTCCAACCCCAGCTATCTAATTCCCTAACCCCTTTCTCGCCTTCACCTCCACCAAACTTCGCTTCAGTTCCCTCCCAGCCTTTGCATGCTCTTCCTTCTCATCTTATGGTCACACGTTCCAAAAATGGTATTTCTAAACCTAAGGTTCTCACTGCCATTAAATACCCTCTTCCTTATGCATTAGATCCTATTTCTACAATACATTCCTTACCTATTACTTATAAATAGGCCAACAATTCCCTTATTGGAGGCAAGCCATGCAATCTGAAATGGATGCTTTTATCAAGATTAATACTTAGACTTTAGTTCCTTTTCAACCTAAGTACAATATAGTAGGGTGTAAGTGGGTGTTTCGTGTTAAGTACAATCCTGATGGCTCTGTTGATCGATATAAAGCAAGGCTCGTTATAAAAAGGTTTCATCAGCAAGCATCGTTGGATTATTTTGATATGTTAAGTCTAGTGGCTAAGCCAGTCACCATTCATCTTGTTTTGGCTTTAATGCATTTTTTTCATGGTTATCTTAAGGAATCTGTGTATATGCAACAACCTCCTGGGTTTATTGATTCCTCCTTTCCTGCTTATGTCTACAAGCTAAATCGCTCTCTCTCTCTCTCTCTCTCTCTCTCTCTCTATGGTTTAAAACAGGCTCTAAAGGCTTGGTATGAGGAGTTATTTCATACCTTGCTTGGCTTGGGTTTTGTCTCTTCTGCATATGATCCCTCCATGTTTATCAAGGCTTCATCATCTCTTACTGTGGTTCTTGTTTATGTTGATGACATCATTATCATCGGCAGCTTTGCCTTTGATTGTTATGCACTTATTTCTCATCTCGACAAATTATTTCTTGTTAAGGATCTTGGTTCTTTGCACTATTTTTTTAGGATAGTAAGCTCACCGTTCCGCTACTTCTATGCTTTTTTCTCAAACCAACCCGATTAGAAAATAAGGAATATTCCCGAATCATGGTGTGAGTCATACCATAGTCATAAGAATAAAATCCTACAATCATAATATGATGAGAAATAGAACCACAAATAATACAAATTTACTTAACAACACAAAATCAGAGTCGAGTAGCTCGTAGTTAAATATACACTAAGATTTTTATCAAACGGTTGACTACTTACAATTATTAATTACACAAATCAACAACAAAAGCCCAGCAGCTTAGTTGAAACCCGCTTCCTCAAACTTCTTCTTAAATCCTGCGCAATCTATTAGGGTTTGAGCATTCTAATGCCTAATAGAGTATCGTCAAACCCCTTAAGGTTAGCTATCACAGTTAATCAAAGTGTCATGCATCAAACAACACAAGATACAAAAATTATGCAATCATACCAGATAAATGAATTTGCATATGTGGTGATGCCATGAACTCACTCCCTTCTAATCCCACTAATTCATTCCTTAGGGCAACAAGCCTGCATATCCCATACCATACGTTTTACCATTGTGGCTCTGAATACCCTAAAATATAAACTAGTGTACATCCGCCCCTTAACCCATTTTTCTTTTGTTTATGAATTTCTCATCTTTCACTTTTCATTAGAGGCCCTGCTCCCATTACCACAATATATTCAAGTCATGCTCTAGTCACCTGAATATATTCCACATTGTTTTTACTCAGATAAATCTAAAGCCTTCTCCCACCCCTTAGATATACCTTAAACTACACATAGACCCAACACAACTGTATTTATGATGCATATGTAATGCAGTGCAAACATTATTTATCTGTGTGGAATAATAATACAAATAATAACAATAATATTTCAGGCTTAATCACATGAATAATAATATTCACCCAACGTCAAATACTATCTATGGAGAAACATCAATAATAATATTCACCAAGCAAAGCAACAATAATATTCATATTTATAG
>NC_024132.1:4833714-4845453 GCF_000346735.1 Prunus mume
CTGTAAGGCTTCATCCTTGCTATGTATTAAGTATACATAACAATACTTACTGCAATCATCTATAAATGTTATATAATAATTTTTCCCACCACGAGTTGGTGTAGATTTAAAGTCACAAAGGTCACTATGAATTAATCCAAGTAATTCATTTGATCTTCCTTGAACAGATTTAAAGGTTTGCCTAGAAAACTTGGATTCTGTACAAGTTTCACACTTATTATCAAAGTCAATATCAATTTTAGGCAATAAACCTAGATGCATCATTCTATGCATAGATCGATAATTTACATGACCTAATCTAGCATGCCAAATATTAGAAGACTCAGCAAAGTAAACGGAAACCTTATTTATATTATTATTAAAAGCATCATTGCCAGTTACATTGAGTTTGAACAAACCATCAGCAAGGTAACCCTTTCCTACAAACAGCCCTCCTTTGGTTAGGATGAACTTGTCAGATTCAAATACAAGTTTGAAACCCTTCTTACTAAGAATAGGCCCAGACACTAAGTTCTTCCTAATTTCAGGAACATGCAGCACATCCAAAAGGGTTAAAACCTTCCCAGAAGTGAACTTCAGCAGCACACTGCCTTTGCCTTCAACTGCAGATGCAGAGGCATTTCCCATGTACAGTTTCTCACCACCAGAATTCTGTTCGTAATCAGTGAACAGATTTCTGTCACCACAAATGTGCCTAATAGCACCTGTATCAACCCACTAGTCCTTAGTATCAGAAACTAGATTGGTTTCAGACACTACAACCACAAAATGTTCATTGACTTCAGTCACGTTGGCTTGAGGATTGGTTGGATTTTGGTCTCTTCGGTGGCGGCAATCTTGTGCTTTATGCCCTGGTTTTCCACATACCCAGCAAGCACCTTTGATTTTCTTGAAATCCTTGCCTTTTGGTGCATGAGTTTTGCCATAGTTCTTTGCAACTTTCTTGCCCTTGTTATTCTGGAATTTTGGCTTTGATGTCTCAACGACATTGGCTTTGGCTTCCATGACAGGCACTTCACCCTTGTCACCTTTCCTGTGATCCTCCTCAACTCGAAGCCTCAAAATCAGATCCTCCATAGACATCTCTCTGCGCTTGTGCTTTAAGTAAATTTTGAAGTCTTTCCATGATGAAGGCAGTTTCTCTATGATTGCTCCAACCTGGAAGTGTTCATTAATAGAGCACCCCTCTGCAAGCAAATCATGGATCAGAATTTGAAGTTCTTCAACCTGTTTAATAACAGTCTTCGAATCAACCATGGCATACTTGAGAAATTTGCCAATCACGAACTTTTTGGCACCAGCATCTTCTGTTTTGTATTTTTTCTCAAGTAATTCCCAAACTTCCTTTGCAGAATTGTATGACGAATAAATGTCATACAGAGTATCATCAAGCCTGTTAAGGATGTAGTTTCTGCACAGGAAATCAGATTGTTTCCAAGCCTCAATGGTCATCATTGTTTCCTTAGACATTGGATTTTCTCCTGATTTGGGAGCCTCCTCTCTGACAACATGTGCCAGATTCATGGTTGTGAGATAAAACAGCATCTTCTGTTGCCATCTCTTGAAGTCAATTCCCTTGAACTTCTCAGGCTTCTCGTCATGAGGATTCTTAGTCACCCCGTTCACAGTCACTGATGATTGTGAATTCATGTTTACTGTCTTTAGATTGTTAGAAAAAACAATTATCAATGACTGATTAAAACAATTATATAAACAGAATTTATAACAATCTGTAACACAGAATACAGTATATGAACAATAAATAAAACTGACTTGAATTTGAGATAGAGGCTTGCAGATTTGATGCAATGTCCTAAAGACAGTAATTTCACCCCTTCTCGGTGCTTGAAGTTCTACAGGTGACTGCCTCCCAGGATTCAACTATCTGTATTCTAAGCCCTAGCACTCGGACTTAGAATCTGGCGAACGTTGTTTGTTTTCCTCTCAGACAATATGAAATGCTTGTAGAATGCTTTTTCTGTGTTGAACGTATGAGGCCTTATTTGATTTAAATAAACTTCTGAAACCTTATCAGAAGAGTCACAACTGTTAGAAAACAGTTAATAAAACTAATCCGAATTAATAAAAAATTATTAATTCGAAACCAAAAAATAATTTTAAATCTGAAAGTGCCCCAAGGCCCAAGGCCCATCTTTTTGACTATTAAATATTATATATTTTTATATAATATTCAAAGCCCAAATCGATTTTGAAGCCCAAATTGCTTCCACTTGGCCTACTTCCATTTACTAAGTGTGGCACTTCCACACTTATAAGGACCTCACTCTTTCTACTTTCTATCAATGTGGGACAAAGGTTCTTGAATTTAATTCAAACTTCCAACAATTAATTCATAATGAGAAAACTCAGTTTTACAATCTACTTTCCAATTGAACTAACTTAGGCATCGGAGGGCCTTTGGCCAACATCCTTCAGGTATGGTATTTTACTCTTATTTGTTTTGCAGGAATTGAGGAAGAGAGAGAAAGAAACTAGGAAGGGTGAAGAATCTACACGCGAATATTCTCCTGTGAGAAATTTGCACAAACAGTTGTCATGTTAAAATAAAAAGCCTCACAGTTAAAAACTGAATTCTATTGTTAAAATTATTATCTTTCCTTGTTCAAACACATACTTTGAATGAGGATGAACATTACCCTAATTTTGTTTTATAAACGTCCAAACACTATATTTTATGAACTTGGATATTCCAATTTATGGTCTCTTATACTACACAAGAATCAAGTGCCAACTGCTGCCACAATATGAACTACCGAACACCTACTATAAGGACAAATGTAAAATAAATTGCAGGTCATCAATAGATAAAGAGATGACTTCAAAACTATTCATGTTGATGTGTCAAACAAGTGACAAGAAACTTATCTACAATTTTAGCCTCATATACTATCTCAAGTCGGGTGAGGCACCAAAATTTTCAACTCACTCAAAATCCGTAAACAATGACACAGAAAACAGAAAATTTTTCTTCAAGGTGTTCTTGTGTAGACCTGCAAGACGGAGTGACTTGTGACAACCGAGTCACGATGTATCGTGCCTATTTTCTCATTTTTGTCGAAATTCTAGTCATGCTATTAAGTTGTATCAAATTTGCCACCCAACTTGAGTGAAAATGTTTAAATATATATATATAATAAAATAAAAACTCCAATTTGATATTATCCCGAAAGAAATAAAAAATGACAGTAAAATATCCCACACATAGTCATCCAAAAAATGTTTGACCAAACAAAAGACCGGCCAATAAAAAATCAAATAATTTTCTTCCAAAACCATCCTGCGAAAGACCGAATAGTCTCTCCTCTTTATCCACGCCACGATATATGGATAGTGTTCTACTCAAACATCTCCTACTTGTTCTTTGTCTTTGTCTTCTCTCTCTCTCTCTCTCTCTCTCTCTTTCTCTCTCTTCTGCTCTACGAAACTCGAGGGTCCGAAAGAGAAGAAGTAGAAGCAACAAAGAATTTTCGAAGCCAAACCACAAATCAACAACAAACCCAACTCCCAATTCTCACGCACAGCCAAACCCAACACACCTTTTTCCTTGTCTCGGATCATGTGATTCGGATCCTCTGATCCGACCAACCCAACTCGCCCGATCCGATTCATTTTCGTGTTATCAATGACTCGGAGGTGCTCGCATTGCAGCCACAATGGCCACAACTCTCGGACGTGCCCCAACCGAGGGGTCAAGCTCTTCGGCGTTCGCTTGACCGATGGCTCCATCAGGAAGAGCGCTAGTATGGGCAATCTCTCCCACTATGCCGGGTCGAGTTCGGGTCTCCACCCGAATAATCCGGGTTCTCCCGGCGACACCACCAACGATCACACCGGCGCTGCCGACGGGTATGCCTCTGAGGACTTCGTGCCCGGATCGTCTTCGAGCCGTGAACGGAAAAAAGGTTCAGCCTTTTCTTTTTCCCCTTTCCTAATCTTAAATCTTTCAATTGTTTTGCTTTTTTTTTTTCATTGTCTAATTTTGAAGTTTTTCATTTTGGGGTATGTGCGTTTATGTGTTGATTCTTACTTGATATGTCCGATTTATAATTATTTGAAGTTGAGTGATTAGCTAAATTGAACTTTTTTTGGGTGCTATTTGGAGTGTTTGCATAATTAGCATATCTGAATTTTGATTTTCAATTGATGGTATTTTAGTAGTTAATAACGAAATGGAAAAATGGATCAGATTCCAAATGAAGTGTAAACTGTAAAGGAAGAAAATGAACAAACATCTGCAACAAGAACACCAAAGCAACAACATGCCTTCTGCTAATTAGGCTGCAGAGGTTTAATCGAAAACGATGCTTTGCATAAATAGAAGGTTTAAAAGAGTAAATTTGTCCCAACTACAAGTGTGCTACCATAAAAGATAGGCCCAGGAGTTTAGTGGTTAAATTTAAGGTGATGAAGCTTAAGGGATGTAAGCATTGGACCTCATTGTATTAGGTATTTTAGATTTCATTTAGTAAGGATGCCTGGTTTAGACCATCCCATAGGTAACCCTCATCGGTACGAGAGGTCACTTGAAATGCAAATATAACCGTTGTCAGTTTTCAGATGTACTGCAATAACTTTTCCAGGGATTTCGGGATCTTATGGTTGTTTATTTACTATTTATTTTTTATTTGGCGTATATAATCTATTTATCACACTGGATTTGTTGATTAGTAGTTACATTGATCTCATTATCTACAATAGAATTCTCGAAGAGGACCTAAGGATCATGATACAAGGAGTTCTACTAAGTTTTTCTATTTGTATTAACAGATTCTAGTTTCTCATTTTTTCCCTGTAGGCACTCCATGGACTGAAGAGGAACATAGGATGTTTTTACTCGGACTGCAGAAGCTTGGCAAAGGTGACTGGCGTGGGATTGCTCGCAATTACGTCATATCAAGAACACCTACTCAAGTAGCTAGCCATGCTCAGAAATATTTCATTAGGCAGACTAATGTATCGAGGAGAAAACGGCGTTCCAGCCTGTTTGATATTGTAGCAGATGATGTAAGTATCTTTTCCGTCCTTGCATAACCAGTATGCACATTTTTTTACATACAGGCACGCAACATGAAAATTTCACCACATTGAGTTTCTTTGCATCCTACGGTACACTGTATGATGTGCTCTCAAGTTTGTGTTGGCTATTTAATCTTGTTGGTTAAAAATTCATGTCCTCTGCATGTGTAAAAATTTAACATACCGGTCCTTCTTTCTCTCATTTTCTTTCATTTTATAACTTTCACTTCTGTCTTGAACCTCTTGGTCTTGAATGCAGTATTTGTCTGGTGATAAACTAGGGCCATATTTAATCTTGACTGCATGATTCCTACTTGAGATTTCTAATTAGGTTCTGTTTTTATCTTTCTTGACTTATGTATGGTTTATTGATAATTTTTCTACAGTCAGTTGAGGCTCCAATGGAACCACTAGACTTCTTACCTGGCAACCATCTACAAGCTGAAAGTCAAAGCAACAACCCATTGCCTGCTCCTCCAGCTTTGGATGAAGAATGTGAATCAATGGATTCTACCAACTCAGATGGAGAACCTGCCCCTCCACAGCCTGATAGCTCACAGTCATTTTACCCAATGATATATCCTGCATATTTCTCACCTTTCCCAGTTCCTTTTCCATTGTGGCCTGGATACAGTACCGAGCCCACTAAGCAGGATAAACATGAGGTTCTCAAGCCAACGGCAGTACATTCAAAGAGCCCGATTAATGTTGATGAGCTAGTAGGCATGTCAAAACTGAGCTTAGGAGAGCCTATAGGTCATTCCGGCCCCTCCTCGCTTACACTAAAGCTAGTTGAAGGGTCTTCTAGGCAGTCGGCTTTCCATGCAAATCCAGGCTCTGGAAGTTCTGGCATGAATTCAGGTGGTAGTCCCATCCATGCAGTTTAGTGGTTAGACATGCCTTGGAATTTTACAGGTTAATGTTAATACAAGGCTAGAAATGTGCATTCTGGTTTGGGTTTGAGTTGCATCTCATTATGGAATAACCTTAATAATGTTTTTTTAATAGTAGTTATAATCTATAATTTGGTCTTAGGTTTTAGGCTGTACCATCTCTTGCCCAAATTATTTAAATCTTTGACATCTTGTGTTGGCGTCTAGAATTGTTTGGTTTTTGTCCTCCCAGCGTCGATCATGTAGACATTCTAAAGTCGGGCAACCGCCGTACTTGTAGAATAGCTATTCACCGTAATATGAATAAATTTGAATTTCTGCATTTTCAGAAAGGTACAAGATTGTTTTTGGGGTTGCATTGCATTGAAATGAAGGCCTCCTTTGTTCATTTTTATTTTTATTTCCTTCTTTCCATTTTTCAGAAAAGAAAATTGGTAACTCAGAAGGTTATTACTACTATCCCGGACATAAAACCATTGATTCTACTACTAGACCTACAAAACAGGAAATCACTTCAATTATTATACATCTTACTTTGATCTGATTACTTCTAATCAAATGTACTAATCAATGTATTTCATTTTGTTAACGGGTTGTCGGGTCCTGATTACGGTGGTAATTTTTTTTTTTTAATGACAGGATAACACGACTCAGCCAGACACGAATGTAGCGGATTTAAGTTGACCGGTATTAGAAACGAACGAGCTGTGTTAGTGTAGGTTTTGTTTGGGGTTTTTAGTCCCCAGTGTCATCAAAAAATTACCACCCCTAATTTGGATTATAATTTTTAATCATAAAAAAGATTACATCCGATTCACCACAACCCAGACAACCCGACCCAAAACACAATTAGAGATTACAATTCAACCCAGATGGGCCAAAGCCGCCAGATCCATTTCCTCCTACCGGAAGTCCCAAAACTTCAAATCTCCGGATTCATAGTAGCAGTAGCGAAGACACAGAGAGGCATCCATGAACCTCCTCACCAGAAACAGACCCACGGCGAGACCATGGCCCACCAGAAAACAGCCTTCATACAGGTCCCCACTCATCTACCTCACTCTCCTCTTTTCCCTTCTCTTCTTCTTCTCCTACATCTTTTCTCTCACTCCCAACTCTCTCCTCTCTAACAAGACCTCAATTTCCGATTCCCCAAAATGCCCCTCCCTTGGAGGAGAAAAGTTCCTCTGGTACGCTCCCCACAGTGGCTTCAGCAACCAGCTTTCCGAGTTCAAGAACGCCGTTTTGATGGCCGCCATTTTGAACCGGACCTTGGTTGCCCCTCCGGTTCTCGATCACCATGCTGTTGCTCTCGGTAGTTGCCCCAAGTTTCGGGTTTTGAGTGCCAATGAGATCCGAATTTCGGTCTGGGATCATATCGTTGAGCTCATTCGGAGTGGGAGGTATATCGGTTTCCTCCGTTTCTCGTTTTGTTGGTCTATTTGGGGTAAAGGTGTTGAATTTTGGTGGAATTGGAATGTGGGTTGGATTGGTTTGTTTTAGTTTTCATGTTAATGGCCCCAACTTGTTTTTGCTTGACCCATTGTTCGGTTTGTAAAATGATGCTGGGAAGGTGTTGGATTTTTCTTTTTTGGTAGGATTGGCATGTTGGTTTATTGGGTTTGTTTTGATTTCCATGTTAATGGTACCAAATGTGTCTTATCAAACTCACTTGATGTACACTTGTGATATTTATTTATTGTATTTTTTATATTCACAATACAACTATCTTTCTCTCTTGTTGCAGGTATGTTTCCATGGCTGACATTGTTGATATATCATCATTAGTTTCTTCTTCTTTAGTTCGAGTCATAGATTTCAGGGTTTTTATATCCTTATGGTGCAATGTGAACGTAGATTTTGCTTGCTACAATGAGTTGGATAAGCATGCCTCTTTGCTTGAAAGACTTAAGCAATGTGGATCTCTACTATCTGGGCTCAATGGTGATGTAAAGTGTTTATATGCTGTTAATGAAGACTGCAGAACTACTGTTTGGACATACCAAAGTGGTAATGAGGATGGGGCATTGGATTCTTTCCAACCTGATGAACAACTCAAGAAGAAAAAGAAAATTTCATATGTTAGGAAACGCCGAGATGTATATAATACTCTTGGACCGGGTTCTGAAGCTGAATCAGCTACTGTACTGGCATTTGGGAGCCTTTTCACTCTTCCTTACAAAGGTTCGGAGCTATACATTGATATTCATGATGCTCCAAGAGATCAAGGGATAAAAACTCTGATTGAGAAGATTGAGTTTCTTCCATTTGCCCCTGAAATTCTGAGCGCAGGGAAGAAGTTTGCTTATGGTACCATAAAGGCTCCTTTTCTTTGTGCACAGCTCAGATTGCTAGATGGGCAGTTCAAGAACCATTGGAAGGCTACTTTTCTGAAGTTCAAACAAACAGTGGATGCTTTGATGCAAGGCCCTCTTCCTATTCATATTTTCGTGATGACCGATCTTCCTAAAAATAATTGGACAGGAAGTTACTTGGGGGAATTGGTTAGAGATTCACGTCAGTTTAAACTGTTTTTCCTGAAAGAAAGAGATGAGTTGATAATACAAACTGCTAAAAGAATCGTGGATGCAGGTCATGGCTTGAAGTTTGGGACTGTTCCAAAGAAACATGATGGCACCGGTCAGATTGAGAAGGATTGTCCTCCAGGACTACCTGATGTTCTTCTATACATAGAGCAAACTGTTTGCAGTTGTGCTTCCCTTGGATTTGTTGGGACAGCAGGGTCAACTATTGCAGACATTATAGAGTCGATGAGGAAGTTTGGTGCATGTTCTAGCTAGTTTTCTGATTACATGGTCAAATGCCTAATGACATAAGAAATTCTAATTCACTGAAGCTGTACAAATTATGATTCAGAAGCATGCCTGAGCTATGCAAGCTTGAAGTTGTGAGCCTGCTTCATGGCTCGTAACTTAATGGCACCAGCGGGTGTAGGCAGCAGAGGAAGTGCTTCGTGAAGAACGGAGTTGAATTCGAAAAAGGTTGCAGTCTTATGAAGAAATGCATATCTCATGCTCTAACAAGAAAAGGTGTGGTTTGGTTTCTCATCAAAATTCTTATATTGCCACTGATTATAGACACTGTTTAGTGTACAATTTTTCTGGAACATCATTGTAAATTAATTCCAAAGTGCCAATTTCTCACCTCGTCTGGAACAATGGTTCTTGTTTCAATTTTTTTTTTTTTTTTTTTTTTTTTTGGGGTTTACACTTAATTTTTTTTTTTTTTTTTTTTTTTTTTTTTTTTTTTTTTTTTTTTTTTTTTTTTTTTTTTTTTTTTTTTTTTTTTTTTGGGGTTTACACTTAATGCTTGGTAATTAAGGGTTAAAAGCTTCCTGGAAGCTTAAGCCTTCAATGGGCTCATGTGGCCAAGTGGCTTTTCTTAGAATCTTATTAGTAGTTTCCATTGTGGTGGCTGCCAGCCATTGAGGTCTAATCCTGTGGAGAAGGGACTTGACTTGCTGACTAGCAGTCTCAGGTTCAAATTGCTATAGCATCTTGGCAATATGTGTAAGAAAATTAGTGGTCGCTGCTATGCTAAACAAGATTATCTGATTCCTTATTAAAATGCTAAAAAACAGTCAACACCTAACCATACTAATCAATTTTGAAGGCTCCATCAAGAACAACTAAGCTGCGGTTAGCTTTGCGATTAGAGATGAGAATGCTGGAGTTCTTCTGGCTGGGGCGAAGAAGATTGGTGATGTCTCGATTACAGTGTATGGACATTAGAGATGGTTTGGCCTATGTTGCTCCTAAGGGTTGGCGTAAGATCATGGTTGAGGGGGACTTCAAACTTGTGATTGACTCAGTTTTGAAGCGTTGCTCTGCTCCTTGGTGTATCGCCTCAGCTCGTTCAAGACATCTTGCTTCTCACGTATGGTCATATTTTTAGAGAAGTTAACTCAGTTGCTGACGCTTTAGCTTTGCTTGGGCATACCCTTTCACCTTTGAAATTATGGGAGTGTAGCCTCCCTTATCCGGTTGTAACCTCTTTCTATTTGGAACTTTTTGGGACAGTCTCGTCTTTACTAGTTGTTTTGCTTCGTATAAAAAGAAGAAGAAGAAGCTAGTGAGCGGCATTAAGGTGATCTTAACACCCCAACCCCAACGGTGCTTCCCTTCCAATTACGTCATCTTTGGCCTATTCGGCCGGTGCACTTCTAAAAAAACTTTGTTCGAGTCATATTTTGCTTCCTCGCTTGTGTCAGCAAAACAGATACCGACCAAAAGTGAAAATAACAAAAAGAAGCAAACCGGGTCACGGAACAAGGTCCAACCTTGAGTTCCAAGTTACAAAGATTTACGCCATCACAATCAGCCGGGAATAATTAAGTATCGAGTTCATCATAAATAATATATCTCGCATTCAAGTGGAGACAACTACAATTAAATGAAAAGCATCAACGACCGTCATGCATATCGATTCAAGAAATTTAAACTTAATGCCACTACAATTAAATAGTTATTGATACAACAGTCCAAGTTTAAATTGCCAACACGCAACTTGCTAGCAAATTCTTACGTCGTGTTTGACTGAGAGAGAACTTTTCCACCCTTCAAAGTTTCATATGTGAACGTTTACGTACTGACGACCAGGACAAGATTAAAACTGAAAAAGGGCACATTTGGTCAATTTTATTATTATTTGGTAAATTCAAAAGAAAAACTTTCTGCATTTCTCAGTCATAACCATATGCATTTTGTCTTCTGTATTTAAAATAAGATGTCGTAACTTTTGTTTTATATTTTTCTGTTGAGGAAATAACAAGTCGTACTAGTGACCTTAAACATATCTCACGATTTTGATAAACAAAACAATTGTTTTAATTTGAGAAGATTCAACACAAGGCCATAGAGTATGTTGTCAAAGCATTTCATCAGCATAATAATAATTTGGACCAAATTTCAGTCAATTCCTTAGATTTGATTGAGAAGTTTGGCAAGCTTTTCACACCTATAACCAGTGGCGGATCCAGGATTTGAAATCAAATTGGGCGAAACTCACATTAAAAACTCGAGGTTATGAGTGAATCTCATTAATAAACATAAAAATATACACCTAGTATGAGGGCATAATGAGCTTTACCCTCAAATGCATCTCTATACGAGCATTGCCACCAGAGGACTCAAGGGGGGGTTGGGGGGGGTAAACCCAAAAACATGTTTCCAGCAACAATAATCTGCCAGGGCAAACAGTGGAGCCCACGAACCTGGGCAAGCCCGAGGGGAAGGCTGGCCCGAGCTCCAGCCCGCGGGCTGAGCAGACATCAGCGCAGCTGTTTAAATTTTTTTAACGCTGGCGCGTGCAATACACGCGCCCTGTTTAAAAAAAATTTGACGCGCGCTACAGTGCCCCGCCCAACGGTAGGATTACACGTGTCGCTCGCTGGGCCATCCGATATGCTTTTTAAACTTATTCAACGGCAGCCATTTTTTCGCGAATAAAAAAATTGAAACAGTAACCCCCAACGGCTCTATGACACGTGGAAGCTCCTGGGCGCTCCGATTGGTTTTTTCCAGCAATCCAACGGCAGGCAATTTTTTGGCAAAAAAAGAAAAGAAAAAAAATCTGAAAAAATTTAAAAAATACTGAATTTTTTTTCTATAAATACCAACTAATACTCTTCACTTTTAACACCAAATCCTCGTGCATTTTCTTCTCCTTCAACTATTAATTCACTTTCTACTCAATATTTTTTTCACTTTCAAATTTTATTTTCCGAAATCTAATCCGAAAATATTATCCAAATTAATTGTTTAGGTATAAAAAAAAAAAAAAAAAGTAA
>NC_024132.1:4845644-4921791 GCF_000346735.1 Prunus mume
TAAGAAGTGGAGGGTGAAAAGTGAAGGTGGCTAGGGAAGAAAGGAGATGAAGAGATTGGAGATAAAGGGTCTCACAAAGTAGGCTTAACTTGAGGAAAAACAGGGAAAAAAAAAACTAAAGGAAACCGAAGTGGAGGCAAGAAGCCCCAGATCTGAGACAAAGCTCAGGGGAAAAACACCCATTTTGGGTGGGGACCACAGAGGGTGAGCCAAAATCACCACGGAGGGTGAGGAGGAAACAGTAAAAGAAAGAGGGAAACAATAAGAGATAAACAGAGAGAAAGGAAGAGAAGGGAAAAGGGGGAAGGAGAAAAAAGGAGGAAGATGAGGGGAGGGAGGAGGGGCAGACCACCTCCCCCCCAAAAGCGACCCTGAAGGGTTGGGGACTAGTAGAGAGAGAGAGCCTCTGGTTGTGTTCCTATGATTAGATTAAGATAGGTCAATTTCCTATATTTAAAGCATGTTAAAAAATATATATATCAAATTGAAGGTAGAAGAAGGATTACTCATGAAGAATACTTATCCCATATAATCCCCACAAAATGATATAATATCAACACCTTATAACTTCTCCCAGTGGCGGATCTAGGATTTGAAATTCAACTGGGTGAAACTCACATTAAAAACTCAAGGTTATGAGTGAATCTCATTAATAAACATAAAAATATACACCTAGTATGAGGACATAATGAGTTTTACTCTCAAATGCATCTCTATACATAAATAAAAGTATAGCGAAAAAAAACTATTCTTTTTCTTAAATAAAAAAAAATTCCAACAAATTCTTTATTTTCTTGGGATTCGAATTGTGATCTGACATAACAAAAGATAACCTATTTAATCTAACATCCCAACAAAAAATCAAATAAATTATCATAATAACATCAATGCCTTTAATCAAACATTAACATACCAACAACAAATCAAAACATCTCAACAATACCAATATCAAATCAAACATCTCAACAAAATTCCAAAAATCAAAGAGGAGATAATTAAAGAGGATAAATTTTAGGTTATGCATACATAACATATGGCTTACTTTTTGGGTGGATTTCACATGGGTTAGTCTATTTTATATGGGTATTTTTTATTTTCGAAAATTTTGGGGTAGGCAGTAGCCTACCTTGCCTTAGGTATAGGACCGCCCCTGCCTATAACCAACTCCACTTCATTTTAAGTTTTATTCATAATTTTTTTTTTTCAATCAACACAGTGTAGATTCATTAAAATATTTCAATTAGTTTAAGGGGCTTCGTAGCTCAAGTGGTTAAAAGTATTTATCTTTGAACTCGAGGCTTAAATTCGATTTTCCCCTCTCCAATATCGCATGTATCACAAAATAAATAAATTATATTAGTAATAAAATGTATTGCCTTAAGTGATACCCCCAGTTTTAAATAATTGAAATTTTTTTGGTAGCAGCAACAATTTCATTAATGCAATACAATAACATAGCCCCACAAACATATCTTGCAAACAATAGAAAGATACACGTAATAAACATAACTATTGCAAGATAATGAGCAAAAACAATTATACATCTTGAAGACCCAACTCACTCAAAACTGAAGGTCATAAGAGGAATTCATAAAACTACTGCATTTGGTTATGCAAGAAGATTATATGACATATGAGAGCTCTCTACTAGTTTGGGTGTTGGGGATATAAAACACTTATAAGTGGAATATCAAATCTCACTATCAATTTTATATAAACTTCCACCAGGACACATGATCACGACGTCTATCAAACCCAAAAACCAATTGATAGTAGATCCACAAAATTAGTGGCTCCACCCCTCAACCAAGAGATTTGATGGAGATCCACCTTATTAACTCCAAAAACTGCAAGGACAACACAAACATAGGTTAAAAAAGATAGATCTACAAAGATCCAATAAAAAAGGTTGGTAGGGAGACCCTAGAACAACTAAGGGTGAGATAAATCTTGCAATGGGAATGCTAGCAACCTTTTTTCTAATCTTCCCCTTTGAACATTCTCCATTTTTTGCTTGACATGTGTCATTCTCCTTACACTTAAAACAATGTCATTAATATATAGGTAATGATTTTTCCACTCCAATTTTATCCATATATTATACAAGTTAACTTTTGCTTTCCAAGTTTACCCTTATTAAATGTATTCAATTTATCCAAAAAAATTTCAAAACTTTCTTACCATCTTATTAATTTTTTTAAAACGTCAATTATTTTTTTAAAGAAAATGTTTGCTTTTTTCAAAAAAGAGGAAATGTCCCTTTTTAAAAAAACACAAAGGACTTTTTTTTTCTATGTAAACCCTTTGTGTTATTTTTTTAAAAAAAAAAGAAAAAAAAAAGGGGACATTTCCTCTTAAAAGCATATATTTTCTTTTTTAAAAAAATTGACATTAGAAAAAAATAATAATAATAAGATGATAAGAAAATTGTGAATTTTTTTTGGATAAATTGAATACATTTAATAAGGATAAACTTGGAAAATAAAAGTTAGCTTGTATAACATATTAATGACATTGTTTTAAGTGTAAGGAAAATGACATATGTCAAACAAAAAAAGAAAAAAATCTAAATAAGAAAATTAGAGAAAAGATTGCTAGCATTCATCATCTTGCAAAACACAAAAAAGACAAAAGCCTAGTATGAAATAGTACGGAGAAGCTAACCTGGTTTATTCGTACGATGGGATGATTCCTCTAGGAAGAAAAATAGAAGGTAAAAAAATCCTTTTTGTGGTTTTTCTCTTTTTATTGAGAAGAAAAAAAGAAAAAAAAATCCGAAAAGTCATGTAATCAGGTATTGGCACGGATCCGAAAAGGAAGTAGTCAAATTTCGAACATGAACATTGGGATGCACAACGACAAATGTTAAGCTTATCAAGAGACCCTGCTTTTCCGCTTCTGTATTAAAAACAAAATAATAAATTATATAGATTTAGATACCGTTTATAAAACTCAGGGAGATACATATCGATCCCAGTATCCCAACCACTTCTTTCTCTCTTACAAAACCAGAGAGAGCACGAAGCTGACTGTTCGTAGCTTCTCAAGTTTTCAATTCCCATAGTCTTTGTTTGCTGGGGCTTTTGCTTTCTCTGAAAATGGAGGGCGTTGATCATTTAGCGCACGAGCGGAGCAAGGCGCAGTTCGATGTGGATCAGATGAAGGTTGTCTGGGTCGGTTCTCGCCACGCCTTGCAAGTCTCCGATCGAATTGCTCGCCTCGTAGCTAGCGATCCGGTAATTAGTTCTCATTTGATCTGTTTGGTTTTCGAGAAAATGTTTGAAAGCCTCAGAATTTTGGTTTCACATTTTAGTAGTTAATTTTTAGTTTGCGAGCTGAATTTTTGTTTTACTGAATTAAGCATTCAAAATTATTTACTTACCAGTACTTTTTCGAATGAGTGATTGCTTTGCAGATGATCAGTTGTTGAAAAGTTGTTTCATTACGATTGTTTGAAAATTTCGTTCTTTAAAAACTTAGGCACGGAAAGCAATTGGATTTTTTGTTCTTTTTATCCATATTCTTACTTTTCGCTTGTGTGTTTTTTTTATTTTTAAATTTTTAAATTTTAAATTTGACTGTAATTATATTTTCTGTGTTACTGTTTAGGTATTAAGAAAGGATAATAGAACTATGATGACTAGAAAGGAGTTGTTCAAAAACACATTGAGAAAAGCAGCTCATGGATGGAAACGGATCAATGAGCTTCGACTTTCTGGTGTGTCTCCATCTGGGAGATCTTGTTTCGTAGATTTATTGTTATTTTTGTTGTTATTATTATCATTACTGTTACTGTTTTTATATTTTTCTATACCATTTTTCATTTGCTTTAATAATGCAAATTATGCTACCATTGTTACAGAAGAAGAAGCATCCTGGTTTAGGCATTATGTTGATCAACCAGCATATACGGATCTTCACTGGGTAAGCTCCAATTCTCCCTTTTTGTGCCATTCTAATTTGTCTATATTTCAATATCCTGTTTGATATTATTTTTTTTACTACGATTTTCCCACTTCCTTTTATGATAAGTATTCTGCATGTTTTTGTAGGCTTCGAATATTTGAAATGTTTGTATTTTTTTAGTTAATATGTTAATTTTCTCTTCAGGGAATGTTTGTGCCTTTTATTAAAGGATCTGGTACTGAGGAGCAGCAAAAGAAGTGGTTGCCGTTGGCATATAAGATGCAAATTATTGGTTGCTATGCACAGACTGAACTTGGTCATGGCTCCAATGTTCAAGGGCTTGAGACCACTGCAACTTTTGATCCAAAGACTGATGAGTTTGTTCTTAATAGTCCTACACTCACTTCAAGCAAAGTGAGTAATTTTAATAATGTTGCTTTTTTGTTTTCTTCTGATTTTTTATCTTTTGAGTGAAATTTTAGTATCAATGATAACAAGCTTGTGATGGGAATTGTGCTTAGTGTCATTTTGATCTGGATATTTTCAACCATAATGTGGTGGTTATATTTTTTGTTGATTGAAATATCTAGTTTAGGCATTTTTTTTTCTCCTTATTGGTTGTGAATAGTGGTGGCCTGGTGGTTTGGGAAAAGCTGCTACACATGCTGTTGCTTTTGCCCGTCTTATTACTGATGGAAAAGACCATGGAGTAAATGGTAACGACCAAGTGTACATTGTTTGGAACTTCTATCGTGAAGTGAATGGTCTATTGATTTAATTTATAGAACCAATTCTCTTGTTTTAGGTTTCATTGTCCAACTTCGGAGCTTGGATGATCACTTACCTCTTCCAGGCATAACAGTTGGTGATATCGGCATGAAATTTGGAAATGGAGCATACAACTCCATGGACAATGGTGTCCTGAGATTTGATAATGTCCGCATACCAAGAGATCAAATGTTGATGAGGTATCCACTTTGTATGCATTGTACTTGATGATAGATAGGATCGTTGTGCTCGAGTGCTCATATTTCTTATTCAAAGAGGTAGAAAGGATGGCTATTCTCATTTTCTTCTCAAATGTGCCAGGGTCGCACAAGTTACAAGAGAAGGAAAATATGTCCAATCCAATGTTCCACGACAGCTACTTTATGGAACAATGGTTTATGTGCGGCAAACAATTGTATCTGATGCTTCTACTGCTCTATCACGGGCAGTATGTATTGCTACTAGGTATAGTGCTGTTCGTCGACAATTTGGTTCAGAAAATGGTGGTGTTGAGACACAGGTATCTGATGGAACATTGCCTCATTAAGTTTGTTATCCTCTGCATGATTTTGTTCTGAAGATGTGTTGTATTTTGGTTCGTGTTTTGTTTCCAGGTGATTGATTACAAGACTCAACAAAGTAGGCTCTTCCCTTTGCTGGCTTCCGCCTATGCTTTCAGATTTGTTGGTGAGTGGTTGAAATGGCTATATACGGATGTAACACAAAAGTTGCAAGCAAATGATTTCGCCACATTGCCTGAAGCTCATGCATGCACTGCGGGTCTGAAGTCACTGACTACTTCTGCAACTGCTGTAGGATATTATTGCTGCTCTTTATTCTTCTATGTTTTACCTTTCTCTTTGAGGCCCATGAAGCTTTTGGGTGACAGCAAACATATACTTCCCGTCCCATTGACAGAAACTCTCTCTCTCTCTCTCTCTCTCTCTCTCTCTCTCATATAATTTCTTTTTTTGACAGGATGCCATTGAAGAATGTCGGAAATTATGTGGTGGGCATGGTTATTTAACTAACAGTGGGCTTCCTGAGTTATTTGCTGTTTATGTCCCGGCATGTACATATGAAGGAGACAATGTTGTTCTACTTCTACAGGTCAATGGATTACGAAGCCTTGTTTTACTTGCTTTTGACTGGACCCTTTACCTTGCCTTCTGGGTTATTCCATGCCTGTACTACTATACTTTAAGAGCTGCTTTTGACTTTACTCAATAATTTGTCTCTGACTTTTGCCATGCCTGTTCTACTGTGGCCTAAGAGCGTAGGAAAATGTGCTCGCAAATTGTATATATTTGTTTGTTTTACATCTTGAATTTGTGGGCAGTAGGTTTTAACGAACCATAGCTCCTATTTTGTATGTTCATGGTAGGAGCCTACTACTGCCTTCAGTATTTATATTTTGTGTGCTGAATTATTTCTCAAATGTTTTTTTAGGTTGCAAGGTTTCTCATGAAGACTGTTTCTCAGCTGCCATCTGGTAAAAAGCCTGTGGGAACCACATCTTATATGGGCCGTGCGGAACGTTTGATCCAATGTCGTTGTAATGTTCAGAAAGGTTGAGTATAAGTATTCTTAATCTACATGCTTTTGTTACCTCTTTCACATCATGAAGCACAAGGATAAATTGTATACTATGTGAAGGGACAATTTGTGCTTGATTAATATGCATTTACACTTACGTGGGTTGGTCCTTTCATGCCTTAGTTGTTTAGTCTGTATTTTCAATGTCATGCAGTTGAAGATTGGTTGAAACCCAGTGTGATACTTGAGGCATTTGAAGCAAGGGCGATTAGGATGTCGATTGCCTGTGCTCAAGACCTTAGCAAGTTTTCAAATCAAGAAGAAGGTCTGTAGTTTTTTTCTTTTCTGAATTTTCTGTTTTTGTCTTTCTTTTAATGAGTAACAGAAGAACTTGTCGCCTATAATCTTAAGGGAATACTTGAGACATTGTAGAATCATTTTTTTAATCTTTTTGGCACCTCAGTTAGATTTTTTAGTTAATTTAGTTCATGTAACATTAACTGTTCAGTTATATGAAGCTGCTTGGTTATTTTTATTCATGCATCATGCTGTGCGATTCTGATGATTTTGATGCAATTCCAATTCTTCAGGCTTTGCGGAACTCTCATCTAATTTAGCTGAGGCAGCAGTTGCTCATTGCCAATTGATTGTCGTCTCCAAGTAGGTTTCTTCCTCTTTATAATGTCATTTGAATAAAGTTTTGGACTTAAAATCTATGCTTTGGGTTTGACCTCCTCTCTGAGTTACCTTTGTTGAAGATTATTTCTGTACCTCCAATTACTAATTTAGATAGCTGTTATTAAGTTTTCCACTTAATCATGTTATGAAGCTTTTCTTTCATGATAGGTTCATTGAGAAACTCCAACAAGACATTCCAGGGAAGGGAGTGAAAGAACAGCTTCAGAACCTCTGCAACATATATGCTTTGTATATTATTCATAAACATTTGGGTGATTTCCTCTCCACTGGCAGCATCACGGCCGAGCAAGCTTCGCTCGCCAATGAGCAACTTAGATCTCTATATTCCAAGGTTTGCCCCATCAAACTTTTCTTGAAGGTCTACTTGTTCATTCATTAAAGTAGCTGTCGTCTGATAACTGTATCTTGACTTATTGCAGCTCCGTCCCAATGCCATTGCCCTTGTTGATGCATTTAATTATACTGATCACTATCTTGGCTCAGTTCTTGGCCGCTATGATGGTGATGTTTACCCGAATCTTTATGCTGAGGCATGGAAGGATCCTCTTAATGAATCAGTTGTGCCCGATGGCTATTGGGAATATATCCAGCCTTTGCTGAAGAACCAACTCCGAAATGCTAGACTATGATTTTTACCGTGGTGTCGAGGATTCAATCCATGCTAATAAAGCTAGCAGTTACTCGCTGTTAACATTGTATTGTCATATTTATGCAACTACAATGACTAGTTCCAGGATATGGGAAACAAAAGGTTTTATATTGTTCTTGATAAATGTCGCCAGCAGTATTGATAAAAAACATTTTAGTAAGTTTTGGTTTATACTTCAATTTGACGGCAGTTCTCATATTCCACCTCTTATACCACACCCGGGTAGTGCTGCTATTTGAACCACATTTGCTTCCGCTATTATGCTAACCACTAAAGTAGGCATGGAAATACCGAGCGAATTACATTGTGTTGTGATCGCTACAGCTTATACCTATTAACAGAGTTCATGTGAGCTGCATCTCCCCACAATCCTAGCCCCTACGAATTGTGACTTCTCAGCCAACCCCCTATGATGTTACCCGTTCATTCTGAAATTTCCATGCCAAACATGGTTTTATCCAGTAGCCCGAAACCCTAAACCTCTTGCTCTTTTACACTCTTAACAGGCACATATTCAATAAAATGGTGGTTTCAATGGGAATTGGAGGTCAGGAAAGCAATGGCAGTGCTGACAACACAAACAACCTTAAAACATCCGAGTGACACTTTTATTACTATATATGTGACTTCAACAAAAGCTCCACAGTTCTACATCAAAACAAAGAGAACGAAAATTTATGATATAAAACAATTTACTTTGTTCCACCGTTGCGACTGACAGGTCCAGACCTGTAGCCACCCTTACAAGGCTTGCCCCAAGGTGTTACAGAAGGCCTCCCTTTGCTCTTACCCTCACCCACCACCATGTCGATGATCAATAGGGTTCATTGCACTCCCCGAACCTTGGGCCGGCGGCCCAACGACTGGCTTTGCCCAGCCTTGTAGAGCTTCTTGTGCTGATTTCCTGAATTTGGCCCACTTGCCGATTGTGGCCCGGCACTTAGAATCTATCCACTTCTCAACATGGGAAGGCAGCTTCACCAAACATCCTGCTGATGAGGGTTCTTTCAAAATGGTTGGATGAGTTCTTGAGGCTCGGACCAATTTGCCACCTTGACCCAGCCTCATCTCGATGTTGTGTATCTTGGCCCCAATGTGCATAGCACCAAGAGGCATGCAACGTCCCAATTGTGAATTGATGTCAAAGTTAAACTGATTTGTGCTACTGCAACACGACACATCGGTGGAGAGAGTACGACGGGCAGTGGTGCCGCTGGTTGGGGCGGAGGACCCTATTGAAGAGGGTTGAGGAAGCCGCTTGAGCTCTCCACCAAGTCATTGGATCCACTTCTAGATTCCTTCTCTTTTCTTCTCATGCAAGCTACAACTTAACCTAAGTGTTGTTGAGCCAAATAAGGGAACACTCACATGTTGAGCTATTTCATGAGCCCATTGCCTATTAAAAGATATCTCTGATTGAGGCTTTTCCAATGGGTCAGGTCAAACTATGGGCTAGTGTTGGGCTTACGAATTTGGGTTGAGCTTCAAGTTGGTTCTCCTTTTTTTTTGGTATGTGAAAATATTAGGCCTTGGCTTAATGCAATCATGGCAAGTACGTTATATGGGCTGGCTTAAACTCCAAACTAAGGCCCCATTGAATTTGTCGGCCTACAAATTTCCATTTTTGGAACATACACGATTCACGACCAAAGGAGATACCGGCCGAGAAAAAAAAATACGATCAAAGAGAAGGGAAAGGAACAAGCTGGAAAGGTAAGTAGCCAGTGTGAGAGTATACTCTCTACTAGAGCTAAGGCCCCGTTAGTCATGAACATTTTCCTGACACCTCCGAATTACCGAAGAAAACTTCCATGCATCGAAGATACATCTTCTCTAGAAGGGTATGAGGATAGAGGTACTTATCATGAATTTGAAATAGAGAAATTGGGTTTGATATGCGACGAAAGAAAATTGTACAATTATGTGTTGATCACTCTCTTAAGAAAGGGAATAGTGTCTCAAGATAGGGAAGTTTTTTTATCGAAGTTACCATCTCGTACTGTGCCAAGTAATGTGCCCTTCCACTACCCTGTCTCTTAGAACACTTCCACCCTTGTGGACAAGGGCAAGGCAAGTGCAAGGTGAATAGTGATAGCCTTTGCAATTTTGTTTCCACCCTTATGGGCTAGGGCAATGGTAATTACTATTCACATGAGATATGAGGAAATGAATTTGTATATAGTTTTTGGTGTGAGAAGTAAAGAATATGGTTAGGTATTTATATAAAATAAAAAATAAAATAAAAAGAAATCTGAAATTTTGGGGTTTTTTTTTCAATTTTTTTTTGTTAATGACGTCAGTATTGTGTCATTTTGCCTCAGGCAGCAGCTCAGGTTGAACTTGCCCGTGGGCTTGCCCAGGTTGCTGGAGCCCACTGTTTGCCCGGGCTGGAACTCTTGCGCTGGAGCTGCCTTTGGTTGCTTGGGTCCCTTCTTGCCAAGGCTCCTCCTCAGCGGTGGAAGTGCTCTTAATTATATTGCGAATGGTGCAGCCCTAAAAACCATGGTTCAACCTATATAGCTAATAATGTATGAAATGAGATATGAGGAGATGAATTTGTATAGAGTTTTTGGTGTGGTAAGTAAAAATATGGCTAGGTTTTTTTTTTTTTTTTTTATAGAATTTTTTAAATTTGAAATTTTTGGTTTTTTTTTTCAATTCTTTTTTTGTTGCTGACGTCATAGTGACATCAGCATTGTGTCATTTTGCACAGGTTGGGCTGAACTTGCTCGTGGGCTTGTTCAGGTTGCTGGGCCCACTGTTTACCCTGACTATAACTTTTGGACTGGAGCTGCCTTGGTTGCTTGGGTCCCTTCTTGCCAAGGCTCCTCCTCAACGATGGAAGTGCTCTTAATTATAATGCGAATGGTCCAGCCCTAAAAACCATGGTTCAACCTATATAGCTAATAATGTATGAAATGAGATATGAGGATATGAATTTGTATAGAGTTTTTGGTGTGGTAAGTAAAAATATGGTTTTTTTTTTTATTTTAAATTTTTTAAATATGAAATTTTTGGTTTTCTTTTTCAAAATTTTTTGGTTGCTGACGTCATAGTGACGTCAGCATTGTGTCATTTTGCCCAAGTCGGGCTGAACTTGCTCGTGGGCTTGCTCAGGTTGCTGGGCCCACTGTTTACCCTGGCTATAACTCTTGCACTGGAGCTGCCTTTGGTTGCTTGGGCCCCCTCTTGCCAGAGCTCCTCCTCAGCGGTGGAAGTGCTCTTAATTTTAATGCGAATGGTCCAGCCCTAACAACCCTGACCAACCTATGTAGTTAATAATGTCTGAAATAAGATATGAGGAGATGAATTTGTATAGAGTTTTTGGTGTAGGAAGTAAAGAATATGGCTAGGGATTTATAAATAAAAAAATAAAATGTGAAAGTTTTGGTATTCTTTTCAAATTTTTTTCAATTTTTTGTTGTTGCTGACGTCGTTATGACGTTAGTATTGTGTCATTTTGCCCATGCAGCAGCTCAGGCTGAACTTGCCCATGGGCTTGCCTTGATTACTGGGACCCACTGTTTGACCGGGCTGGAACTCTTGCGTTGGAGCTGCCTTTGATGGCTTGGGCCCCCTCTTGCCAGAGCTCCTCCTCAGCGGTGAAAGTGCTCTTAATTATAATGTGAATGGTCCAGCCCTAAAAACCCGGTTCCAACCTATATAGCTAATAATGTCAGAAATGACACGGCAGCTAATTTCATGACCCATCCAGAGTCTGGACCATTTCAACAACTCCTTCTACGCTAACTTGAAAAGGTCCCACAATGCCACAAATTCTGCAACCGTAGCACTCTAGCCACACACTCCATTCTCATAGACCAACCTGCCATAAAATCACCATTATTGTTTCTGTTTTCCAAATGTAATCCCAAAAGCTAGCTCATATGCTAATTTTGAAACTTACATCAGTTGCCTGAGGATTCACATCATGGACATTCAAAACTTGGCAATTAATCAGAACTTAATTACATCAGTTGCCTGAGGTTTTTTTTGTTTTGTTTTTGTTTTTTTGCATTAGTTCAAATTCCACAGCCCGTGGAGGAGATGTAGAGAAATGCTCTTTTGGTCACACAATAATTTTTTTATTTTTTGGTTGAAGTTTCAATTCATTGCAATCCCCCCAAAAGGACAGAGAACAGTACAAACAAAGCCGGATAAAAACACTGGCCAGAAAACCGACAGGAAACAAACATGAACAAATCTAGCTAAAACTAGTACAGTATAACATAAAAATCATGTTCCCGAGCCAAAAACTAAAACTTCAAAAGCCAACAAAAAGGGCCGACAATCTTAACATGTTCTATTTATTGTTAAATTATCAATTAAAATTATTGAGTAGACAGAATTACATATGAATCATGAAATGTAGGGTTTTAATTGATCATTTAACTTTATCTCACAAATAAATAAATAAATAAATATATATATATATGCCCTAGAAATTGTATATGCATGTAGGGTTTCTTATTTAGATAAGAAAAATGATAAGAATCGAACTCCAATTGGATACATTGTTGTATAACTTCGGCTAAAAATCTCTAGTTATTGCGACTTTGGGAAGAATGGCACATATTGGTACACCTACCAGGAGGAGATTTCACCTTATTCGATTCAACTTTCGAGTAATTTTTGGACCCCAAACACACAAATGAATGAAAAAGACGGTTTTCATGTGCTGCCTTTGAATAAGGTCGTCCACTAAAAGGAGGAGTTGCAGGATATCGATTCCAATTGTCGGAGGTCGTCCTCGTTCTTTGAAGTTTCTAAAGTCAAAAATGTGGTGTCATTTTCAGTAGTGTTGAATTTGTTTTTGGAGAGCAAAATTATTGTAGGCACAAATAATTTACAACAATGACAGTCCTGTAATCAAATCAATGCTTGCATACTAAATTATTGTAGGCACGTAGAAATGACAATACAGGTTTCAATGTATCGGGGTAAGAGAAGATAAAAATGAGAAAATGAAAGAAACTTGCCTATCAAAATAATTAGAAACTTGTGCTTTTGTGCACATAGGCTTTTGATTTTATGAACTACGATATTTAGGAAAAAGATGTTTTATTAAGAAGAGATGTACTAGGGTCACCTAATGACCATTGGAACTGTTTTTCATAAGTACTTTTTTTTTATAGACGCTTTTATTAGAAGCACGTGAAATTTTTATTAAAAAACCAAAGTGTTTGTTGAAGACTTCAAAAAGAGGTTTTATGTCCCAAAAACACTTGGAAATGTATTTGCCAAATACATGCACTGGCGGAACTAAAAATTGATGTTATAGGGTGTCCTTTTGCAAAATATAAAAATAAAAGGAATGAGAGCATAAACACTGCAAGTTCTCATAGAGCTTCTTGTGCATCATTTTCAGACCAATCCCCTAAAGTAAAAAATCAAGAAATAAGAGTTTAAATTGGGTGCTGTTAAACGAACTTTAAAATTAACTGAATACATCATCCTACCAAACTATTTATTGAATTACTAATTCACCCTAATATAAAATAATATATTGAATTGTGAAAAAAAAAAATTAATAAGTACACCTTACTCACTATATTCAACTCTAATTACATCAAAGTAAATTTATGTTTTAGCCAAAAAAAAAATTTCACTTTTGGAAAAAGCCAAAAATTTTTCAAAAAAGACAAAAAAACATCTCAACTTTCAAATCAAAGACATGCAAATGTAAAGGATTCTTTAGGAAATCCAAAAATAAGTAAGGGCAATTTTGTCCATTTTGGCTTCTTTTACAAAATTTCTCTCTCCTTTGTGTTTTTCCAAAGTCTCCAGGGATCAATTAGCAATTCACATGGCAAGAACAAAATAAAGTTAAATTCATCTCAAGGACAACATATGGACGTTAATATTAACCTTAAGCTCCTGGCTTTGGTACTCCTTATTGAATGAGGAAATACATCAACTAAATCGGCATTTGTTAGCTTGACAACATCTTTAGGACAACTACAGTGTAATGCATCAAGGCAACCACCAATGGACGAATCATAAATGTTGTTTCTGCCGGGTAAGCCCAGCAATTCATTGGCATATACCAAGGTAAAAATTAGGAAATAATGTCGCATGTAAGGATATCATTTATCATTCCCCAAAGACAACAAAATAAAATGCCCCATAAAGAAAATCAATTATTCTACGAAAACCACTGATACATATTAATGGCCTAAAGAATTGACGACTTTTAGAACCATGTTCTCCAAATCACATTAATGCCGGAAAGTTTGCAAAACTTATCTATATAATGAAGCATAAACCTTTTGATCAGCAGCCAATTATTGAATGGGTTTGATGTTGTGTGATAGAGTGTTTAGGGTGTATTAGGGGTATTTTTGGTAGTTAAAAAGGGATCTTATCAACTTGTTCCGACCTAGGATAATAAGCTCATGAGCTTAGTCTTACTTCACTGTCGAGAAACAAAAGAAGACTTTCATCTCCAAGTTTAAATATTAGGGTGTACTCAGTCTTTCAATTAATATTCAATTCAATTCATACACATGACATTAAATTATTTACAGAGAGAAAGAAAGAAAAGGAGAGTGAAACTGGGAAGAAGAAAAAAGAGAAAAAGAGAAAAAGAGAGAGAAAATGAAGGGAATAAAGAGTTGAGAAGGGGCTTGGGACCCCTCTCGTCCCTACGTGGCTCCATCACTGCATACATGTTCTCTATATTAAGGATTTGTCGAGTCTTCACATCAAACGTAAATTTGTCGAGTCTTCACATCAAACGTCATATAACATGTTGCACCTGAATCATTTATCCACATACTATTGCGGGTAGGTGCATAATATTCAAGGCATAACCTGTGGTCAATGAGACATGTACAATTTTACCTCAATTTCTTTTTTGATGCTTTGGACGGATTCAACAATTCTGGCTATCCAACCAATTCCTAACATCACGACTATGTTTTGTACAACCACAGGGGTTACACCATTCACTGACCTGCAAGAAAAATATGAAGTGCTCAATCTCTTCGAGTGTGCTATAGTAAGCAGAGACATACTTTCCATTACGCTTCATGGTGAAACCTTATTGCTCAATTCATAAATTTGAGATTCATTAGATCCATCGTATAAGGTTTTTTTAACGGCAGCCGAAACTTACATTTGACCTTAAAATTCTTGGGACGCCATTTGTTGTAAGCGAGATCAATAGAGGCTGGTTGAGGTGAATCAACGGTCAAGTATCCATATCTTTCTACTTTCTTTCTCCTGGAAATTTGTGTCTCCATGACTGGAGACCAAAGAGTATAATATATTGGTCTCATTCAATATATTCCAATTATGGATTGTAACGATCTGTGATGTAGAGTTGACAACGGTTATGACGAAGAGGACGATATATATGTTCTTCCGTTGCAACAAAAAAAATAAAATAAAATAAAATAAAATTCCGTAGGGTATATGATTTGGGGAAGGGTTCAGATAGAGGCTATAGTTTTGGGATTCAATTTGGGTTTCACTATAGATTTCTATATGGATGAAGGAAAACTAGGGTTTCTATATGGATGAAGGAAAAACTAGGGTTTAGAGCGGATCTAAGATTGACGGCTCTAATATCATGCTAAATTGCAATTCAGAGAAATTTTCTAAATAATTTATTCATTTTTTTTTTCTAAAGGTACGCAAAGAGGTGCACCCTTGCCCAAAAAAGTTGTGTAGGTGCTGCAAGTTTGCCCTGCTGCTAGTTTGGTAATGGTGCACTCAAGTGTGACAAAAAGCCTCACCCAAGCTTTCTTTTCTAAAGAAATAAGGAGGAAACCTGCGAGCAATTCGTGAGCTTTAAACAAGAAGTGGCCATGCATAATTTTCGTGGGCTCTAACAAGGCTTTAAAGAAGGCTTTTTATTTTTTTTTAATTTTTCTCTGTAAACAAGGGCTGATTTTTAATTCCTTATTGAAATAGTTCACTAGCAGGTGTCACATGTCAACTTCTAATTGGATCAACTTCAAAAATTCGTTCAAAACTCATCTGTGCTCTGAAAAATTCACTGAAAATTACTCCAAACTCGTAATCACATGTAATTTTATCTCATGACCTCCAAATCACATGTACAATGTACTTTTGCTTAGATTAATGGGCATTGATTTTGGTTAGATTCATGGGTAATAATATATGAACATATTATATACCCTAACGATGGACGTCAAATAATCAGCAAATTATTAAGCATGAATGAATTAACCTTATATTCCAAAATTTCCAAGAATTTGAAAGGAAAAAAAAATTATAATGAGACGAAAAAGAAAAAGAAAAGTTCAAGTTTATCTAATTAACATGAGGAGATGAAGAAGGCTTTGTTGACCTTATGAACACCACGAGAGCTGTCTGTGACAAGGACATGCAGACTTGAATAAGCTTCCATAGATTATGACCTACCACAATCACAGATCAAGGACACAGTTGGCTTCTCATTCTTCTTCGTCCTTTTACATCTCTGACCATTTAAAAAATAATAATAATCTAACTGTAAGTAACAACATTAATTATTTTTCAAGGTATAATTATAGTTTAATTTATATATGATTCCCTTACCCGACGAAGATATTATTTTAATCTTCTACTCAAATGAATTTTGAAGCTGCAAAAAAAACTAAACATATTTGGGCGGCTTTAATGCGAAGCAATTGTAGTTGAGAAATGACAAAAATGAGAGTACCTTCCTTGAGTGACCATTCCATATATATGAACCCAAATGTGCCAATAGCGTATGCGCCTACCAACTAACAAACTCTTAGTCTAATGATTTTTTTCCCAGCATCATTGTTCCAATCTTATGCTTGGCTCCTTCACGCATGAGATTGAGGAGGGTGTAAGTAAGGGTGGGCATGGGTAGGTTAGGTTGGTTTTGATCCCAACCAGTAACTCAGCCTGATATATAGTGGTTTCTAATTTCTTGGAACCAAGACTAGCTTATTATTAGGTCAACTTAACCCTTTTGTGACCAGGTTGGGTGGTTCGATCGGGTTAACTCAAAATTAAGCCCACTTTTAATTTTTGTTTCAACTCATAACCCAACCCGTACAAAGAGGTTTATGATTTTTTGAACCCATGCCCCGCTCATTATTAGGTCAACTCAACCCTATAATGATTGGGTTGAGCGGTTTGGTCGAATTGACTCAAAATTGTGCCCACACCTAGGTGTAAGAATATCAATGATGCTGATGCTGCCAAGTGTCAGCAGATTAAAGAGTGAACTGTTAGAATGTTGTTAGAAAATTGTTAGTGTTGTTAACATGTGGTTAGAGTTGTTGGAGAGGTTAGTAAGCTAGGTAAGATTGTAGTTAGAGCTTAACAAAATGCAACAATCATTTCTCACTCTCTGAAACTCTCTCTTTGCTTCTTCCTCTATACTCTTCTTTCTTATATTCTCCAATTCTTTGCTTCATCTTAACATGATCTGCCAAAAGAAGAGTAGATCAACATAGGTCCACCAAAAGCAGGAGAATACCGAAGATCACTAAATAATATATATATATATATATGTGGATTTCATTTTTCCACGCCCATTTTTTCTACTTACGCTCCCTTTTGCTTTTTAATACTTTTTAATCAATTTTGTTCTTTTTTGTTCTTTCTCTTTCCTACTTTACCTTTACCCTACATTAAGGTTTTGGTAATTGAAATTAAGAAAAAATAAATAAATAAATAAAAATAAACAAACAAACAAACCAAAAAATAAAAACAAAAAAACCCCCAAATTGGATTCATCCAAGTTGGGATCAAGATGTGCCCCCAATTGATTTATTTACGAGAGCCTATGGAACTTCTTCCTTCCCCCACAACGACGACACAATCAGTTCGGCAAGATAGAAACCAAACAACACCTCTTGAACTCAACTTCCATTGTAAATCTCAGGGATTATTTGTGATCAAAAGTCGAAGAAATAATATGAAAGTGAAGTAAAAAAGAAATTAATGTAGGGTAAGGGTAGAATAGGAAAGGGAAAGAATGAAAAAGAACATAATTGATTAAAAAGTATTAAAAAGTAAAAGGGTGTGTAAGTGGAGAAAAGGAAAGTGGGAAAATCATCTCCCTATATATATATATATATATTGCAAGATTCATAGATCATCCTTACAAAAAATTAGACAAATCTAAAACCGTTCAACATCCAATTGTGTTTTACAAAATCAATGAACATAATGCTTCAATAAAGTACTAAAATTTCAATAACTCAATTTAGTGGTCAAATGATATTGGATTCAAGTGATTTTTTGTAAAGATGATTTTTGAATGAGTATCTACAAAATAGACGATTTGGATTAGTGAAATACAATCTGGAGTGGGGTCTACAAGGGGTGTCCCTCAAATAAGCTTATTATATATTTGTTTAAAATAAAAGAGGAAAAAATGGGATCTTTGTCTAAAGAAATGCATTGAGAGAGGGTAAATGCAGAGTTGGTGTGTGTATGTGACATGCACATTGGACCCCTATGGAAGAAAATAAATTTTATACACAAAAAGGGGCATTGATCCCAAAAGCTGAGGACACACACTTACCAAATAGAAGGTGGGCAGAAGATAGAAAATAACATCAATACACATGGCCTGAAAAGTGACTACACATCAATATATGGAGAAACAAATCAAAGAAATTTGTGGTTACACCCACATTAGAAGACATGAGTAAGAATTTAGAAAACCATACGGGTTCAAGACACATGGCCTGAAAAGTGACTACACATACTAAGCATTTGCAAAGCAATTTGAGCTACCTATTAATTATCGTTATTGTAAACTCCGCAAGCTTCGTCCTTGTGAATTAAATCTCTTCCTATTTTAATTTCCTTTCTTTTCCTTTTCTTTTGGCTTGGGTTTGGTGATGATTTTGTTTGTATGCATGACACATGAGTCGTTTAAAGAAGAGTAGAAAAAGTCCTTTTGTTCTTGAACAGATTTGTTGTTTTTTTCTTTCTATTTTCTACGGAAATTTTCAAGGAGCCTCATGGTACGAGTGGTACCATAATTTACAGGTTAATGGGACAAAAACATCCCCTTCACTCTTGGAAGCAACTTTTATCGAAAGGTCCTTACGATGAAACTCTTGAACAAAAATATAGTAGATTGTGTGAAAAAAAATGTGGTAGGTTGTATCTTGTCAAATATGTTAGTGGTATTTCTCTTGATATCTCTCATATCTTAGAATTTAAAAAATAATGATCGTGATAACATATATAGATATATATGACTAAAAATAATTATTATATTAGTGTGCGTACAATCACGTGTATGTATGGTGCCGTTTCAATAGTCTAATAATACAACATTGCCCGGGTATGTTTTATTTGAGGATTGTAACAAGTAGTTTTTACGGGTATGTTCCTAGGGGGACGGGGGGTACTCTATCAGTGGTTAGGTTCCTACTCCTGCTTGTAGTTGAGCGGGTAAGGCTACTCAATTAGACCGACGACCGAGCCCATATGTGTAGAGAAGCTCGCCTAATCCCCAACGACATTGCCCGGTTTTTGTACTAGTTACGCTTCCCTTTAATAAAATCCTATCACTATTCTCTCAAAAAAAAAAAATACAACATATCAAATTTTTCACAACAAGAGAACATTACCCTGTAAATATAAGTACAATTAAATATATGTATGTGGAGACAAGACAATGTAGTAGTTCCATGAGTATATATGGTTTGGGAGTAAATTGTAGTAAAGTCATCTAGTTATTACTCGATTTTAGTCCTTGGATTTGTTTTTCTTTGAATTTGTGGTACTCAAAACAGACATGAAATTAAATGAAACACACGACAAAGACTGAAAGTAAGAAACTTAAAAAAGATTCAAGAAACAAAGGATTCGAAAAACAATTTACTGCAATTTACTCATATAGTTTGAGATCTTAGTTGCTACTCTCTCGATAATGCAATGTCTTTTCCTCTATTTTCTCTCTGCCCAAACAAGTGTATGGGTAACGGTCATATTATGTGTTATGTTGTCTATGATATCAATTTAACTTAGCCCCACGTGATACTAATATGGTCACCATCTAATGCACATCCCACGTGATAATGTCCAAGTTAATTACTTATTGTTGAAGTACCAAGTTAGTTACATGAATTTCTTTTTTAGTAAGCAATAGTCTAAACTACAAGAGAAAGAGGATTTCTCACACACGTATTACCAAAGTGCTATATATGAGGATTCACTAGTAAAAAAAGTGGCAACAGTCACCATTATTTGGTGACATTTGTGGCCGTGATAAAATGCATTAGTCACCTTTTTTGACTTTTTTAGTGACTAAAAAGGTTTTTAGTTACCTTTTTTGCTTTTCTTAGTGACTAAAGCCTTTAGTAACCCCCACAACAGTCACCAAATGTCACCAAATGTCACCAAATGATGGTAACTGTTGTCACTTTTTTTTTTTTTTTTTTGGTAGTGATTCGAACTTGAGACCACTTGTCTACAAGTCAAAGTCCTTTGCCACTTGGTTATAACCCGTTGATAATTAATTGCATAAATTTTAGATCACGGTCATGAGATTTTGAGGTCCTAATCTAGACTTTAAAACTAGTGCAAAGAATGATTAATATAAAAAGAAATATATCACAGAGAATTAATATTGAGGTAAGGAAATGAAATGTGACTTAGTTTCAAGTTTTCATCATCAATAGAGGGAGAACGGTGCAAAAATGAAGGGTGAGCATTTAAGATGATTGCAATTGCAAGAAAGCTGCAGATGGCATAGACCACAAGGCACCAACAAACAATCTCAAACCCGCTTCCCATGTGAAATTCGTGGTGGCTTGATAAAATAAACATTTGGGAGTGTGTAGCAATTATAAGCATATATTTTGAATGGCCCACCAAAGCCTCAAATTATATTTCAAATGGTATGCGCCTTGAATAGTCCAAACTTCAAAAACCCAATTAAAAATATTGAGCACATGAAAATGCCCTTAGCAATCCCAATTAAGTTGTTGTTTAATAAGACATGAAGGAGAGGCCAAGATACAAAGGAACTGCAAAGATGATGCCAAACCATACATCACTCAAACATCAACATGGGGCAGCAAAAGATAACCAATATTATACATTTTATAAAATATTTGGATACTTCTCCGTAACGAGTCATCTTTTTAACAAATTACAGTTTCACGCTTTAGAAAATTTATTTAATCACATTTGAATTTGAGTGAAAAAATAACTGATCTTAACCACTTGAACTGCAAACCCTTTTCATATATACTTTAGTCGAGTTATATAAATACTGTGAGTTGCAAATAAAAATGAATGGCTCCTTACTTTGTACCCCTTTTTATGCTTTGGTCCATTGCTTTAATTATATATGATATGTACCTTTTTGTTGTATGTGTAAGAACTAAGAGCCATTAGAGAAGCAGTGAAGCACACCCCATACCCTCTATTTTAAGCTCTGCCTACCACACCATTCTTCCAATTCTACTTCTTCTTCTTCAGTGCTCTCCTACCTACACCCCAAAAAACCCACTCCACCATGGAAGAAGAACAATTCAACTCTATAGATTCTGAGGCTCAAACCACATCTTCTTCCTACTCAAATTCAACCACATCTTCTTCTGCAGAATCTGAAGCCCAAAAAGTCAGCAAGAGATCAAATCAACAAGTACTTGATCATGATCAAAAGGGTACGAACGAGGATGATGATGACGATGACGATGAGGATCAAATCAGTCAAAAGAAAGCAAAGATCAATGATAGTAATGGGAGGCAGCATCATGATCCAGTGTACAGAGGAGTGAGAATGCGTCAATGGGGGAAATGGGTGTCAGAAATCCGAGAGCCAAGAAAGAAGTCAAGAATTTGGCTTGGAACTTTTCCCACCCCTGAAATGGCTGCTCGAGCGCACGATGTGGCTGCCCTAACAATCAAAGGCCGCTCTGCTGTCCTCAACTTTCCTGAGCTGGCTCAGGAGCTTCCCCGTCCGGCTTCTGCGTCGGCAAAGGACATCCAGGCTGCTGCTGCCAAAGCAGCTGCTCTTAACTACCCAATAAGCTGTAGCAGCAGTAGCAGCAGCAGCCGTGAAGCCGACGCGGAAACTGAAGCAGAGCTGAGCCAGCACAGGCAAGCTGTCCATGATACACAAGACTCATCAACTTCACCATCAACCAATAACGACGACACGTTTTTCGACCTTCCTGATCTGCTGTTAGATTTTGGGCACCACAGGGATCATGGGTTTTGCTTCTCTGTGCCATGGCTTGAAGAGCCTAATAATTTCCTGTGGATGGAAAATTGAAAGCCAATAGGACAACAAGACAAGAGCATTGAATGAAGAATTGAAGAGAGTTGAAAAAAGCAGCTTGGCAGACAGCTTTAGTTTAAAGTTGATATTTGTTGCTCGCTTTTTGGGTGCTGGTCCAAATTGAGAGGACCACCAGAGTTTGCTCAAATTGGGAAGCTTCAATTCTTGAATCTCTACAGGTTTGGTTTTGGTATATGTTGCCAAAACTTCAGCTTGATTATTTATTTTACTACTGTAATGTACCCTTTCATGTAAATGTATATGAGGTAAATAAAAAAGAGTTTCCATATCTAGGAGAGTATGGGCTTTTTCCTAAAAATAATCCATGTCCTTTTTCTTGTTTAATTTATTCATGCATTTGACTCTGAATTTTCCCATTCTGGTAAATTTGGATTCTCTCCATCATTATAAAATTTCAAGGAAATATATAGTATAGAATATATCTAAGCAGCCTCTCCCACCTACCAATTTATAATTTTGGAATATTATATATACAACCTAAAGCTGATGGATGTTTCATATAGAAAAACATCTAAGGCTAGAATATTTGTTTTTATTTTGAATAACTAATACTATGTTGATGAATTTTTATTTTTATTTTTTATGAAGAGTAAGAAACTGTCATTCCAAACAACAAGAGTACAAATAGCAAACAACAGTATGCAAAAATACCATTCATATTACTGGTCAAATTGATGGTGCTTTCTTCTTAAAGCACAATTGAAGACCAAACTTATAAATTCACGTAGTTAATATGTGAGTTCATCATTGCCAAAGCAGATAGACCACATGTGACATGTTGCACAATCAGCATAATTGGATTATCTCCATCATTATTAAATTTCAAGGAAATATATAGCATAGCATATAATGGTCAAAGGGAGAAAAAAATCAGTCTTTCATTGATTTTGGTAAAGAAATCTCCAATTGTACATTCATACGTATTTCGTTTGAGTAAAATTTATCAGGTAAACTAATTAGGTATTTTGTGCTTATAGGGATTCGAACTTAGGATGTCAAAGTTCGCTCTAGTCAAACAATTCACCGACCACTAAATTAATTCCGGAATTAACTCTGTAAGACTGCGTGTGAGATTTTACTTCACATTTGTTTGAATTTTGTAAAAAAATTTTTTTTTTTTTTTTGGAGAGGAAGTAGTAAATTTTCATTAAAATTGTGAAAGGTTACAAACTCGAGGGAACAAATGTGGCCTCATTAAAACCTTGCTCAAGTAAACAAACGGGACAAAACCTAAGACGAAGAAAAAAAAAAAGCTGCATGCTCCATAAAGACTAGACTACAAACAAAAACTCATGACAACTCCAGAATATCAGCGTTAGCTTAAAGAAACATATTTAGCCATAAAAAACAATCTTCAAGCCAAACGTCTATGAAAACACTACCTAAAGCAAACTTAACAAGTCTATCAGCGACAGTGTTACACAATATTTTGTAAATGTTTTTTAGTAATTCGTGCTTCATTCTCGTCAATTATGTGTGCACCATAACAAATAAATGACACATCATTTCATAGTGTAAAATAATTCTATAAATATGTACTCTTTCTTCTGTAAAAGAGAATGAGTGGTTGACATAAAATTTAAAAAGTAAACGTGCCATAGCAGAGCAGTTTTAATAATATCGAATTGAAAATGACTGGTGTCATGGTTATGGCAGCATCCTATGTTGCAATTTAACTTCTTCTTCTTTTTTCTTTTCTTTGTTTCCCTTTTTTTTTTTTTTTTTTTTTTTTTGTTTTCCTTTTTTTTTTTTTTTTTTTTTTATGCGTTTGTTTGTTGGGATATGTTGCAATTAATTACTTGCAAATTGGGTCAGGTGAAGACAAAATATGTTGTGTTATAAATTCAACAATTTCTAAATGTTTATAAATAAAAAATCCAAATTTGAAATATGCTATCATTTAAGATAATATTATCAATTAAATTACAAAATGTGCCATTAACTTTCATTAACTTCTTCTTGTGTAATTGTATATTGATTCTTTTCCTAATAAACAGTCTATGATGCCCTTTTTTTTTGTCGTGATTTTGTATTGATTCCATAAAAAGTAATGAAACAATTTCTGTACGGAATTTTTTTTTTTTTTTTTTTTGGTTGTAAATGGCAAGTATATTATTTTTACAATGTGCCTACAATGATGCTCACTTCTAATGGCATATATCTACCTATTAGTTTTTTTTAATTGATAATAGGTAAATTATGGCATGTACCTACACCTTTACCTGTATTTAAAAATAAAAAAAAATAGGTACGTTATCTTTTTATTGATAATGTCAATTTACCCTTATTGATAATAATTTATCTATTATCTTTTATTGATAATAGGTAAATTATTTTCAAAATGTCTTAAAAGTTAGGTATATTATTTAAATAATAAATAAATTATTTTTCATAAAAGAAACAATAAAAAGTTACTAGTTATTTTTTATAGAACAAGTAATAGATACATTATTTTTTCAATATAATTAGTATGTGTAGTATTATTCATAAACAATTATAAAGTAGATTATTAATCATGTATAATTCATAATAAAAAATAACATAAACATTTTTATTAAACAAACCGATTACCTAAATATGAATTTATTGTTAAATTTAAAAAAAAAAGTTTCCAAATTAATTCCTACATCCATTACAATCAATTGGAGATCTTTCCAAATTGAACCTCTATCATTATATACAATGCAATTAAAAAACTGTTTTAATTGATTCCTATATTAATATACAAAATACAATAATGACTTAGTTGGGGATATTTTTGGAATCTTAAAGGTACAATAAATCATATTTTATGCTTAATTAAGTAACTTGCTGAATTGGATTCTAGTCTTTTACTTATAAAAATTAGGTTTTACTTATAGATTAATAAGGTGATGGGTTTCAGATAAAAAAACATTTATTTGAAGGGGAAAAGCCAAATTTACTATTCTTATAATTCATATGACATAATTACTCAAAGTTTAAGGTTTTCATGCAACTAATGGAGTGTAAGTTGGATCAGCTCAAGTTTTTTGTGTGCTTCTAAGTGATCTTAAGTTCAAGTTCATATGGTACTTGTGTGCGCACCACAAATAGAAGACAAAATTAGATTTGTTTTTTCTATCGAAAATTAGAAACCATGTGTTTACTTATATTGAAAACATCCCATAATTTGTTTGGCCCTGGGGTGCAGTATTATACTAAGGTGCCTGCTTTTCTTGTGACTTGTTTGGCTGAGGATGCTATTGGGGTGTCCAGGACCTTGTTGTTTGTGTTTAATCTGTTTGTTCTGGGCTCTTAGCCCCCTTTGTTATCCAAAAAAAAAAAAAAAAATTCCCATAATTTTCCGTTAGTTTCGAATCTTTCGAATCTTTCGAATTTTTTTTTTTCTTTCTGATTTTCTGTACTTGATATTATAATAGAGAGAGAAACAGGCCCACCTAAATGAAAAAGCCATCAAAAGAAAATAAATTAGTTGGTCCACATAAAGTTTCAAAAGAGAAGAATCCAAATTAATGGAAGAAAAATTTACCAACAAAACAAAACGAAGGAGGAAGAAGAAACCCTCTTTTCCTTGTCTGTGTTTTGATGAGTTGGAAACAATTGCATGGAATGCTTTTTATCTTAATGATTGAGATACTTGTATGCTTTTCATGCACATCTCCCTCTTTCTTATTCACTTTCTTCTTCTCAATCAGAGAGAGATTCCTTGATAAATAGTGTAAAACCAATAACAAGCAAAAGGTCAATTCCCAGTTGATAAGGTTCATACATTGTGTGTAGTCCAATTAGTATTCGAGTCCCGCTATCAGCAGTTCTCATTAGTGCGCGATCTGTAATTTCCTATATAAATTTATACTGGTGATAACTGACAGTTGGGTGTCACACGTAAGTCCTTTCAGCTCGAAGTTTATGAGTATGCCCTGACACTGGTGGTGAGAGTAGTCAATCTTCCCCTAAATCTATTTTTAAAAAAAATTAAAAATTAAAAATCACTAGGGTCTGATCTAACTTTTACTTTGTTGTAGTTGTATAGTGCACTCACGCAATAATAACGAATATTGATCATTGTGTTCCTTATCCCACACAGTGTTGAAACGAACAGTGCCTTTTTGTCCTCGTGTCTTCCAACACTACATTAACTTAATAATTTGTATTGAAATGGAACCTTCATATCCAACAGAGGAAAAAAAAATTAGGGTTGACGTGCATGTCACGCTGTTTTAAATTTGACATCTCTCCAACATTGAGAAATTTGACATCTCTCCAATATTGAGAAGAGAAATATCAATTGATGAAGTAGGTATAATAGTACGATGGTAGTATACTAATTGACAACAACGACGTTTCTAGATTTAAGAAAAGTTATTTTCGATATGGTTTTCTTCACATCGTTTCAGCTTTTAGATTGGTTTATATTTTTACCCGTGTTTGTCATATTGTTGTTGAGGATGACTTCTTTACCATCAGTGTCCTTTGTTCTTTTTTCCTATCGATATCGGAACATTAAAACATATTAAATGGAACGTTCATAGAAATATATGTTTATGAGGTTACATCTTATATAAGCACTTGTGGAGAAGCATCTCATTGCTATTTCCTCACTTTTATTGGTACCAAAATTTTCCAATACTTTTGTGACTTTTGATTGGTTTGTATCTGATAATTGAAGAGTCCCATCACACATGCATCATGCATGTAGAATATTAGCTACTAAATCACCACTCTTTTACTACTTTGTGTTTGTGACAGAGACATAGTTGTAAAGTGAGCTTACTTAGGAAGGTACAATTAGCATAATTTGCATAAAAAGCCTATGGTGTTTTTGTCCACCTGTTTTTTTATAAAGGAATAATTATTTGAAATTGACAATTATATAACTTTAATTTGATGATTTTACCTATGCAATTAGGCTTCACTTTTGACTTCCACAAAATAAGAACAAAAGTAGGGAAAATACAATTTATAAAATAAATATATAAAAAATTCTTCCAAAATCTACATAGACAATTAGGCAATTAGGCTGAAGTATAGATATCGTACCCTCTTTAAGGAGATTCAAGTCCGCTACAGTTTGTACATGCCATGAATCAAGGTATGGATATCATGCCCTCTTTAAGAAGATTCAAGTCTACTACAGTGTGATACATGCCATGAATCGATGCAACATTATTAAGAGCATCCATAATCATGCTCCATATTTCTTAATTAAAATTTAGCTTAAAACATAAAAAAGCTATTTTCGGAGTTCTCTAAAAAATTTCAACTCCAACCATACTCCTAATTTAGATAATCATAAATGCTTTACTTCTTTTTTAATTTAATTCCTGATTTACAATAAAAAGTTCATAATCAAATAATGAATATTGCCAAATAATAAACTATGAAACCAATTTTTTTTTTTTTTTAACTGCGATTATAATTTTTCTTTTTAAAGGTCCACTACCATTATAAGAAAAAAAAAAAAAAAAAAAGGTACATTGCAACATAAAAATACAAGACACGCATGAGATACAATCGAAAATGACAATACAAAACAAGATATGGAATCCAGAAAATTACAAAACAACAAATACCTACAGGGAAAAGAATTGGTTTTCTACTTTCAAAGAATTGGCTGTCAAAACAAGAAATCATGTGAAAAAAAAAATTATAAAAAAAGTGTTTGTATTTTGCAAAATACCTATAGGGAAAATATTTTTGTAATTTAAAAAAAAAAGTGTTTGTCTGCTACAAAGGATCCCGAGCCTTTACATTTACATGTTGTGTATTTATCTGCATTTCACAACATCTAAGTCATCCTAGTTATCTAACCGTCTAAAACATGACACATCATCTGTTTAAAATTGTTTTTCTTTTCTATCAGAAAAACTGTTTAAAACTAATAATTGTTTTATTGTTCAAATAAAAAATAAAATAAAAACAAAAAACCATGGAGAGAAAGAGGGGGAGACAGGATTGTATGGCGGCTTGGGTGGGGGGTGTTAGGGTAGGGGTGGCGGAGACATTGGTGGTAGGGAGTTGGGTTTCTAGTTCTTTTAATTTTGGATTTTACGAATTTTAATTCAATTTTTATGTTATTGGATTTTATGAGTTTAATGATGTGTCATCTCTTAAGCAGTTAGATTATTAAAGTGATTAAGATGTTGCGAAATACAGGTAAATATGCAATATGTAAATGTAGAGGCCTGGAATCCTTGTTGCAAAATATCTACAGCGAAAAGAATTGAAAACAAAAAAACGTGCTTGTATTTTGCTGGAAAGATGTTGATTGTTCGAGTAAAAAGGCCAAGGATCAAAGAAATTTATTGTCTCTGAACACTCCCACATAATCAAATTAAAGAGTGGAACATTTAAACGTATGTAGACCCACAGGCAAGCTTGCCAAAGTTCTGTTTGAGAAAAAAGTGGGAATGGGAGTGGATAAGAGTTGGAAAAAGTTGAATTTATTTATATTATTACTTCTTCAAGAGGCAATCCCATGTCATAGGAAGCAAAAGGCCTTGACTATCAAAATGTAACAATAATAATCACGAAAACCTAATTGCAAATTCCATGTGCGGAAAGAGAAAGAAAAAAAGCATAGCATCTCACAAAAATAAAAAATATATGTATACCCATTTGGCCTTTTTCTTTTCTTCCTTTTTCTTTTTTCATTATGGCCAAAATAGAAACTTGTTGATATATGTGAACATTAAGAACAGATTATGAATATTGGATTTCAAAGCTTTTACTGCTGCGTTGGCATCATAAAATACTACAGTAGTATGACAACGTAGTACATTTTGTACATGTATTATAATATGGATGGACGATAGGGTTAATTTCTCCCATTTTATAAAATAGTATAAATAAATATCCACTAATATTATAACATGTGTACAAAATATACCACATGACCGTAATACCGTAGTATTCTATAATCTCTTCTTATCTTTACTACAAATTTATGTAAACTTTTACCAAAATTTTTATAAAGAATTACTGATATTGCACACGGGATGCATTACACATGTATACATGTTGCAGCATTTCCCAGTCTCGTGGGGAGAGAAGACCTTATCTCAAAATAATACATAGAGAGAGGATTGAGTGGGCCAATGTTGATTGACAAGGGTTAGATGGAATAAAGCTAAATTCAATAAAGACAAATCGATCATGACTCTAATGATGATCATCTCTATATTAAAATTATAAGCATACATAATTAACATCATAATTAAAGTATATCAAGTTGATTCATGCATTAACCACTATGCGAATATATATATATATATATATACTTATATATCACGTGGATTAGGTGGGAAATAATTTGTGATTACTTGATCATGATCAACTAGTTATGTTGTCATGGGTTAGAAGAGATGGAAGAGTAAGGACAAGTACCAAAGTGGGGTACTTTGATCATGAAATGCTTGAATATATTCAGTCCAAAGGAAGAAAGCAATAATGCTGAGTTCATAATGGAGGAGGTAATGGGAGGGGGGGTATGTTGTATTCTTCCCCTCAAAGAAAAGGTAAAAAGAGAGAAAACAAAGGGAAATAACTCATGGGGTAAAGAAGAGGAAAAGGGGTAAGAAGACAAATAAAGTACAAAGCCAAACTTGGAAGACAAGGTAGAATCCTTGCCCAGCATGCCTGCACTGCATGTAACCCAACTTTTTCTTCTTTTTTTCTTCTTTTTTTCTTCTTTTTTCTTTCTTTTTTGGGTATGGAAATTAAACTCAAGAGAAACTTTATATGGTAGCAAAACATGATGCCATAATTTGGTACATGTTAGCTCGATGTTGTCTTGTCGTATTCGCACGAGAACAATTTTTACTCACCACCATTAACGTGATGGTAATCATCACCACCGGTAATTGGCGGTGAGAAAAATGTTCATGAAAGTGTGCACAGGGTCCAGTAAAGTTTGTCGCCAATCTAAGCATGTAACGCTTGTCCAGCTTTCCTAAATGCTAAAAATACACGTTTTTCACGCATGCATGAACTTTTTTGCAAGAGTTACTAAAGGCCATTGTCTCGTTGGCCATGGTGGACCTTCTGATGCTATTGTGGTCTTGACATTTGCTTCAATATTATTAGCCGAAGAGTTTAGTTCAGATGCTGATCTTCTCGAGTTAGTCACTCGAAACCCTACGGACTTCGATTTTAAAAAAAATTTCTTATACCGAACTTGAGAAAAATGGGACTGGTTTCATGATCATTCATCAACATTTTCAACACGTGAAGGGGAATAGGACCAATACAAATCAAGGGGAATTGTACTTTAATAATGATTTAGTTTGTCAAAAGAGGTTTCTCTTTTGCTTCTATATGCATGCACTCTTTGTTCGTACTGCTTCTGAGTCAGCTGAACACTTATTTTCGACATGAACATCGCATGGAGTCTGGCTGGCTCCTTCTTTTTATTTTATATTTTATTATTATTATTTAAATTTATTTAATATAAGTGATATTGAGAAAGGGAGGAATCAAACTTAAGACCTAGAATGCAAAGATAAATATTCTTAACTACTTGAGCTATAAGCCCGTTGCATCCAGCTGCTCGTTTAAGATGTCCCTAACTTGACAAAAGCCAAGCCAAGTACTTGAACTGTATGGGTAGATCCAATTCTCAGACGCAAGTCCAAGGATATATTGTATTACTTGGAGCCTGAATAAGATTGGACAAAGAGTACACGTTTCACCTCATCCTTCGAAGTTATACTCACGTCATGAACGATAAATCATATATATTATGCAACACAACATTTCTCATATATATATATATATATATATTAATTGCATAATTGCTAAGTATGGTTTGTTTATATCAATAATTGGTCAACAAAGTTAAAATCATAAAACACACAATCACACAAAGAAGCATACACATAATCTAGCGTGGTTCACCCAAGTTGGTCTGCATCCTCATCGGTAGTTTTGGAATTTCTCTATAATTTTAGAGATATTTAGTCATATACTCATTCTTAGCACTAAAACTATAAATAAACCCTACATCATTTAATTTCTATAAACAAACCCAAAAAAAAACCCAAAAACTGACAGCTAGCCCCATTGAATTTTATTTTGATTATTAAATTACTTTGATGCCCTATTGAGTGTTTTAAGCCTTTTTATGAGGTTTGGGGTTAAGTTTGTTTTAAGAAATCAATTGTAGTTTTGTAATTTAAAAGAAGTTAAAAACCTTTTTGTTATGCTATAAATGGGCTTTGACTGTGTTTCTAAAGTCCATTTCATATAGCTTTTTATTTATTTATTTATTTATTTATTTATTTTTTATAATCATTTTGGTATTATAGTGAATCTCCCATAATTTTACATCCACGTTGGTAGAGTTGGATTCTCTATAATGAATACAAATTATACAACTTACATAATAGAAGCTTGAGAGCCTTTTGATAGAGACAGTTATTGAAAGAAGTTGAGGTTGCTAGGTGGGATAAATACTCTTAACACATATTTGTTGAGGTTAGAGCAGGTGTGGCCGTTGAGCTTAATATGTGGATAGCCTACTCTGAGACCAAGAAGGAAGTTTAAGTTATACCACAAAACTAATTCGTTATGAGATAAGTAGCACAACTCCTTAGAGCACTTCCATCCATTTGTCATGGGAAAGGGCAAGGGGAGGTAAAGGTTGTTACTATTCACACGAATATTGTCAGCCCTAGCAAAAGGCAAAGTGTGTTTAAAGGGCAATTATTATTCATTTTTAAAATAAATAATAAAAAAAATTTATACATAAACGATTAATTTTTATAGGGTTTAGGGTTTGGTGTGGGAAGTGAAGAATATGGCTACGTATTTATTAAAAAAAATAAAAATAAATCTGAATTTTTATTTTTATTGTTATTTTTATTTTTTTCTCACTTATATATATATTATTTTAATTGGCTATTGACATCATTATGACGTCAGCATTACGTCACTTGCCCAAGCAACAGCATGGGCTGGATTTGCCTGGGTTGGTGGGCCCTATGCCTTGCCCTGGTTGCATTTGGCCGCTGGAACCACGAAACGGGCCTCAGGCTTCTTCCTGCTTGGGCTGGCCCTACGCTTCGGAAGTGCTCTTATAAGTCCATGTTAGATCCCTTAACTTTTAATGTGGACCAAATACTCTCAACAGTTATAGTGTGAGGGAGAAAATCCATTATATAGATAAAATATTTGGACATTTTCTACATGTGGGCTTTCACATGTGCCATGGATTGGCTTAACCAATGGGGTTTTTTTGGGACTTCTTAAATTTAGGTCCATTTTCATCAAGATGTAATGAATGTAGTCCACATGCTCTCACTTTTCAATTGCAATCCACTGTTGCCAAGTAAGCAATTAATATCTACATAATTTTTAAGGAATTTACATTATATGTCACTATCATAAATGGAATTATATGAAAACATATTCCTAAAATTCAGCATTTCCTTATATATATATAACACAATTGAGTGGTCAAACGGTATTGCATTCAAGTGATTTTTTGTAAAGGTGATCTTTGAATGATTATCTAAAACATAGACGGTTTGGATTAGTGAAATACAATGCGGAGTTGGCCCTACAAAGGTGTCCCTCAAATAAGCTAAGTTGAGGAATTCCTCAATTGAAGCTCTATATATATGTGTGTGTGTGTGTGTGTGTGTGTGTCTGCATGCACGCGCGTGCGTATACATGTGTATATATAAGTTTCCTTCTATATAATGCATTTATTTGTGTGTATATATATATATATATATATATATATATATATATTTTTTCTAGAGTTTCCTATGTACACAGATACACACCTGCCTTCCAAGTAATAGTTTTTTCTTTGGGTTTTTCAAAGCAATTTTTATGGAGTTTTATCTTAATATACTAAAGTGTGAGCATACCTGTTGTGGAGGTGGAAGTTTCTTTTTTCAGTTTTCTGTAGCCTTTTAGATATGTACTTTTTCCTGTTAATTATGAGTTTAAAGATCCATACCAAAGGTATTATATGAGTTCAATTACCGAGACTAGAGGTAATTTATGGATATAACTATGTGCACAAGAGCTGGCTTTTGGGTTTAATTACCTACACTAGAGGTAACTTGTGGGTTTAATTACCTAGACTAGAGGTAATTTATGGGTTTAATTACATGCACAAGATGTGTATGCATAGATTCCTTACCTGTCGTTAATGTATGAAAACTTTGATTACAAAGTTTGAGGTCGCTTTTCGTCCCAAAAAAAAAAAAAAAAAAAGGTTATACCTTACAAATCAATAATTTTCATGTTTTACAAATTCATAATTTACATTATTAATGTTTTAGGGGCATAATTGGAATAACAAAATAATTAATAAATCAGAAAAGACATGTAATTTTATATGGCGCGAAAGTCAAAGGACTTAGATCAACAACTTCTACGTAGAGTGCACCCAAAATCTCATAGCTTATAGTTGGATAGAGAGAGAGAACATCATATCACGTAGGTGCTCAGCTCAATCTGCAGAGTTGATCACTACCCGTTTGGCCAAAAAGCTTCACAGTTGAGCTTATAGTTAGAGTTGATCACGTCATATCACGTAGGTGCTCAGCCCAACAAACATATGGAGTTTCCATTTGGACCAGTGTAAGTAAAGCCTTAAAATAGACTTAAGATAGAGTATGAGCAAGCCTCCAACCTGGGAAACTCTTTGGGCCATATATTAGTTGAGGATCTAGGCCCATGTCCATTCTTGGCTGATTTTCTTGTCTTTTGGGATTCGGCCAACTTGGTAGCCAGGCAAGGCAACACAAAATGCTGCCACTTGGAGTCTTATGAGAGTTGACAAATAAATAAAGATGGTTTATGTGAGTTTCGCAAAATGTTTGGAGGTATTTTAGTGCAAGTGATTGGGGATGCGGATTTACACATAAACATATACGGATACTTGTTGGTTTCGAACTTCTGTCCACATAAACGGAGTGTGTGCAGGGCTATAAAATGTATCCATGCATGGTAACTTAATACTAGTACAAGTTTCTGCTTAAGCAATCATGTAGCTTGAATAAAATAAAATAAAAAATAAAATGTAAACATGACAAGTAGAGGTGTGCAAAATCTAATCAAATCTTCTTTAAAATTGTTTGCCACTTCTCATGTTTTTATATGTTCTTAAGTTAAGTTATAATTAAATTGTAGATACCTCATCATATCCATCCAAATCTAACTTTCCTCTCACTTCTTTCTCCAACGTCCACCTATCCTATTACTTCATTTTTAATTGTTGGAGAATGTAGAGTTCCACTCCAAAAACTTTACAAAATAAGATACATATATAATAAGGGGTTATATTATTAATAGCATTGATGCCTTTTGTATAAAATCTCACATCTATCAAACTATGTAAATGATTAAGTTGATAACAATATTAATGTTTGTAGTAATGGTTCACGAGTCTGTCTCTCTGCAATCTTAACACGCATAACATTACTTTTTATGTTATTGTTCTTCATTATTAGATATGTTGTAAGAATTTTATATGTAAACCTTACACATGAATTTATATTGATTTCATAGACGAAGTAGGAATTTGATTGCTTAGTTCCTTTTCTCTTCCCCGCAAATTAAAAACAAAAAGTTGTTTAACAAACATGCTCAACCTTAAGAATCAATGCATGCAGCAAAGCGCAATTACTCATTCAAATAAGGTAACGTGTTCAAATTTCAACTCTCGCAATATCACTTGTATAAAAAAAAATAAAAAAAAAATGTATGCATACGCATTTTCCCTTTGCAATATTCATGTTGCACAGAAACAATCTAATGTTGCTTGTTGTTCCAAATTTTTTAGGGAGTTTCACTAAAACACCCAAAATGGGGGTTGAAATTATAAAAAAACCCAAGCACTATTTAAACATATAAACACACCCAAAACCCATCATTACACATACTCAAAACCCATTTATAAACACACCCAAAAAGTTGACTTTTGGGTTGATTTTGGGTGTATTTCTATATTTAAATAGTGCTTGAGTTTTTTTATAAATACATGTCTAGGATTGGGTTTATTTATAAATTTTTATATTTTTTACTACTACTGTCCACAGAAACACGTGATGATTGAGTATAATCTTGTCTAGCTGGAAAACTTGTTTGTTCATCACTAGAGAAATCTTAAATCAATTGTTTAGAGAAAAAACAAAAACAAAAAAACACTAAAATATTTTTAAAGATCCAACGATTGGCATCTAACGTCGACGTCTCCAGAGCCTTCCCGCCCCTTCTGATCCAGATATTTTATTTCTTTTAAAATAAAAAGAAAACAAAAAAAGAAACCTAGCCAATGAATTGGACCCCACAACGATGTCCACGTCACCCAAAGACTCCCAATTTAACGCCACGTACTCTCCTCCCTCCCTTACCCCATAAAAACGCGCCACAGCTTTCCTTCTCTCATTTGAAACTTTGAAAACCTCTCTGTCCACTGTCTTTCCCTGCAAAAACCCTAGCGACCCTGAAAGCCTCACACTCTCTTTCGCTCTCTTTGCACTCGACCCCACCGCTCTTACCATGCTCCCGCACTCCTACGTCGTCGATACCCATTCCAAATCCCAAGAGCTCGCCTGCACCATCCTCGCCTCCTCCGCCCCGCACCAGATCTCCTCCACCTGCGCCTCCATCGAGTCCTTCCTGCACTCCCTCTCACCCGACCAAACCCGCCACTTCTTCTCCCTCACCTTCCCCACCCTCATCTGCAAGCTCTTCGGCTTCGACGACGCCGCTTCGTCATCACCACCGCCATCATCACAGCACCAACAGGCCTCACCCTCCTCTCCGTCTTCCTCATCCAACGGCTGGATCGACACCGTCCTCGCATCCAACGACGTAGACCTAGCCAACAGGCTCTTCGCCCTCCTAGCACCCAGCAGCCTCCTGTTCAATTATATCTCCGCCGTCGACCGCCTCTCCCTCGTCAAATACGTGTTCCCCATCGAACGATTGCCGGAATGGGTCCGATTCATGCTTTCCTCTGAAAATTACAGCCCGGTATTATCTGATTTAGACCCAATTTTTAAAAATAAGGTTAAGGAAGACCCAATTAAGTCTAACTTGTGTCAAGTTCAGCTCAATGTGTTTGAATATTACATGTTTTGGTTCGCTTATTACCCTGTTTGTCGCGGCAATAGTGAAAATTGTGACAGTGGTTCGATAAAAAGGAACAAAAGGTTTAAATTTGAGAATTGGGTTTCGTCAATTTCGGGTTTTTCAGGCACTAGGCGTGGGGTAGAGGTTAAAATTGAGTGTAATCTATATGTTAGGCTTTTATATGCGTATCTTCGTGCATTTGTGGGCGTAACTGATTTGAATCAACACCTTCCATACCGAAGTTCGCTATTGCATTACGCTTCAGGATATGATAGCTCGGTTGTAGCTCAGGCAGAGTTTTTTGTAAATGCTTTGGTAAACTTTTGGTTGGTTGATAACGATTTTTCACCATTACCTGTTAATCAGTGCAAGTCATTTGGGGTCTCGTTTCCATTCCGTTCAGCTTTGGGTGAGACCCCACCAACCCCTGGGTTAGGAGAGGTGGTGAAGTTGCTTGTTAAGTATTTGAATCTGGGTTTGGTCGTACTCAGAGATGGGAATGAGAATGTGGAACCCTGTGGGAGTCCGAGGTGGAGAGTGTCAGGTTCATATGACACCTTGAAGTCAAGGGATGTAATGGCGGTTTCACCCTGTATCGGGTCTTGGCACTTGTTGATACAGAGGCCGCTGTACAGGTTTATATTGAGGACATTCTTGTTTTGCCCAGTGGGGGCATCGACCAAGAACATCTCAGAGGTGTTTTCAGTTTGGATTACTTATATGGAACCTTGGGCTATCAGTTTGGATGACTTTTCAGAGCTTGATGCTGTTGTTGATGGATCGCCTAGGAATGGTAGAAAGGAGGGCTCGCAGCATGCAGCCTGTAGTTATACAGCTTCTTGGCAGGGTTATGTGCTGGCCAACTACTTGTACTACAGTTCCTTGGTTATGCATTTTATTGGGTTCGCACACAAGTTTCTTCACACCAATCCTGAAATGATAGTCCAGATGGTTTTGAAGGTCAGATTCTAAACCATTTCTCATCTTTCGCTAATCTAGTTTCCTCGTGTCTCCTGAGATTAATTGTTGTGCTTAATCTTCGACATGCAATTTTGAACTGGATATGACTTCAGTCGTGAAAAATAGCTAACTAATCATAAATCAACATAAACTCTGTTTTATGTGGAGAAATGTCTGATCTAATGCTTCGTAACCTTCCGTTGATACCATGCCTTGCCTGTTGAGTTCTAAGTCTTTTTAACTGTGAATGCTCACACACTTTATAGCTGAATGTCTATGAATGAAGATTATATGGAGGTCCATGAATTTTATGATTGAGCAAATAATCATTTAAAAAAAATACTCATGGCAAACTATTATGATCACTTTCAATGGAATTTCACACTTTCAAACTTGGCTAGGTCTCTATTAAGGTTTTATTGAGCTTTAACCTGTCAAGATGCATTGCTATTTATGAAGAGATTTGTGATATTGGATTACAAAATTGGAGTTTAAAGTAGTGAAGATCTTTAAGAATTAGCATTACTCTGATGGAAAGTGGAAATTTTTTGGTGATTGCAGCACCATGTTTGCCAAAAACTAGTACTAGGTATTAAAACTTAATTGAGAGTAGCGTGATGATAATTTATGCAGATCCCTCTCCAATGACCTACGCATTACTTAATCTTTATTTATTTCTGAAATTAATAGAAAGACATTTTTTTCTTTCTGATTATAATTTTTTTTTATAGGTTCTAACTATATTGACATCATCCAAAGAGCTAATGGACCTTATAAAGATGGTGGATACTGCTTTTCATTCCAAACAAGCAGGATCAGGCAAATCAATGCTTAATAGCTTATATAGATTTGTTACTCCAATTCGTGAACAATTGCTGGTAATGTCTCTATTGTCTGATGTGTTAATCTTATTTTCAAGTACATGATGTGTGCTTGATTGCCCAACTGTTTGTGTCAGTGTTAGACTGTTTTTTAATTTTGGGTGTGATTTATTGGTAACCTTAGGACTGGGAGGATGGCTTGTCCGAGAATGATGCTGATGGGTCTTTCTTGCATGAGAATTGGAACAAAGATTTACAATTGTTCAGTGATGGAGAAGATGGCGGGCAACAGCTGCTTCAGGTTTTTAATTATTATTATTGTTTTTCTAACTATGTATATTTATGAAGTTATTTACATCTATCTAATGAGATCTCAACCAATGGTCACTCTTTTGCTATGGCAGTTGTTCATATTACGTGCAGAAGCCGAGTTGCAAGCCATTTCTGGTGATAATGGTGCAGAAAACCTCCAGTGCATAGACTCTTTAAAAGCGCAGGTAGGCTGCCTATTTAGCGGCCATATTGTAAAGGCACTGTCATTTTCCCCAGAAGCAAAACAGCCTACGCAACACCGTGATGAAATATTCAAGCCCAGGAGAGTTGGCAACCACACTTTGGGTGATATCAAATACAAGGGTGACTGGATGAAGCGACCCATCTCTGATGATGAGGTTGCTTGGCTAGCTAAAGTGCTTGTCATGTTTTCAGATTGGCTGAATGAGTGTCTTGGACTAAACCGGACAGGGAGCAGCCAAGCAGACCCTACATGGTCTTATGTGGAAGTATCAAGTGATGTGTTGGGCAATGTCTGTGGACCTGCTGACACGATTAAGGCAGTGTTCGGTGCTGTTGGTTCTTGGCTTCTCATGTTGGGCGTGGCAGTGGTGAGGCTAATGAGGAAACATGGTGTGAGGGTGAACCTCAGGATGTTGGCCTCAAAGAAGGTTGTAATGGTTTTGCTTTTATCTGCTGTATATAGTATATTGAAGAAAGCTTTTGGACACTTCCATGGAGTGTAGATTGGAGTTAGATCAATGTTGTTGAAAAGAAAGAAAAAAGGTATAGAAGAAACAGGAAAAGAACGAGAGTTTTTCTCGAATGAGGTTTTGTTACACCGTCTGTTGACTTGTAATTGTCACGTTTGCATCAAGAGCAGTAGAATTATACGGGTAAAGGTTTTACCTTTACTGTGATTTTGTTATATACTTGGCCTAACTCCTTTTTCATGCATGCTTCTGTAGTTGCCTAGTGATGACTCCGCTCAGCACTCGAGTTCAAAGACTCCATAGTTTAGATTAGATTAAAATAAAATTATTCTTTCCGTAATTTAGATTAAATTTTTATATAATATTATTTGTATAGAAAAAAAATTGGTGTCTTTAGCATTTTCCCTTAGCCTAGCATGGACCACTTGTGTGGGTTCTCTAAGCTATTTGTAACCTTAATAAGAAGAACCTAGGAAAACAAAGTTTTGTGCGTATTTAGAAACCCTTTAATCTCAATCCAAAATCAAAAAACAAAAACACCCTTTAATCTATACTGGACTTTGATGATCTCCTGGCCCATTACTGCAATTTCCCAACGGCTATATTTCAGAAGCTCAGCCGAAGGCCAGTACCTCAAACGGGCTAAATTAAATTGAACGATTGTACCTATGGGGAAAGGCCTGCCTCTTTCAAGTCTGTATGAAGCTGAGGTCAAGAGTTTTTGACTTTGTAGTACATTTTATTTTCCCTCTTCGAATTGAGGGCTAAAGTCGAGAGTTTGTCATCGAAATAGAAAACTTTTGGTTATTTTTTTAAAATATCAAAACGGTCTCTATATTTTATATGCAATCCTCCGATTTAGTCTTCCTGTTTTTAATTTAACCAATTTGGTCCATATAGTAGACTCCGTTATCCAATTTTAGCCAATGTGTTTGTCAAAGTTGGAACATGACAAGAGGTTTCAAGTTTGACTATCGCCTCTTCTCTTTATTCACTATATTTGAGTGAAAAATACACCGCTAACATGGTACTACCATACCATTATATACTTTCTCCCTTTATTGATCGGACTATTTTTTTTTTCCGGCAGACTACATTGGAAATATGATTTAAATGAAAACATTTCAAACCGAAGATTATATATAGTATGGAGTTCTATGGACACAGAAAACTATACGCAAAGGTTATGGTTTTGGGTTGCATCATTGCATGAAAAGTTGTGGATGGCATTTCGAACTTTATGGTTTGCCAACTTGCTTTATATACTTTTAAACGGGTCACTTTCACGTTGCCGTCCTAATCATATACATCCAAACATGATTATCTCTCAAACCATATATATGGCTGCATGTTTAATACATATATATATATATTATAATATATAGCAGCCCAGACCAGGACCCCAGAATTTGGCTTAATTAGGTCACGTTAAGTATGTTAAAGTTAACATGTTGTCTCGTCACATGTGTTTATATAGACTATAAAGTTGACAAAAAAATATATATATACTTTAGCAACGAGTACAATGCTCCTACCCACTAGAAGTCTCTAAAACCAAAAAGCCATATATTAATTAATGAAATCAACTTAATTACGTGCGTATCAATTTGTAACACGTGATGATCTCTAGGGGTGCGCAATAAACGAATTCCTTTAACCCTACGGATCTAGTCTAGTGAAAAAGAATATTGACTTGCAAATTAGTGATTTTAGATTCGAATCCCATAACAGCAAAGGGAGAGAAGTTGAGGGGGCTTTTTTATTTTTATTTTTATTTTTTGTACCTGACCAATTGGGTAAGCAATTTTATACCATGCAATGATGTAAAAGAACAACAACAACAAAATTAAAAATTTATTGGCAAAGTTACAGAAGTTTTTGGAAGCAGCAAAAAGAAAGTGGAATTTTTCAAGGGCATTGCATGTCTTGCAATTTAACGACTTGGGAATATGGAGTCAAACAAAACGACTGCGTGTTAAACAAGGAAGAAAAGAAAAATATGCGTATATGCTCGTGTGCATGCATGCATGTATTTTGATTCATGAGTAGTATCTCATTGTAGATTAGTAATAGTTATTTTGGTTACCAACATGTAGTTTTTTTGTTTGTTTTTGTTTTTGTTTTTTTTACTTCAGATATATATACACATAAATTTTCCTATGCAGAAATTTGGACGTTATTATTGTGCAGAAGTCATGTATTTTCTACTACTCTTCTTGTTTTCTTCCCTGTTTACAATGACATCCGCACAATAATAACGTCCGGATGTTTCGAATGCGGAGAAAATCTGTATATATAACTATATTGTAGTTTCTTGAAGGTCCAACGACTCTTTTTATTTATTATTTATTTTTATTTTTATGAGACTCTTCTTTTCATTTTTGGTTCTATTCGGAAGAGGTCAAATCAACTGGTTGGGGTATAAAGTAACAAGTTAAGCATTTTCAGCCACTTATTAGGAAGAATTATATACGACTTCATAAAAGTTAGGTAACAATGAGCCAACAAAGTCGTATAAGTTACGAGTGAATTCCTAATTTGCTATGTTCATTCAAAGTGGGGACACAGTCTTTTTCTTTTCTTGTTATGGAAAGATTAAGGGCCTAGCTAGCTTGCTAGGTTAAATTTTTGAAACTTGATGCTTAACGACACTGAGTTCTGGTTGCAAGTTGAAATTCTTAATTAGCAGTTCAGCTTGCAATTGATTAAGATAAAATATAAATTTAGAAAAACCTAAACCTTTTCGTTTTAAACCCATTAGGATCTTGTTGTACTAATTCGTTTTTAAGTGTCAGGTACGTGCGTTTCAACTTTCAGGTATAAGTTTTTCTCGTATCATGTGTTTTGTGCCGACCAAATCCATTCCAAATGTATAATTTATAATTAATTAATAGAAATTGATCACTTAATTATAAATCTTTCTATATCATCATCTTGTAATTAAACAGCTATAAACAACAAGAGCCATCCCACGCCCGAGTAGGGTCACTACTATAGCTATAACAATTTGATGAAATACGTACTGGCTAAAGGTATCCTTGGCCAGTAGGATTTTCATGCGAAAAATTATTCTTATAGAAACTCAAAAGTTAAACAGTATTTGAACAAGTTTCGAGTGGATTTGGCTTATGAATTGTTTAGGCTCTTGTGGATTTGGCTTGAAATCATGTTTAGTTTTTAGTGATGTCTGATGTGGTGGGCTTTGTAGCGGTTTGTACAACTACTGTCTACTTAGGTTTGCCTCTATGGGGTCGTTGGTTTTGTTGCTCTTTGGTGCTTGATTTTTTTTTTATTGTTCGATTGAAAAAGAAGGTTATCTTGTTGAAATTTATCTAATTTAATTGTCTGTTCTTTTAAAAAGTGAAAGTGTGACTTTTCCATTTCATTTCTAAAACGAGGATATTAGCAACCCTTAACTAAATCGATTATTTGAAATCTTATCCGCGAGATTTAATAGCTATAGGATGGTTTATTTGTTAAGATTGATGATTTTTTGTTGACCCATAAAAGAAATTGATAATTTTGTTTCGTAGGTGCTAATCCCATGCCCTAGGAATCACCCCTTTTTATTTGTAAATACTAGAAGTCAATACCTAGAACTACACAACTAATAACAACAAACCGCCTTGAAAAAATCATCCAAGAAAGTCACGAAATAGTAAACTCCACCCATTGATTTAACCGATGTTGGCCCCCATACATATTTGTGAATATAATCTAGCACACATATGCTCATGTCCTCCTTGTCTTGCTACTCGTAAGCCACTCTAGATTGCTTTCCCATGATGCAATACTTGCAAAACTCAAGCTTTCAGCCACGAACACCCTTCAACAATTTCCAGTTGTGTAGCTCTTGCATGGCTCACTCATTCATGTGCCCCGGCCTCAAGTGCCAAAGTTGAGTTTCATCTTCCAAGTCCTTGCTAGTGGATACAACTGCTCCACCTGTCACTACTGTACCACACAGTCTATATAGGCAGTTAGGTTGAATCTTTGGCTTTATAATCACAAGTGAACCCTCTGAGATTATGAGCTTCCCTCTATTAGCTTTAAAAGTATAACCATTCTTATCAAGAGTACCAAGGGAAATGAGATTCTTAGACAACTTTGGAATGTATCTCACCATCCCCAATAACCGAACAAAGCCATCATGCATCTTCACCATGATAGAATCGATGCTTTTGACTCTACAAACTGAGCCGTCCCTCATCATCACTTCGCCTTTTTCTTCTTTCTCATATGTATCAAACCACTCCTTGTTTGAACACATATGATATGAGCACCCGAAATCCAAAATCTAGTCAGAAGAGAAAGCCTTTGAAGAAATAGCAGATACGTTAGAATTAACATTGCTATTGATACACAAAAGTTCACCACCGTCATCTGTAACGACCTCAGTTGTGTCAGTTTCCTTTTTCCCTTTTTTCTTCTTATCTTTCCATGTAGGAAAATTCTTCTACCAATGATCTTTTGACCCACACTCGAAACAACCTTCTTCTGCCCTGGATTTTAACCTTTTGAACGACCTCTCTCTTCAATATTTGCAACTAGACCTTCATCTTGAGAGCTATCTCCCGAATGTTGAGTAATCACGTGATGCGTCATGATGTCCTGCACCACTTCCTCAGAGGCAATGATGTTAGCAACATAAGAGCTTTATCCTCCGTGGTATAAAATACTTCCATTCTCTGCAAATATGCAACACACCTATTAAATATGCTTAGATGCTCCATCAAATTTCCTCCCTCCTTCATATGAAGATTTAGGAGCTCTTCCTTGAGGAAAGGTTTGTTAGATAGCGACATTCCTGCAAACATTTGCTCGCGCTTTTCCCATGTCTACTTCACTATGTCTTGCATCACGTTGATGAGCTCCTCATCTATGTTGTAGTTCTCGATGGCCTCTTTGGCCAACTAGTCGAGTAAATTCCACTCATCGTCTATCATGTTTCCCAATTTCTATTCCTTGCCTTTAAGAACTACGTTGAGATTCTGATGTGTAAGGGCAAACTTCATCATTCTTTGTCAAAGAGTGAAGTTCTTCTGGCCGATGAACAACTTCAACTCCACCTTCATGTTCGTTGCTTGTGGTTGCTTCAACTACTACGAGCTACTCCCACCTTAAGTTTTCTTGCCATCCATCATCTCAAACACACTAGCACTCTTGAAATCGTAAGAGCACCTGCTGCTAACGCAGCTCAAATACCACTTGTTGTGCGGACATATCTCAAGAACTTGTTGTCAATGGACTATGTGACCAACACTCTTAACTGATGAGGATGAATCAAACACTCACACACAGAAAATAAACAAGCAATATAGAAACAATAATTTATAAAGGTTTGCTAATATGCCTACTGAAGGAATTTTAGATTCATTAAGCCACAAAGATGAGATTACACTTAATCTATAGGCAATGGAAGCAAAAATTAAAACTTTAAGCTTAAAACACAATCCAACACAAGTATGTTTAGACCTAAAGGGATTGAAGCACTTAGACAACTCTACAAACTACTAAAGAAAGACTAGAGAATTCTATATACATTTGTAGCACTACCTTGAGAAAAGCTCAAGGTTGATCTCCTTTAGAGGGCCTTCACCAAAAGAGAGCCACCCAAATATTTGGTCTCTAACTTTGTACACACTAAAGAAAAAGGATGGAGGAGGAGATGAAGAACCACAAGGAGGTGGAGATGCTAGTACCCCCTCCTTGTGTGGCCAACCATGGTGGAGGAGAGGGGGGAGCATGTTGTGGCCTCCTTAACCTCCAGAGAAAGATGATGCCGATCTTTATTTGTATACAGGCTAGGCATTTCAAGTTGAGTCATCCATGACCTATATCATTTGAAATGATCCATGTGGTCATCAAGTAGGTCAAAACCCACCATCTCTACCATGTGCCCGAAATTCTTGCTCATTGGGCTTCATCTTTTAAGTTGTCATGTACAACTCATCTTATGAGCCCAATGGGTCAAAGTCCAATGGGTCTTGAACCTCTAAAACTAATTTTAGGCCCAATACAAGTCTCGAGCATGGATTAATTAATTAATCTTTATTAACTAATTAATCCTTGTTCATCATCTCCTAATTGATTTTTCATCTCTTACCTGCAATACGTTAGGTTCTAATCGGCGAGGTAGTGGGCAATTCAGACCCTTCCTTAATCGATTGTGAATTAAAACCCTTTTTAATTCTCTCTATTATGAGGATATAGTTATGACATATCCTCATGGCTTCCACAAACCGTGAGTGACGTCTAGCAACATGTCACGGTTACCCAAGCCAATATATAATATGGTGGAGAACCTATTTAGTTGGAATTACAATGTAATACTCTCATTCTCTAAAATAATGATCTCTCTCTCTCTCTCTCTCTCTCTCTCTCTCTCTCTCTCTCTCTCTCTATCTCTCTCACACACACACACACGCACACACACACACACACACACACACACACACACATCATTAGGGAATGGAAAACATGTCAAACTCCTAATGTGAACTTCAAGCTTATATGAATCATACGAGTATTTTGGAATCACCATTCTCAATCATACCTAATGCTTCAGCCGAAGACTCCTGAATCATTTTGTTAGAGCATTCTCCTTCTTTTCTCAAGGTAGAGATCCCTTATTGTATACTCACCTGCTTCCATGGATTGATCGTGAATCTCAATCATACAATATGGTTATGCCCCTGAGGAGGGCAACATTTTAGTAGGTCAAAGGACCACGATACTTCCACAAGACAACTGTGGTGACTCAGGTCGATGACTAGTTTACATTATTGCAACTATGAAGATCTTATTTGACATGCAGGTAGAACTTCCACACAAGATCCCCGGTTAATCGTGCTCAGTGAATTCACTCCCTAGTGAACACCTATTCACTTATCTTAGTGTCTCAACAAAAATAACTTGAGACTAGTTATCCTCCTAATTGAGCAGATACAGTGTGTACCAGTTTTTGCGGATTATCAATACCCAGTTGACAATCCTATGACCACGAACTCTTCAAGGTGTGAGTTATACAGAAAGATCTTATAGACCTAACTTCTTTAGATCGCTCCTCATCTCACTGCCTATGAACTTGTCGTTTAGGTGGATAACCTAATTTGACTAATTACCTTTATAATTTATTGTAAAAGGTAATGAAATATCCTTAAAGTTTCAATACATGTTTGGTTTTAAGGCATATTTTCAACACCTACGTCCTCTTTGATGTTCACCTTGAGAAATTTCACTTCGAGAAATAGGTTACAACATTGGTTTACACAAAAACGAACCCCCTTAGAACACAATCCTCACTCTGTTTTTCTCTCTCACTCTTTGCTCAACCAAACTCCCTCCCTTGTTTCTCTCCTTATGAGAGCATGAGAGAAGCTTCCTTCCAACACCTAGCTTCCAACACACCAATCATCATCCACTTTAACTTTTTGTGGGATGAGAAGTCAATACCTAGAACTACACAACTAATAACAAGAAATGAGTTCCTAGTTCCCAAAACTAATTGCAAAAGTGCCAAGAATGTCAAAAAGTATTGAGTGACAGATTTCCTTGGAATAGGGAACAAAAGGACATGAAAATACATGACAAAATTGAAGAAAAAAGCCAGCTGGACAAAACTAAGGGTCCAACTGATCGCAAAACCTGGAGCTCTCTGTGTAGACAGACTGATCGTTGGGAAGCAATGACTGGTTGCTTGAAGTCTAGAGCTTTTCTTAGCAGAACCAACTGATCGTCTTCTTCAACTTAGGCAACCTCTGCTCTCGGCATAAATCGACCAATCGCATGTTTCTTGCTGAACATTTTTCTTCCTTCTTTACATATGTTTTCGATGAGCCAAACATCAAAAAATTTCTCTTTGAATTTGTTTTAAGGATTAATTACATTTTTTGTTACTAGTGTTTGACTCGAAATCAAATTTGGTCACCATGATTTTAATTTTTCGGATTTCATCATTGTATTTGCAGTAGTTAACAAATTCAATTCATTATCTCAATTATGTCAGCTTGTTCAATTAAAAAAATATTTAGTATTTAGTTAAAAACAATTAACCTAAATTTCAAATTTCCAAAAAAAAAAAAAGGCTTAAATTTTTTTGGGAACCGAGCAGCCTCTAAGGGAGATGTCAAATACCAAACATCAAATTTAAATTTGATGGCTGATGTGGCAATTTGACATTTACACAGTTTTACACTCCACCCGATATGTCAAATAAATAATTATTGTAACAGTCAAATTATTTATGATAAAGAAGAAAAAATAAAAATAAAAATAATAAATGAAAGTAACAACCAACTATCTTTTAAAAATAATAAAATATTCATTTGACGTCTTGCGTTTGGGATGTCAAAAATAACATCTTAACCTCCAGCCTTCATTCCACATTAGCTTTGACACATCAGTTGAAGTGATGTGAGATGCTATTTTTAGCCGTTATATGTCTATGTTGCACTTTTGACACATCGGTTGGAGATGCTCTTCTCTAAGGGAGATGTCAAATACCAAACATCAAACTTAAATTTGATGGCTGATGTGGCTATTTGACATCTTACACAGCTTTACACTCTACCCGATATGTCAAATTAAATTATTATTTTATTACATTTTAGTGTTGATTTATTTTAAATTAAAAAGAAAAGAAAATAAAAATTAATAAAATATTCATTTGACATCTTACTTTTGGGATGTCAAAAATAACATCTCAACCTCCAGCCTTCATTCCACATCAGCTTTGACACATCGGTTGGAGTGATGTGAGATGTTATTTCTAGCTGTTAAATGTCTATGTGACACTTTTGACACATCGGTTGGAGATGCTCTAAGCCATCTTCTTCTCTCAAATTTGATTTTGGGCAAAACCTCAATAACAAAAAATATAATTAATCCTTTTTTTCATGCAAGCAATATTTAATTACTCTAAAATAAATTTACATCCGCCGCTCTTTAAAGTTTTTAACATAGATGTACAATACAAAACTTGATAGGTGATCCATGTGTTAGGCGACAAATGTCACAGTCGTACTGTGAATAACAACCCTCTTCCTCATGCACTTCTCATCCCAAAAGATGAGACCACCACCGGTTTTCAGTGTTTGAGCAGACAAAGGCCTTTAAGTTTTATATATTGGGTCCCTCACCGATGCAGATTCGTCATGTGTCAAGAACATGTGGTTTCTCATCTCATCTTCACTAAAGGCCATAGGTGGCAAGCGAAATAATTGCCCACATTTTCATTGGATGCATCACCCATGTGAGTCATATGTGCGTTCATTCATTTGCCACAATATTTCAAGACTTTCAAGGGTGATGATGGCATTAATTTTAGGGAAAATCATCACCGTACAAATTCTCACACAACTTCGCAAGTGGGATTAATTTAAAATGTGTGTCTTACTGTCAAAACTCTCTGATTATTAATTGAAATTGTGACGTTATTCACTCACAAAAAGCGAAAAAAGGAAAAATAAATTATTGACATACGAAAGCCCTGAAATATATGCGCACCTTTGGTCATAATCAAATTATTAATTACAGGATTACCAAAAACAAATACTAGTTATGTGCTAGTAGAGGACTACATCTCAATGATAATGCAGGACAATCAATTATGGAAAATCTTGATAGTACGAGCGAAAACTAGATTAATCAAGCTGAAAAATTCAACAGGTAGAAATGGATGAGACATGAGCCTTGACACCAATAAAAAAACTACATTTTCAAGGAGAACGTCATGAATGAAATCATGTGACTCCTCAAACAAAACAAATTAACCAAAACTTGTGACCATTTGAGAAACACAAGGACTATTGATATAATAAGAAGCCAATCTCGATAAGGACACCTCTTCTTTCACTTTCACCCAAATTGTTGGCTTAATTGACTCCATTACATGCTTAACACACATATCCGATGACTTTATGTAACAAGTAAAAACTTGGAATCCAATGTTCAAATTTCAATGTCACCAACCACAAGGAAGAAAGAAAGAAAAGACTACTCTAGGTGACTGTGCTCTACCTATTAGCAATTTACTTAGATAAATTAATAACCGTTGAAAATACATGCTAATTAAGAAGATAGACATTTCCCCAGTACTAATTTTAAGTAGTTTAGATTGGATGGGGGGGCTCATGGAATTTTAGTCCATTGAGCTAAGCAATCTCTCTCCCTCTCCAATTGGAAGATGGTTCCTCCAAACTCTACGGCTTAAATAAGCCCAAACTTTGTGGAAATAAAAGAAGGAAAAGATTGGTTCTTCCTGATATCAATTTCCACAAGAGCTCTCTCCTTTAATTTAGTTTATCTAGTAGAAAATGAAAAAAATATTCTGACAATTTGGTACAAATTCACACGAGAAAGTAAGCCCAAACTTTGAGGAAATATTAAACAAGGAAAAAAAAATCTTTAGGTTAGGTGTACTTTCTTAATTTCAACTGTAGAAATTTCTAGCAGTGCTCATTTATTTAGTTTATCTAGCAAATATTATATTATATCACTTAAGAATTGATTATGGTTAACTAACACACAGGGACACAATATTTTTTTTATTTTATAAATTAATCCTTCAATGTGGTACAGAGAACCGAAGAGACTGAAGGGGGACCATTTGTGCCCACCCAATGTCTTCATCTTCAAAGAGCCTATAATATCTAAGTTCAGAGTTTTAGTTTGTTTTGACTATATATATATATATGATCCAAATTTGAAGTTTTACACCCAAAGTAAAAAAGATTTTGTTTTGTTTGGCTAACAAAGAGAAAAATAATTGTAAGGGCTTGCAGCTCAAGTGATTAAGAGCAATCAGCCATGCACCCGAGGTTTTAGGTTCGCTTCTCCCTCCTTTAATATCGCTTGTATTTTAAAAATAAAATAAAAGTAAAATAACTTGTTCATGGTCTCAACTATATATATACATTTTTTTTCTTCAATAAATTTATGAAACAACATATAATTGGGTGTGTTTGGAAAGGACTGGTTTCTAAGGTCAGTATCTTTTCATTTCCATATTCAAGGATAAGAAAACAATATTTATGATGATATCAGATAATTGTACAGGCAAGAAATAAAGACCAACTTGAGTTTATAGGACACAAATATATATATATATACATAATAAGATTTATATATTCTACTTCCCAGTCTAACACAATCTGCTCTAAGTCTTAACTGGTAGTTGGGATATGAAGAGCTCTCTCTCTTTCTCTCTCTCTCTCTCTCTGAAGGGTAGCTAGATTGATGGACTGGCTGACTCTTCAATTTTCTTCTCAGAAAACAATACCAACCGAGCAGGATATAAACCCTTCTCTCTCATTGTAGCATCAACCGACAGTCAAGTCTTTCTCACTAATATCTCATCCAAGAGCAAATAAAACCCATCATCTCTCTGAGTCTCTCTATATCTTTCTTTCTTTCTTTGTTTCTCTGCTACACGACATGGCTCCAAAGAAGAATGAAGGATTGACAAAAAGAATTATGAACAAAGGCGCATGGACAGCAGTGGAAGATAGAAAACTTGCAGAATACATTGAGATTCATGGTGCAAAGAGATGGAAGACAGTGGCTTCCATAGCAGGTTAGTTTTGAGCTTACATAGTGAAAAACAAAAAACAAAAAACAAAAGGGTTAATTGAAGCCAATACACAAACCACATTAATTTCTTCTTGATTTTAACTAAACCTGGCTTCATTTGTTCAAATAATTCATTGTTGTATTGCTGCTGCAGGTTTGAATCGATGTGGGAAGAGTTGCAGATTGAGATGGTTGAATTATTTGAGACCCAACATTAAGAGAGGCAACATTTCTGATGATGAAGAGGACTTGATACTTAGGCTTCACAAGCTACTAGGAAACAGGTTAGTCATCATCCACATTTTTCGTGTCACATCAATTTGGACCCCACATTCAAATAAAATTAAACACCAATTTAAATTATCAGACCGTCTGATAAGAGAACTTTTAGAATCTAACATACGACATACATGTTGTATTGTGTAGGTGGTCTTTGATTGCCGGAAGGCTTCCTGGGCGAACAGACAACGAAATAAAGAACTATTGGAATTCTCATTTGAGCAAAAAAATCAATCATAAGGAGAAAACACTGCAGAATTCAAGAGCTCAAGAGACTGCTACACCTTCCCAGAAAGACAGCGGTACTGAGGGGGATGAAGAAGAAGGAGGAGGAAAAGAAAGTGTGATGAACAATTCGGATGTTAATTTCGATGTAAATGAGTTCTTTGACTTCTCTGCTGAAGGCTCCTATGGGCTGGAATGGGTGAACAAGTTTCTTGAGCTTGATGAAGACACCATGAATTACAGTGAAAAGGTCAGCAATATTATGTAGCTAGTATTATGTGTAGGCTCTAGTTTTTCTCTCATAATTGAGAAATGTAAGAAAGAAAGAAAAATAAAAATTGGTGTATGATGAAAGTGTGAATCTTCTGTACAATTTAAATAAAAATTGCCCAGTCTCTTGAATATATTTGTCCAGCCATTTATATTTATATTTTATAGGAGATAATTAATAAATATTTGTGAACGCACGGAGCACTCAATGCCCCTGTTCTGTGGTATTGTGGCCAATGCAAACAAGCCAGAAGTACTATATATAAATATAAATATATATATAGTATTATATTATTTGACAAACAAAGAGAATATCACTTACTTCAACTTAATATCTATAGAATTGAATCATTCAATTCAAAACTAATTGACAATATCTCATCGAGAATCATTTTGTTACGTAAAAATGTTCGAAATATGACTTGAGTTTATATTAAAAAGAGAACTAAATGAAAAAAATAAGCTACCTCATTTTGAACATTGGATCTAAATGTAAACCCTTTTTCCTGATCATATTCTGAATCTAAACCTTAAACCCCAAATGTTGTTTAACCTTTAAATTTAAAAAAGACCAAATTTTTTCAGAGGAGATGCATATATATATATATATATATATATAGGGCTTCCGTTGAGGGATTCTTTAAATAAGTTTATTTGAGGGATACCCTTATAGGGCCCACTACGCATTGTATTTCATTAATCCAAACCGTCTACTTTGTAGATATTCATTCAAAAATCATCTATATAAAAAGTACTTGAATCCGATATCATTTGACCATTGCAATGGGCGGTGGAATAGTGTGGACTTCATCACTGGATCCATTTCGTTCCATTTGTTTGACCTCAAGAGTGCCTCAATTAACTGTTAATAGTGTTTTTTCAGAACACAATCAATTGTCAATTAAATATTTATAGATGAGGACCTTCCTTCCAATGTCTTGATAGCCTGAGCCAACATAAATGTAAAGAGTGAACTTGTATAAATAAATAAAAACTTCAAACAGGTGTCTACTTGTATTAAAACAATACCCAACCCAACACCGTTCACGTTCTATCCATGAAAACCCAGCAGACATCATGCTTGTTCAAGCTAAACATAGCATCTCCCGGTACTGCCGTTCATGCGACTGGATTAGATTTTAATCCTGGTCTGGTGGATTCTTGCTTCTAAGCTTGAGACGAAAAATGGCCATTATGAAGAGGGTTAGAGGTTCACGAGGAAAATGAGACAAGATAAGGAGTGGCGGAGCCAGGAATTGTTGATGCAAGAGGCACTTTAGAGCATACACAGTGAGAGGGTGTAAATTCGGGAGTGTAAAGCCACTTTTACATCCCCTTTACACATCCGGGGAGTGTAAATATGTTTTTTGCTTCAGTGGGGGGTGTAAATTCGGGGGTGTAGCTGTGGGTCCTAGCATTTTATGTTGACTTTTCTTCATTTTTCTTCTCTTTTCTCTGGTGGGTCCCGCCTACAAGGGATGTAAAAATACATGTAAATATACATTTTATTTTACATCCTCATGGTAGTGATGTATATTTACATCCATTTACATCTTCCCATTGGAGACGATTCCGGTGACTCGGGGTGTATATTTAACATATACCCCCATACCCCCACTGTAGATGCTTTTAGAGAATTAATTCAGGTTTTTTTTTGCTCTGTGATAATTTACTTTGTTACGAAGTTCTAAATTTTGGCATCCCTTAGCTTGTTACATATTAATAATTAAATAATCACTCGTATGAACAAAATAAGGGGAACAAAATAACACATGCTAGAACGAAAATATATAAGAATAGAAAATGGAAAAAGATTAGGTTTGACAAAAGTGAAGAATACACGTCAAAAACAAAAAGTCAGAATGTAATCCAGTTTCACTCAGCTGCATCTAATTTTTTTTAAATTACAATGGCATGCCAACGTTGTCTAATCCAGTGAAAAATGGTCTTGACTTGCAGATCAGAGGTCTTAGGTTCGAACCACCATGACATTTGAGTTATATGAATGTGTGTGAAAAACCCCCTCCCCTCTAATTTAGACTATCACTTGTACTCAAAAAATTATAATGACACTTTTTCAATGTAATTAAGATTCTGCATTTTGAACAGTCAATGTGCACTGTGATCAAATGTGTAGAAGGCATGTACCAGTCTTAACCATACTAGAGACAGCTTCTAAAAAATTTCAAAATAGGCACACACAAAAAAACAAAAGTTGGTGCATGCTTCTAGCCAATTTGGTTAGAACTTTTCTAGAGGTACATTTCACCATTATTGACATTGATTTGTTGACCTGAGCCATCACAGAAGCAAAATGGAATTTTAGCTAATAAGTAGCCTCGGATAATTTGGAAACTTCCTTTCTTCATATTGTCCTGTATAGAGTGTAAATAGTTTGGTTTGCAATTAAGGAGCAGTGCACGTTGGTTCCAAAAGGAGTTGCACGTCAGCATCAGCCAACGCCGTTACTATTGACCACACATTCTATACATACAGCTAGCGAGGAGAAAATCTTAGGTGTAATCAGTTGTATGTGATAGGTAAGTTTTTCTCTTCGACAATGGAAGATCAACCTGTAAATGCAGACAGTCCATATACAATTATACAAAATCCAACTATCTTGTATGTATCTATATGATAACCGGTTGTATGTATACAAAATGTTTGTTCCAAAATGATTTACATGTCAGCATCAACAACTATGAACTATATTCCTTAAAATGGAAAATTTGACTTGTATAATGAAATCATATAGGATTGTTTGTATAGGGGCAATGATTTTATTTTGTAATGTACCATCTACTTGAGCTTTATCTGGGTCCAATGAAATGTCACACAGAGCTATGGAGACTCCTTCGCCTTGTCATCTTTCCTGCAATGGATGAACAAGTACATTTGACAAATGGTTAACTGTCTGAGTAAAATTTTGGTAACAGTCATTTCACATATTTAACATCAAATGAAGTCCTGAAAAGAGTTTGGAGAAGTTATGCTGTGGCTTTTGACCCAAAAAAATGAAAAGAAGTTGTGGTGGCTTTGATCTGGACCAAAAAGAAGCAACCCCATTACACAAAGTGACAATATGAAACCAGCATTGGAGCTAGCAGTCACAACAAAAACAGTAAAACATCATTTGCACTATTAGAGATGCATATTATTGAGCATACCTGCATCCCCACTTCTCATTTTGGCATCCACCCCCAGTCTTCCCAGAAAAAGTCCATCCATGTTTCAGTTCAAAGAACTTGGAACACTTTACCATGAAACCAGGCTGGAGGCACCAAATGCTGTTTGAAGTCCTTCATAAAGTCAACAGCCAAGTGCCTTAATGGACTTGCATCTTAGCCACTAGTCTCAACTCTAATCAGCTCCTTGTTCAAACTCAGCCTATTATAGAAAATCAATATCCATTAAGGACATGCTAAACACACACTAGGATTCCGGGATTTGGATCTGGTTCAATCTGCTAGACCAGATTGAATGCAGAATCATATGGAATAAATCATATCTGATTGGTCTGGGATTCCAAAGGAAATGCTTCTGCACCATTTTCACATTAATTTGCATAGTAAGGTATCTTCTCATGGGAATAGCCACTAAAATCTCTCTTAACTTGGGAATATCCTTCTCGGCCACGGCAACAGAAAATTTGCTCCAATCTAGCACATCACTCAAAGGAAGGGGGAAATTATCGGCAATAATCACTGGGACACATTCATAGTAGATGGACTCGATGATCCTTGGGCTGTTCACTTCATACCCCATTGGGCAAATACAAAATTTACTTGATTTCATATGTTGGATATAAGACATCTTTCGCGAGACTCTAAGGGGCAGAGGCCCGTAGATTTTCATGTCTTCATGTTTGTCCCGCCAGAGCTTGAGAAGTGTCGGGCGGACTCTTCCATGCATGTTTCCTGCAAAAAAGGCAAGGAGTGGGCGCTGTGATACTCTAAATCCACCAACATTTCTAAGAGGCCTCCTGGGGGTCCTAATGGTAGTTTCTGGAAGTGAAACATCCTTCCTGGCAACAAATATTCCTTCCGAGGTGTCAGCATTGCATAGAGCTTTTATAGTATTTTTGGTTAGTTCCTCATGGGCGGTTAACGTGTAAGGGCCCTGCAAAAGGTCAACAGAATGGAGGAATTTAAGTTTAAAATATTACCATGGCATCAACTTGTGTACACTAATTGGTCTTCATAATAATGGATGCTTAAATATCAGATATTAATTGAATAGATATTTACTTTAAAAAATAATTTCCAAATTGCAAACCAGGAAGCATCTTTCTCATACCTACAGATATGCACACACCTTTTCAGCTATTATGCTGACGTAGAAGCATTTCCAATCAAACTACGAAGAGAAAACATATACAATAAAAACTGCCAAGGAATTTGGAATTCTTTCTTATACTTCCTAGACAATTCAAATTTGATCACCATAGAAATCTTAGAAGTAAAAAAAACATAGAGAATAGTACAACAGACTATTACTCTTTCCAGACAGTACTCGAATATTATACTGCTATGATATAGGTGCATTGTCAAATGTAAAAGGAGGACATACATCATAATGGCTGTTACAGTATAATTATATAGCAATTTTACTATTTGTAAAATGGAAATATTTTACAACACAAAGGTGAAGCGTAGTTTGGAAAATCAGAAAAGTCAACTAGGTAACAAAACCATATAATTTGATGCCAGTAATGATTATTTCCAAGCAATGAGAAAACATTAAGCTATGTTAAAACATTACAGAATTTAGACTTGTGAAAAATTGAAGTTCATGTGTACTGTGTAGTCTACTACTATGCTTTTGTGATGAGATTAATTCAGTGTGCAACTTACAGAATAAAAATGAATGTCTTCAATTCTTAAACAATTAATTACAGTAGCACAATCAAATTGGAAAGAAGCATGCTATGGAAAGGAAGAACAGATTACTGTACCCAGTCATGGCAAGCAACAAGGAAATGATCTGACCCATGTGTCCGATTCCAGAAAGGATACTTCGCAGCAATCGTGTTTGTGTAGTCTCTTAGGAAAATTGAGAGTGGTTTCATATTATGTGAATTCGGTACATAAAGTGCCATCCCCAATTGGCGCATACTGTAAGGAAGATAAAATAAGTGGGCCTTTTCTGGATCCCTTGTGACAAACTGCCTGTTTTCCTCCATCAACTTCATGAACCATCCTTCAGAAGCATAAATTCCTCTGAGATGAGGTTGGTGAAAAATGGGCCTTGCTCCATCACGATATATGTAAACTTTAAGTATCAGTTCCATCAGTTCATAGCTCCTGAAATTAAGGCAAAATTATGGCTTTAAACGGTTCAGTAAAAAATGATTCTGATGGATCATTATCATAAGAACAGGAAGCCTGGTGAAATCAATGATTATCATAAGAACAGGAAGCCTGGTGAAATCAATGATTGAGTATATTGCCAGACATTCTAGCAACTATTGTTAGATATCTAGAAATACAAGTGAACATACACACAAAGAGGTATGATTTTGAAAAAGTAAAATAAATAACACTAACAATAAGTATTTTCCCATGTTTATATTGTACTGTCAGTTTTAACGAGTATTCATGCGTCTGAAAGAGAGAAACAGTGTTAATAACATAGATGCTGGACAAAGTTATAAATTTTACTGTAATATATAATTTCATAACTGCTCAAAATATGCATGTTGTTCATGCATAAAAAAAACCTCATGATGAAAATATGGATTCCAATCTTGATAAAACAATGTATAAGTTTCTGAAGGAAAAGAGAAAGCATGCCATGGCTACATGTTTTAACTAATGAATTCCATTCCATAGCCATCTAAAATTCATGTGACTGAGTTGCTCTTGCTTCACCATCAATTTCACAAACAAGAGGACACAGTGTTCATCAATTATTGCAACTTTTGTATATACATCATATTTGTACAAGAAAAAGGAATTGAACCTGGCTAGAGCAATACAACCAAGATAGCTTGTGATCACAAATATTGTTATATACTGAAAGGAATGTGTTTCTAATAATAAGTCCAAATCTTTGGCAACATTAGTTAGGTAAAATCTTTGGTACCCAAATAATAAGTCCAAGTTTCTGAAAAAGAAAAAACAAATTGCTGCATGCTTTATCATCCTAGTGCTCTACTGTAACTCAACAAGAACATGTATGGCTCGTCTAATAGATTCTTTAGACTCGTATAAATCTCAGATAAAGGGAAGGATGAGTAAATTTAAAAATGAACCCAACCAAGATTTAGAAAAGAAAAAATGCTTCTGAGTGGAGATACAATGGGACTTTATCAAAAGTCACAGTATTTTAAAATTTCTGATACCTTATAATCAGAAGATTTAAATGTCTCAGGATCTTCAGGGCTTTTGCACCATGATATGATACATAGAGCTATTATGGAGAAGAAGAAAATGGGTAAAGGTTTCATACCGTTAGAGACAAGCCCAAATATGAGTGACTAACAAAATTTTGCGACCAAGAACATGAAATGAATGAGGTTCATAGTACTGAGAAACTTAGAGATTCATGTGGTGAATAAGAAATTCAGAACAACTGAAGAACAGAACATGAGAACTAAGGGTCTTAAATATTTCTGAGAAACTTTAACAGTAAAATCCATCTTTAAATGTCTCTAAAATATTTCATTACATTCACAAAAGGATATGTAACATAAGTAACCTAATAGAAAAAAATTAGGACAAGTTAAATTTGAGCCCAAAGACATCCTTGAACTCAATGTCACTGATACTAACTTAGCCAGACTGCACATGCAGATAAGATTTCCTTTAACCAGTACTATGCCCAACCACTCTTACCATTTGTATATCAAATCTTGCATGTAAACACTGCATATACCTAGTAGGTGGCCTATGAGCAAATATACTTTTTTTCACATGAAGGACTAAATGAACATCCACAATTCCTAGAAGTTTGTATTCAAAATATGTATCACACACACACTGGTGCGCTTATGAACGATTGACTAGGATGACGAAGGAAAAATGGTGATGGCATTGTGAGATTACCTTTTGAAAACAGAAACGTTTCGAAATATAGGGGCATATAGATCAGGATCATCCTCCATAACTGCTGGGGCATGCTCAACCTCTTTCTTTGCATATACAAGTGCCTCTTTTGGTGTCAAGGACCAAATGAATTTCTAAATACGTATGCCACAGTGTTAAGATCATTGGTAGCATCTTTCTTTATCATAAACTCTATGAAAAAAGGAACAAGACTACCTGCATATGAGAAGGCACGGTTCTACGTGGAGGGGGAGGAGGAGGGACGACCTTTGACATGTTATCAACTTTCGAATCTTTTCTTCTCCTTCTAGATTTCCCCCTAGGAGGAACTAAGGCTGCAACTGGCATAATTGGCACTGAGAGATTCAGATCAATAGGAGGATTTGGTGAAACAATGGGGGCACCAGAAATTATTTGCAATCTTTTGACCCTTGCCTCAGTAGAGGTCTTATTCAAGCTGAGGCTACTGTTCAAGGGTTTATCTGATGGAATTGCGACAGGCAGAGAGAGGAACCACATATCCAGAGGATCATTAAGTATAAACATTTGCAACATGACACAGGATGCTGTCATGATGGCCCCCGCAAAAAATATCTTTTTCCAGTCAATTTTATACCCGCCAAAGAGCCGGATAAATTCTTTCATTAGGATCACAGCAAGGCTCTCACATAAAGTTTTCATCTCATCATACTACAAGATTTCCACCTCGCCAACATATAAAAAAGTGAATCCCCAGCAACCATGAGCTTATTAATCTACAATTCTCCTAAATGAGAGTCCAGGTCCAGAAATTTCAGCTTTCGTAACAAGGTCTGCCCAAATTTTCAAACTACCTACGTGTTTGATAATGTCCAAGCCTTATCCCTCTCTCTGAAAGGTGTAAACTCCACAAAATTTGGTAAATCAGCTTCCTAGTAAAGTATCAAAAAATGAGAGAGAGAGATTACAGAACTAGTCAAAATGACTATCATCATGTTTTTGCAGTGATCAAAGACAAAATTATGGGAAACCATAGATAGTTCTACCAGAAGTCAGAACACAACATAAATACCAAGTGATAATGAAACTAACTTTTACTTAGATTATAAAGCGGAGAGAAACTAAAAAAATTATTCTTCGAAGTTTATGTTACAAGTTCCTATCTCATGCTTTTGCAAAACCATAGCATGCATTGTCAGACTGAAACTACTTAGAATTTCTCATCAAATTCCAGTAAAAAACAACTTGAATTCACAACAATCAGATTACATCATGTTGAAAATCTTGCTAAGTATCAAAATCCAATAGTCTGGAGAAAACCCAATATGCTAAATTCAATTCTGCACAGTTTAAGAACAGAAAAAAAAAATAAGAAAAAAAAGAGCAATACTGTTCTTCATCTAATTCAAATAAAAAATACTACCTTTTTCGATCATTTTAGTTGTTTTTGGTTAGTTGTATTAAAAAGGGGTCCCTGACTGAAAAAATTTATCTTTTTTTCTTCTGGGTATTAAAGGAAATTCGAGTTCCAGAATTAGAAAAGCAATAGATTAACACAAGACCGAAAAGTAAAACAACATATAATGTTATGTATGTGGGTAGAAATCATACCTTGATCCAGTGAGCTAGAGCAGAGTCAGCTGAGCTAAAATGGGAACGAATCGAATTCGAAGAAGCTGATGGATCTAAGACACAGAAGAGAGAGAAAGGTTAGGGAGGGAAACAGAGAGAGAGAGAGCTAGCGAGACAGACGGTAACGGTTCTCGACTTTTGGTAATAAAAATAGACCTTTTGAATATTTTGACTAGTCAATCCGTCAAGTTCAACTGCTCAAACGACTACTAAATAAATAAATAAAACAATTAAATAAGAGGAGGGGCTAGTTAGCGACAGTTTAGCATTGCTAAACTTTTTGGCTTTAAGCTGTCAATTGTGTGTCAACCAAGTTAAGAATTAATTAAATAAAAGTCTTTAGACCAAAATAAATAAATAAAAATCATATTCATGCATCATATTCATTTAAAAAAAAAATACTTACGTGAAATGGAGATAGCATAATTTAGTTATTTATGGCTAATCATGACATGCTACGCGTGATAACTTTTTCACGTGTCAATATGTGATTAGCCGAACATAGAAAAACAGTATTATTCTCGTTTTATACAAGTTTTTCTGTTTTTTTTTGTTGGGTCAATGTCATTTGATGATAAAATTGTATGAAATCCTTGAAAATGTGTGCTTAAAATAGTCACCAAAAGAATAAGTATATGAAAGGGTAGCTTTGCTAGAAGGTAGAGTGCATTTAAGTTTAACTCAAAACTTGTAGGGAGCATGGCATGGAAGGTGTCCCGAGTTGGGAGAGGAACTTGTTCTGGTGTTTGGTGATGGACAAGTGAAGTTCTATTTTTGAGATGTTTTAACGAGACTACATATTTTCATGTCGATATTATTGTTTGATTTATAAGGTTGATGAAATTTCATTCACAATAAAAAATAATTAAAAAAAAAAACTTTAATTTAATCGTTTGACTTCAAAAGATTACCCATCATACATTTTCTTTGATCAGTTTCTTTCTATATAAATTGTACGTTCTTATTGGGCATATAATTAGAGAGCTAGTACATTCTTGTTTGAAAATACATAGTCAACGATGTGTTCCTTCAATTTTGGTTGTCACCAAGAAATTGAAAAGGTAAATGCAACTGTCACTTGAATTTCAAAAGAGACAATATCTTCATAAATTGAGATCCTAAAAATATTGAAAATTGAAACAAACAGAATAATTTACAAAAGGGTATTATAGGAAGTAGAACAAGGAAATTTTAAAAATAAATTTTAAGAAAGGGGTACAATCTAACGTTAAGCTTTCTGGCATGAAGGTTGTGTTGTCTTAAGGTGACATATCAAGTGGAGATGCTCTTCGCAATACGCCCACAACATCATATGTCTTTTTTTCCCGACTAAACGTGAGCCTAATTAATTCATATAAAATAATTAATAAAAAGAATAATTTATTGTTGTCTTTGGATGTATCCAAGGTTGAAAAATTAAAAAAATCTCGAAAAATCCAATAAAAAAATTATCCTTCAACCAATCAAGTATAATATGAATCAAATTTAGTCAATCCAGAAAGAGAGAGAGAGAGAGAGAGAGAGAGAGGAATAATAGGCATTGCTTATTTCATGCGAAAAAAAGAAAGAAAAAAGAGAGGATATTAATGTCCTCTTAATTTATCCAATTGATAAGGGTTTTATTTATTGTTATTATTATTATTATTTGCTACAGGTCTAGCAAGGCAACAGGCATACACAAAAATATATTTCATTTGGAGTGGGCGGTCTTCCCTCGCAAATTGACACACTGTCGGGCTCAGCCTGCGAACATCTTAAACTGCATTCATCTTCCTTTCCTGGCCGGGGTGGCCCTCTTGGCTCGGGGCAATATGAACCATATATAATCTTTCTGCAACTGGGATCAGCCGACGTCACCTCTTCAAAAACAAAACAATCAAATTTTCAAAATTACAATGACATTTTCGACATTTTTTTTAAAATTTTTTTAGTAAAAGCAATTGGGGAGAGGTGTTTATACAAATGAATTGGGTGCCTCGGAGTTTCAAATCTCTACCCACATAGATAGAGGTGAAAGAGGTCAACCAACTGAGCTATACCCCGTATCCACATTCATATTTATCAAACAAGACATTGTCATGCATGCATCTGCCACATTATATAGAGACTAAAATTTGGGTCCACTCTAAATTTCAGGCTTACCGTTTGAGTTATTTTCTTTGACAATCGCTTTCGTGAACATAGCTGACGAAAAAACAAAATCTTGAGTTAGTTATGCCAGTTGATATACGTAGAGATTTACAATGAGACGTTGAAAGTATATATATATATACCTGAACCAAGAAGAACAAGGGTGATCAAAAAGTTGAGTTGCGGCAGCACCTTCGCCATCTTCACCTTACAACTAGTACTTTGGCCCCTGACAGAGATAGCTTTGGACTCGTGGTTGTTGTTATGGTGGTGAGGTTGAAATGAATTTATAGAGTTGAAATATGAATTAATCACATAATTACTTGCAAGGATCAATATTTACATAACAAATCATGGTAATTCATTTTCAAAATGCTAAGATCATGTCTAACCAGATTTTTTTTTCTTATGCGCCAAATGTATAATTAGATTTCTTGTATGAAAAAAACAATGTAACAAATCAGATTTACTTATTTCCATGTACTATATGATCTTATAGCAGTATTTGCCAATATCATTAGTAGCCCATCATTCATGGCCAAAAATAAGCATGTAGAAATTTCAAGAATAATAGGCATTGCCATAATTTGCATTTTTGCCTATTTATGGTCAAAATATGTAATCTAGAAATTTCAAGAAAGTATCTTGTTGTGTATGTCAAATGGAGGAAAAAATCTAGTAAATCGTTGGAGATATTATCATGATTTTATGGGATAATTCTTATAGAAATTGTCTTTGATTTGCTTGAGACACAAGACAGCATATTTTTGGGAATGAATTGAACTTCATGCAATGCCAAATTTTTGGGAAGTTTCTTATTATATACTTATTTAGTAATTGCAAAAGGCAATAATGCCAATGTGCCATGAGAGTTTGAACCCAATAGGGGCTCTGGCAGAAGGTACCACCAGACACCCAATCACAGCAGAAGACATGTTAGTAGGGCGAATAGGTTGTCTTTGACGTAGGCGAAGGCCATTGCCTCTGATAAGCCGAGTGTCCTTGTACGACTACTTTGTCCTGCGGCATATGCTAATCTAATAACGCGATCTAGGAAGGGTGGCTTTGTTGCCTTTATTTTGATCTATTGCTGAAGCAAAATGAAAAAGACAATTGGCCGATCCCCGTGGCAAGTGGTTTCCGTAAGGGTAATGGTGGGTTTTTTTTTAGCGAGATCTATCTTTCCAAGTTTGAATTTTTGTTAATTTCTTCTAGCTTGGAAATCTGGTAGATCCATTGTCGCGATGGATGACTACTAGAAATCCCTGCCTTGATCGTTTTCGGAAAGTGCCTTCTCCTTTTTGTTTGGTTTAAGGCGTGAGAGGGGACGTGGAACTATTACTATGATTCTCATTATTCTCATTTCGTTTTCTACTAAAAAGAGGAACACGGGAAAAAAAAAAGTTTAAAAAAAGTGCAAAGAGGCGATTCATGACTCTAGCATAAAAAAACATCACATTAATCCCTAAGTTGTGGATGATTGAGACAACTCTAAGATCTTGTTTGTAGTTTTAGTTTAAAATGTTGTACTCATTGGTTTTGCTGGGAAATATTTGGGAGAAGGATAGTGCACCATTAGTTGAACCATGTCTCTCGGATCTCTTGGAAAACATTTGGGTTAAGGGGGCTATTGTTTACTTGAGGCATGGTTTTAGCCCTGGTGTGGAGCTCATTAGTAGTCTGACTTTGAGAAGAAAATGGTGGGAAAGAACTCAGTTAAAAGCATGCCAGCAATCTCAGCCCACAACGAAAAGAAAAACAGTCTCTACACTGCCGCGTCAAGCTAGGCCTGAAACCCCCCTTCTCCCAAAAGAGAGAAGAAAAGCGATATTAACAACAAGACGAGTAGTCTGTACCGCAAGCAATAACATAAGTGGTACCGCAAGTCGTACGTTCAACAATTATTATACTAAAAAAAGTGATAATGCAAGAAATGATTGCTTAATTACGATGAATATAGTCCTTAGAGATGAGACAGAGTCCCCCAGGACAACTTTCTTTAGAAGATGCGACTAGCGCATTGTATTGGTCGGAGGGGACTCAAGCCCTCATCAATTAAGAGGAATAAGCCCCTCGCCTCACTCGTCAACTGTTATCATGACCTCTCGATTCTTCCCGAATTGGAGGATCACCTTTGACATGCTCCACATTCTATTGACTTGTAGAAAAATTCTTTTGTTGTACCTTCTGCAAAGAAAAGTATGAGCTTCTACCATGTAGAAGGCATTATAACTAAAGTATGTGACCTCAAAAATCAACATCTATATTTTGTCGCTACCCTTTTAGTCCTTTCAATGTTTATCTTCTTGCATGAGAATGATTAGTGCTTTCGTTCACTAAGCTAATCGAGTTGCTCATGGGAAGGAGCATGTGGGCGAGAAGGACCTTTATTCATCTTCGAACGGAGCTCGAATTGAATCTGCCCCCGTGTTTACTTTTTTGATTATGTATGACCTTCTCATCAACATATGTTTCCCGAATAACCATTCATTTAATGAAAAATTTGCGCTTGTTAGCAGCTGAATCAATCTCTCCTCTTGCAGTAGGCCTCTTTTCTTTCCCTCACTGGCATAAAGAAGGGCCCATTTCACTAACTCTTCTTCTGTGAGAATAAATAGAGGGGTGCGTTTTCCCTTTGAATGAGAGTAGATTTTCCGGCCCATGTGCCCCCCTTTATTGAATGCTCTTGAGGTTCGAAAAGAAGACTAAGTGGACATGAGGCAGGGAAGTTAAATTACAGAAATGATAGTCGTGAACTGGTATAGCGATACTGCCTACTTTGGTTACTCCTTATTGTGATCCCTCACTCTGGGCTAAGAGAGTCTCTTAAGTGCTAGCGTAGCGGGAGAGCAAATAGCAATGAACCTTATCTAAACTATTAGTTCTCTCCTACCTAGAGCTTTCTACGAGAGGAAAACGGTATAGGCAAATTGACGCATCTGAGCAAGCATGGAATACTTAGTGCTTGGAATATGAAAGCTATGAGGATTGGGGAAGAGAACAGGTCCAGGAGGCCTAGATATTGTGACAGGACCAGCCCCGAATTTCTCAGGACTAGAAGATCCTTGATGATGATATTGATATGAGAGCTGGCAGTCTCTCCGGTACTATAGTGATCGGACTCGAGAGTCCTTAATTATTGACATGTAAATAAGGACCTGGAGTTCCTTGATGATGTAATAGTACAGTATTGGTTAATATGCCGTACACATGAAAAATAACTATACTGGCAAATGTACTGTATGCATGAATAGACATATATTCATGACTTGATGAATAGTACTGTATACATGAATAGTGATGTATACATAAACCATTTTGGGTCAACCGTCACTATATACAAAAGGGAACCTGTAGTTCCTTAAACTCATGGATGAGCAATTAAATGAGATGCTAGAAGTTCCTCAAAATATGAAAAATTATTTAAGGGCTTGAAGTCCCGAAATATGTACAGAAAATTATAAAAATGTCCATACCATGAGAGTATGTGACTTTGGCATGAAGTTCAAAATCTAACAGTGTTGAGAACCTGAAGTTCCAACAATTAAATGGACAACCCTTGAAAAGGACTTATGTTCTCAAAGCATGGTCATCTAAATATTGATGGTTATTCAGATACAGATTGGGCAGGTAATGTAACAGATAGAAAATCCACATCGGGTTACTTTACATTCGTTGGAGGTAATTTGGTGACATAAAGGAGCAAGAAACAGAATGTAGTAGCTTTATCCAGTGCAGAAGCCGAGTTTAGAGGCACGACTAAAGGGATTTGTGAACTTCTTTGGTTAAGAAAGTTGCTTACTGAACTTGGGTATAAACCTACATCTACAATGAATCTATTTTGTGACAACAAGGCTGCTATAGCCATTGTACAAAATCCAGTTCAGCATGATCGTACTAAACATGTTGAGGTGGATCGACACTTCATCAAACAGAAGCTTGAGGCTAAAGTGTTTCAATTTCTATTTGTGAAATCCGAGGATCAATTTGACAAATGCGATTTCCAGTAAAGCATTCCACAATTCACTGGATCAATTGGGCATTGGCGACATCTATGCACCAATGTGAGGGGGAGTGTTGGCGTGACTTGTGGATATTGACTTACTTTCCTTACACCCCAAGAATTCATATTATAATTATAATTGATTTACTTTAATTCTTGATTTCCTATTGTAAATAAATTTAGGAATTTATTATTTACTTGCCCATTCAGGTTTCGTTGTATTATAAATATGACCTCCTACAAGGAAAATAATATATAGAAAATTCTCACAAACAAATATTCTCTCATAGTTTTCATATTTTAGCAGTGTGTCCCTTGTGTAATTGTTTGCATTTTTATTTAAATTTATTCTTCTGTGTATTCTGGAATTTTTGCTTACAGGATTGTTACAGTATTTTAATCCTGTCGTGGTGTTTAAGTATTAAGAAACAGATCAGTTGGCCATTCTAGTGAATTTCAACTTTGTTTGCTGCGAGATACATCTTACAACACCTTTTTGCACCTATTCTCCACTACCGTTACCCCCCATATAATTAGCTACGAAAAAAAAACATATCAACGATTACAAAATAATAAAATTCATATTCTGAACTAGAAAATCAAAACAATGAATTGTACAAAATTACCATGACACAAAGTTAGAGGAATGTCATACTCAGGTGAATATGATGATATAATGTTTTACTCATTGAATTTGGATTCACTCAGAATCACATTCATATTTATCAAACAAGACATTATATGAGGGAGTGTATGTATCTGCCATATTATTTAGAGAACAAAATTTGAGTCTACTCGAAACTTCATTTGTATTTATTATCTGAGTTACTTCGTTTGATAATCGCTTTGGTGAACATGACTGATTAAAAACCACCAACATGATAGTCAATAAAAACTTGAGTTAGTTAGGCCAATTGACATACATGGAGAGTTACAAATATATATACCTGAACCAATTGATATGCTAGGGTGATCCAGATTTTTTTGTCTTTCTTTTGGGTCAAATGTCTAATCAGATTTCTTGTATAAATTTTGATATCAAATCAGATTTACCTTCTTTCCTTTTCTTTCTTCTTTTCTTTTCAAGGACACTTTCCATTTAATATATGATCTGATAACAATATTGTCAACTCCATAAGTAGAATTCTATAGTGAGCGTCTTATTCTGTAGTAGAATTCTACATGATCAAATTAATTAGATGTTAGATCAAATTGGTTAGTTTAATTCAACGGTTAAAAAATACTATAAAATGACTCGTCTGTACGCACATATATTAGACTCGTAAACAAGCAAATTACCTATTGGGTCTACACACCTATTAAAAGCCCAAACAATATGTAAGTAGATGATAAGGCCCAACAGAGTTATCCTCAAGCTAACTGGTTACAACGGTTGGTTAGTGGAGATTCCATCACTCCACGCATTAAGCAATTAATGAGTTGATAAATGAGGGTTACTAGTCTTTCCGCACACGCTTTTGCGTTTGCGAGAAGCTTTTTTATTTTTATTTTTATTTTTTATTTATAATTAAAAAAATTAAATTAATAGCAGAAATAAAAAAGATAATAGGTAGTTGTGTTTCATAAAAATAAGATTCATTATCTAATTTTTATTTTTTTAATATAAAAAAGTGTGAATTTACCATATTATCTTCATTTAATTAATAATTTCAATTCTTAATGTTTGTATTAACTAATGACATTTTCTGGTATTTTGAATGTTTTACCATTCTCTGTCTTTTGCGTTATATATATATAGATTCAATCCAATTATGCACCCTTCTTGCCATAACTCATAAGGATATATCATATGAAGTTACAATAAGCAGGAGATTAATTTTACAATTGTCAACGGGTCTAGCCCAGTAGAAAAGGGTGCAGACACGAGGTTTTAGATTTGAACCCCCATAGCATAATTTGTGTGCATCTGTGAGAAATCCTCCTCTTCTATAGTTTAGACTATTATTTGTACTTAAAAAAATAAATTAAAAAAAAACTTTACAATTGAGCCCCCATTGGATAAAACACCCAAAATGGGGGTTGAAATTATAAAAAAACCCAAGCACTATTTAAACATATAAACACACCCAAAACCCATCATTACACACATTCAAAACCCATTTATAAACACACCCAAAAAGTTGACTTTGGGGTTAATTTTGGGTGTGTTTCTATGTTTAAATAGTGCTTGAGTTTTTTTATAAATACATGTCTAGGATTGGGTTTATTTATAAATTTGTATAAAAAATAATAGTGAAGATTGAAAATTAACTAAGAACATAAATAAATTTATCAAATGAAGAATTAATAGTAAACAAAGAAAATAATTATAGAAATTTAAGTAATTAAGCAACAATTTGAAGAGGAATTTAGTAATGTAAGTACTTATAAAGAATAATAAAATAATCAATAACATTAAATGGATTAAATAGAAAAGAAATAAATTATATTAAGTAATTAAGTAACTGATGATAAGTAATTATGTTAATTTCTATTTTGAGAAACAGCTCGCATGTATTATAAATACATATTTCATAGCTTATTATCACAAAGTGATAATTGGCATGATGATTAAGTGGCTGCAGACCTTAAAATGGGGAAGGGGTTCGAACCCCTGCATGCGTGAAGTGAGTTTTCTTTAATTTTTGAATGTTCAAATTGCGAGATCCTGCTCACAGAAATAAAAAAGAAATAAAAAAACATTAGATAAAAGCCCGTGGATTTGCCTTGTGAACTTAAAACAGTAGCGTACCTTCAATTCAAATTCAACGTGCTAAGCCTGCCTTCAATCCTTGTCAGCATCTCTAGCTACAGAAAAGAGAGAAGATAACTTAATACTGCACATCTCAGTTGGAATTTAGGTGGGAGTGTAATAAACTTGTACGCATAGAAAAATATATGCTAATGCCAAAAAAAATACCTCTCTCCTTTGCAATACCAAAGTTTGCTGACATGCTGATAGATAAGTCTCAAGCTACAAACTTGAGTTATATGGGAAGGCATATGATAAGACATATGGGTGCTAAACCTGCAGTTCGAGAGCATTGCTGGCCCTCAGTTCAGCCTTCAGTCTTTCCAACTCTCTTTCCCCAGCAGCGGCCACGTTCTATTAAATAATAAAAATTCAGTGCATAGATTAAAAGACTGAGTACAAAGCAAAAGCTAAACTTTGATGCCTAATTTAGAGATTTTATGCAAAGAACACACATGAAGAGCATCGTTAACATGAGATAGATCATTGTATTATATTTTGACTCAAAATTCTAACATTGACCACAACCACTATTGGTGTACAGAAAAGAAGCCAGAGTGGCCCCTCTATGATAAATCAAGCCTTCCATATATGTTTCCAATCATGAAACCGAATATAACCAAATTGTGATAGACATTACATGGACAGCCCTTGACCACACGATCCAAGTTCTTAATCATAAAATTTTTATGATTAAGGCACCACAGTTATATATATATAGATTCAATCCAATTATGCACCCTTCTTGCCATAACTCATAAGGATATATCATATGAAGTTACAATAAGCAGGAGATTAATTTTACAATTGTCAACGGGTCTAGCCCAGTAGAAAAGGGTGCAGACACGAGGTTTTAGATTTGAACCCCCATAGCATAATTTGTGTGCATCTGTGAGAAATCCTCCTCTTCTATAGTTTAGACTATTATTTGTACTTAAAAAAATAAATTAAAAAAAAACTTTACAATTGAGCCCCCATTGGATAAAACACCCAAAATGGGGGTTGAAATTATAAAAAAACCCAAGCACTATTTAAACATATAAACACACCCAAAACCCATCATTACACACATTCAAAACCCATTTATAAACACACCCAAAAAGTTGACTTTGGGGTTAATTTTGGGTGTGTTTCTATGTTTAAATAGTGCTTGAGTTTTTTTATAAATACATGTCTAGGATTGGGTTTATTTATAAATTTGTAATTAATTAATTGGTCATCCCAAGAGGCTAGTCCTTAACACAAATTCTTATTGAAGTTATAGAATGGGGTGTTCTCATAAGAATGAAAAGTTCAAATACAAAAAGTCTAAAAAAGAATTTCAGAATTCTGAAAAGAAAGAAAAAAGAAGAAGAGAGATTTGTCATTCCATTCAATCAAACTCCGCCACGTCAGATAAGTCAACGAGTGCACATTCCACTAACCCAGACTGACAAAATTGCCACTGCCAAAACTATAGAGTGCTTCCACCTAAAGGCGTAATAAAACTTCCAAGAGAAGGTTAATTCAGTCACTTCAAGTTATTGAAATTTGTCGCACTAGTATTTATTAGGCACAGATACATCACGGAAATTTATTTATTTATTACTGTACCCCTAAAAAGGCGGTATAAATAAACAAAGAAAAATAAAAGACCAGAAGAAAAATGAAATTGGTTTTTGGTTCGTAAAATAAAAGAACAGTGGGCAAAATCAAATGCCGTAGTGAGCAGTTGTCGAAATTGCCAAATTGAAGGATTTGATTTCATCAATTCTGCTTGATCTTCGTCCATTCAGAGCTGATCATCTTCCTCTGCGGTTTCGCCATGGCTGCACCGTTTTTCTCGACGCCTTTTCAGCCGTACGTGTACCAGGTACTCTTTTCCGTCCCTCTACAGTTCTTATTTTGTGTTTTTAGAGAACATGAATTTGGTATTTGACATCTGTTTGCTTTGCGAGAAAGCCTGAGAAAGATAAAAAGTTGATTTGTGTCCGCATCTGTTATGTGGGTCAATTCAGTTGATTGCTTAATTGCAGAGACTGAATGAAGCATTGGATTTTTCAGCTCATTATTTCGGGTTTTTAGGGGTTTTTTTTTGGGGGGGGGGGGGGGGGGGTAAATACAAAAATTGATTCCTGGGGATCAACTGGTGCGTATTTACTTGCAAAGTCTAATTCAATGTTTAAGATTTGTTTAGATAGTGTTCAGTGTATAGATATGTAGATGCGTCTGCCTTTGGCTAGGAAGAAATGATGGGTACACGGGTTTAGTAGGAAAATATAAAATGCAAGTAGACAATAAGTTGAATGCCATAAAAGGTAGATTGGCATGGATTTGCTCCATGGAAATGTTGATATGATAAAAGTTCTGATCTTTGACTGTATGGCTCACGTGCATGATCTTGAAACTCATATTCCAACTTGAGCGATCCAGATTTGGGTGGTTAGAGGTTCATTATGGAATTAACATGTCGGTTGCATTGACGTGCCTAATTATTTGAAGTCAGGTGAGGTGATAGATACTGCTGCATGCATGGTTTGATTGTGCCACCATTAACCGATAACTTCTTCCCCAAACCTAGATACTCAGCCACTTGTTAGTGACTTGTTATGGAACCAACACCTTGACTTTGGGGCAAGCTAAGCTCAACTGCACACTGGGACTGGCATCTAGCTCCAGGAACATATAGATAATTATTTGACGAATTGCCAATCACTGGTGCATGGGAGTGTCAAAGAACTCTTTGGGAAATTGTTATTTCCAGAACAGAAATCAAACATAAATTAGCATCTTTGAATGCTTTTGGACTCAGAGGAACAAAGTTGTGCATGCACAGAGCCACAAACTATAAAGTCATGTAACTCATGTTGTGTCTGTATCTGAGATAATGGAGTATGTGCTAGTCAAGTTGGGTTTTTCAAAATACTTTTATGGAATTATGTGCATGATGATTATGATGCAGTTGAATTGGGGAAATCTTACAAATTTTGGTTGAGACATTCTTGTGCTAAGACTTTTATTCAAATTGACAATTATGTTCGTTTCTTGAATCTTGTATAGCCATGGTTTCTATAAAAGAACTGCTTTACCGTTGTTAACTTTGTCAATTATTTAAGAGACATGAAGCATACTCTAGTTTACGTTGCATTTGCTTTTCAAAGAGTTTATATGTAAATCACATATCCCTTCTATACTATGTTTTTGAGGAAATAGGATTTGGGAAAAGAAAGGGAAAAGAAACTGAAGAAAGGTACCATACAGTGGGGAATCTGTAACTATGCATTTATATTTCTACAAGTACCACCAGCACTACTATGAAGAACAATGGTGACTGGATATTTAATTGTATAGCGTTATTAACATATGCGGTAAACCAAGATACATGTTCTTTAAGATTTTTATTTCTTCCTAATAGGTCTCCGAAAATTGCTCCTACTGGGAAATCTGGTGAATAGTGAGACAAACTTTGAATTGAATACTTTCTGTCGCAAGAAACCTTTTATTTTTTTGTTCTTTTTTTCGTGTTTGGAGGATTGTGTTCACTTATTTCCATTTTTTTTTTTTGGTCGAAACTTTGTAATTTTGATACATGGTAATCTATAATACATTTTGAATTGAAATGTCTCATTGTTGGTGGCTATTGGTAGTTATCTTTTGTTTATGCCCATTACTCTGATTTATGGTATCTGGTTTGCTCTGTTCGAATTTAATTGTGTGTAGCTTTACAACAAAATAAAGTTGGATTGTGCATTTACTTAACAGTCTATGATGTTTGTGTAATGTTCTATATTGTACTGTAGAGTCAACAAGATGCTGTGGTACCTTTTCAAATTTTAGGAGGTGAAGCTCAACTGGTTCAGGTATATGCTATAAGCATCCCAACCTATATTATTGTGTGTTTGTGTGTGTGTCTCTATTTTCTCCTGCATCTTCAAATTGCTTTTTCTCACTAACCTTCTTCTGTCTGTGATTCTTGTGTTATCAGATAATGTTGAAGCCAGAAGAAAAGGTTATCGCGAAGCCTGGTAAGTTGCAAGCCTGGGCTTTTACTTTTTATAATGTGCATTATAATTGCCACAATCAAGTTGTCCTTTTTCTGCGAACTTAGAGAACATGTAATTTCTTGTTACTATTGCTGTGCAACTGATGAATGAATAAATTTTAGGTTCAATGTGCTTCATGTCTGGGTCGATCGAGATGGAAAATGTTTTTGTTCCTGAAAATGAAGGAGGCATGTGGCAGTGGCTTTTTGGGAAGACAGTCAGCAGCATAACTTTTCGTAATGCTGGTCAAGGTGATGGGTTTGTCGGGATTGGCGCACCTACTCTTGCAAGAGTTCTCCCGGTTTGTGATTTTAAGCATTCCATATTTATGTGGATAAGGCATTTAAATTAATTTTTGTGTTGCTCTTGATCAAACCACGGTATATAACTTAATTTAGTTTTGGTCACCTGTGCTTTTCTTCTTTTTACAGATTGATTTGGCTATGTTTGGTGGAGAGATTTTGTGCCAGGTATATAACTTGTCCGTCTCTGGTTCATTGAGTAATTGTTTCCGCCAGTTTTTGTTATTCTCCCAATTTTCAATACACAATTTAGGATACTCCACGCTTTCTATTAGAATCAAATCATACTTGTGTTCATCAGCTGGATTTTTTATGGGACTTCATTTCTACCTTTTGTAGCCAGATGCATTCCTTTGTTCTGTCAGTGATGTTAAAGTCAGTAACACAATTGATCAAAGGGCACGTAATGTTATTCCTGGTCCAGAGGTGAGATATTGGGGGAGTTTCAGAAATGCTTCTTTTTTGTTTGCTTTGCTTGCTCCTACAATCAACCAATTTCTCTTTTCCTTTTTTCAAATTTGTCTCTTCAATTCATTTCTCAGAGCCATTTATATTATCTTTATCTATCTAACTTCCGTGTTAATATTACTATAGGGATTTCTAAGACAGAAGCTGTCTGGCCGAGGTCTCGCATTTATACTTGGAGGTGGATCTGGTATGCATTTCTTGATGCAATAATAAGTCTTCAAATTTCAGATTCAGCCTATTAAGAGTTTGGGACTGCCCCAAATTATGCAGAGAACTTTTATTTCTAGCATTAAGTTGAAGGCATTTTATGCAATCTAAGGTTTAAATTTTCTTAGTGGTTCATTTCCATGTTGTGCTGTGTTTCCCATATCCCGTTCAGTTGTTTTCTTGGTTTCTAAATATCAATTTAAATGTTCAGGTTCATGTATTTGCCAAATCAGATTACTTTTTTTTTTTTCTACCCTTCTGCTTTCTGTTTTTGCTCTAACTTGTTGCCTTTGGATTCTAAACTATACTGTTTTATAGTTTCTTTTTTCTATTATGAGAAAATAAAGTTAAAACATCAATCCCTTCTTGGAAAAATTGAATTAGTTGGGATTAAGTTATTGAGGGAATTATGATCCTCAGACTAACCTTAGAGTCTTTATGGTTTCTCCTTTTGCTAGTTGTACAGAAAAATCTTGAGGTGGGCGAAGTACTATCTGTTGATGTGTCTTGTATAGCTGCCGTGACTGGAACAGTCAATATCCAAATCAAATTCAATGGTACCATGAGAAGAGCACTGTTTGGCGTAAGTTGCTTCAATTTCTTGAAATTTGCACTCTTTTTTCTAGTGCTTGTATTTCTACCACGTAGTTGGCTTGTATTACATTCGCAAAGGTCCAGAGCACTTCCTTGTATTAATATGGTGGGCTGCCAGTGCCAGCGACAAGAAAGATTCAGGAAGTGCTTGGACTACAGAGATAACCAAATTAGCATGATCCTTGTTTAGTTGCAAACTATTGCTGTGCTGAAAAAGTGTTTTTCATTGTAAATAAAGTTATTATTGGATCCCCACTTCCATGTTGAAAACCCCGATCTAACATGCTTTCTGCCTCCCCAAATTTTATATCTTAGTTCTGAAGTATGTTATTTCTTTCTGTTTCCAATTTCCATGAATCAAGTTTTTCTAACAGTTGTCAAATCACAGAGTGACAATCTGGTAACGGCTGTTCTAACCGGACCAGGCATCGTCTTCATTCAGAGTTTACCTTTTCATCGATTTTCTCAGCGCATTGCCAGGTAGCATTTTCTTGCAATCATAAATTCCGTAGCATAGTCAAGAACTTGAGCTGAATTAGTTTCTTTTTATCCTCCGTTTTCTTCAATTTCATTTGTTTATTTTCAGCTTTAACAATTAGAACGTGTGGTCTTGGTTTACAGGGCGGTTACATCCCCAAACATGAGGGAAAATCCAAAGTTCTACGTGCAGATAGCCATTTTCTTTTTTCTGGCATATGTTGTGATTGTATCTTCCTTAATCTTGACTGATGTATGAATTTTACGTTTTTTTTTTCTTTTTCATCTCCTATCTACAGAGATACCAGTATCATATCCGTTCTTTTTCGTCAATGGCTGCTGTAGTTTGATTCGATTTCGATATAATCAGATCAATAGAAACAGAGGATTTTAGATTTTATTTTTTTCTTCTTTCACTTGGGTTTCTATTGTCTCCTGTCTTAAATTCTCAGTCAATCCTTGGCCTGAAGTGTTCCTGGCAAATCAGTATTAAGTTGTAAATTAAAGCCTTGTGTTAATTTATTTGGGTTTCCATTTCCCCAGCTGTCCTCATGAGAATGCTTTTCTAACATCCTCTTCTTATGTACGTTTATACATGATGGTAAATTTTATAGTTCTTAAGATTCAATGATAAGGAAAACTTGCAATACGTGAGACGTGTTACTTGGTTAATTATGGTCACGTGTTTTTTGGCTTACTTATGGTCACGGTTTTTTTGGGCTTAATTATGGTCACTATGTGAAATGGATTTTTATGAGTTGTCTCTCAATAGGAAAAATATTTTGTTTTGCAATGACAAAAGTGTGAGGTCTGATAATTAACCCATTGAAAAGAGTAATGCTATGCCAAACAAAATAATTCCCTATAAATTAAGTTTACAAAATACTACACCAAAATATACCAATATCACAATGAGACTAATAATTTTTTTGATTAACTACAGTAAACTCAACCTATATGGGTAATTACAAACTCATATCCAACTTTTGTTGACCCATTTGACTAGTATATGAATTTTGTGAATCCTTTCATAAAACACCATCTGTCACTTAGTTCGTCAGGAACCTCGTTAAGTGATGAGGTGGCGTTGCTGACGTGGGTGTTTTTAATGACGTGGAGTAATTTAAAAGGTCACCATGGCGGTTCAAAGTTGGAGGTTGCCACGTCTGATTTGTGCCCAAATGTAGGGGTCATCTTAGGCCTACGAGCCCACGGGCCAATGGGAGCCGGCCCGGTCCATCGAGAAAAAGCCCGACTCGGCCCTGCCAATTGTTGAGTGGATCGGGCTTGGGCTTAGGTGTCTAAAGCCCGCCCCGACTCATAGGCCCTACTCGTTTGAACCCATGAAAGTCTGGCCCAGCCGGCCATAAAAGCCCGGCCCATGGGCTCACATACATATAAATAAATAAATATAAATATATATATATATATATATATATATATATATATAGGGGCCGGATCCATGGCACCATATTTTTTACACACGTTTTGACACACTTTTTGGACAATTAGATTTCTCCACTTTT